>JAOTOL010001482.1:0-600000 GCA_034440575.1 Imbricaverruca yamaguchii | reverse complement strand
GCCCGGCCATAGCCAGAGCCGGCGTGATGGTGACGGACCGGCAGCCCGGCCATAGCCAGAGCCGGCGTGGTGGTGAGGGACCGGCAGCCCGGCCATAGCCAGAGCCGGCGTGATGGTGACGGACCGGCAGCCCGGCCATAGCCAGAGCCGGCGTGGTGGTGAGGGACCGGCAGCCGGCCCATAGCCAGAGCCGGCGTGATGGTGACGGACCGGCAGCCCGCCCATAGCCAGAGCCGGCGTGATGGTGACGGCCAGGCAGCCCGGCCGGAGCCAGAGCCGGCGTGATGGTGACGGACCGGCAGCCCGGCCATAGCCAGAGCCGGCGTCGTGGTGAGGGACCGGCAGCCCGGCCGGAGCCAGAGCCGGCGTGATGGTGACGGACCGGCAGCTCGGCCGGAGCCAGAGCCGGCATGATGGTGAGGCAGCCCGGCCGGAGCCAGAGCCGGCGTGATGGTGACGGACCGGCAGCTCGGCCGGAGCCAGAGCCGGCGTGATGGTGAGGGACCGGCAGCCCGGCCGGAGCCAGAGCCGGCATGATGGTGACGGACCGGTATCCCGCCCATAGCCAGAGCCGGCGTCGTGGTGAGGGACCGGCAGCCCGGCCGGAGCCAGAGCCGGCATGATGGTGACGGACCGGTATCCCGCCCATAGCCAGAGCCGGCATGGTGGTGAGGGACCGGCAGCTCGGCCGGAGCCAGAGCCGGTGTGATAGTGGCAGACCGGGGGTGGAAAAAATTGCCTGCTCCTGGGTTTGGGACGTCCCATTATCCTCTCAGGAACACTTATTTCATTGTTTCTCATTTGGGCGCTGAATGGTACTGTTTGACGACGAACTGCCATGCGATAAAGTTCTAAAATTAATTGGAAAGCTCAAACTGATATCCTGATGTCGCAGGTTTCAATAAAAACATCCTCTCCGTATTCGATAACCCTAAAGTTTTCCTCTCCACGTCTCGGATTACAAAGTAGGAATCCAGCCGTGCTTCCGGCTGTCTCCGCGTCACAGGCGCCGACGACAGCGGTGCTCAGCACCCGCGGCGGCCGGGGCCAGCTCGTCACGCGCCAGTCATACTCCAGACCGCAGGATGGGCACCGAGTGGACAGTTTAGGAATCGCGGAGACGCCGAGTACAGCAGGGCACGGGAAGCAAACAGGGAATATGAAGCATTGGAAAACCAAGTGGGAGCACCGGAATACGAAATGGAGCGTAACGCAAAACGAAATCGAAAGCGAGCACCATTATAGAGCGTAGGAGGAGCGAGTGCAAACCAGCATATGTGCATGTGGAGTATAGTACAATGAATCGAGAGCATGGTTGGTTGGTTATTGGTTTTACGACACATCGACCGTTGAGTCATGTAGCGTCGCCAATCTCTCACGCCGATTGGTCGCAGGTGAAGAGTAGCGACGGGTGAGACTCGAACCCACAACCTTTCGATTGTGAGACGAGCAACTTACCCGAGAGCATGGTGACGGGATGAGTATCAGGGGAGGAAGCACGAGAGCAGCGAGGCGCAGGAAGTACGAACCATATATAAGGATTGGATATGAAGATCGAGATACAATCAGGTGTCCTCTATCCCTCGGCTGGGTAATGGCAATGTGCCAGTAAATCTGTGATATGATGTATGCAGTGCATACATGCCTACGGCTGAACTTGGAGACGCTAAATGCATGGAACTGGTTGAGCATACTCCGTAGCTATCTGGTAAGTACGCAGCGCCTTTCAGCAGGTGGCGGTCCTTGGAGTATTTTGGCATGTGGCGTCTCTCATTAGATGAAGCCCCACCCCACAACAACAAACGGACCACCCACTCTTTGGCTCGTGTCTACGTCCCTCCCACCTGAAATTTTGGAAAACCTTGCAGACCTTCACCTGCACCCGCTCCCCAAAATAACTGTCACAAATGAACACCCGTGCTTGTCGCCCTTAGTCCGAGCACTTGCTAACTTTATAACTGGTGGGTGGGTGCAGTCATACTGCCGGACACTCTCGATGGGTGTGATTACGTCACACCCAGGCGTCACCCCGAGTACGCAACGTCACACTCGGACACCGTCGCAGTGTGACACCATATTTGGGCACCATCACAGAATACGCGACTTCACATTCTGGCACCATCACTGAATATGCACACGCGTGTATCACAGCTGGTTGTAAGGCGCCACACCCGGGCACCATCACTGGTTGTGACATCACGCTTGCTGGTTGTGTGACGTCACACTTGCTGGTTGTGTGACGTCACACTCTGGCACCATTGCACCCGCGTCGGTCGACACGGCTACGTCCGACACGTTGTTTCCTCGGCCCGCCCGCTGGCAAGCGCGACACAAACACGTCCAGACACGCCCCACGCGGCCGCCGGCACAGCTGGACGCGCTCACCTCGCCGTGTTGCTGGCGGTCACCTCCAGCTTGCCGTCACTGCAGCGACACGAGGCCGGCCACACTGCTGCCGCTGTCCTCACGACACTGGTGCGGCCGCGCCGGCCGCCGACGCGCCACGCCGAACAAAGAATCCCACGCTTTGCGGCGCCCGGCGCGAGGCTACCGGCCGCCGCCGAGATACACGCCGGCCGACCAATCGCAGCGCCAGGATCGCGAACGCGCCGCGCCTATTGGCGGAACGTGTCGGCGCCGTCACGCGGAGACTAGCCTCTGCGCGGGCGTCGGTGGCGGCCGGGCGGGCGGCCGAGCGCGGCCCGCGCCGTTGTAAATTGTGATATATTAACGCGGCTACACAAACAAATCGCCGGCAGAGAGGAAGCTGCAGGACTGTTTGTCGGCGGGCGCGGCTGACGTCAGAGGAGGCGGGTGGCGAGGCGGCGAGCCGTGTCGGCGCCGGGCGATGATCGCTCGGTCAGGTGGCCGCAGGTCGGTGGCCATTGTGCCGCACCGGCTGCAGCGACGGCAACCGCGTGCTGATGTGAAGCCAGCTGCTAAACCAACAAACACCAGCCAAGGACACAGCCAGACGGTATCTGCCCGTCCGGCGGGCCAGCCGTCGACACCACGGCACGTTTTTGCCGGATCCGGCTGCGCGCGGCAGGGGCGTGCTTAGACCTCACCAGGAGGGGGAAACACGTTCGCCATGCCGGCCGAAAAAAAATGAGTGGAAGATGGGTGAGCGACTTGGCGTGGCAGCGTACCCAGTGTGGTGTTGTGATGCTGACTGTCCCCCATGGGTGTTGCCATGAATTTGAGATAGTAAGGAGCAGAGCGTTTTTAGTTTTATTTATGACTAAAGAAGAGGATTCAAATTGAGGGGGACAGGACAGGCTTCAAATGGAAGGGATAGGTTCGGGTTTGACCAATTTGGGCTCATGGTCATGAATCCCCGTGGAGGGGGCAGCGAATATTTCCTCTCCAAGAGCCGGTTTCGTTACTTGGCCACGTTAGCGTGGTTTCTAGTTACGGTTCCGTTGCGTCATTCCATCCCCCACCCCGCGAATGGTTCCGTTATGCTATTCCATCCCAACCGCCAACAAACAATTTGATTTTAAAAAGCAACAAGTCAATGATGTCGCTCAGCAAAAAGAAATCATTTGATAATGGTCCGATTTGTGCCAAAAAATAGCATGATAAATAGCTAAACTTCCTGGGATTTCCCATATGCTGCGGGATTGGGGAGGCATATCAATAAATGTAATTGTCAAGCATGAAGCAAATGTACTTGTTGGTATTTTAGTTACCGATTCTGGTGTCACTTATTTGACTTACACGGCCGTTGATTTCTGAAAATTATTTGGAGGCACAATGCATGAAGGCAATGGGCGGACAGAAATTGATTAGGGGCACACTCCACACGGTCTCATGCTAAAAGTTTAAATTATCTGTGGAAAGTCAACATTGAGGGGGCATTTGCCCCTCACAAGTGTATAAAACAATACCCCTTGTGGCTTGGTGTAGCCACGATCAAGTGGGCATGAAATAGCAAATTTGCATGATTTCCGGTTTCAGGAGGTGTAAAAGAAGCTAGCTGCCTACAGGCTCAAGATACAAAAACAACATTAACAATCACTAAGCCTTAATGATATCGTAGTGCCACCAAATATATAGCGCGTTTGTTGCTTCTCACTCGTCTCCTTCAATTGAGCTGTCTGGATGATGTTGCGAAGTGGTCTGCAGGTTTTCATCCCATGCTGCGGTGATGCATGCATGGAATTGTAGTTGGCGCCCTCCTCTCGGCTGATCAGTTAGAGCTGCCTTCGTGGACGGGACGCCCGAAATTACCAAAGCGAACCAAACGTAAAGCTTTCTTTCTCAGCTTTTGAGGGAATAATGGATGAATCTCAGGATGAAGGAATGGTAAAATGTCCGCAAAATGTGTGCAGTTGGTGAATAATTTACACCTTCTCATGGCCCAGTTGCCTTTCGAATATGGCATGGCTTCCAAGCATGGGTAAGGAATTAAATACTGCATACGCTGCCAATCCTTAAAAGTCCATTATGGTTTACGACGCCACAATTTACTGGATGCCTGCTGCACCTTAAATTAGCAACTGCACCAACTTCGATTGAACTGGGAGAAATGTGGTGTAGCAGCTACCACGCAAACACCGAGGAGCATTGAAGGTTACCCGGAGTTCTCAAAATCCATGATCTATGTATAGTATCTATGTATCGAGGCACGCGGGTACAATCTCAAGAAGCACCTGAGTTAAGGACAGGAACAGAGGGCATGCGTGATTGCATTGAGGTGTGTGTACGTGTGACTGTAATATCCGAATGATCCTCAGTGAGACACGAGTGCAATAAATCCCACTGTATATGTGGATATGCTTGTATTATATACAATGCAATATATACAACGCAATACAGTCGGGTGCGCACCCAGGATTTTTCCATGGCGGGGTGGGGGCCGGACCGAAAAGGGCACTTGGCCGGCTCCAAAAGGGCACTTTGCGGCCCGGGGCACACTGGAAGGTTTGCTGACCGGGGGGGGAAGGGGTGGGGCGTGAATTTTTCATGGTACATGTTATAGCACCGAACCATTGTATTTACAATAATATTTCCAAAAACATGCAGCCTGCATGCATTATGTCGTGAGATGAAGGTTACCCGCTTACCTTTGATGTAAAAGTACGCAGGATGTGGATTTCTGGAAAGGATGATAACAGCTGACACGAAGGCGATGGTCCTGAAGGCAGGTGACTTGTACACAAACATGTAACACAATAAAAATAGCGACGAAAGCTTCTTGCATACCCCAGATGCAGCAAGAGTAAGTGTCAAACAATCAACGCGATGGATGCGACTATGCGAGCATGCAAATAAATGGATGCAGGGCACAGGGCAGGGCACATGACAGGGCACAGGGCAGGACGCAGGGCAGGACGCAGGGCAGGACACAGGGCAGGGCACAGGGCAGGGCACAGGGCAGTGCACAGGGCAGGGTACAGGGCACAGGGCAGGGCACAGGGTAGGGTACAGGGCACTTCTAGATCAAAAGGGCGCCTAATTTGGACAGGCATAGGACAGGAAAGGGCACAGGGAATGTCATTTTTGGGCCAAAAGGGCAGTTTGGGGCCCAAAGGGCACTTTTGGCACAGGCGGGGCACACAAGGCAGGTGATTTTGGGGCTAAATTCGGGACATTCCGGCCAAGAGGGCACTTTTCGGTCAAACGGGCACTTTTGGCCAAAAGGGCACTTTGGTCTCATGGGGTGGCCCGGGCCCCCTGCCCCCTCCGGTGCGCCTATGAATAGTGTTGATGGCCTATCCAGCGGACATCTCTTGCTTCAAAGGGTGCTTGCTTATTTATGGCATGTACTTGCCTGCACCGTAAAGTCAGTTTTTCATTCTAGGGTTAATTTTTTTCCCGTCACATTCGGCTTACGAGGATTGCGATCTGGCAGAAATCTGTCATCATGTATGGAATTAAGAAAATGACCGTAGTCTACTTCAGACTCATAGAGGAAACTCCGAGGTTGACTAGATGCGCTGCCCACGCTCCTTTCGACAATAACTTAGATACTTTATTTAAATAAAACAGGAACGTGTGATTTCCTACCGGTGCAAGTTAGGGCTGGTCGCATAATGTTTTGTTTGTTTCTTTAGATCATGAAACCACAAAACAAACAAGAGTCCATTTCCGCAAAATATAGAGGGTCGTAACATGTGACCAGGGTGACCCACCGGTTGATGTACTACGAAGGCCCAATAGCAGCAGCCCCCCCCTCCCCTCCCCCCCCCCCAAAAAAAAAGAAGCATGTCATCGGTCCACACCTGAACCTGGCCGGACCATCACAAAGGACAGAAACAGCCTTCGCACCATTTCCACATTCGTCAGGAGTAACATTACGTGGCATTCCGACTAAGAAATAGCCGAGAAGCATCGGAACCAGATTAGCAGCTTCAACTGACAATTGGAAAGCATCGATACGACACACCTCTAGTCAGGAGAGGGCAGCCACCCTCACCGCCACAGATCACGAATCCAGACAAAATGGGCGTGGCGAAACAAATTTCATGCAAGATACATGAAATCAAGATACTCCCTTTACGCATTTAAAGGGAGCTTTCCAGATGTATCTTCCCTTCTAGGCTTGTCTATTACACGACGTTTTTCTTGCACAATCTTCTCCACTTCTCTCCTGGAAGCATTTCTGTGAATGAGTCCATGATGATGTGGCACAGCCCAAGGCTGTATTTTAGTAGTCTTGTTTTCATAGTTATGCGTCCTGTGTATGTTATAGTCTAGTTTGTTGCCCAGCAGGCCGCGAGTGTCCGCCTACACATGCGGCATGGCGCTCTCCTCCCCATACCCCCCAGTCTTTTCAACGGCAGCACTGATACATCCCCTGTCGTAGGGGTGATTACCTCTCCGTTCCACACATATTGAGTCCACCCCACCGTGGGATTCCGCCACGGGAAAATGCATTGGGAATACTATGGATCTTAGCTCAGGTAATCTTGTGCCACCTCACAGGTGTAATGCTAAATGTAGGGAAAACGTAGGAGGTACGTCCCTGCATGCCTCTCTGACAGGCTGTGCGCCTGTGACGCGACTCGTGACCTCACCGCACCCCTACGGTTTCGAGAGGGGGAGGGGCGACATTCCCAGCTGGCCGGCCACCGCGACGCCAGGAGTGGAGATCCGTCCAGTGATGCCACTTCCCCACCGTCGGCCGACCCGGCCGCCCCGTCACGCCACGACCCGGCTGTGACGTCACGGCGCCGCCCACTGGCAGCCACGGCGGCTGATGAACGGCCCGGCCGCGCTTCCCCAGATTGCTGCTCCACGGAGACATAAATCACGCCCGGTGCAGCGGCGTTCGTCGGCACCTCTGCCGGCCATCCATGACGTCGTCCACAGTTCAGCCGGTGTCCGACACCACCCGCCGGCCTCCGTCTACCGGCTGGCGTCCAACGACCGCCATAAAACGTCCAGCGATCGATCATTGTCAACCGTCCATTGTCCACCACCTACCGATCACTATCAACCGCCCATTGCCCGCCGTTTACCGATCATTGTCAACCGTCGGTTGTTCACTATGCATCTAAAAAATTGTTGATTGTTCACTGTGCATTTAACAGATTATCGACCGTACATTGCCCACCGTCTACCGATCATTGTCAACCGTGCATTGCCCACTCTTTACCGATCATTGTCAACTGTCGATTGTCCACTATACATTCATCATTATCAACCGTCCAGTGCCAACCGTCCTCCGATCATTGTCAACCGTACACTGTCCACTGTTTACCAGCCATTGTGAACGGTCCATTGTCTACTGTCTACAGATGGATGCTGAGCGACCATTATTCAACTTCTGCCATCCACCACCAAGCTATCTACCATGTACCGTCTTTATCCACCGTTTGCTGCCCACAGTTCGCTGTTTACCGTCCACTGTCTACTGCCTACCACCCGCTGTCGGCCGGCCGGTGTACAACCCATTTCCGCATGCATTCCGCTTGATCTAGCTGAACACGTGCGGACACAATCGTTCACGCTCGATGGAACATACCAGATGAGTTGTCGTGACATAACCGAAACAACTGGAAGAAAATGTGAAAGCCGGCCTCTCACGATTTCCCACTGCCGAGCCGAAGCTGAGCGTTACAAAAGTCGGATGATATCTGGGCCAGGCCGTCTGGTTTGTGTTCTAATCTCTCCGACCATGGATAATCACTGGCCTTGACTGGGATGGTGCCACTCTCCTGAGAACGATCGGCTTCAGGCTAATAATGCATCAGAGGGGAGCTGCGTCCCACGGCGGGCACACTCCGGCGGCGGCTTCCGACACTCGGCTCTGCCGGCACGGCGCCAGCGTGAATGTGTCGCAAGTGTCGGGTGACGTGATGCTACTGGCTGGTGTACGGACCACACACAGCTCGAACGGCAGGAGCAGACCGTGAGTGTTTCGGTGCCGCCGCTGGGGCCGACATGTGTTATGCGGCGCCAGTAGCCGCAGCACCTGCACAAGGTGAACTGGAAACATCGCCCTGCAAAAGGCGTGAATACATTATTCGCGGAGGGATCAGGTGAATGCAAATGGTTTCCATGATGCTAAGACAGGTGTGATTGAATGCTAATCAGCTAACATTTCGTAATGACCGACATCCGCTCCAATGTGGCCCATTGACAGTTCCCGGCAGGTATATGCGGGCTCTTGGCAACCACTCAGACACAAAAAAAAAACTGGAGCAAGGCCAAGTCGCCGCCACATGCGTGTGTTGGGCCATTCTCGTCCACCTCCAGTGCAGTGCCAACTACCGTTGTAACGTTCACCGTATACACGACTGAATAAAACAAAACAAATAAAGCGTTTGCACAGCGCGCGGCGGTTCCGCCTGCAGTCCGGTTCGTCTGGGTTCCGTGGCAGGAGCCAAGAGTGCACGAGCACCACGGCCGTGCCAGTCGACTCGGCCATCCCACGTCGACAGCACCTCGTTCTGCACGACCTCAATGCAAACATCTCGATTGTGAAACGCGTCAGCGTCACAGCTGATGACATGCTGGCCGGGCGGCGCGTTTTTGCGTACGTCGCGTGTCCGACGGTCTGAGCGTGGCGGCCGTGTCGCCTGGCGCAGCAGACGCGCCGCGCCGGCAGAGCCGCCCGGCGCCCGCCCAGCTGCGAGCGGGACGGACGGACGCGCCTGGCGCGTGGGGTAGCGGCGGCGGCGGCGGCGGGGAGGGGGAGGGGCACGGCTCGGCGTCTGTTTGTGAGCGGTTCGGCTCTGGCGGCGGGGCCGGACGGGTCGGCGGCGGCGTGAGACCGACAAGCGCCGGCGGCCAACTGCTGGGCGACGCTGGTAACGCGACGCCGCCGAGGTAGGCCTCCGGCTGACGGTGGCTGACGGCAACCAATTGCTGGGCGACGCTGGTAACGCGACGCCGCTGAGACAGGCTGACGGCGGCTGACGGCTGACTATTGATGCGACTCACAGCACATCAACCGCAATTGGTTCCATTCCGCTTTTTCAGAGGAAAAGCGGAATGGAACCAATTCGCTTTCGCACTTTCGCTTCCGCATGGCACCTTCCGCTTTTTCAGAGGAATTCGACGGCGATATCGCATACCGCTGCTACACACAGCAAGACGGAGGATGTCACGAAGTCGAACAGCCGATTCCTTCATTATCCAGGCTGAACACTTGATGATGAGCAATACACTTAGGACGCCCCTTTCGAATATGCCATCCATCTCTGGAATCCTCAGGCCGATCGGTGATCTGCACAAGTAATAAAGTAGCCACGGTAAGAGCGGTTGGCCTCCAGCTTCCAAGTGCCAATCGCATTTGTCGGAACCTGGAGTCGACTTTTTATGGTCTATAAAACCGCTGGTAGGTCGGGACAGTCGTTTTACGGCAATTATCGCAGCTGAAGCGAGGAGCATTGAGCGATCGTGCTAGTGGCGTGGTAACATGTCCAAGCTTGCCAATGCAGGAAGTCACGGCCGCAGACACCAGGCTTCACCAAGCCGGTTCTATATCACACGTCAATGGGTGAAGGAAACGCCAACCGTCAAGGAAGCCTTTATTTAGTGGTTCTTCTCATGCAATGCTGATTTCGCTTCAATAATTTCCTCGCAGTAAGTAAAATGCGAAGCTATATGAGGACGCGGATGAGGATGTATTATGATGACACAAGATATGAACATTCTCTTAAGCGGATGAACTTGAACGTCTGATGTTCAGTACAATTGTGGCATGCATCTTCCGCGATTCCTATGGCTTTGCGCTGTATGCTTTCAAATGTATGGTGTTGGCCGCTGTATAATATATACTATACCAATTTCATCACCGCACATTCTATCACGAGGCTGGTGTTACACAATTTTGAATGTGTAACCATAATTTGAAAAAAATGGATGAGATAGTCGTAAACAATGACGTATAAGCACGTTGATTCTTACGTTGGGGGGTGCTCCTTGAGCCCTATCGAAAATAGCCTGTAGCTGTTGCCAGCCTCCTCTCCTGCCCAATGACTTCCATATGCTGAGATATCAATGTGAATATTGCTTCCTTTTCGTACGTATCAATGGAAACTAATCGTACTGACCATACTGAGAACTACACTGAGCATGATGGGAACAAGGAATTCCAGATCCATTGCCGCTCCAGCTGCAGTCCAAACGGAAACCACAGCCTCGCGGGCGGCTCCTTCCTGTAACGCCTCGGTGCAAAACCATCGCCGCTGCCTTGTCAGACAGCAGAGGAGCCCTCGCGTGAGGTGCTGACACCGCCGCGCCGGCCTGACTGCAGCCCCCCCCACCACACACACACACACACATCATTGGCATGCTCGGTCGGCTGGGCTGGCGGTGCCGCGTGAGAGCTGTGGCGACTCGGCATCCATTATTCATCCATCAGCGGTGTGTTATTTCGACGGGATCAGTGTCGCCCGCCACGTGATGATGACGACATCCGGGCCGTGCTGAGCCCGCCGGCGCGCCCTCACACAGACCCAACCGGTGGGCTCCTGCATTTGGATTGCGGAATTATCACGGCCCGAATAATTTGGAATCTTTAAATTTGAGGTGGCTCTCGGAAATGTTGTTGGCACCGCTACCTATTTTGGGACAACCCTTTGGCTGCGGGTAGCCAATTTCAGGCAAACATCTGAAGTTGGATCAAGTGACGTTCGAGGAATGTTGTCACATACGGCCAAGGGGTGGGCCCTTCTAGCTGGTCAATCGTCCCATTGGGTAACATGATGTAACATTGGGTAACATGGGACCTGAGTGATTTTTGAAAACTTTCCATGTTTTCGTTATGACGAACTGTGACATCACCATGATACCCAGTTTAAAGCTTCGCACTATCGAACATATGATGCATGGATATCGATCGCCGTTAAATCATCCTGATCCGTCCATTGGATGCTGATAAAGGCGGGGGCATAAACGACCCTCTAACCTAGTCAATGGCGGATTAAAATGGAAAAGCTTTCTGTCACAGACTTATATGTCGGCGTATATAAGCCGTCTCGAGCGGACGGCTGCCGTGCCCTGGCAAGCACATACGGGATCGGAATTCGTCGTCGCTCGTAACGAGATGCCGTGAAGACATCAATTTTATAGAGTGCTGATAATAGCTGACAACACAAGATGATTCAAATGGACGGGATCCAAGGTCATGTTTCCGCAGCATTAGAAAAAGTTGTGAGGCTGTGGAGGCTCAGCTTGCACTTGTGGCTGTAACACTGCAGGAAAACTTCAGTCGGTACTTTAAGAACAATGTCGATGTAAATATAGCCCAGAATAGAGAAGGTCCGTGTAAACGAGACCGGCGCGAAATTTCGTTTGTATATTATCGCTTAGAAGTCGGTGGAAGCTACCCATAGGAAGCACAGATTTTTGTTGGGCATGACCAGCCCACCGTTCATCTTCTGTACTGTCAAGATAATATCTCCAGCGCTCCGAGAAATGCCGCTGCGGCCGGGAGATACGGTGGTCGTGTGACATCACCTGGCCGCAAGCCGCTGTTGGGAGTGGGGGACGGCACGGTCGTGTGGCCTTCATGTGCTATTCATTAGCCGGCGAGCCGCCGCCGAGATATCCCTCCTGCTGGACACATGGAAGGCCCAGACAGATGGTGGCGGTGCGCGGCGACCGCGAGCTGCTCCGTCTCTCTACCGGGTCTAAAAATAGGCGGACCGCAGCGCCGCAGGCCCGCACAGCCGCTGACCGCGCTGACTGGTGCGTAGCGCGTCTGCTGCTGAGCCGCTGATGTGTGACACAGTTGTTGTTCACGGGGGATTAAACGGTGGACTAGGTGCTGTGCGCGAAGGCAACTAACTACTGGTAAATAGGCATAAACCGGATGTGTCGTCCCCTACATAGTGATTATAGCTCGTGTTGCAAGCACGGTGTGTGTAGTGCAGATAGTGATATATATGTGTATTGCATTATGTTGGTGTGTGAATGTTTGTTGCCCATCTGCTCTCACTATTCCCCACAAATATATCCTTTCTTTGTAAATATATGTGAGTCATACCTGGACTGTCCATAATAGCCACTGCACGTGGAGGGCATGTATCGTGAAATAAATAAATAAATAAATAAGCGACACTGATTGTCCATTCCCTTCCAAAACGGTCCCTTCCAAAACGATGCATATCCCAAGTGTCAAAGTTCAGTTTTACATGAAGTGAAAACTATCTGATGGAGCAATTCAGTGAGGCGCTTACATTGGCGCATATATGGCCATTGGCCGCCCTCCAAGCGTCGCACCGGCAGGTTTGGTCCCAGGCCATCAGTCACAGGGGACGGGCCGACCGGGTCAAAGGTGCCGACCGAGCATCAAGTGGTGTCCCTCCCCTGGCCACCGACCGCCGACGCCGCTGGCCGCGGGCGCAGGCAGACCCTGGGGAACAAAGGGTTGCGCTGTGGGAGAGCGGGCGCCCAGCGTCCGTCACCGCGCCACAGGGCCGGCCCGTCCGCCGGTGCCCACCAATCAGCGCCGTTCGCGCCAGGCGGCGGCGCGGCGCCGGCGGGCCGCCGCCGTCACACTGTAGCGCCCCGGGTCGACAATGGGGCCGGCAGGAACAGGCCGGAATTGCAGCAGACGACGAAGTAGCCTGGTCTTGTTGGTTTTTGTTTGTCAAGTGGCGGGAAAGCTGATCCCGCAGCGAGATGAGCTGCGCACTGGTCTCAGCTCTGCATCGATCAGCAATTGTTTTCGTGTCTTAATGCATGGGCAGAAGCTGGAATGGTATGTTATCAATGCTATGGTATTCCGG
Source organism: Imbricaverruca yamaguchii (assembly GCA_034440575.1). NCBI lineage: Eukaryota > Metazoa > Arthropoda > Thecostraca > Neoverrucidae > Imbricaverruca > Imbricaverruca yamaguchii. The sequence continues at coordinate 586,810 of JAOTOL010001482.1, read as the reverse complement.
CAAAAGGATTAGGACAGAAGCTGCTTTGATCTACCAAGATGATGAAAGGCTCCAAGCTCTGCATTTATCTAATGAACTAGTTGATCCCAATTGGGTTGCAGAAGTCCCCCGGAACACCTACAGTCATTCACAAACATATTTTCCTCGTATCAATGATATAGGTGCGCCCACTTAAATTAAAAGCTGCGGCTCCATCTTCATGTTTACACAAGACCATGATTTCGTCTGAAACCATTGCAGAATGTGGGAAACCATACTCCCTACTGATCTCGACTTGAGAGGCACCATTTCCTCGGTAGGGCACAACTGATGGAGTCAATTTTAATGGGGATGGAATGCACACTCCCATTTCTACTCTATTTTGAGGGGCCACATTCGGCCGAAAAGGGGGAGGAAAGCACTCGAGCGTCCTGGGGAGACGTATTATTCCTGCCAGACGGGCACCGCATGTCGATGGAGAGCACATGCCCTCTGTACTCACCCCTCCTCATTGGATCCGCCCCTAAATTCAAACCAACCCTGAGTTTCCACCACCTACAATTTGCACCTTGTTTGGAGTCTCCTATGATATTGACACAGCAGTGCGCGGTATCGAACAGCGGCGGCGAGCCGAGGGCAGACCACGGCCCTATCGCTCCATCGGCCGAGCGAGCGCCGGAGGCACTCCTATTGGCAGGGCGACTGCCGGCCTACAGGGCGTCAGTCATTGGCCACGATCAGGACTTGTGTTGCCTTGGACGGTGCTTATGCTCAAAATATATCGCCCAGAGCTGCCTTCGCATCGTCAGGGATGCCCACGGTTTGAAAATGCCACCCAAGGAACTGGAAATGTGCTCTTCAGGTCTTGAAAGGCTCCCTGAGTTTTCGTAGCGTACTCATTGGGCCAGAAGTGGTGCTCTCAAAGTAAAAAGTGCGATGCCAAGCCCTGAAAGGATGCTTGTGTCGCGGGGTGTCGCAGTGTACCAATATGTGTCCCAGTATTTCGCGTTGTGTCGCAGTGTGTGTGTGTGTGTCGTGGTGTGTAGCACTGCATCGCGTGGTGTCGCACTGCACCGCGTGGTATCGCAGTGCATCGCGCGGTGTCGCAGTGCATCGCGCAATGTCGCAGTGCATCGCGTGGTGTCGCCCTGTGTCCCCCGTGTGACGCCGCCGAGCTGCTCTGTTTGCTGGACAAACATTGACGTTGGCCGGCCCCGTGATGGGGGATAATCAGTTTGCCTTGGACTCCCCTCTTTCCTTATCTGTTTCTCCTTCCACTCGCTCGTCCTCCTTCTTTCCTACTTATCGTCTTTTGGCACTTCTGTGATATCTGGTCTTTGTACATGGGTACAGCAGGTGTATCAGCTAAGGGGGAAGGGATGGCGGTCGCATGTCCAACGCTGGAAAATATATCACAATTATGTCACGTTCACAAAGTTTGCAGGAATTGTATATTCACATTTAGAAGACATTGACGGCCCCTGCGGTTTCAATCAAGCCACGCTCGGGCAACTAGTAGGGGTCTGAATGTTCACACCATGGCATCTACCAACGTATTACATTTCCTCAAGTTTTCAGATCAAAGGTTTTAAAATGTAATAATGTAGATAAATCACACAAATGATGCACGAATGCAATATACGCAGATATATATATATATATAATATCATATCAGATCATATCCTGTATAAGGAAGCAGGTGAAAGTGAATACTGCTACCCCAACGCGTTGTTGGTTCGGGTACGGTGTTATTTAGTAGTTATGCGTTTTGATCGGGGATGTCGGGTGTTTGCATAGAGGACAGGTTTATGTACATTTCATGTTAACTATTGAAACATTCGGTGTCATTGGTTCAGTTGAATATTCTGCGACCACACCGTGATTCCTGTATGTCACAGTTTCCCGTGCCCCGACAAATGTTCAATGCCAACTATGTAGCATCCAATCAGGCACACTGAGTGCAAGTTGCAAGACAATCTAAACGACCGTGACTTTCCTCCTCCACAATGTTCAATGTTGATGCCTGTTGGATTGCACGCATCAAGTTAAAAGAACAACGGAAATGTGAATGCATGCTACCCTGTGGACACAGATTCCTAATGTCTCATAACCAGGCTGTCCGCATACGAGTCAAAGTGATGTATATTTTACTGCCACTTGGCAACAGCTTGTGTTTAAATGATTCGCTTCGATATTCGGTAACGTCAAGGTAGCCTCTACAGGTCGCAGTTTCCGCTTCCGAGTTAAGCATACATATTTCGTCCTTGACACTGCAGCTATTAATACCCGTGAAAAACATCCGGGCTTTACAAGCATCCCGCATGAATGATGAGCCAATTAAGGGAAAATCGAAGTGATCGTGATTTTCGACCTCCAGAGAGCACATACCATGTGACGACTTGGCCAAATTAATCAAATTTCGCCCTTCATAGAATACGTAGCTTGTGACGATTCATGTCAAATTAACCATAAGGTAAAAAAAAACTTTTTTTTTCGACGGTTTGATCGTGAGGAGGTCATATTTGACGGCATTGACATTTCAGTTGTGGCAGTGAGGCTAGAAATGTAAGGCGCATGTGTGATGTTTTCGGTGGTAGACTATGTCATTCGTGTCTAAGTAGTCCTTCATTTCTCTTGAATTATTATTATCTATTATATTATCTTAATTATGAGTGTGCAATTTTTGCACTGCAGATAATTGAACTGATCACCCAGAATGCTCACATTGTGCAAATTCTACACAACTTGTCATTTACTGTATTATCTGGCGCTTTTATATCCAGGATATCTTTTCTACTGTATTGAGGTATCATCTATGTGATTTGTCTGCATTACTGTATACTTTTGGAACTCTAGAGGTCAAATGGTATTCCCCATGAAACGTTATGTGCCCCGTGAAACACTGGTGTGGGTGCTCAGAAGCATATTTGTTGTCAATGTGAAATGACTGTTGAAATTTGATGAGTCACCGAATTCTACTGAATATGAATATAGAACTTTCCTCATCTTTATCAACGTATTAACCACGTCAGAATACAGGAAATAGCTTTAAAAAAACAGCTCCAATATTCCAAACTTTGAAAATGATGCTGTTTTCTTGTGGAATGCTCTCTTCCTGTCTCCATTCATGACAATTCATGCTTGCACAAATGAAAAAGCGTTGTCTTTGGTAATTCCCTTTGGGAATGGATGCCGGGAGGCAGGGTTTTGTTCGAAGTGCATGCGAAGAAAACCTTTCTCGTGTGAGAGGCTCGACTTCACAACTGGCGCGTCTTCATCTACTTTACATCTAGCAGATAGCCTCAGGAATATACGCCATCTGTTTCAGGAAGATGCCTACATCCTTATCAAGCCTGGGGCACAGACCATGAGCTGGTTATGTTGGCATGCACCTCAGAGGCTGATTCAGACATCTTCATGGAGCATACTTTCACTGGAGGGGTCCCTTCAGCAGAAAATTCGTACAGTGTGTCAAGGGTGGTATCGTCGATCACACCGAAGGGACACTTCTTCTGAGAAGGGCACTTTTGCCTGGTGTGGATTAGTAGTTATCCAAAGTTGTAACTGCATGTGCATTGAGGGGGGTCTCTCGATCCCACCCCAATGAGTTAATTCTTAGTCATGAGGCCTATGGTAGTGCACTGGCTCAAATCGAGTTTGAAACCACTTGAACCCCTTCTGCAGCCATTTTGACAAGTTATTTTCCTCGGCCCTGTAGATCAGTAATCATCTATCCACTTTCGCACGCAAACTATGAGTTGCACCACACTGAGTTCACGGGGCAGATTGAGGAGAAGTGGGACGATATTTTAGTGTAAAACTAAGCACCACCAGAAACAAACCAGGAGGATGAGATCTCAGGAATTCCCACTGGCCGATTTCTCGGTCGGAATGTCCAGAGCCATGACGTCACTGCTTGAGGACGTGAGACTCCCGCATCTGGTCCACAGAGCAGGGGCGTTGGGCACAGGGGTTCAGAGCCGTGGATCGTGGTTCCATAGTCATGGTTCAAGTTGATTCGTGATAAGACGACGGCTAGGATTTATGCTTGCGCTTTATTATTGTATAAATGCTGACGTCGCTTTATGCCGCCCTATCAGGTGCAAATGGACTGTGTTTATTTATTGGCAATTTCGACAACAGGTACTCATGGCACCTGCTTGCATGTGGGTCATTTGGATTGCCGATTGCTGTCCAGGATGGAATTAATGTAGGTAAGTACCTATCTACCTTGCGATGCGCTCACCCATTTATTGATCATGATGGCTTAAATAAATACCATTGGCGGGCCATTTCTTTTTACATGATTGAAGTTTCATCAGACAGCGATGCACCTAGATTATTAGATGCACCAAAGTGGTTAGAAGTGGTCACTTGACCGAGGAAGGTAGACTTTAGAGGCAGCCAGATTCAGTAACTGTGCTCGTGGAGAACATTGACCTCAAAATACTGACAGATCGGTAGGGAAGAAGAACTATAACATGTGTCTCTCTCCACTAATAAACATGTGGCGTCCCTACAATTGCAAAAAGGCGCAAAAAGAACGCCCCTTCAGGACGTTCGAATGCGCTATCTCCTGATCAACAAGTTTTCATCCGATGGTTTAAAGCCGATTTCAGCTGATGATAATAATAACGTTAAAGGAAAACGAAGGGACATATTTGACAACAAAAAGTTAAGGTTTCCTTTCGTAACAGGTACAAACAATTTATAGAAGACTCTCTGTTCTTTGAGATACGGCCACATTTCTTGTTTTATTTTGAAATATCCCATCGCTTCTCAATTCACCTTCAGACAATATTGCCACTTGTGTGCTTTGTTTTATTGACACTACTCGATGGTTGGCTGCATGCTGCATCAGACATGGCCGCGACATGATCATGGGTGTCCTTGGAGCACACATTGGGGGACATGTCAGGCATGTGGAGCTGTATAAGGTTCACCGCGTTCAACGTCCATCATCCAACCTATAAACATCATATAACTGGGTTCTCCACCGCTAAATGTACGCACTGCTCAGTTGAGACTGAACTTCCGTTACTTTGCGATCTTCACCTCACAATCTCCCTTCCCTGCCTCTCATAGCGTCTTCCTTGTCCTCTTCCCTGCCCTCCAACTCTTCGTTATGCACGAACGACAGGCCTTGGCCAGTCGTCACCCACCACCTGTGCCGGTTGTTCTCCTCGGATGTATCCGGAGTGTGACGCTTCAGACATGCAGCAGATGTGAGCTACTCCTGTATCATCCAACCTGTATCCTGCAATTTCGTCTCTAATTCCCCACTAATCCTGCCTTTAGTGTGTAGGTCCCGCAACAGTCCACGCCGCAGAAGCCGCGGCAGGCTGTCTGCTGACCCAGCTCCCCCCCCCCCCGGGGAATTCCATTTCCTCCTCCATTAAACCCGAAATGAATGCATATGTGGTCAGTTTGATTTCAAATCCTATAAGCCACACCATGGTCTGGCTGCCCTTGTGCGCGGTCGGAAGCGCGCCAGACACGTCCTCAGGTATTTGATCAGTGGACTGAGCGTCAGGTGTGCGGCGAATGACCTGCGTGCCTGGCACAGCCATGCCGGATGGACGGCTCAGTTACAGCTCGTGGTCAAATTAGCTGACCCGCACCTGGTGCGGATCGATGCGGATCATGGCTCCACGCGTCTCGAGTCGCGAGCTCTGATCCGCACGCCGGCGAGGCTATCCTCGGTGGAGGCTACCCTCGCCGTCAGGACTCGGAGAGGCATTTCCTCGGTCGCAGCATGCCTTGTAAGTAATCCTTCCGAACATTCCGCCGGACGAAGGATTTTCGCCATTGCATTTTGAAAAGTAAACATGCGCTTCCTTTCATCATCCAAGGAATACGTCTTCATCTTCTGACCATAGCAATTCACGTTTGAGTCAATTCTATTTTATGTAGTAGAATAGGTTAAGCAACAAGTAACACGTTGGTTTGCTTCAGCGTGTCCCACATACGGTATGTGACATTGTGACGGACTTTGTAATCCGTCTCACCTCATTGTAATTTGATTACCTATCGTCGAAAAATCTTAGAGAATTTACAGCCAATAAATGCGGCTGTCTGACGACATAGCTTAAAAGTGCTTGAAAAAGTGCCAGAATAGTCGCATATCTTGTAAAAATGTCTTGCATGCTTTTCCCTGCTTTAGACTATTTTCCTATCAATTCCCCTCATTCGCAGTTATTTTCATTTCTTTCACACAATTTTGTAGGAGGAAAGCTGCCAGATATAGTAGGCCTCAGTAGGCCTCAGGTTAATAATGGTTAATAATTAGTAAAAGTAAACCTCAGGTTAAAAATAGACTTCAGGTGTAAAGAATGGCGTTTTGTAAGCCAGTGGGCTTACAAAACGCCATTCTTTACAGCAGTGTTGTGCACCTATATCACCATCCGTTAAACAATTTTTGCCACTACCTACTGAAGCCTTCCGAATAGCTTTTGTCCGTTGTTAGGTACATGAGGACTTGTCGATAGCACTAGTGAGTATTTTTGTCTACTAGTCTACTATCTGAGTATTTGACAATTACACTAGGGACAAGGGAGGGAGACGAGGCTTCCAATGAGTGAGATGTAGGTGGGGTGGGGGACACAGAGTGCTGTCCTCCTGTGTCCGCATTTCCGATTGCGTAAATGGTGAATACACGAAAGTGATGCTGGGTCGTTGTGGAGTTCAGGGACCTGGGTGAGGGATGGGGTGGGGTCACCATTTAGGATGGTCCTATCCATGGAAAGTCATGCGGTTATTGCTTTTTATTTCGAGGCGGCATGGTCCTCCTCTCTCATTCTCTTCACCTGTCCCCACACATGGTGCTGTTAGTAACGCGGACACTTATCAGCAGACGATTTTAAGGCACATCTCGGCCGGCAGTGCCATGGGGCACGCTAACGTTTTACAAATCTGGTGCACCGACTGACGCAGGAAGGTCTATGGCATGGCACCGACTGAGAGGTCTATGGCACTCCTGAGCGTATATACTTTCGTCTTCTCCATGTTAAGATCTCAACTTAATCTTGCTAAGACTAGAGTGACGTACCCTCACCCACCACCACCACCACCACAATCGCAGTCCAAACAAGCAGCCTGGCTTTGCTAGTAAGCCTGATCTGCAAAGCTACTTGAATATAAAAGTGTCAGCTTGAGCCTGCAATATACGACCGACAAGGCCGGATGTATAATAAGAGGATCACGCTCACGGGTCACTGCATAGTTCCCTGGGAAAATCTGACCTGAACCAGAGATTGCGCCGCTTGAACGTCTATCGGCTAATGTCGCCAGTTAGGCACGACTTTCAGTCGCAGTAATATATTGAACTGTGCGATAGTACTACCTTAAATGTTACTAGAACAAATACTTGCTCGTGTTTAAAATAGTGTACAAAATTGGTGTTGTATTCCGAAGGCAGCGAGACGAAGTTCTTTCGATTCTAAGACATGTGTACGACAGATGTAAGCGTTAATGTATGCATTGGAAAATGTACGTGACCGCAAATTTACGTCAGCGCAAACATACGTATGAGCCAATGTGCCCAAGTGCAAATGTACGAACCTTGGGTTTTTTACGACGCATTCACCCGCTAGGTCATATAGCGTCGCCAACCTCTCACGCCGATTAGTCGCGGGTGGACTCAGTAATGCCGACAATCTTGCGATCAGGAGACCGACGCTCTACCAACTGAGCTACCGCGGCCCCCTGCAAATGTACGAGCATGGAAAGGTGCGTAGGAGCAAATGTGCGTTAATTCAAATGTACGTGAACGGAAAATGCTTCTAAGAAAATAAATGAGTATGAGTGCAAAGGTACATGAACGCAAAGGTACGTGATGGCAAATGTTTGACAATACAAATATGCGCAACCCAAATGCAGGTGACAAGTGTAATGGCATGTATGACAGATGTATGAAGGCCAATGTATGCAACTAAATTTACTTGTTTCAAACGCATGCAATCAAATGTACGTATGTACAAAAGTAAGTATGGCAAATGTGCATAAGTAAAGATGTGCCTGAGCACAAAAGTACATGTGACAAATATACTCATGACAAATGTAGGTATGCACAAAGGTGCGTATACATTGGCTAATACATATATTTGCTCTTATATACTTCTGCGTTTACGCACATTTGCTCTTATATACTTTTGCGTTCACGTACATTTGCTTTTATATACTTTTGCATTTACTTACATTTGCGCTTACGTACTTTTATTCTTACGTACACCTGTCATACGGAGATTTGTTTTACGCACACTTGTTCGGACACCAATTATTCCTGGTTGATATGTAGTTGGAAACTCCAAATGGCGTCAAACGAGCGAAAATAACTAAGGGAAGCCGTAAAAAGCGACGAGAGAGACAATAGTCTTACAAAAGTGTTAAGTTGAATCTAAAATATACGGCCCACAAGGCCAGAGATATAATAGTGGGAACACGCTTGCATACTACTGTATAGTTTCCTTGGGAATATGAGGAGTGTATCATAGCGCACGGTCAACTACAACACGTTTCAATAAAGATGGCAAATTACCATGAGCGTTGCATGCCTCTTACCCCATAGAAATAACCAAATCGGATCCTGTGACCATCATATTTCAGTATTTCAGACACTGGCTGAGCTTGGTGACAATAGACTTGCTTGCTTCGTTGCGAAGCATCGAGCTTGGTATCCGGCAACCACCGATTGGCTGCTCTTCAGCAAACTTTGCATATCCCCCGAGTTTGCCGGTCTGCCGAAGCTTCGATAGTTGGTAGAGCTCTGAGGGAGTCTTGTGGTGAAAATGATCACAAATGGAAGGCGAACTGAGATTCCCGTTATCCAGTCAGTGCAGTTTTAAAACAGGAGAGGGAGCGGAAGCTGAAGCGAAGGAAGGAAAAGATCAGAGAAAAACAAAGTAAGAATCTGTTGCAGGATATTCAGGCTCCGTTCGTTGATCTACCGACGCACAGCCTCCATTCGATCAGAGTGCTGTCAAGTCCCTCCCCCCAGCCATCTGAACGTCGTCAGCCAAACCGTTGACTGGCTCAATCAGCAACGCAATCACTAACACCCCAACCTCGCCAGTCTGGCAATCACTGATACTTCCACCTCGCCAGTGAGACAATAACTGATACACCACTTCGCCAGCCAGACAATCACTGATACTTCCACCTCGCTAGTGAGGCAATAGCTGGTACCCCACTTCGCCAGCCAATCACTGATGCCGCCACCTCGTCAGTCATAGTTGCAGCAAACCAACTCAGCCAGCAACCATATCAGCTGTCGGATTAGACTTCACCGCACTCACCATTGGACCGTCTCGTATCGCACTGAGCCCACCATGTGACGAGGACGGGCGAGTAGTTAAGGTGTTGAGCTCTGGGCACCAAATGTCCCGGGTTCAATGCTCGCACCACTCGGGATATTTTTCAATTCCGCGGCCCACAGGCGAAATGGAGTGGGCGGCGCCATTAGTCGTTAATGTGCATAAAGTGCGTCGTGAACCACCCAATAAACAAACAAACAACGAACAACCGAACCCACCATCGCATCCCGGGTTCTTTTACGACGCATTCAACTGCTGGATCGTATGGCGTTGCCCACCTCTCACGCCGATTGGTCACGGGTGGACTCGGTAATACCGCCGGCCGTGGGATTCGAAACCGCGATCTTACGATGAAGAGTACAACGCTCTACCAACCGAGCTACCGCGACACCCCTTCCCCACCATCGCATCGTCTCGCACCGCGCTGCACCCGACATTGCATGTATCACATCACACCCCATCGCATCGTCTCGTATTGCGCCGCACCCACCATTACATTTCCTCGCACTGCGCCGCACCCACCATTGCATCGTCTCGCATCGCGCCGCACCCAGCATTGCATCGTCTTGCATCGCGCCGCACCCAGCATTGCATCGTCTCGCATCGCGCCGGACCCACCATTACATCATCGTCTAGCATCGCTGTCGTCTGCCGAAAGGCCAACTTCCCCAGTAAATTGAGTGTGGCCGGCCGGACGTGGTCCGCCGGCGGCCGGCGGGTTGGCGTCAAATTGTCCGGCCGGCGGTCGGCGGTGATTTGGTGCGCTCGCGCGCCGCGTACGTCACCAGCTGGACGCCCGTGAGCGCCACGCCGCGGCGTTCGCACGGCTCCAGGTACTGATACGTGAAGCACGTGCAGGCCACATAGGGTGGCGCATTGGATCCAGGCAGGTTGGAAATGGTGGTGCTGTGCCAATTGGTACATAAATGGAGAACTAACCGCTATTCCTTTTATGGAAATTTCGAAGAGCTCATTTAAAACTGTCAAGGCCGGGAGGGCAGCTACTCTGCCTGTCCGAGACTGGGATGGCAGCTACTCTGCCCATTTATGGCTGAGAGCGCAGCCACTCTATACGCTATACTGGTTGCATTTGTGGCTGCGATACCTGTACAGGTGCCACGGCTCAGTTGTATGAAGCCCAGCCGAGTTACATATTGCTCTTTATAGTTCCCGAATACGTTTCGTACACGCCGCCTCAAGCCATTATCGCTTGGACCTCAAGGTGTAACCTAAATATGAATTGTGATTATTTCCATTTACACCTTTCAATTTTTCATTTCAGAGTCGAATAGTCAGAGTCCTTTTTGCAGTAGAGATATGAACAGCTAGCAACAGGGGTGTAGGAATTCGGGGGTAACTGGTACTGCCTCGAAACTGAGGTGGCGCTTGCCAACATTTTCAAGTCACAAAAGTGGATATTTTTTAGTTGATGTTCAAGATAACTTAAATTTGTACTTCACAAATCCTGTCGAAAACAGCTAAAGTTATATCTATTTATTATCCTGGTGCCCGGCTGAATGACTCGAATATTCTAAGATCATTTGCTACTTACAAGTACCTACTTACCTACTTACAAGTAATGAAGTAGGATGCGGAACTATTGACAGACTGAATCGATGCAGTATGTAACCCAGTCCCCCTTGTTCAAGGAATTTGAATTGTCTGATTTTCAGGGTGGTATGGGTAAGTGCATTGTTCAATTTCTCAATGGCGTGGGGGAGGGGGAGCTTCGCGAAATTTTATTTCAATATTAACCGGACAATTTTAACTGGGAGATTGAAACTGTACAATGGCGCAAAGTTCTTCAAAGCAGCGAAAAGAAGCAATCTTAAAGATATTGAAGGCCTTATCTGCAATATGAACCGCAGCAGACAGGACGTAGACGCAGACTGTGCCACACATTGTCGGTGTGGCACAGGGCCGGACAACAGCGAATGCCCAGACATTGACATAATTCCTTTCGAAGATGGCGAATGCACGCTCTTCGCATTTCAATTTCTTTCCCCATGATATATATCTTAGCCTTCACTCCCTGGGAGCAAATCGGGTGACGGATACAAAAAGGCGGGGAGCAGGACAACGCAGGGTGTATCGGTGTGGAAGACTAGAAAAACCAGTCAAAGTAAGGCAAGTCGTACGATAGGGCAGAGGGCAGAGGAAGGTAGATGGTGTGATAAGGCAGATGAATCGGAAAGGCAGGGGCACAACAAAGCAGTTGATGGTGAAATACAGCGTGGACTACTGCTGGCAGGCCGGGGTAGGAAATGTCGGAGATATTAGCACATTTTAATTTTTTAGTGAGAATTTTATTGGTTGTCTGGGCGAAGGGCCAATATTATGCAGTGGTGGATCTAGACACTCTGATTAGGATGTTCTCCCAGGGAGGGTAGAGTGATGGAATGTGTGCTTGAGTCTCACAGGCCTATTGTTATTTGTCCTAGCAAGTTCAGTAGATGACTGGAGGGGGATAACCCCGTTCGTTCCGGCGGTCCCAATGTTTTGGACGGAGGATAAACTCTCAACTAAAACTATGCTGCTTACCTCATATTTCGCTGTTGGGTGGTAAGTCCAGGGTGTGGACATTACGATTACGCAAGGGTACTCCAGGAAAACAGCAGGAACATGGCGCCCTATTGTCAGCACGACACATGTTTACCCTCATTTGTATACTTACTTCGTTCAGATTCGATTATGTACTCTAATTTTACGAATAAAAGCTCCGGTGACACAAGTGGTGTTTTATGAAGATGATCGGTATTTGCTAGTTACCCAAGAAGTTGCATTTGGCCTGAGAGGTGCTTTCTATGAATAAATATTGCCATACGCTGCATGGTGAAGCTTCAGCGGTAAGTTGTGATTGTTGTTGAAATACCTACTTATGTGTCCTTGAGCATGGCAACTTTAAAGATTTTCCCAGGAACCGTATCGACCCTTATAATTCCTTAGCTCAAGATGACTACAAATAGTGTGGGGGTGTGGGATCAGCGTTCGATTCATGAAGCAAAACAGGACACTTAAAGAGAATGCTTGTGACGAATGGTGAATGAATTGCCACTTATTGATTAATATAGCGTACAAGACGTGTTTCTCGTGATCGTCGATCGAAAAAGGGCACACGCCAAAAATTGCATGGACCAGGCGATTTTTTCTGTCGTTAGTTAGTTGGCTATTTGAGTTTTAGGGCGCATCGACCAGGTGTGGTCATTTAGCGCCCATGATTTTTCTGTCGCATGTTCATGCCATTAGTACTGCTTTTGAGAAGAGTATTCTTTAACCCGATGCATTCTATGCGACTAGATCACTGCGTTAATTCGTCAAATGCGTCATCGTTTTTCTTCCTTTTTTAAACATAAAACTTGAAAGGGTAATGAAAACCATAAAAACCACGTAATAAATAAAAATCGTAATAAAAAACACGTTTTTTTTAAACACAAGCGTGTGGCAGAGAATGAACAAACATAAAAGTACCAAGCAACAATGTGTACACAGTACTTGTTTAACTGCCTCTAACGTTCTCTGATGAACAACAACTCAATTTTTGTCCACTCTGAAGTCTAAAAATTAGCCGATGCAGATTCAGCTGGATGATTTCCTGGTGTAATGTCAGCCGCCATTACGTATCCTAACTACAATGAGAATGTTCATTCCCAGTTCCTTCTCATAATAGCTAGACATCACTCGAACCTCCCTCGACTATAAATCATGGACATCATTTGGGCTGGAGAGCCCATGCACGCCAGTCCAAACGGCCCAGATGGCTGGCTTTCGCCGGCGCGAGAGGAGCCGTCGGCCGACTGGCGCTGGCCGACCGGCGCTGTTTATCGCCGCCGTACACAGACCGCTGCGGGCCCGCTCCAGTGGCGCTCGCGCCCTGTCGCGGACGCCGCAGACAGAGCCGATCTGACAGCGCGAGCGGCAGATAAACGGCGTGTGGGGGCGTGGCGTCGGCCGGCGACATGCCCGTGTACGGCCTGTTTTCGCCGCGGCCAACGGCGCACTTTCGCGCGCGTCGTCGCGCTCGAGAAAAACACAAAAAGCCGTGGGTCGTACTGGGCGCGCCATCTTGAGTGGCGTCGGCCCGGACGGCCGGTGGGCCGGCCGGCCGCCCAGGCGGCTCTCTCACGCGTCGCCGTCGCTGCGGCCGCGCGCGCGGCCGGTCGCGGCAAAAACGGCGCCGGCCCGTTGTGCCGCCAGCCTCACGAGCGTGATCGGGCCGGGACGCGCGCGCCGCCGCCAGCCGACTGCGGCCCGCCTGTTTACACAGCGCCGCCGTCACAGCTGTGACCGGGGCGCTGCTAACAGGATCAATCAGCCGCCAACGCCCCTCGGCAGGCGCCTCGCCGCTCAGTTCCGCCTCACCGCCGCGCGCACCGGCCCCGGGCGGCGCGGCGGGGGGGGGCGTCTGTGTACTGTGTGGAGCCATCAGCCACAGATGTGCTGGGAAGTTCAGTGGCTGGTCGCGGTGTTCTTGCACACAGCGGATCAACAATCCCGTGTCACTCAAGTCGGACAAATCAAGCCGTTGCATAGAAAACCGTTATCAACAAACAGGCCGTTGTCATCCGTTGGCAGCAAACGGACACCAGCCAGACGCACCAGACACCGGCACTGAGCCGGCATTGACTGCCAGCAGCGGATGCGGCCGTCAGCTTCACAGCGCCGCCTCAAGGGAACATCAAGCTAAACACTGAGCGATTGTTCTATGGGTTTCATTGATTTTTTTTTGTTGGGCTTAAGGGCGCGCCGACTACATGGCCGTTTAGCGCCCATTGTTCAATGGGAACAATTAACTTGGAATGAACTGTTACTATCTTCTGTCCCCACCTATGTCACATGGCCATTTCTTCTGCATTGGCAACGATACGCAATGCATAGGGAGGGGTAACTGAGGCCAATTCAACACCTATCGGGACCATTAATTGCCACATGTGCGCTACACATGAGGAATTAATGTGACTCGCAATTTTCCGGAGCTACTACGCTCTTGCTATTTCTTCATTGCGGAGTTCATGGGCCATCAGACATCAGAGCTCATGGGGCACCAGACATTAACACTGGGTATCGACAACACTAGGCCCAGACACCAACACTAAATACCAGACACCAATACTGGCTACAAGACACCAACACTAGAATCCCATACCAAATTAGTTCCGCACACCAACACTAGATCTGCACACCAACTCACGGTACCGGGCAACACTAGGTATATGCACCAACACCAAATGCCAGAAGCTAACACTAGGTGCCAAACACTAACATTAGATCGCACACTGGGTACTAGACACTAACACTGGATCGCACACCACACCAGGTTCGCACACTAACACCAGCCACACGAACCAACACTGGGTCCCGGACAGCACTAGGTCCATACACCAACACCAAATGCCGGACGCCAACACTGGATGCCGGAAACTAAACACCCGATCCACACACAAAACTAGGTCCGCACACCAACGAGTACCGCACGCACACCAAGGGCCTCGACCTCAGTAGGGCGGTAACGAAGTTTGGCACGACAATTCACATTTGGTCCGCAATAACGCGGCATAACAAGCACGTGTGAGAACACTTGGCAGACATAAATAATGGCTGGCGGCAATAAACAGCACAGCGGGGCTGTGGCGAGGCTTTTCCTCCGAGGGTCGGTGGGACTTTATTTCGCAAAACGACCCACGAAAAACATCAGTAAAAGGAGGATGACAAAGGACGCGTCCAGGGAATTGTCAAGTAACAGGCGCTCTGAAGATAGCTATGAAGCTTCACAAGTCTGTTGGTAAATGCAACTGGTCGCAGTAAGAGGCATGACATTGAATAACCATGCTATGTGGCGGGAATATTCATCTGCGTTGCCGAAAATTGTTCCTCCAGTGATGAGAAATCCACGAGCTGATGACCGGAAAATTCTGAATTCCGTAAATATTTTCTTTAACAACCATAGGCATTCTGCTCAAGTTATAAATAGGTGTGGAGCAGGGAGAGAGATATCCCTGACTCGTACCTGATGGGGCATTCATGAACTAAAATCATAAGGCAGACGTAAATTTATGTACCAAGCAGGTTCGTAACTGAAACATGAACCAATAACAAATGATAGAACACCTATATAAAACGCATGAAAACAACACTAAGGCATTAATGGTGAGAGGGCTATGCATTAGTAGGATATACATACGAGTATATAGCTGTTTCTAGCAAGTACGTTCAGCAGTCAGTAGAAATTAGCTTATGTGGGAGGAAGGGGTGGTGGAAATTTGAACGCACCTGATCAGGCTCACTTAACGCGAATAAAGGCATGACACCAAGGCTTGAAGACATCTTAAATAATTGTGTCAATAAGTTAGTGAGAGAATCTCATGTAGGGTTCCCATGTTCAAAAATACATGGTTTCAGCTTCCTCTCATTAAATAAATGATTATAGAACCTGAGAGAGTACCCGGCGTCAACATAGGGGCGATGCCTACGAAGAGTGAATGTACGGGAGCTAAGATGGCCTCTCCTTATTCCTAAAAGTAATGTTTGCATCCAGTGGTTAAGCTGAAAAGTATTCTTAATGGTGGCATATGTGGATATCTTCGTGAGTGCCCATTCTTTGACACTGATAAAAATAGAAACCTTACGCAAGGGTCCACCAGGACTGCCTTTACCCTTCGCCTCCCCCCCCCCCCTTGCACGACGGTAATGTGACAAACCCAGCATTAGTCAAGCCCGGCACCACTGATGTGCTGCCGCCCCTCGAGGAAAGTGACCGACGCGGCCGTTTCCGACTAGCGGCGCCGCTGGGTTTCGCCACATTCATTTGGGCGGCCGATCCTGCCGGCGCGGGCATTATTTATTCCCTGCTTACGTCAGAGCGGCGCTCGGACGGGACCTGCGGCCGCGGCGACACCGCGTGCCGCGCGCCGCATCCGAGCATGGCCAGCCGCCGCCGCTCCGTGCCGTCCGCCGCCACCCCACCCCAGCCCAGCCGGCGCGTCAACAGCCGACTAATGCCGCTACCACGCTTTATGGCCATTCGATTCCTCTGGCGAAGCGCTCACGGCGATGGATTTTTAAACAGCTGAAAACTGCGGCGGTCGGGGCGGCGCGAGCGCGGCGGCGACGATAACGGCGCCAGGCCCCGCTCGGTGTGACGAGTGCGCCGCGTCCGCGCCGTGCGGAGCGTCCGAGGAGCGCCGCTGCAACTGTGCTCTGTCGCCGGCAGGCGCGGGCACACGGCCAGCCGGACACGCTGCCAGGCGCCAACCGGACACACGGTCACGTGACAACCGGACAACCGGACACCCGGACACGCGGTCACGTGACAACTGGACACGCAGTCACGTGACAACCGGACGCACGGTCACGTGGCAACCGGACACGCCGTCACGTGACAACCGGACACGCAGTCACGTGACAACCGGACACGCAGTCACGTGACAACCGGGCACGCGGTCACGTAACAACCGGACGCACGGTCACGTGGCAACCGGACACGCGGTCACGTGGCAACCGGATACTGGATCACGCGCCAAACAGACACGCAACAATGCGCAGCCGGACACGCAACCACCGCGTCCGTCAGGCGCACATTGTATTCAAGCCCCACAGTGCGTCTGGGGCGTCTAGAGGGCGCTGCAACCACCGTTTGTGGCGTCTAGAAGGCTCTCCAACCAACGTCTGGAGTGTCTGGGGGCGCTCCAACCAGCATCTAAAGTGTCTGGAAGGCGCGCTTTCCAGCGCTAGCTATCCTCCCAAAATAGTCAGGTTTAGTAACCAGGAGGCGACCGAAACTACACAAGGCGCATACACGCGCTCCAAAATGCTCAACATTGTGTTTTCCTAGAATTCACTTTCTATCTTTGTATTGCTCTTATTTGCTTGCTTTATTGCCTACTGCCTACTTCTCGTATATTCAATTTTGTGTTCTTTGAACTTAATAATGACAGGCAGTTGCATTCGGCGCCCTTCGCAGTAGATAGGGCGCCGTGGCGTATCGCATCTGTAATGTGTTTCCACAGCTGAGCGTGTCAGCGTGGGCGGATCGTCTCGCCACGGACGACGGTGGCCGCCACCTACTATCATCCAGCGGCCGACACCAATGGTCCGTGGTACTGCTCTCGAAACGACACGAGCAGCTTATCTCGGGGGCCACACCTGCCGTCTGGGGCTGCTCTCCCGGAGCGCCACTGGCGGCTCCTCCTCCGGAGAGACACCTCGGCCGTCGCCGACACCCGCGCCCCGCCTGTCCTGTTCCGGAGTCGCGCCCGCCGCGCTCATTAGCATAATCGCCGGCCGACGGGCCGGCCGGTTGGGCGCCGCCGCCCGGTTATTGATAATCGTATCAGATTGGGCGGCTGCCGGCGGCCGGCCCTCAATCTGAGCGGCCGCGCCGGCGGCCGGTGCACGCCCGGCCGCCGTACGCCCCACGTGTCCGGAGCCGGCCGGCCGCCGCACGCCCCACGTGTTCGGAGCCGGCCGGCCGGCGCACGCCCGGTCGCCGCACGCCCCACGTGTCCGGAGCCGGCCGGCCGGCGCACGCCCCACGTGTCCGGAGCCGGCCGCCGCCGCCGCTGTCCGGCCGCCGCACGTCCCACGTGTCCGGAGCCGGCCGGCGCCGCTGTCCGGCCGCCGCACCCCACGTGTCCGGAGTCGGCCGGCCGGCGCACGCCCGGCCGCCGCGCACCCCACGTGTCCGGAGCCGGCCGCCGCCGCTGTCCGGCCGCGCGGCATTGCGGCGGATCGAGCCGCAGCCTGAAGCTGGCCGGCTCAGCGAGCCGTGACGAGGTAGTTCGAAAGCAAGGAGACGCGATCAACGACAAAAAGTGCCGCCCAATCATGTACGCTTACAGAGATGGAATCAGGTACACATCGGCATAAATGTAGCTGCATTATAATATATGATTGATGAGGACATACTTTTTGGCATGTTCGCGGTGGTGCCTGAAGTGATTGCACACATCTCGCAATTATGCCTCAATATACGACAACGTACCATTGTACTTGTAATGTGTTACGCTGATGTGTACTGGAGGAGGCTTATGCTAATTTAGATCCTCGAAAACTCGGCGAAAATTAACATCCAAAATAATTGCTAAAATTAATGTGGTGGCGCGGAGCCGCGCGGGGCAGCACCCGGCAACTCATTATAATCACGTTGGATAAGTTGATTTATGTCCATTCTGCACCAATGACTATTGACAGCTACTGCTAGTAGCAGCATATCTAATCATGTTTTCGTCTCTGTTTGGCTATGAGGCTGAATAGGAAAGGCCAATTGGTATTGGTAGCATGAATGGGCATTGGATAACACTTTTTGTGAGCTTCGAAGAACACCCATTCCGAGCACCCATTCATTTGTGGTATGTACAGGTACGCCATGCTGAACTCGCATCATCCAATTAGTGAACTTTAAATGATGGGCTTCTTCATCTGCAGCCTTCTGAATCTGTATGAGGAATATATTATCGTTACTTGAATCGTCCCCTCCCCCATGCACACAATATCCATTCCTTATAGGGGCGGCGCCACCTTCGGGGAGCAAGGAATAGATAGGAGGGTACATTCTCCCCTGTCTTGAAACAAGAGCATTGTTTCACCTCCCCTACAATTTAGGGAGGGCCGAAACATAAACATAAATCTTGTTGCCTAGAAATCCAGAAAACATTCGCATTCATGGAAGGTCCCTATAGTTCATGAAGTGGCTGTAGCATCTGGCAGAAAGCCTCTGGTCAGGATGTCCATTATTATTATCAGGATGGCCCTGAGGCTCACGCAAATGCCCCGACCACCAAACAAGAGGACCCAGCTTGTTTCCCGGAGATTTCAGGCAGACAAGCCCATTATTCCTGACATGAGTCACCTAAGTGAAACGAACAGATCCGGACGCCCAGCGGAGGGTGCAGTGATGTTATCCAGAGGTACAATAAATGGAGGTCGATTGGGATTGATACGAGGGGCCTAGAGCTTAGAGCTCACGTTAGCGCATCAAAGCTCTGCAGGAGGCGCTATCACGTTGTGCAGAGTTCTCAGGCCAGGAGGCTTAGTTGGGACTTGAGACCCAGATAACTCACGAAAGTCCATAAACCCTACAAAGGTCCTCAATCATGATATTGGAAGGTCCCCTGCTTGCGGTGCGCTGCTCGTAAAGCAATCTGCTGAGTGAGCTCCGAACTGCTCCGACTGGATCTTCGGTGAGTACAATTTAACCCGCGCCGTCTTTCCGGTCAAATCCTCCCACCCCGTCTCGGGGGGCGGTTGAAGACCCCCTCTAAAATCCAAACTAAGCATCGTACGAAGACGAAAGAGGTGTCATCGGAAAGCGCTCGACGAGTAGGGTCCGAGACCACCCTCCAAAATAATTTTCCCCAAAAGTGACGTCACCAGGGTGGTTAGATTTTTACGACTTTTCACGACTTACATTATGTTTTTGACTCTTGGGAGCTCATTTTGGGGGGATACATGAAAACAAAATTGTTTGGTATGAGTAAAGGACAGGAAAATCGACCAGGGCTATAATGTTTTGGGCCCCACAATTTTGGGGTTTCTTGAAATTTCCAATTTTTGCGTTTTCAAGTTTTCTTTAATTTTCCTTTTCCAATGGGTAGATCAGACCGAGAAACGTTGTTGGAATTCGACTTTCCTAAATATAAAATGCTTACTTTAGCCAGGATCCTGTATTTGAACTTCAATTTGGAAAACACGCAAAAATACGAGACGGAATGGGTTAACACTGGGGAAGCCACAGCATATTTGGAGGAGTGGGCTCAATTCAAACCCGCTTTGGTCAAAATGAACTGCAATCCTGCCAAAATCGGGTTCATCTAACGAACATGGTATGCCTATTTCAAGCATGCACGCAATATGCCGGATTATCGAATGAGCATGGGTAACCACGCTGTGGCACAGTTTCATAGTCTTCTCGCTTCATTTATGCTGCTTACAACTATTCAGCGAGGCATCCTCCATCGAACTGATGTCAGCCATGAAGTCGACCCGCCTCGAGGCACACATGTCGACATAACGACGGCATGACAACATAACCACGTGACCGGCAGCTAGCTGGTCGACCCTCAGTCTTGACCGGCTCCGCCAAGCCCCGCCATGAAAGCTTTCCTTTGAATAAAAATGGGCGTACTTAAATTGTGGTGGCAACACTGTGGACAAAAACAAAATGAAAAGTTAAAGTATAATCTGTCTTGTCTAAGTGTGTCAGTGGATAGAAGCGCTGTAGCAACTGCAAAGTTACTAATGTTTGAAGACGAGGTGGGGCGGGGCCGCTCCGATGAAGTTTTATCTTATTTACACCGGAGGAGGCTTGCTTGGGTTTCGTCCTAGCTCGCAATCTCAGTTGATTACGAAGGCGCCCACACCGAGTTGCTACACAACTGCACATGCCTGCACATACCTGCTGCAGCTGCACATGCCTGCTGCTGCACGTGCCTGCTGCTGCACATGCCTGCTGCTGCACATGCCTGCTGCTGCACATGACTGCACATGCCTGCTGCTGCACATGCCTGCTGCACAGTGATAGCCGGCCCAAGCCAATTGAGCGCATTCGTCCCCGGCCATTGCAATACAAAAGGCAAACACTGGGGTGTTCCGGATTTATTTACGTTGAGCATCGCAAGAGCATGGCGAAGCAGTTAAGTAGCAGGTATGCTCATCAACACCGAGAGCTATGGCAGCCAAAGCGGCATTCTGGAGCAAGTCAGTCCTCACAAGACGGCTGCAGCAGAAACGCCCTCATTTGAAATATTGAATTGGGTTGCTGTCATGCCACATTTACTTTATTCATGGTTGACGCAAGTCTGGGGTTGGATCAGCAGTTCATCGCGAATTACCGGCTACTCATTACTTATCCTTACTAGCGGATGCATGAAGCAGGGATGAGTTCCGATCATATCCCCCTCAATGGGTCTCCTGGAACCAGACTCGTGATTTCTCGAAAACCAAGAACATTGTTTACGGAGAAGTTCGTTTTAATGCATTTCATGCGACAAAACTATATTCTAACCCGTCGTCATCGGATCGTCATCGGATGAACGAATTGTCATTTTTGGTCGCCTGGTTATATTTGGCCCTCCTCTCAAATGCGTTTGTCCCGTTAAAATCTGGTGACTGAACTGGCCCGAATATAACTGACTGATGTATGGAGTTTTTGGACTGTTCAACTGCGTTCGTTCCGTGGAACGTGCAGTTGATTGTTTTGTTTTAGCCATGGACGCTTGTGCTCTGTACGGCAACGTGCCAACACTACATTTTGGTGCGCATTGTATGCATTGAAGCTTTCGCAATCAGAAATAGCTATTCGCCTCTCCTTTTTCACTTCACAAACATTTACACCCCACTCATCTCGGGGGCGCGCAGTGTGAAGCGGACTTGAGCCGCCTCTCCAGCTCAATCGACGAGTCCATTTCCACGAACTTCAGCTCATCGCCTTCTGTCGCCCGGCACGCAGTGCGGAGCCATCTGCAGTGACATTTCGCACTCCCTCTTCCTGGGGGGTGGGGAAGGGGAGGGGGACGCCGCAGAGGACCCCGGCTTCCCGCGGAGGCGCGGCGCGGCGCCGACGACGCGTGGCGCGCGGCGAGCCTGGCCGGAAGCCCGGTCGATAAGAGGAAACGACCGGCCGGCCACCTCGCACCGGGGATTACTGCTGTCGACATCCGTGCCCTGCAGCTGGCCCGGCACCAAGAGCGATCCTCTCACCGCTCACAGCCGCGCTCTCGCCGCTCACTTCACACACAGCATAGCTTACTGCTCACCGCTCACTGCCCACCAGTCACTGCTCACTCCACACCCAGCATCGTTCACTGCTCACCGCTCACTGCCCACCAGTCACTGCTCACTCCACACCCATCATCGTTCACTGCTCACCGCTCACTGCCCACCAGTCACTGCTCACTCCACGCCCAGCATCGCTCACTGCTCGCCGCTCATTGCCCACCAGTCATTGCTCAGTCCACACCCATCATCACTCACATATACACATCATCGCTCGCAGCCCATATACATGAACAGCCACCAACGAAAAAGAGCACGTCGTGAGACAGACCGGAGACAACAAGAGAGTCCTGTGAGACAGACCGGAGACAACAAGAGAGTCCTGTGAGACAGAGGACGAGGACAACAGGAGCGCCCTGTGGGACAGAGACCAAGGATAACAGGAGCGTCCCGTGGGACAGAGACCATGGATAAGAGGAGTCAGAAGCGTCCTGTGGGGCAGAGACCGAGGACAACAACATGAGCGTCCTGTGGGACAGAGACCTGAGGACAACAGGACCATCTAGTGGAACAGAGACCAAGGAAAACAGGAGCGTCTTGTGGGACAGAGGCCGAGGAAAACATGAGCGTCCTGTGTGATAGAGACCGAAGACAACAGGAGCGTCCTGTGGGACAGAGGCCGAGGACAACAGGAGCGTCCTGTGGGACAGAGACCGAGGACAATGGGAGCGTCCTGTGAGACAGGAGTCTGATGCCAACAGAGATTGTTGTGAACAAAAGACGGAGACTTGCAGGATGGCCGACAGAGGTGGAGAACAGCAGAGATGGTCGGGTGGGTAGTCGGCAGAGATGGAGACTGACGGAGATAGTCGGCCAGAAGGCGGATCATTTGGCCCATGTGGGCATTGATGTGTCATTGCACTGGCAGGTGTGGGCAGAGGCAGATGCCCACTGAGGGATTACTTGGTCTGTAGGTTCCGAGACACCGAAGTGGTCGCTCTGGACATTGGATGCAAGTTGCTGGAAAATTAATCATGAATATACACAGGAACAGGCAGTGGGAGGAAAAAATACCGTCTTAGAGGTGGTGGGCCCAATGATCGTTCCGGGTCACAAAAATCGCGTTGGGATCCAAGGAATACCTGTCAGGGCCCCGACAAGTTCACGTCGTGAACCCTAAATAAATACCATTGTGTTCCTAAAACTCGCCCTGGCCGAAAAATCGCTCCGAGGCATTCCAAAATCCAACTGGGTCAAAAAGTCCCGTCGGGATAAAAAAATATAATTGTTGTCCAGCTAAGTGCAACTGGGCACGTGAACTAGAGCCCGGGCCCAAAAATCGTACCGGGGCCCACAAAACTTGCGCTGGTACCCAATAATTTCCGATGAGGCCCCAAACAATTGGCGTCGAGGACCCCAAATAAATATAGCGGAGCCCGGTAAACTCGCGCCGGGGCCCAGCCATCGTGCCCGTGCTACCCCAAATCCCGTTGGAGCTAAAAAAGATGTCATCGGTCTCTCAAATTTGCTTCGGAGCCCTAGCACATGGACCCCGATAAGACGCGCCGGGCCCCACAACTTTTACTTGGCACCCAAATAAGCACAGTGGGACCCGAAAAGTTGCATCAGAACCCGAAGAAAGACACCTTGGGCACCCAAAAATAAACAGGGATTCTGAAGAATGAAGGTCCGGTCCCGGTTAATCGCTCTGAAGTCCCTAAAAAAAACATGGTTTGTAATGGGGTCCGAAACAAATCAAAAGAGGTACCGAGAAAAAACGCACCGGGGCTTAAAAGGAACAAGGCTTAAAACATGCGCTGGGACCCTCAATAAACACGTCTGCAGCTCTCAGGAAGATATTGAAGGCCCGGCAGAACATCGGAGTCGTAAAGATAGCACGAGGGACTGAAACACAGTCTGGGGTCCGCAAAAGCGGTATGTTCCGAAGAAAAGAAAAGGGCGCGCCGGGCACTACATAAACACATCGAGACCTTCAAAAACCCGTTGGTCCCAAAGCACTGAAGGCTCACAAAAAGCAACAAAACCATAAAAAAGTGTCTAAAAACCGTGTCCGGCCCCCAACTAGACTGCGATGGAGCCCTAAAATACCTCGGTAGACGAAGAAAATGCAAGAGGAAAAAAACGGCGAAACAGTGCCGCGGTTCGGAAGCCAATCTGGGAGTATATTTGAATAAAGAGATGACATGCATGAAAGCTCATCGTGCTATCCGGATTCCATTCCCATCAGAAAATGTGGGAAGAAGATAAATATTCGTGGAATTTAATTAATCGAATTTACCAAGTGAATCTCATGCGAAGCATTCCATGACGTCAAATAGGGCACAATATCATCATGAGACAGCAATTAACAAAACGTAGGAGGCCAAGCGGAAACGGCATAATCCTCTTCAACAGGTATCCATCTCCAATACAGATGCGCTGTCGGCAAACACAAATACTGACAGACACGGTCGTCCCAGGCATGTGCTGGGGCCGGCTGTCGGCTGTTTACTTAAGCAGACGGTATACATGCAGAGTGGAGACATTTGCATAGATATTATCTCCAGGAGTTTATGGTAAGACGAATGTTTTCCGTCTTGGTCATGGCCTCGAATCGCAAATGACATCCGACTTGAGACATTTAATTTTTGTCGTGATTTTTTTAAAGCGTTTTGGGGTAGATACAAAACGCAAATCGCATTGAAAATCGCCCCTCTCCGCGTCCTGGCTACGAAAGGTGCTCCGCAAGAGGAGAATACTTCAAGGGGTACAGCTGGCAGATCTTTTCCTCCGGGCGGTTTCCATGGATGGAACTTTGATTTCTGAGTGACTTGTATTCGGCGGCAGTCCCACATCTTTGGCCGGCTGACTGGCTGGTTTATTCCCCTGCCCTAGCCGACATTTGTCATACGAGGTGCCGGTGGAGAGCCTGCTGTTGGGTCAACACAGCGGTAACACGGCTGCCACGTTACGGCCGAGGCGCCACAGTATCGCTGACATGGGCAATAAACCAGCTGGTCGTCGACCGTCGTTTCGGCCGAGTAGCGGCGATCTGGCGGCATCGCCCCGACCTGGCGGACTCTGCCCAACCCGGCCAGATCCCACTCTGTCCGACTTTGCCCGTCCGACACTGCCCGACTTGACACGCCCGGCTCGACTTGACCCGCACGACCCCGTCCGACTCTGCCCGACTTGACACGCCCGACTCTGCTCGACTTGACCTGCCCGACCCTCCCCGACTTGACACGCCCGGCCCTGCCAGATTCTGCCAGACTTGACACGCCCGGCCCTACCCGACGCTGCTCGACTTGACCCGCCCGACTCTGCCCGACTTGACACGCCCGGCCCTGCCCGACTCTGCCAGACTTGACCCGCACGACCCCGTCCGACTCTGCCCGACTTGACCAGACTTGACCTGCAAGGCTCTGCCCGACTTGACCCACCTAATCTGCCCGACTTGACCCGCTCGGCCCGACCCAGCCCGACTTGACACCCGGGCCTGCCCGGTCTTACTCGACCCGCCCGCCCCCGCTCGGCCGGGCCCGACCCTGACAGACTCTGCCCGCCCGGCCCGGCTCTACCCGACTCTATCCGAGCTTCTCTCCGGCCCGGTCGGCTCTCGTGCTCTTGAGCGCGATAACTATTCTCGTTGCGTGGCGGACGGTCGGCGGCCGGCGGCCGACCGCACAGCCCAGCGCGCCCATCTGCGCGGTGCCGCCAACAATGCAGCCAATGCAGGACGCACTGGCCGATGGCGGCGAACGGGAAGCGACCGCCGCCGCAGTCGGTGGCAGGGCTGTCGGCGTCACCGGCGGGCCGGTCTGGTGCTGTTTACATTGGCGCTGCGATACTCGGTCCAGAAATTCTCTTGCGGGGCAGATCTAATGTCGATTAATTAGGCGGTATTTACAGACCACGTGTTTTCTTAGAACTTCAGCAACATGGACAATTTAAGAATGGTTATATTTCGCTCTAGCTATATTTTCTTTTCTTGTGATGACAGCGGAGTATAGTTTGCGGTGACAGCGGCGAACATGTACGAGGGGAATGCTTTGTGGCATACATTTTCCCTTCACACTATGCTGTAGATAAATGCATGTTGTATGTTTGCTTCGCTAGATTACAGAAAAGTCGATGTGTCCCTCGGATTAGTGTTCTCCAATTTAAAAAAGCATCCGTGACAATGGCAAACATTGAATGAAACTCGAATGCTTGCTGGAGCTATTCAACCAATCGTAATTCAATTCTGCCTTCCACATTTGAAAGTGTGCGCTTAATCGCATATACACTTCGCATGAACGTCAACACTACAGCTGTTCCAAGTCAATCGGAGATCAATGCTGGAAGTTTCCACAGGGTCCGATATTTACTTGTTCCCGTTTGAGCAACTTCCACTGGAATGTTGTTTCCGACTTGTACAGCCGACACCCCACAGACGAGTGGGATGGGGCAGCAGCTAAATTCAAACTGTGGCTCGTTCAACTCGCTCAATTCAGAGCGACCAGCGAGCAGACGGGAAGAGGTCAACAGGACCCCGGCCACCTCGTCTGCCAAGGCCACGGCGGGATGGGGCGAGGGTGTCGTCACCATAGCTGATGGCGGACACCATATCCGCAGCGGTATGGACAATAGGAAACGGCTGGCGGTCGGCGAGGTCGGCGAGGTCGGCCCGCCAGTCAGCCAATTGTCGTTGCCACCGGGCGCGCATTCCGACCGGCGGACCGGGGCGTCATGTGGCCGGCAGCCAGCCCACCAGGGACCGCTGGCCACCAGCAGCCAGCTCACCAGGGACCGCTGCTCACCAGCAGCCAGCCCACCAGGGACCGCTGCTCACCAGCAGCCAGCCCACCAGAGATCGCTGGCCACCTGCAGCCAGCCCACCAGGGACCGCTGGCCACCGGCAGCCAGCCCACCAGGGACCGCTGGCCACCAGCAGCCAGCCCACCAGAGATCGCTGGCCACCAGCAGCCAGCCCACCAGGGACCGCTGGCCACCAGCAGCCAGCCCACCAGAGACCGCTGGCCACCAGCAGCCAGCCCACCAGGGACCGCTGGCCACCAGCAGCCAGCCCACCAGGGACCGCTGGCCACTAGCAGCCAGCCCACGAGAGACCGCTGGCGACCAGCAGCCAGCCCACTAGGGACGTCACTTGAGACCGCTGGCCACCAGCAGCCGGCCCACCAGAGACCGCTGGCCACTAGCAGCCAGCTCACCAGGGACCGCTGGCCACCGGCAGCCATCCCATCAGGGACCGCTGGCCACCAGCAGCCAGACCATGAGAGATCGCTGGCCACCAGCAGCCAGCCCACCAGGGACCGCTGGCCACCAGCAGCCAGCCCATCAGGGACCGCTGGCCACCAGCACCCAGCCCACCCGAGATCGCTGGCCACCAGCAGCCAGCCCATCAGGGACCGCTGGCCACCAGCAGCCAGCCCACCAGGGACCGCTGGCCACCAGCAGCCAGCCCACCAGGGACCGCTGGCCACTAGCAGCCAGCCCACGAGAGACCGCTGGCGACCAGCAGCCAGCCCACTAGGGACGTCACTGACCCTGGCCAGCCGGCCCACCAGAGACCGCTGGCCACCAGCAGCCACCAGGACCCACCGGCAGCAGGGACCGCTGGCCACCAGCAGCCAGACCACCAGAGATCGCTGGCCACCAGCAGCCAGCCCACCAGGGACCGCTGGCCACCAGCAGCCAGCCCATCAGGGACCGCTGGCCACCAGCAGCCAGCCCACCCGAGATCGCTGGCCACCGGCAGCCAGCCCACCACGGACCGCTGGCCACCGGCAGCCAGCCCACCAGGGACCGCTGGCCACTAGCAGCCAGCCCACCAGAGACCGCTGGCCACCAGCAGCCAGCCCACCAGGGACGTCCGAGACCGCTGGCCACCAGCAGCCAGCCCACCAGAGACCGCTGGCCACTAGCAGCCAGCCCACCAGGGACCGCGGCCGCCAGCAGCCAGCCCATCAGGCCACCGGCGCCAGCCTGGCCACCAGCCAGCCCACCAGGGACCGCTGGCCACCGGCAGCCAGCCCACCAGGGACCGCTGGCCACCGGCAGCCAGCCCACCAGCCCACCAGGGACCGCTGGCCACCAGCAGCCAGCCCACCAGGGACCGCTGGCCACCGGCAGCCAGCACCAACCGCTGCCCAGCCGCCCACAGACCGCTGGCCACCGGCAGCCAGCCCACCAGGGACCGCTGGCCACCAGCAGCCAGCCCACCAGGGACCGCTGGCCACCGGCAGCCAGCCCACCAGGGACCGCTGGCCACCAGCAGCCAGCCCACCAGGGACTCGCTGGCCACCAGCAGCCAGCCCACCAGGGATCGCTGCTCACCAGCAGCCAGCCCACCAGGGACCGCTGCTCACCAGCAGCCAGCCCACCAGAGACCGCTGGCCACCAGCAGCAAGCCCACCAGGGACCGCTGGCCACCAGCAGCCAGCCCACCATGGACCGCTGGCCACCGGGAGCCAGCCCATCAGAGACCGCTGGCCACCAGCAGCCAGCCTACCAGAGACCGCTGGCCACCAGCAGCCAGCCCACCAGGGACCGCTGCCCACTAGCAGCCAGCCCACGAGAGACCGCTGGCGACCAGCAGCCAGCCCACTAGGGACGTCACTTGAGACCGCTGGCCACCAGCAGCCGGCCCACCAGAGACCGCTGGCCACTAGCAGCCAGCCCACCAGGGACCGCTGGCCACCAGCAGCCAGGCCACCAGGGACCGCTGGCCACTAGCAGCCAGCCCACGAGAGACCGCTGGCGACCAGCAGCTAGCCCACCAGGGACGTCACCTGAGGCCGCTGGCCGCCAGCTGCCACCAGCAGCTATCTCACGGAGACGCGACCAGAGACAGCTGGCCACCAGCAGAGCAGATTCTGTCGCCGGCGGGTCGAAGCCACACGGGAGGTCCTGTTCGATAGGCAATGCAGTTACGAGGTAGCGGGCAGACCTTTGTGGGCTGACGGTCAGGCAGCTATGGGCTGACGGGCAGGCTGTTGTGAACGACCGGGCAGGCTGCTGTAAGCTAACGGGCAGGCCGTTGTGGGCTGACGAACAGGCCGTTGAGGGCTGACGACAGGCCGCTGTGAGCTGACGGGCAGGCCGCTGTGGGCACGGCCCGGCTGACGGCCAGGCCGTTGTGGGCTGGCAGGCCTTAAATGGCTGAGCAGGCCTTGGGCTGCTGAGCTGACGGGCAGGCCGCTGTGAATGGCTGGGCAGGCTGTTGTGACCGGTAGACCGTTGTAGGCCGATGTGTTTAATATCTCACGCAAACCAAGGATGTTGGCCGCCAGCATACTTTAGTCGAGAATCTAACATAGATGGAGGCGGTAGCCACATGTGTTACAAGCGAGAGAGAGAGAGAGAGAGGGAGAGAAAAGAGAGAGAGAGAGAGAGAGAGAGAGAGAGAGAGAGAAAAAGAGAGGGAGAGGCGGAGAGATTACGTTACCTTTCCTCTATTGCCTTCCCGGTGCTCTAGGTAAATGGGCAGCATGACACCATCACAATGCCGGCGCACAATAGCGATTTACTAATGTGGATTGGCCAATGCTTCCCGGCGAGGCAAGAATTTAGAGAGCTACGAGTCACCACCAGGTGGTTGCAAGGCACAAGTGCTGAATGCTTCGCATGTAAGACGCTATGCCTTACATCTGCAGACTCACGAGCGGAGAAAACGGGAAGGGAGGGAGAGGGAGAGGGAGAGGGAGGGAAGCGGCCACCAACATTTGATGAGCATAACACTGACTTGCTCCCTCCCCCAACTTTGGCATAGTTCCTAAGCCACTGTACAGACGTATGCATTAAAAGTTTACTGCCGATTCATGGAATATATGGATATACGAACCTTAATATCCAGTGCACGATGCTGTTTTCATGTTCTGAGTAGTTATTTACAAGTGGCCACATTTACATGAGCAGTTTGCGTTTCGAGACGAAACTACTCAAATATAACAATGCTTTCGTTTATATTAGTGGAATCGACACGAATTGCATTAAAAAAAATTCCCGGAAGCATTGTATCACTTCTTCGCAATGAACCCCGCACCTCACGAGCTTAACCACTGAGTTACCGACACACCCATGAATATATATGTATGTATATGTATATATATATGTATGTATGTATATATATATATATATATATATATATATATATATATATATATATATATATATATATATATATATATATATATATATATATATATATATATATATATATATATATCAGCCCGATCCTTTTCGAGCAAGATTATCGTTATTCGGGTGAACTCAACCATTGCCAGATCTGATTTGGGCACAAGGCCACTGGCGAGTTTGCATCAGTGCAACTTGAAAAGTGCAGCTAGTTGTCCCACGACCATACTACTTTGCACTTGCTTCCATTCGATCAGAAACTATCCACGGTTGTATCTCCTTCCAACTAATGCACAATAGGTTCCCCTCCATGCCACCCCACTCTATTCCGCGAATCCCCTGCGGCTGAATTCCGAGTGTGCGACTATACAAGCGCGCCGCCGAACTCGAGCGAGCAGGTCGACAGGGGACCATTGCGGGCCGGTTGGCCGACCGGCATTGGCACAGTGCCAGCCGGCGCCAGCCGCAGACGGCTGCTGCGCCGACCGCCGACCACGTGGCACCGCCGTCCCGCCGCCGCCGCCGCACCGCACCGCGCCGACGGAAACGAGCACGACAAACGAGCACGACACACGGAGCACGGTCGGCCGCCCCACAAACACGCCGAGCTGGCCGCACGTCGTGGGAGAAGGAGAGGGTCACGGCAGCGGCCGGCGCAATGCGGGCGGCGACCAGAAGGGTGGGTACACGGATGCTGCCCGCGTATTCCGCGCCGCTTGATCCACCGCCACATAATTTAAGGAACTATAATTAGATGGGTCTTGGCAGAGCTTGACGGATCCATGCAGACTGTATGGTCGACGGTCAATGTTGGCGTCACCAGAACTGTGCATGAGACGTTGGTGCGTCTGACGCGGTGATGCAGGTCTGGTCCGGGGAACCTTTTAGCGACGCATTATGTTTGCGACAATGCGCTTGTAACTTTCTAGAAGTATGTCAGTAGCAACCTCAGGGCCATATGAGACAGGTTTCCACTCTACAACCAGGCCGAAATCGTCTCGGGGTGGCCTCGTGTGACTTCAAGTGACAGATTTGACTTTGAGATCAGGTGACAGCATTTTGGAGCGTTAAATTCAAATAGACCAACCGTTTGTTTGGACATTCGGAAACCGGAAACTGCTTTTCATCCTCGGTGTATCATCATTTATTTGGACTCCACTTTTTAAGTATAGCATTAGCTGGGCACAGCCAACTGAATTTGGGTGTAACCCAACCGTCGCCCCTCCCCACACCCAAACCTTGAGGCACGTAGTCCTGGGTCATTACTCAAGATGACTGCGTCTCGTGTCCTGATATTATTGTAAGGCCGGTCCATTACGGAGCGCCCGTTGTACATATGCGCATGACATTAACCTGAGCTCTACACCATGACACCAGGCTGTTTATCAAGTCATGAGGCGGGGCCACATGTGCCAGAAGCGAGGATACGTGGCTGGCGCAGGTTCCGGTCGTTGTGTCGGCGTTGTGCCGAAAATAGCCGCAATTCCTGATCGTCCCTTCCAATTCAAAGCGATCAGAAGAACGAACATGCTATGTGCCGAGAAGCACGTGGGTTGGACGTAAAAAGGAATTTAAGTGGAAACTAGCTAATTGGTGGCAGCCCGATTGGGGCGAGGGGACCGCTGCAGGTAACGGAAATAGATCCACCACGTGACTGTGCCGTCCGCCGAGAGCCCGCAACCATTGCCGAGCTGCTTACCTGCGCAATGGTGTCATCCCGATGGTCAACGCTCTTCGTTGTGGCACAGACCGCCAGCACAAATAGACCCTCTCTCTCCACACCCCTGTTTGGTCGAC
Organism: Imbricaverruca yamaguchii; assembly: GCA_034440575.1. Lineage (NCBI taxonomy): Eukaryota > Metazoa > Arthropoda > Thecostraca > Neoverrucidae > Imbricaverruca > Imbricaverruca yamaguchii. The sequence continues at coordinate 554,876 of JAOTOL010001482.1, read as the reverse complement.
AAGTGATGCCGGCTTGGCACAAACCCTCGACCCTCTGCGTGACTGTGTGCGCGCGGGGACCTGCCCGGGGGTAGGCCCGCGCTCCGCGGCGGCCGTCTCCCCCGCGTGGCGCGACAAAATGGGAGCAGGCGCTCACCACGCCCAGATGAATGCCGCCGGGAAATTGCCGGATTACTGGAGGCCGCGCCATTCACACGGCCCCCTCCCCGTCCCAGGGGAGGGGACTGGGGTGATGGAAAGAGAAACGATGCTGATCAGCTGGCCGGCATGGCGCGCCATAATGACGTCGTGTCGCTGCTGCGGTGTCAGTCGCAACTGTTGTCCGTGTGTGCGGCTTGGGTGGGTGGCCAGTGTTCAGGCGCAGATCGCCCAGTCCGGTCAGCGATCGTTCAAAGCGAGGAATGTTGAAGAAGGCGGCAGATGGTCATGAATACAGCCAAAATGGCGGCGCGCAGGCACAGGCCCCGTGCCGAATATTAAGCTTTACCATTCCATCTTCGGACGGAAGATACGAAAGGATGGAGAAAAGGATGCGAACACAGACACCCCTGCCAACTGGACCTGAGCAAATTAAATATATCGGTATTTCTTCCTGACTGTGTGGCGTTCCGGCCCCTTCTGAGCACAGATGCAAAAACGCAACAATTTGCCTTCGACCTCTCCGGGAAAATCTGTGTGTCGCTCCAAGGCCAGGAGCTTAATTTGTTTCATTCTGTCGGCCGGGTGCGGTATCTATGGAGGTCTGTTCGGCCACGCATAAAAAGCCAAGATAAAGAGGTATCAAGCTGTGTTCGTCACCGCTCTATGCAAGCGACGTTTACTGGAACAGTGACACGTGACGAAATAGTGACGTGACGATGTGATTATGCAGTGAAAATGTCATCAGTGACACGTGACGATACAATGATTCGTGGTACGATACAGTAATACGTGACGACACAGAGACAGGTGACGACACAATGACACGTGACGGCACAGTGACGTAGCGACGCAGTGGCACGTGGCAGACGATCCCCGTTCTGGGCTGTCCGTGTTTCAGCTGATTCGTTTGCACCAGCGATGTAAGTTTTCACAATCGTGACCGGAGCAATGTGGACTCGCCTTGCTCTCTACTAAATGTGCACCAAGCCCCTCCCCCATCCCATTCTGCCTTGCGACACAAGTTAGGTTTCCTGGCGTGCGAAATAGCGGCACACGCTGTCATGGTCAGGATCCGAGACGCAGTCGCACGGGGGTGTCGTGTCGCGGTCACGCGGTGGTGCTGTAGATGTTGTTACCCTACATGTCACATTTTTCAGAACTCAATAGAACATGAGTGTAAGCTTGGGATAGAAAGCACGGCGTGCTAACCATAAATTTGTGACTATTAAGGACGCTGCAGCAGCTGGAGGAGGTATGCACGCTAGGTTCTTTCCGGAAAGAGGAGAGATTATTCCGCTCACTTTTTCATGTTTGATGGTATGCGCAGGTGGCGAATTCAGGGATATCCAGCAAAAATGTGTGGTCAGAACTGGGGGAGAGGGGCTTTCTATCGGGCATCCAGTATTAGCCTATTAACATAGGCGACGAAACGGGGCGTGGAAGAACACCGTACTCCGGTGCCCCCTTACATCCAGAAATTTCATATTGACCCTACCATAAGACATAAAAACAGGTAGGCATATGGCGTTCACTGTAAGGAATCGACCGAAGGACTGCCTGGTGCCCATTAGTTTCATACTTTCCGTTACCTATGACTATTAATACAGTTCTGCCTATGCGTATTTGCGAAATGTTGGTTCTGGCTACGGATAAGATGAAGCGATGAAGGCGGTTTGAAATGTTATTCTTGTAATGTTCAATAATTGACAAAGGATATATATATATATATATAAAGTGTGTATTTCCTATAATCTGTACAATATTCACTGAAACCATCAACACCTTTATGTAGACATAATGTGTTAGTACTTACTTTTTATAGCTACTTTTTCATGTCTTTTTGCTTTTATATTTAGCACACCTATTAATGATTCTTAGCATTATAATCGCCCTGTTCCTAACTGGGTTGCATTGTTTTCCCTTTGCGAAATGTTGGTTCTGGCTACGGATAAGATGAAGCGATGAAGGCGGTTTGAAATGTTATTCTTGTAATGTTCAACAATTGACAAAGGATATATATAAAGTGTGTATTTCCTATAATCTGTTCAATATTCACTGAAACCATCAACACCTTTATGCAGACATAATGTGTCAGTACTTACTTTTCATAGCTACATTTTCATGTCTTTTTGCTTTTATATTTAGCACACCTATTAATGATTCTTAGCATTATAATCGCCCTGTTCCTAACTGGGTTGCATTGTTTTCCTATCTAAGGTCACTCGAAGCTAACACGCCTTTTTCATCGTTGTTTTCATTTCTAACGACATCCAGTTCACGACCTCCAATTGTGTGTCTAAATGTCCTACCTTCAGATCCCAGATACGTAAGAACCTTGGGTGCTTTTACGACGCATTCAACTGTTTGATTATATAGCGTCGCAAACCTCTCGCACCGATTGGTCGTGAGTGAACTCCGAGTGAATGAATTGAGTGAAGTGAAATCCCGTCGGTTGTGGAATTCAAACCCACGAACTTACGATCAAGAGTCCAACGCTACACCGACTGAACTACCGCAACATAGTTAACCTGCTCGATGTTTCCCAATAGCGCTCAGCAGCACCAATGGGAATATGAAATCCATGAGAACATCGTTATGATCATCTGACTGACGTCATACCCTGTACGGCTGCACGACCAATAGGAGAAGCGTAGCGGTGCCCCAGGTTTCCAGCTGCTGTGTCGGCTGCCAAGCTCAACAGCACCTGTGAAACGATCTCATGGACAGACAAGGTTTGTAGCTCTGTTGTCTGAACACAAAACTGGAATGAAGCATGAAGAGTAGTAGAGTAGTCAGAAAGCACAACATAAGTAATGCGTGTAAACCAAATATTTTAGAAAATATTGGTTCATTTTTGGAAAAGCAAAGGTGTTTCTTACTAGATGAATTTCGTGGTAGTCCGTCTGATCCATCCCTACCTGTTTTCATGTCTTTGCTATTTGTATTATATATAAGAATAATTATATGGAATGGTTAGCAATCATGCAACGAAACTCTGAAAGTAAATACACTATTGGGAATCACAAAATAACCTGAAGCGGAGAAGTGCAACGACAAGCTTGACATTACTCAGTTTGTGTTCTTAAAATATCAAATTATACTATATTTATTTTCATTAACTTCATAAGAAAATACCACAATGCGTTTCTTACACTGTTTTCGAAATCCAATTAAGAGCTTTTCACATGACTTGTTGGACTTATTGGACTTTAACATCAATGTAAAAGGGTTTCTCATCCCCTCATGAAGATATCAGAAAACGGTTGTGAACCTGGATATTTTAAATTACTATTTCCAAGTTCGTTTTGCACTCCTCCATTTATCTGTAATAGTGTTTCTAATAACCTAAACTTCTTCAGAAATGAAAAGAGAATGAAAAGCGATACAGAAGCGGTCATCAGAAGATGACAGCACACTGTCCTGGGAATACGTTTCAGATGCATGGCAAAGGTGCGATGCGTGCAATTAGCACGACTGGTAGATGAAAATAATTACCAATCAACAGGAAATTAATGTATTAATGCTCATACTGTGACAGTGGTCTGATTCTTTCTGCTGCCGTGCGGTGCATTACTTAGCTACAGGTATATCAGCCTTATTATTGGCTGCATAATTGCTATATGGTAAGGATTAAGTATTCTAATTATTTCCTTGAATCATCGGTGCAGATGATTTAGTAGGTAGCAAAAGGTTTCCAGGTCTATTTCCTAGTGCTGAAGGTCCACATCGATGGCGATGTATCTTACTTGAAGTGACAAATACCAAAAGTGTTGAGACCGAAGACCGGGACCGGCCGGTCTGCTGGGACCAAGCCTAGTCTGGTCATAGTTGTGGCCTGGTCATATGAGCCAAAGCCCCGTCAAATACCAGTTATTTGAATACAGTTCTGCACATAAAGTGGTGCTATTATTTTTGTTCTGTTTAATTCAGGTCACGTGGGCAGTCTACACCACTTTTGAAGTCAGAATATCTGGAATATACGGAATATCACGCCGTGTTCACTTCCAGAACAATGATTGAAAATAAACATTCGTTCAAAACACCCTTTTTGCATTGGCAGGTATTCATAGCAGCATTATATTTTCAAGACAATTCTTAGAATGCACAAGGTAAGACCGAATGTTTACCATACTCAATCAAGAGGCAGCACAATTAATTTTAGGTGCGTATCTACCAAGCTTTGAATAATTCAGTATTCAATTACCTTTGTAATGTTTCATCATGTATTTAATGTTCATACCATACCACTATCATATTTTTATATCAAAATTATAATATTTTTCAGCCTTCGAACGTTGTGGTAATCTCCGCCAAAAGACAATATGCCTGTGTTGTGCATGTGGTGCATTTTGTGCACAATGAATTACAACTAACAAGAATGTGACTATCGGCTGGTGGCGAAGCATAACTACATACGGTGAGTGTGGTGGACAGTTGTGTGATGAGACACGGGTGTTTGTGGATTAACTTAAATTATTTCGATATGATTTGTGTTCATGTATTTTTAAAGCATCATTCTGACGAGCTATATTCAACCTCGTGGAATTACTTTTCCGATCCATTTATCTCATGGCGGTACATACTGATTAGCATCACATCAGGATGAAAATTCCTGATGCGGTTATTATTGGTTGTGCATTAATGGCGCACTAATACCATGTATTGGCAGGAATGAGGGTGGCACACGGTCAGAATGTACAAGTGTCGGAATATCCAGTGGTTTGCGAAGCGATGGCCGACTCCAACACGAACCGTTCCCAATCATTGAAACCCATATTGGTAAAACATTTTCAGAGTGGTATGTATGAAATGCATTTACCTGAATTACGTTGGACAAATACACTTAAATTTAGTCATAATAGATCGTTTTGCCTTTTGCTAACGTGCTAGCTCATTACTTATACAACCGTCTACAAGAAGCAATGCTGTTGTTACATGATCTTTAACATAATGTGTTGGAATACTAGCCTCATGCCATGCATATTGTGTTGTCATTTTAGCGTGGTTCCAGCCAAATTCTACTATTCGATCGATATCTGGTGAAACGAACTGGGATGTTTCGGCTGTATTGTAGTTGCAACTTTTGAAAGCTGTATATCATGAGCATGTTTGATCTATGAACCAATATCATTGATAATCTGCTGTTTTCAACAATTACGATGCCAGAAATCTTTTAAATACGTAAGGATTTATCATCGAATTGTTCAATGGACATGGCAAACCTGCTGGCAGGAATGCTGAAATATTCCTCACAAGCTGCATGATGATTGTGACCATTGTGATTAAAAAAGAAAAAGAAGTTTGTATTGATCTAAACAATAGCATTAAAATCAACTGAGAGACCGAGGAAAAGGCCGGCAGATATTATAACCTCGGTCAAACAGTTCACCTGTGCTGACCGGGTTTCCTGACCGGGTTTTTGGTCATTAAATTTTCCACATTTAATAAATTTATATTTACTATTACTTCAGCATGTTTCCAAACTTTTGATACTTGTAATTCTAAGTGCTAAGCTATGTCTTGGATCAATGTTCTGATCATTTATCGGATTTATTGGTGCTAGTTATTTAATACCCCTCTTATCAATCATCTAGCCTCTAGCTGATTAATAAATTTGCACCCGTAAGCAGTTTTAGTCATTGGTTAGTAATTGTTTTCGCCAATGCGGCGATCGGAAATTCTGATGTTTGCAGGGGCTGTCAGCCAGCTTTGGTTAAGTTCATGTGCTGATATGCCGATCATGGTTAAGCGCAGGACGGACTCGTGCAGTCATGGCGGGGACATCTCCAGCAGGAACACACACCCAGACTCCCCCTACGTCACCAGTGTGGCGGAAATTATGAAAGCTTGGCTTTTAATTAGATATCATCAACACCACTGGAGCTTGGTACGTCAAGGCCCTAATTAAACAAAATGTGCCCCATAGGAATCACGCTTCGGTCGTCTCCCATACAGACGTTTATTTTAAGGCTGTCCGACTGGATTCTCACATGTACGGATATAATACAGTATTCATATTGTAATGTCTAATCGCTAATGCCGCTGCACCCGTAAGTGAAAATCACCGATTAATTAAATAATCTGCAGAGCCTTTATAGGATAGCTTCAGGCTGTCCATTGGCCATCATGTCAGGACAGCGGAGGAGTCTCTTTTCCATAATGTCATGGATGTTGCGGCAAAGGTTACAAGCGAAGGCGAAGCCCGCACGAGTTTACTCCCGTTCATATACAACAGTTCACATGAGCAACGTAACCTGACTTGATCCCACCTTACCCGGTTTATCCCGGTCCCGACTGCCACGCTTAGAAACGTGCGGAATATTGCTCCAGCCTTTCATGTCCTATTTTGTATGCAGAATCAGACACCAGACCTGTTTCATCACGGTAAGAAACATATCATGGCGTACTTCTTTCTGTGATTGACATTAATTTTCATGTGTCACTTAAATCAACCGAACTCACTGTACATATATTTGCATGCTTGGCGAAACGTAATTGATTACAATCCTATTAAAATATTTCATGCTTTTTAGGGTGGTGACCAGGCCTAAACCCCTTAATTTTGATTTTTACCAACTCCCCTCCAAATATTCCCTCTAAAGTGTTTGTAATCCATATTCAAAGGAAAGGTTTCTGAGGTTAATTTCCGTGTCCGGATATGTGGGCGCGTGAATAGGCACCGGCCACGTAGTGCTACATCATGTTACGTGGTGCTACTTCATGCCACGTGGTGCTACATCGTGCCAAGTGATCTGCGTGCTCGAGGCCGGCCGGTCGATCGGCCCAATGGTAGTAAATAAATAAAGAGTTGGGAGTGGCATGAACTGGACGGAAAACCTGCGATGCATCAGGGACCGTGAGAGACCATACCACGTGTGCTATTTCGTGACCGTTTGGCACAGTGCATTGAGGCGTGAGATATGCTCAAAACATTCACCAGAGGAGGCTAATTTTGGCAAGAACGGAACCAATTTCTACTGAAACGTGTTTGTTTTCAATACGCCTATGCCCAAATCCGAAGGAAGTATTCAGCTATCAGGCCTCCTCTGCCGAATACGGCGCGGACATTCCGAGTTCCAGGGCGCTGTCACAACCTCTCGTGCTTGTTTCTGAAATCCCGGCCTGTGCTTCCGACAAAATCGGACGCAATGAGCTGCTGACACTCCGCGGGCTGTTCACCGTGAGCCGAGTTGCGGCAGGTTTCCTGCCCACTACGATTCCGGATCCCGTGTCTGAAGCTCTGCAGACGCATTGTCCGCCTCCTGCTCGCGCTCGTCCAGCGTCTACAATGGCGCCTCACACTGGCTGGCTACGTAAGCTGAAACGGGCGTCTGCGGTGATTTTGCCACTGTGATGTAAATTTTATGAAGCCAACACTATGCACTTAATCTGTTCGTTCCTGGAAGGGTTGTGAGCGCAACAGAGCTGGCCATGTTGCTCCTGAAGCCAAACTTATCAGTATGGGAACACTTGCGGCTTGATAGGAAGTTCCAGCCATCACGTCATCTGTACGTTCGCCGGAGGCATCTCTGTGCTTCTGCAACCATTGAATCATTCGCCAGCTGCGACTCTATCACGCACACAGCTTGAAGATACCAAGGTACTTAGGTGGTTTTTTTATGTCACCTTCATTGCAAGGCTCATGCTTTCCACCAGATTATCATGTTCAAATTAATGACTCTGTGCTAGTACCCTAAAATACCTGCATTTTAGTTCTATGGTATCGTGTTCCCATCAGCAACATGTGAGACGCGGATGCGGCCCTCAAATAGTTCCCGGATGCGGTTCCTGAATGCGCTTCCCATATACGGTCCTGGATATGGTGCTCAATGCTACCCGCGGAGCAATGCTTTTTCTTGGCACCATCTTTCCTGTTTTTGTTTGACCCGCCGCACTTGCTGTCATCGAATTCATTATTAACAGTCTAGAAATTCAAATTGATGAAATAAACAGTTTATACCCCTTCAATTCATTTTTGCTTCGTCGACTCTCCCAGGGTCGACTAGATGAGATGGGGCTCATTAGATCACAACTTTTTAGATGCTCACTACACCACCCTCCTCGTCGTGATCTGTTGCTATTGTTCACATTCTGACTCTCATTAATGAGGTCTTTTCGGAAGCTAAAACCCACAACGTGCAACAACTCCAATGCAGTGTCCTCGGCCCCAACGGCGTGCTGCAGGGTCGCAGTCAGACCGTGGGGGGGGGGCGGGGGTCGGATGCCGGGACCGCGGGAGTCGAACTAGTCGCCGGTAAGCCGAGGTGGGAGACGGCTCGGATGCCGGGGTCGTGACAGTCGAGGTGGTCGCCGGCAAAAACACGCTTGGCACGGCCAAGTTGGAGCTGGCGGCGGCCGGGCGCTCCGCCGGTGAACCTCTGTGCCGCTCATCTGGCGCAGCCGCGCAAAAAGCGCGCGCATCGCCTGCCGCCTGTCGGCGAGAGTTCCGAGCGGGCGACCCTGGCGCGGCGGCGGCGGCGGCGCGGGCGGCGCTGAGCCCGGCGGCCGCCCAGGGGCGGAACGGCGAACGTGGTCGGCGCGGCGCGGTGCATGAGGCCGTGCAGCCGAGCGCAGCCCTCGGCCGCACCTGGCCCACACGTGTCGACGCTGTGCGCCCCGATCAGCTGCGACCCACGCCGCGCGGCCGGGCCCGCCGGTCGAACGAGCCTCTGGCGCGGCGCCCGCCGCCGTTGGCGCCGAACTCCAATCTTATTTGGCTTCATCTCAGCCAATCCGGCGGGAAAAAAACTGCAGCCTTCGAGCGCTGCTCTGATAACGGACAAAGTCGTGTCGAGGAGGATGAACGATGGCTAGGGTTGCGGGGTCGTCGGATGCTAGATGAAATGCGGGTTTTTAAGTACGTCCGGCCAGCTGGAATGCTAAGAGAAAGAGAGAGAGAGGTGTGTGTGTGTGTGTGTGTGTGTGTGTGTGTGTGTGTGTGTGTGTGTGTGTGAGAGAGAAAGAGAGAAAGAGAGTGAGAGAGAGAGAAAGAAAGAGAGAAAGAGAGTGAGAGAGAACGAAGGAGAGGAAAGGAGAGGCAGAGGAGGGAAACAGAAGGAGAGAAAGAGAGAGTGTGAGAGAGAGAAAACGAGCGGAATAAAAAATTCAGATTAGAACTGAGGCACATATTGAGGCTTCGACTTGCCTATTTCTGGAATATATTTTGGTTTGGATTGGCTAGTTTTCTTTGTTCTTCGCGAATAATATTGGTGGAGGACATGAGAAGGACTATGGGCAGACATGTCACGTTTTGTCATCGGTCTTGAACTAAATGATCCCCATTTAAAAAGTTAAATGCCCACGAACTTGAACTTGAAATATGCCCATGGAAGCAGGGGTATCACTCCCCCAATCTCCAGTGGATTCTACTCCGTTTTCTGAACACAATACTGAAGTTTTAGTCGATAGTTGCTTTATTTATCAAGTTGCTTTATGAGACATAAACCGTATTTTGACAACTACCTGTTACGTGTTCTGTCTCTTGGGCCTCATGCAAGAGTGGGAGGTATTGGCCATCGGTTACTTCACCTCTTCCACACGTCAGTCCCGCGCCAGCCGACGATATATTAGCGTACATAAATATTGTCTTCCGTGGTCGGCGGCGCCAGGGACCGCGCTCGCCGCTACCGCCTGGCGGCTGGATCAAAGGTGGGCCAGGTGAACCGTAAGCCCCGCCCAGCGTGACGTCACCGGGCAGTTCGGGCCGGACAAGGCGGCCGGGGGTGGCGGGGCATCCGGCCGCGGCGGCTCTGCATGGCCCGGGAAGTCGTGCTGGAGTTTGCACAATTAATGGTTAATTGCAGCCGTTTTTAATCTATTCTAACTGACATTTAATTGGCAATAGCTACCAAAATTATCAGGTCTCTGGCTCCTGTGAGCTCTGGCGTTGAAAGAATGTGCACGCGGTACAAAACACCACCAAGGGAACCGCAGATCCAGAGTCAACCTTCACTCATGCAAGCAAAAGGTCCAATGATTCATGCCAGGAGTGATGACCCGTTCCCCGGAACAACGACGCTGGTGCATAGAACACCCATAGCATGGCGTACACCAATGGAACTTGAAATATGTGGCCGAGTGGCCATGAATCGGTGAATCGCCCATACAGGTGTGACGTAACCTGCCATTAGCTGGGAGCGACGTCCAAGTTGCGAATTCGGCTTCACGCGGCTTCGGGTTGTTCTCGGTAGGCATACATCACCAGGACTCCAGTACGCTTTGCTCGTAATGTGATACACACACACACACACACACACACACACACACACACACACACACATATATATATATATATATATATATATATATATATATATATATATATATATATATATATATATGTGCGTGTGTGTGTCACATTACGACCAAATCAAGGGATTTGTACTTTGTATGTATCATATGTAGTAGAACAGAAAGCAGTTTAAGGACTGACGAATATTGTACATTTTAGTTCTGAGTGTCATCGTTGCTTCACAAACTCATGAATCGTATGTGGAACTACACTTCGCACTTCATATGTTAATTATTATCATTCGATTATGCCACATCTATATTCATATTTTGTTAAATTGTGATGATTTGCAATGTGCGCTACCACGCCAAAAGAACAGTATGATTTACCTTATGAATAACTAACTGACATCGGGCAACTCCGTCGCGCATGTCCATCATCCTGTCCGCATCAGTACTGGCATAACTCCTGAAGTGCCATGTTGCAACGCTCAGCGGACAGCACTATTTTAAACCCCCATATTGGATGCAATAATACCCATCACTATGCTGCTCCAGGTCGTCGGTGTTGTGTCATACATACGTGAAATAGTGCTAAGCAGTATGCCGGGTTGTAATCCAGCAGTCGCATCGGTCCGTTGACGTACTTGGTGCTGAAATATTTGGCGTATGCTGGAGGTGTGCTGGAATATTTTACGAACGACAAGTCTTTAACGCTTTATGTGTACCAGTCTCGTGTCGCATGAAGGGCACTGGAACATCCTTGCATTCGAGAAGCACTGGATTGTGTATGTTTTTATTTGTTTTCAGTCGAGGCTAATTCTGACCAGAATAGAACCTGTACTTCAACCTTGCTGCAAGCACAAACTACTCTGATTAAAACATGCGTACATTTCTGGTGCACACCATATTGTATGCTAGTAAATACGCAAACACTGTGAAGCGAAATATGCAGTTCTAACATAATTATTGGAATGTTATGACAATAGTTTATGACAACAGCAAAATGAGCTCCAGCTATGGTTGTTTTGGAGCTCATTTTGCAGCGCCTTCCTTCCACACATGGAAAGTTGACTGCCAAATGACTGCCCGACACGACGCGGGTCAATATCGGCCGTGTCGGTGTGCTGCCACACAGGATGGCCACGTGGCGGGCGACGAGCCACATGTTTGGACACCACCCGCTTCAGGGTGGCGCTTCACATCCGAATACTACCCGTTCAAGAGTAGCGCTTCATGTCCGGGCACTACCCTCCCCAGGGTGGCGCTCCACGCCCGGGCACCACCCGCACCAGGGTAGCTCCGGGCACCACCCGCACCAAGGCAGCTCCGGGCACCACCCGCACCAGGGTAGCTCCGGGCACCACCCGCACCAAGGCAGCTTCGGGCACCACCCGCACCAGGGTAGCTCCGGGCACCACCCGCACCAGGGCAGCTCCGGGCACCACCCGCACCAGGGCAGCTCCGGGCACCACCCGCACCAGGGTAGCTCCGGGCACCACCCGCACCAGGGCAGCTCCGGGCACCACCCGCACCAGGGTAGCGTCAGGGCACCACCCGCACCAGGGTAGCCGGGCACCACCCGCACCAAGGCAGCTCCGGGCACCACCCGCACCAGGGTAGCGTCACACGTCCGGGCACCACCCGCACCAGGGTAGCGTCACAAGTCCGAGCATCACCCGCTCCAGGATGACGCCAATAAACCTGTTTGGCACGCACTAAATCGCTCGTATCGACATGTCCATCAGGAATCCATCGCGCTCGACCTTGTCTGCCGAAGCTATGTGCGATCCAATACCTGACGTATGATTTGTTTTAAAATGTTCATTTGTAGCAGGTGTTTCAGTCCCTAATGAAGGCCGTTGGAATGTCCAAGGCTCGAAGATCGCTGGAATCTCTTTACTTTGCGTTTGTTGGCACTTAGTTAATTAAATTTGGCCCCCTACCCGGCCTCCATAAAACATTTGACGATGCTAGCGTTGCCGGACTGCACCCAGTCATTTACTACGTGACCAGTGCGACCCCAGCCTGTGAGGGGCGCCAGCGATGCGATGCCTCGAAGCCCGGGGCGGAGTCCGCGTCTCGCAGGTGTACAGTATCCGGCATGGCGTCCGATGTGGTGTGGCTTGTGTGCCCGGATATTAAATCTCACGAACGCAGGGTGAAAAATGTAGAATGTAAAATAATCGAAAATGCAAAATATATGCCTTCCAGAGCTCTCCAATGAATCAAACATTCTGATGATCTTCATAGGAAACTAGTGTGATACACTTAGTGGAAGCTAAGCGTCGAAGACTATCCGATGCTGAATAATTATGTGGAGGCGCACCACATTTAGATAAATCGTCACAAAGTTGTGATTGCTCTCTTACGCCACTGTTTGAGAGTCATTGGGAAACCTCCCGACTTTTCTCCTTCGGCTTCATGTCGTGTGAATAATTCGTGGCGCCCAGCTCCTGCCGGAGACGCCGCTCCATTATGGCGCGAGAACGGCGGCCACGTCGATGGCGGCGCCATTGCCAAGGCCGTTGCCAACAACTCGAGCCACTCGCCACCCAGGAGAGTGGGCAGCGCGGCGCACAACTCCGAACCGGATATGCTGGGGATACCGGTCAGCACGGCACATCCGTCCAGCCGTCGCTCCGGGCGGCCCATTTGCGCAAACTGACCCTACGGCAGGACCATGGACCACCGACAGCTACGGCAGGACCATGGACCACCGACAGCTACGGCAGGACCATGGACTTCCCGGAGACGCCACTGCCGTCCACGCCCGCTCACAGGGGTGAGCGGATCTTAGACTTTGACCTTGCCATTAGACTACAAGGGGTAAGGTTCCGGTCTCCCTGCGGAAAAATTGTGGGTTCGAGCCCTACCTGTCACTAACTACTCTTCGCTCGCAACCAATCGGCGTGGGAGATGGCGGCGATGACCCAGAACAGTCAATGCGTCGTAAAGTCAATAAGTCAATGACCACCATCGTCGGCTCGCAGACCGTCGCCCTGAGGCCGGCGTCAGGTCCTCACATGTCCGTGACAGGGTACACAGTGGTGTCAGTTCCTCACATGTCCGTGACAGGGTACACAGTGGTGTCAGCTCCTCACGTGTCCGTGACAGGGTACACAGTGGTGTCAGTTCCTCACATGTCCGTGACAGGGTACACAGTGGTGTAAGCTCCTCACGTGTCCGTGACAGGGTACACAGTGGTGTAAGCTCCTCACGTGTCCGTGACAGGGTACACAGTGGTGTAAGCTCCTCACGTGTCCGTGACAGGGTACACAGTGGTGTCAGTTCCTCACATGTCCGTGACAGGGTACACAGTGGTGTCAGTTCCTCACATGTCCGTGACAGGGTACACAGTGGTGCCAGCTCCTCACATGTCCGTGACAGGGTACACACAGTGGTGTAAGTTCCTCACGTGTCCGTGACATGGTACACAGTGGTGTCAGCTCCTCACGTGTCCGTGACAGGGTACACAGTGGTGTCAGTTCCTCACGTGTCCGTGACAGGGAACAGCGGTGTCAGTTCCCACACGTCCGTTACCTAGAGTACACAGTGGTGTAAGCTCCTCACGTGTCCGTGACAGGGTACACAGTGGTGTCAGTTCCTCACATGTCCGTGACAGGGTACACAGTGGTGTCAGCTCCTCACGTGTCCGTGACAGGGTACACAGTGGTGTCAGTTCCTCACATGTCCGTGACAGGGTACACAGTGGTGTCAGCTCCTCACGTGTCCGTGACAGGGTACACAGTGGTGTCAGTTCCTCACATGTCCGTGACAGGGTACACAGTGGTGTAAGCTCCTCACGTGTCCGTGACAGGGTACACAGTGGTGTCAGTTCCTCACATGTCCGTGACAGGGTACACAGTGGTGTCAGTTCCTCACATGTCCGTGACAGGGTACACAGTGGTGTCAGTTCCTCACATGTCCGTGACAGGGTACACAGTGGTGTCAGTTCCTCACGTGTCCGTGACAGGGTACACAGTGGTGTCAGTTCCTCACATGTCCGTGACAGGGTACACAGTGGTGTCAGTTCCTCACATATCCGTGACAGGGTACACAGTGGTGTCAGCCTACATGTCCGTGACAGGGTACACAGTGGTGTCAGTTCCTCACATGTCCGTGACAGGGTACACAGTGGTGTCAGTTCCTCACATGTCCGTGACAGGGTACACAGTGGTGTAAGCTCCTCACGTGTCCGTGACAGGGTACACAGTGGTGTCAGTTCCTCACATGTCCGTGACAGGGTACACAGTGGTGTCAGTTCCTCACGTGTCCGTGACAGGGTACACAGTGGTGTCAGTTCCTCACGTGTCCGTGACAGGGTACACAGTGGTGTCAGTTCCTCACGTGTCCGTGACAGGGTACACAGTGGTGTCAGTTCCTCACGTGTCCGTGACAGGGTACACAGTGGTGTCAGCCACTGTCCGTGACAGGTACACACAGTAGTGTAAGCTCCTCTACGTGTCCGTGACAGGGTACACAGTGGTTCAGCTCCTCACGTGTCCGTGACAAGGTACACAGTGGTGTAAGCCCCTTACGTGTCCGTGACAGGTACACAAGTGTCAGTTACGTGTCCGTGACAGGGTACACAGTGGTGTCAGTTCCTCACATATCCGTGACAGGGTACACAGTGGTGTAAGCTCCTTACGTGTCTGTAACAGGGTACACAGTGGTGTCAGTTCCTCACATGTCCGTGACATGGTACACAGTGGTGTCAGTTCCTCACGTGTCCGTGACAAGGTACACACAGTAGTGTAAGCTCCTTACGTGTCTGTAACAGGGTACACAGTAGTGTAAGCTCCTTACGTGTCTGTGACAGGGTACACAGTGGTGTAAGCTCCTCACGTGTCCGTGACAAGGTACACAGTGGTGTAAGCTCCTCACGTGTCCGTGACAAGGTACACACAGTGGTGTCAGCTCCTTACGTGTCTGTGACAGGGTACACAGTGGTGTCAGTTCCTCACATATCCGTGACAGGGTACACAGTGGTGTAAGCTCCTTACGTGTCTGTAACAGGGTACACAGTGGTGTCAGTTCCTCACATGTCCGTGACAAGGTACACAGTGGTGTAAGCTCCTTACGTGTCTGTAACAGGGTACACAGTGGTGTCAGTTCCTCACATATCCGTGACAGGGTACACAGTGGTGTCAGTTCCTCACATGTCCGTGACAGGGTACACAGTGGTGTCAGTTCCTCACATGTCCGTGACATGGTACACAGTGGTGTCAGCTCCTCACGTGTCCGTGACATGGTACACAGTGGTGTCAGTTCCTCACGTGTCTGTAACAGGGTACACAGTGGTGTCAGTTCCTCACGTGTCCGTGACAAGGTACACACAGTGGTGTAAGCTCCTCACGTGTCCGTGACAAGGTACACACAGTGGTGTAAGCCCCTTACGTGTCCGTGACATGGTACACAGTGGTGTCAGTTCCTCACGTGTCCGTGACAAGGTACACACAGTAGTGTAAGCTCCTTACGTGTCTGTGACAGGGTACACAGTGGTGTTAGCTCCTCACGTGTCCGTGACAAGGTACACAGTGGTGTCAGTTCCTCACGTGTCCGTGACAAGGTACACAGTGGTGTAAGCTCCTTACGTGTCTGTAACAGGGTACACAGAGGCGCAGCGGTGCAGGCCGCCGAGGCACAACGGGCCAGAATGGCTTAAAAAGTGACGCTTACTCCAATTTCGAATTTCGTCAAAACACGATAATTTTACCTTATTGTGACCTGTAAAATATTTCCAGCCTTCGATAAAGTACTTTATCTTCGGCATACCAGGACTTGTGTCCATAAATAACGCAGCAAATCATACTATTGTAGCTTGTTTATCTGTGTAATTGCAAACGCGCATTTCCATTCTCAGATTGCAAGTATTCTCATTCTTCTTCCAAGGCTCTCAGACAATTTTTTAACATCTTTGAATTGCTCAGATCGTAAGGGGTAGATTAGGAGTGGAAATGAACGATTTGACCAATCTAGCAGCTGTTCGCAGGCCAGTCGCCCTGCCCGGTGACCTGGTCACCTCTCCACGGGGCCGACACGACTGTTGTGCCGGCTTTGTTTCGTTCGCACCGTGTGCCATCCAACATCCGGCGCTGATGGCCTGGCCAGAGGAGCATCTGGCGACCGGAAGCCATCTGTCTTTCAGTCACAGGTCGGACGCCCACCACGCGCTTCACTGGCCATAAATCCAGAGGACAATCGACTGACCACTGGTTTTCTGTTTCAATTCATATACCATCGCACTTTGACAGGTGCGGTACGTTGTTATTTCATGTTAATGAATGTTCCGACAACGTGCGGGAACAAGATAGGGATGACGAGGGGCTACGACACGGGGAAAAATATGGAGGGCTGTGACAAATTTGAGAACCATTTTTTATCCACGTTATATCGGCAGCAGAAATGCTGAGAATGTTCGACGCATGTCCACGGCATTCACCTCTTCATGTGAAGTAATTTGCAAGGAGAGTGAGCTAGTAGCTGCGGCTCTGTAACTCACAGCAGCTACTCTACACCTTAGGACATCTTCACTCACAGAAGCTGCTCTACACCCGCAGGACATTGTCACTCACAGCAGCTACACTACAGCCGCAGGAGATCGTCACTCACAGCAGCTACACTACAGCCGCAGAAAATCATCACTCACAGCAGCTACACAACGCCCGCAGAACATCGTCACTCACAGCAGCTACAATACAGCCTGCAGGAGATCGTCACTCACAGCAGCTACACAACGCCCGCAGAACATCGTCATTAGCAACATTGCTACTGAGCTGAGCAATATCACCAAATCTAGTCCGTCTCTTAACGAGGTCATCCCGCTCCCTTTAGTGATATCATACATCAATATTTGTGCACCCAATGGCCCATGAAATTTCCGAATTATCAGCTTGACTGAGTGATGTGGACCAGCTCAGGAACCCTGAGTGGGGTCGCCGAAGTGACGATAACCTTCGCTGACTGGGTACCGCTTTTTCGCGTCATCACCACAGCCTTCAGATTATGTTGTCCGCTGCCGCTCTATCCAAGTGGTATCTGGCGTCTCTGCACATGCCGGCTGATTTATAACGAGGCCGAAGCACTGCAACCAATACGATGTGCACCGTCACCAGCGCAGCGGCTGCCGGCGCCGAGAACGTCCTCCTGTTTGTGACTACAGGCGGCCAACAAGCGAGCCGCACATCTCATTAATCCTCGACAGTGGGAAGCGCCTCATTTGTATTCGCGTCCGCACACCGATCGTTGTTGGGCCCGACCTGCTTGCCGTCCCACTGCACACACACACACACACACACACACACACACACACACACACACACACACACACACACACACACACACACACACACACACACACACACACACACACACACACACACACACACACACACACACACACACACACACACACACACACACACACACACACACACACACACACACACACACACACACACACACACACACACACACACACACACACACACACACACACACACACACACACACACACACACACACACACACACACACAAACACAACACACACACATATATATATATATATATATATATATATATATATATATATATATATATATATATATATATATATATATATTTATGTATACAATATACAATATTAAAATATACATATGCATGTAAATATATGGGTGTTTGAGTGTATGTGTGTGTGTGTGTGTGTGTGTAAATGTGTATGTGTGTTTGGGTGTGCAGATACACGTGCATCCGAACTTACAACGGTGCAACGGGGAGGGGATGGCCGAGTGGTTAAGGTGTCGGGCTATGGGCACCAAAGGTCCCGGGTTCGACTCTAGCGCCACTCAGGACATTTCCCAATCCCGCGGCCCACAGGCGAAACAGTGTGGGCGGCGCCATTAGCCGTGAATGTGCATAAAGTGTGTCGTGAACCAACCAATAAATAAACAAACAACGGTGCAACCATAATTTTTCCAATGGTTGAATATAAGGAACGGTACGATAACAGAAAATGGTCAATTCAGACGAACACATAACAAATAAGACAGAGTATACACATTAGCAAAAATTCGAATGAAATATATGCAGCTATGATAGCTCGCTATGGTAACCGATTCATGTAACTCATAACTAACAAATCTGCTGAACTCTGCACTATCTTTTGAGAAAACTATGGTTCTAAAATAAGTCTTGCATACGTGTAGCATTTCAAATCCGTGAAGTTTTTTAATCTCATTGCATGAACTTTTTAGTGTTTCCCCAGACCACTTAATACTAGCTTCTAGACCCATCAGTGTTGGTCACGAGGTCTATAAATCAGCCCCGGGTATAGCAGGATATTTTGCTATTGGAGGCTTCTGCACCAACGAAATTAGTTGAGGAATTATAAACTAATATGTTGTATTTTGTGTGCCCTTCGTGCACGTTCCAAATTATTTGATAGGTTTCCTATGCGTTAATGAACGACACCAAGCACTGACGGTATATACACACCTTTTTATACTAGCGGTGTCGTTTAGTGATGTCTTGTTTTCAAAACAACGGGCTATGTGCTTCGTGAAACTAAAGGGCATCAGCAGTTAAACTGCATTTCCCACCGTGCTTATGCATTACTGAGGGTTCGCGAGCTCGTTAGGCTATGATTGCCTCCATTTTGGGTTAATGTCAATGTGCCCCAATCAAGTCTTGTCAGACAAGGCCCTGCTATTTCTCAGATTATACACCTCTAGGGCTTACACTGCATTTGCATCTCGCGTGCCGCCGTTTCGTGTTTGGGCGTTTCGGTCAGTGTACCTTCAGTGTTGTGTTTGGTGGTTGTGACCGGCGCCGAGCTGACCGAACGCCTTGCCGGCTGGGCGTCGCACCGTAGTGTGACATTACACACATCACGCACTCAATTACGCCGTGCAGTTGAAGCGTGGGGTGTGACGGACGGCGGTCCCGCCTGCGACGCCGCCGAGCCGGTACTTTCCGCCAGCTGCGGCTGAGGTCGGCTGCGGCCAGCCGCCCGGCGAGGTGGGGCGGCGGCGGCGGCGGCCTGTCGCAAGCGCCGGCCGGCCATGTGCTCGCCGACCGCCGTCGTCCGAGCAGCCAGCGGCACCGCCGCCGACACACGCCCCAGCTGGAGTCGCCCGCCCGCCGACCGACAGCCGCCAGCTATCGACCGCGCGCCCCTCTCTCCGCGCGCGCCCCTCTCTCCGGCCGCCCCCTCTCTCCGGGCGGCGGCGCTGCCGCTGACGCGCCGTGCGCCGGCAGGTGCGGGAGCGGCCGGGTGGGGGAGGGGGGGGACGGCGTCGCGGCGGCAGCGCCTGTTGATGTGACGGACGACGGGTATCTATTGGCGGCCGTGCGCACGTCACGGCCGCGCGCGGCCGCCGGCAGAGCGGAGGAGCGCCGCGCTCTCTCCGCTCGGCTGTCTGCCCGCAGTGGTTCTGATCAGCCGGGCAGGCTGCTGTCGCGACTACAGCGAACCGGCGGCGGCGATTGCCCGGACGAAGTTGGCCGTGTTGCCGCTCTCAGCATGTGTGTGCAACCCGGTGTCAACTGCTCTCCGACAAGCTACCGTAAATTGGATTTGGATAATGTACAGACATTTTCAGAAAGATCCAGGCAGCGTTGTCTGTGGTCTATTTTTTGGGAAGGCAGCGACCAGCAGGTCTCTTTTTATCCGGTGGTCCAAGCATGTATCCGCTGCTCTCTAGCGACTGCAAAGAACCGGTCTCGCTATTCTACGAATTGGACAGCGTTATTGTAAGTACCAGCCTCGAGTTCGTGCCAACAACACACATCCAGAATGCAATGCGATTATAATCGAGTTAGTTATCATCGCCTTACAAAATGCTGTCTTGTTGAAATACAGCAGCGCGTTGTATTTCACAACGACCGTTTAATTGGAGCTCGGCTGGGGGTATGCTGGTCGCAGCGACCCGACGCAAGTGTTTGAGAGTCGGTCTGACAGCGGCTTGACGGATGGAGTCCCGACTCCAGGCTGAGCTGTCGTCAGACACCCTTGCTTCTAGCCTTGCCAAGAGTTTCCCTCACATAATGATTGATCGATTGATAGGAAGATGAACAATGGAGCTTGCTGAGCCAGGTGGTCATCTGTGAGAGAGTCGATTCATTGTGATTTATCATTGCTGAAGACGGTTAGCCGTTAATGGACAACTGATTTATGCTGAGCACAATGAGAACGGAGAGGAAACGGCGAGATGGCATGGAAGGTAAAGACACCGATGGGAGGAGGGGGTGGGGGTGGAGACAAACCAGCAATTTACCGTGATTTGGTGTGAACAAGAGGATACAAGGGACACGTGAACTACTTTTTTAATCGCCAAAATTGGAAGAACGTCTCTGTCGCTTAAACATGCTTATTCGTTTGTATTTTGTTTTCATGCAATAATATATTGCAATACGTTTGTCTCATTTCGTTCATTTTATTAGGATCATGTTATTATCCTTGACTGAGACGTCACGATTCGACATACAAATGCGCCGCACGCCTCATGTGTACTGCTGGCATACATTTCGCGCTGATGCAGCAATTGGTTGCTATCGTTTCGGTTCTCGAGGAAGACGTGCGGATTTATAGCATAGTGCTAAGCGACTTTCTAGCGGAACATACAACCGTAACCGATATCTGCAAAGGTGAGCCCTAAGTGTTTTCTCTGGGGTGGCAATACTGCACCCCAGGATTTGCATTGACACATGGACACAGGATTGCCTTGTGTCAATGTGGCGTGTGATCTGTAGACAGGGGCGGATCTAGACATTCTCATCGAGAGCGAGGGATGCGCATTCCTGCGAGGGGCGCTGCGGTAAAAAAAAAATGTTGCTAATGCGAATCTTATAACTAAAGTCCAGCAGTACGATACTGACGAAAGAAACAACCCACTTAGGTGCCAACAACGACCAACAGAAGAAAACCCATTACTGGACATATAGAAAAGCTAAACCAGCTATATTGAAGGCATGAATATTATTCATTCCGAGAAAATGTATGGCTCTGAGGTGGGCCCTCAGTATTCCTCGCATGCATTTCCAGTTCTCCATGACTCTCGTAGCTCTCAGGGGGTATCAATCCCTCAGGTGACCATCCCAAAGCTTAGATACATCCCAGTCCAGTCCACTCGGATCTCAAGGGTCCTATCCTTCCGTCAGAAGCCTTCTTCATGGACCATCCTCAGTTCTCGACAAACCTGTATAGCTTTCAGGCGCATCCAGCTCCGAGACAGGTCTCAGGGCTACAGGGAAACCTTTAGCTCTCAGGTGGGCGCTACATAGCCAATGTAGTCGATGCTCCCTAAAGTCCTAATAAATAGCTTTAGCTCTCAGGAAACCTGGTTCATCCATTAGGAGTCCCGGTCAATCTTAGGAAAACTCCAGTCCAGTTATACCTGATTCTAAGAGACTCTCTCCAACACTCAGGGCCCTGAATGGGCCCTGAGAGGTGGAGAGAATATCTCACACTTCTTTTAGTCTAAGAGAGTTTCTTAGGCTTTTAGGGGTCCATTCAGTCCTAACTAACCCTGTAACCTCTCGTCTCAGGGGAATTTTAGCTCTGAGATGGGCTCTCACTAGTCCTCTTCAACTCCCAGTGGTCCTGTTTGTCCTTTAATTGTCCTCTCAAACCCGGAGAGCATCCAAGCCCTGCCTGGCCCTCAGGCGCCCTGTCTATTCCTCAGCTGCTGGAGGTGTTCCCACCCGAGACTACTCTTTGCAGCTGGCATGGACATTCATCCGGGGGGCGACTGCCCCTTTCTTCCCCTTCGATGCGCCACTGCCTGACATAATCCAACCTAAACTGCAACAGGGAACTCAAGCCTGCGCTGTGCTTAAAATTAACTCGGTGATGGAGATATAGTCGAATAAGTTTTGCTGAAGTGTGGAAAAGAGAATGTTGCGCAGCCAAGTGTCAAAGTTTTTACGAAGCACATGGAGCATGCACGAAAGTACACAGCTTTCACCAGCATGCATGACATATATGGTGACAAAGAGGTAGCTTTTCTTTATGGATGAGGTCGTCTTACTCTTCCTTTTTATGTGCTACTCATCATGGCACCACCACCATGACACCCTTTTGTGACTGTTTTAGCATTTGTTTATCTGTTCTCCCACACGGCGTATCTGCCCGCGGTAGGTATAGGAGAGCGATGAGAAGATTCCGGATGCATTCTTGGCGCTGAGCCCACCTTCACGTCACGCGACATGCCAAGAACCCCAGATGGCAAATGGCCAATCGCCGCCGTGTCAAAACCGGCACGCCATCCGACTCGCCTCCTGGTAGGTAGTGCTCTCTTTCAATCTCCATCCGTGCAGAGTAAACCATCACCCGCTTCCAGACTGCATGACGAGCTTCTAGCCGGCCCCGATCACTGAGAAGCCCAAACCGGTCGTCTCGCCAACCGCGGAATGCGGCTAAGTCGGCGGGATCGGGTCTGCGGCGGGGTTATGGTGTCGCGTCCGTTTTCCGAGAGGCGTGCTGGTCTCGAGATCGAACGCCCAGCACTGGCCGGCTCGTGGTGCGCCAATGACGGAGTGCAGCCGGGGCGGGGAGCGGAGAGTGGGGGCAGACAAGTACTTCCAGTCCGCCCTTGTCTCGACGACGCGGCCGCCCACATTCCGACCAGCTGCGTGCAGAAGATTAGTTCCCTGCATGCATGGCCCAACTTATGGGAAGCGGGAAGCATGCGAAAGCTGACCGTATCTTCTTAGTACAGGGTGGAGCCCAATGTAAACGTGCGTCAACATTTACTATACGTCTGTCGCCCTCAATTTGAAGCATATATATATATATATATATATATATATATATATATATATATATATATATATATATATATATATATATATATATATAAATATATGCTTAGGTATATATATAGGTATATAGGTGTATATTGCAGAACTGATTAAAGGACAGTGCACAATTGCAACTTCGGCTGCTTCTTTTGTGTTCGATCTGTTATTTTCTTTACCTTATATTGCACTTGGCCTGTTTGGTGCGCTATCTGGAGTCACGGAACAGGTCAGATGAACACGTAGGTCCACTTTTCGGAGCTGTGACATCACCAACTATATTTGACTGGAAAACCGTAAACGGATTTCCCAGCAGCAGCAGCAGCGGCAGCGCAGACGTGTTTTCTTTCCAACACGGCGCCACAAGCCCACTATGTATTGCCTATATGTGGAGAGAATTTGCATTAACATCACCGGCGCCAGCCGTCTCAGACTGCCGCAATCAGCCCTCGAGGAGAACTCAGTTCTCGGCTTCACCACCGGGCTGAACGTTTAAATTAGAATACCATTCTTGGACTTGAGCATCGACTGCAGTAATTGTTCTTTTCACACCTCAGTGTAACGCAAACCTACCGACATCGGATGTTGCATGAACGCTGACAGCGAGTGTCCCACCCACTATAAACTGAGTGTGATACGATCATGCATCAGAAGGGCACTTACAGTCTGTCGGACTGGACAACATGCCACAATGAGATCCACTGAACGAAGGCAGTGCTTGTAAACAACGGATGCTACAACACGGATTTCGATAGAGAAGACGCACCATTTTTGGACTACCGCCTGAAAAATGACACCAATTCCACCAAACGGCTGGTGGGAAATAACGTCACTCTATTTTGCTGCAGCCAGATGAATCCATCGTGCAAAGTCCACGAGATAATACGACGACAAGTCATACAAGCCAAAGTAAAATGTACTGAATCTTCCTGCAAAACTTAAGCTCACCATTTTCTATCACAGCAAGAGATCTGCAAACTTCATATTCAGAAACACTAGTTCAAAGAATATCATTCCGCTAAAACAATCCAGCGTGGTCTACACATATAGATCCTCAGAAGCAGACTTCGAACAACTCGGATTACTTTGGCGTCACTACCACCTTACTCTCTCGCCGCCTTACTACGCACCTGCGAGATGGCAATCCCAAACAGCATACATCCAATGAACAAGACCAGACCACACCAGCAACACTTTCACAAAACACGAGTCGTGTAAAACGAAGTGCCTCTGTGATGCGTAAAGTCCTGTAGCTTAGTCAATGTTGTAAGTGTATCGATTGTGTCTTCCCGCCATTTATTGTGCTTTTCAGAGCTCATTCTGTAATCATTACTGTTGCTTATGTAGATTTTCGTGAGAACAGGACGGGTGAGAACGGCCGTATAAGACCCTTTTGGTATAATATGAAAAAACAGATCACCATCAAACAAAAACTAAAATAGCTTCATAGATATCGACGTGAATTGAACTTTGGCACAACTTCCACCTCACAAACTTTGCAAAATGTACGAGAAACATACCTCAGTCTGTTTATGGGTGACATTAGTATGCATACCTGAAAGTACTCTCGTGGTAGACTAAATTCAAGGTCAACGTCGTTCTACTTCTAGTTAAAATGAATCTTCCTAAAAACTTATAATAGCCGTTCTCACGAAGATTTTCGGGTTGCCTTGTGCAGGAAATTTTGTAGTAGAGCAGCTCAGCGGATTTCTCAATCTGAACTCGATTTGATAGCAGGTCGGTCGATTCCGTGGAATGACCTACGTTTATCTACCGATACAGTTCACCTTACCCACTATCTTAGTGGGCTTTTGAGCACGCTTGGAACATTTCTTCTGTCTTTTTTTCCAGGACGCGTCAACATGGCTACACTATGCAGAAGAAATATGTCATTGTCTGATAAAAACGGTCACATCTAAGCACTTTTGGAACTAGACAATATATAACAGCGAGTCTGTGGCTTGCTCACTGCTCAGTGATAATTATCGATAGGTGCTGCCAGCAAGGGCGTGGGAGCAGTGCAATAATTGTTGGAGGGGGATAGATTTTCAGGCCAATTATTTCCAGTGAATGCCTGAAGGTTAATGGCTATGATCCAATTGCTATGTTCCGGTTGTCATGTGCTACTCAGACCCGCCTTGTCAAGGCAGGCAGGGGCCGTCGAACATTGGAATTTCGTCTTCTCTTCCGTCACACTGCCAATTCGAAATTAGCCGGAGCTGTCCTCCCAAACGTGTTCTACTAAGCATGTCCTGCTTATGGTATCCTTCGGAACAAAGCTTCATAAAACGGCTATTGGTTGGTATATGGAAATGACATGACATGAATTGATCGAAATCTCGCATTTCATGAAACACTTTTTCCAGATGAATCTGCCGATATCGTGGTTTCTACGACGCGCGGCACATTTCTAGAAGGAATAAGCCAGCTGATACTGTAATGTCATTGATATATGGTGTTCTAGGTATCATGATTGCAACGTGCATCGTATAAGGTGGGTGAGTAAGACTAAGAAGTAAAACGACAAACATGCAAGCCCTGACAATCAGATCGCGTGATGAAAGGTACATCAAATGCACCACAACAAGCGGTCCGCGAAGCCACCGGCCTTTGTCGCGCTGTCTTTCAGTCGAAAAATGAGGATCATCCAAGTCCATTCATTGCTATCAATGGCGCCATTTGTTGCTGTCCGGACGGTCGCTTTTCGGCCAAATCGGAGAAAACATCACGGACGCGTCCGACACTTTCGGAAGCCGGGGGAGGGAGCGAGGCTGTGCGGACTGAGAGGCGTGTGTCGGTTGGATTGCCGGACAGCTGGCCCGACGAAGCGCGAGTCCCATAAAGCACGGACAAAATGCCAGTCGCCGCATCGATTGCAACAGTTTCTGTATAGCTGAGCGTGCTTGCTTCAGAATACCGCAGAGGCTCCTTTGTGATGTTTGAAGCAAGTCAACTTAAATTATCGCATATTAAGTGAAGCAAGTAATATGAGGGAACACAATATGGATGCTATTCAGTACTAAGTTCGATCCAAGTTTGGACAAGCTGGGGCTAAACATGGGCTATGATTAGATAGTCACGTAACACCCGGCTGACTAATGGATCAGTGCGATACTGACCTAGAAAGGGCACCGGCCTTGCATTTATCATTAATTAAATATGTAGCGTGCGTGGAGAGTTGGAAGCGGATTCCGTAGCGCCAGTAATTTATGGATGCCATTCTACGTGCTAATCACGACGCTGATACATAAAATTCGTTAGCGTTCTACGTCAGCACATATTCCCCTTGTTAGCAAGCTTGGTCAGGAGCAATGATGCACGGGATCCTCTATAGCAGATCCGCTTATTTGATTGCAAGCTCTGCATTAAAATGACTGATAGCAGGGTGATATCCGGAATAGCAATGGCCACGTTTGGCCGCGTTCCCAGAAGACTCGCAGGCGCGGCACTTCGAGCCCGAAACGACTCCTCCGTCCTTACATCAATGCCCCGCCATGAAGGCTAAATGGCCGCTCAGTCAGCGTGAAGTGGCGCCCGCGGCCCAGCCGTCATGTCAGCCGCGCCGCTGTTAATGGAACCGCCGTGCTCGGCTTACACAATGCACGGAGCCCGGCCGTGCCAGACCCACCGGCAGGCTTCCGGCTACTCAGGCCGTGGGTCGCCGGGTCGGCCGCCCGTCCGTGTATCACAGACGCCGACCCCGGACCGGCCGGCTTCCCCAGGCTAGCGCAGTCCAAAGTCCGCCGCCCTCTGCTCCGGACCCATGGACCGCTTTGGACTGACCCGCACCTTTGGACCGCCAGCTATCCCGGCTGATTGTATGGCCAGGGATAGCCCGTGCCGTTGGCTCACCAGCTATCCCGGCTCATTACTCAGCCGGGGCTAACCTGTACCATTGGACCGCCAGCTATTCCGGCTCATTACTCAGCCGGGGCTAACCTGTAGCATTGGACCGTCAGATAACCCAGCTCACTGATCAGCCGGGGCTAGCTCGTACCATTAGACAGCCAGCTATTTCGGCCCATTACATAGCCGTGGCTAGCCCGCACCGCTGGACCACCACGTACCTGCCGGTTGATTATCCAGCCGGGGCCAGCCTGTACCATTGGACCACCAGGTGCCGCGGCTCATTGTCCAGCCGGGTCGACAGGCGGCCGCTCAGCTGACTCGGCTCGCGGTGTGTTCGCGTGACGCCGCCTCATTATCGCGCTAAAAGCTTTCACCCACCGGAGCGGTGCGGGTGACCGGGTGCGGGCCGCGGCGCGGCCGGGCGCGCCGCGGCGCCGCTCCGGCGGCCCCGACCCGACCGGCCGCCACTCGCGCACGGTCGATAGCGAATTGGCGGGCCTCGAGAGAATCACCGCCCGATCAGATGCGGTCGGCGGCGGCAGTGAATCGCAGCCGGCAGCTCGGAAGCCTTCCGGCCGCCGGCCGCCGGGCGGCTCACGTTGGCTGTGAAACGTACGACCGGGCATAAGGGAGATTTTGCGGGAATACTACGATGATCGAACGTGTCGGTGTGCTCCGTCAATGACGCACACCGACACGACGAGTACACACGACAAGAGAGCCGCCCGGAAGACTGGCTGGTGCGGGCCGGCACCAGCGCCACGGTGGTGCACGACCGGGCCGGTGGCGGGCCGCGGGGCGACGTGCGGTCGGCTGAGTGTGCCGTGGCCGCCAGCTATTCTCGGTCTCCATCGACCGCGGCGTGTTGTCGAGCTCAGCCGCCCGCTGCGTGTGCCGCGAAGGCGGCCCGACGGAGCCGCCCGTCAGCACGTGGCTTGATCGGATTCGACGTGATCCGGCGGCGTGTCGGTGGCTGAGCCGTGACTGCGGGACGCTCCGCTGGCGGGCAGCAGCTGGCGACGCGCTGGGACCTCGCCGTGCCCTGTGGCGTAGCAGCGATATGACCTCGCCGTGCCCTGTGGCGTAGCAGCGATATGACCTCGCCGTGCCCTGTGGCGTAGCAGCGATATGACCTCGCCGTGCCCTGTGGCGTAGCAGCGATATGACCTCGCCGTGCCCTGTGGCGTAGCAGCGATACGACCTCGCCGTGCCCTGTGGCGTAGCAGCGATATGACCTCGCCGTGCCCTGCGGCGTGGCAGCGATATGACCTCGCCGTGCCCTGCGGCGTAGCAGCGATATGACCTCGCCGTGCCCTGCGGCGTAGCAGCGATATGACCTCGCCATCCCCTAGCGGTAGCAGCGATATGACCTCGCCGTGCCCTGCAGCGTAGCAGCGATATGACCTCGCCGTGCTCTGCGGCCTGGCATCGATATGGCTGGGCCATGCCCTACGGCGTAACAGCAATATGACCTCGCCGTGCCTTGCGGTGTGACAGCGATATGACCTCGCTGTGCCCTGCGGCGTGGAAACAATATGGCCTGACTATGCGCTGTGTCTCAGTCGCATCCACTAACTAAACCCGCATAGTGACAGTAAGGTGGTAATTGGTGAAGCGGCATACTTCGCCAGAATGTGAGACAAATTTCCACCTAGTCACTTAGAAACCTCCTTCGGGTAGTTTCCACGAAACATTTGGAATCCCGATAGCTTATTTTTTCCCGAATATCATCAACCGTTCAGTAATATTGTACGTCAATGCGACCACTAATTGCAATGCACCAATGACGACTTGTTTCGGTTTACAATAGTTAAGTGGAAAAACAAGCTGCGTTATATTCGATAGATTTACTCGCCTTACGAGCGACTTAATGAAACAAAATGTTTCAGTATAGTTAGCGTTCATACAATGCTCCCCAAAGCGTTCAAGCAACACATTTGTGGGTCTGTGTGTATATGTCTGTGCATCCGTGCACATGTCTGTATCTGTGTGTGTGTCCGTGTCTGTGTTCATGTCTGTGTCTATCCACATCTATGTCTGTGTTTGTGTCCGAGTCCTATTCCGTGTCCGTGTCCGTGTATGCATGTGGTTATGTCTGTCTGTTGCCCGTGTCCGTGTCCGTGTCCGTGTCCGTGTCCGTGTCCGTGTCCGTGTCCGTGTCCGTGTCCGTGTCCGTGTCCGTGTCCGTGTCCGTGTCCGTGTCCGTGTCCGTGTCCGTGTCCGTGTCCGTGTCCGTGTCCGTGTCCGTGACCGTGTCCGTGTCCGTGTCCGTGTCCGTGTCCGTGTCCGTGTCCGTGTCCGTGTCCGTGTCCGTGTCCGTGTCCGTGTCCGTGTCCGTGTCCGTGTCCGTGACCGTGTCCGTGTCCGTGACCGTGTCCGTGTCCGTGTCCGTGTCCGTGTCCGTGTCCGTGCCGGCGCCAGTGTATGTGACTATGTCTATGTCTGCCTGTGGCGGGTGCGGCTGCACGGCTGCGGCTGCGACAGCACGGCTGGCAGACGCCTGACGCCGCACAGTTATCGCGCCGGCCGCGCCCCGCCGCACGCCTGTGACGCCGGCCGCCGGCCGCCGGCCGCGCACCGCCTGCCATTTACCGGGCCTCACAGGTAGCGGCAGCGCTCCGAGGCCGAGCCGCGCCGGCGCTACCCAACACCTCGGCCGCCGGGAACGTGGGGTGTCGGGGAACGCCAGCCGCCGCACTGAAATGAGGCTGCAGACGGTCCGGTGGCACTACTGCCCAGGGCACTACTGCCCAGGGCACTACTGCCCAGGGCACTACTGCCCAGGGCACTACTGCCCAGGGCACTACTGCCCAGGGCACTACTGCCCAGGGCACTACTGCCCAGGGCACTACTGCCCAGGGCACTACTGCCCAGGGCACTACTGCCCAGGGCACTACTACCCAGGGCACTACTGCCCAGGGCACTGCTGCCCAGGACACTACTGCCCAGCTCCAAGTTCCGGAACACCGGTCCGGTGGGGCTGGTCTCCAGTTCCGGGTCCTGAAACACCGGTCCGGTGGGACAGCTGGGAGTCTCGATTTAAGCCTCATGGTATGCAACCGAGAAAAATTCGCCGCGATTCCATGTAAATATACATTGGAACCGGCTGGTGACAGCTCTTTCCATTAATACCCGGATACTTTTAGCCATGGTCGACGGACCGCCAGAGTGGCTGGAATGCTGTGCCATTCTTCACATGAACTAACCGAGCCAATATAATCAGAGCCGTGGTGTCTACTACAAAGGAGAAGCAGAAAAAACTAGCCTATGGTTTCTTGCGACGCGTGTGACTGTGTGGACCATGACGAGTCTCGCACACGTTAAACGCCCGTGGGAAAGGCGCAATCCCACGCAGCTAGCGGGATTAGAGCCAGATGCTTTCCAGTTGCGAAGTAAGCGCGCTGCCCGCTAGGCTGTCGGCACTCCTGTCGATCGATCACAAGGGTGCGGACAGTGAAAGGAGGGACGCACATTTCCTTACTCTGATCTTTAAAGCAAGTACTACAGTCAAACAGACAAAGTTGACGTATTTATCCAGGTTTGGAGCACTGAAATCTGGCTACCGGTTTGGTAGGCTTCAAGATAACTGTTCTCGAACAATCAGACTGTTCGAGAACAGTTATTTTGAAGCCTTCGAGCAGCAAATGAAACTCCGTCTCCAAAGTCTGCCGCCCTGTCAGAACCATTTCCTCACCACTGAAGTCTGCTCATTGACCCTGCTCACGCAGCTTGATGGAAGCCGCAGTATGGCAGTGTGTGCAGGATAGGGCTTGGAAGTTTTCCAGCGCTGGTGTAATTTGTTGGGAAGTTTCGGGCCCCGACGTCAGATGCCGTGAATCCGATTATACTTCGCTCGTTATTGTTCGGCGATCGACGAGCGTGGCTCTTTCCTCCCCATGCCGGAGGGCATCAGAGAACTTTGCCGTCCAGTCATCTGTTCGGTTTTAAGGAACCACAACCAGAATTGATTGCATGGAGCCTGATCTCAGAACTTCGCGAATGACTAGCACAAATTAGCACAGCATTTCTCCTTGCAGCATCATTTGCCTGGTGTTGCTTAACTCAACCGTGCACACTGCAGTCCGTAACGGGGCTGTCAGTCCAACTAGCCGGTGTCACACTAACCGCTAACCACCTTTCCGGTGGCGCGCAGCACGAAAGGCTTGTCATGATAGCGATCGACTGGGCACACCTCCGTCTTGGCTCGTGTGGCGTGCTGAGTCGGTGGTACGTGCGCCCACCTGTCGGAAAGCCGACACGACCGGCCGCTCCGGCTGCGCTGCAGGCTTCGGCGTCGCCGCGGCCGGCGATGGGGGAACGCGTCCCCGAAACTTGGTGAAATTTAACCGTACGCCTGTGGCGTTGCGCGGACAAAAACAGATCCAAAATCGCCTCCGGCCCCCCCTGTCCAAATTCCGTGGCGACGCCTATGCCCGCAGGGGAGCTGCAGAGCCACTGCAGCAGCCACTGCAGCCGGCGTCGCCGCGGCCGGTTGCATGCCGCCGGTCGCCTGACTGTCGGCGATTGGCGGACTGGCGGCTCGTTGTGCGGCGAGTTGGGCTCTTTGTTGTGTGGCGCTGGCGCCGCCCGTGCGCCAGCCGGGGCGAGACGCCGCGCCAGCGCGACAGGACCGACCGGCGCGGCCGAGGCCGATGCGCTACATGCTCAGCAGGATGACCAGCGACAGAATGTGCATTCAATGGCGCAGTCGGCTGTGGGCTGTTGCGGGTCATCGGACCAAAAAGCAAACACAAACCCCCAACAAGCCACACGGTCCTCTTCGCGTTCTTTGTTTCGGCTACACGTCCCGCACAAGACTGTGAAGGCTGGATGCACTCTGACTGACCGCAGTGAGCCTGGGCTCAGCAGAGAACGCTGCGACCGCGTCGCTGCATGCGCTTCTGGCGAAGATACCGGCGCATTTGCAGGCTGAGCAGCTGTATATCGTCTGAAGAGATCTTCCAAGTGCGGGCAGCCGCGGCTTTGCTGTAGCGTGCGCCGGGGCGACACGTTCTGATAGCGTGCGGCAGTTCCCGGAGCCGGCTACAAGACCGGCGAGCGACTTACGCTGGGCAAAAAAGAAGAAGAAAAAGGCGTCTGCAACCCGTCTAGACCGGTAGATAACATGCTTACATACCAATCCTACCTCGGTGATCTTGGTGCAATGCAGGCACCTTGACTGTTGTGCATCGCGAGATTCCTACGTCACCATGACGGGCACCTTACCCACCCATGGCTCAGGGATGGCACTGTGCCAACCAGGGGGATGAAGGAGGAAGCTAAGTTAAGTAATGTAGAAGTGTTTTCCAACCCAGTTCCAAATCCGAATTATGTGAATTTCAATGGATCAATTCGATGAAACCTCCTGCTCAAGTACCTTTGAATCACTTGATCAGGAAGCTTCATCTCATTTATCTAATGTCATCTAATTCGGAATTGGAGCTGAGCTGGCAACACTTTTACACGAGCCCACTTAGAGCCCCACCTCTCTGGCCTCCTAGTCTTCTAGGCTAATGGGGTTTTTACCTGTAAGCATTTTGGCGAACCGTGTACGGGCTTTCCTGAATTCTGAGGAGAATATTTCCTCTGTTTTATCCTTGCAGTTTCAGGCTTGTCTTCTACATTATGTCTGTTGTGAATACTATCGAATGTGCTTAGAACTTGCCTTTGTTTCGTGATGTCGGGAAGCATAGCACGGACCCCGCCAGAGGTAAGTAGACCTGGTGTTTGTCGGGCGCTGGCGGCCCTCATCCCTTCTGGGCTGCGTTGCTGCCGGCACCTGCGATTCCATAGGCTGACCCACCTCAGGTGGGTGACAACCACCAAAGATGGGTGCCGGCTCCTCCCACCAGTTTGTGGTCATCGAACACTCATAAGCCGGATTAGCTTTCTCCTTATCGCCTATTTTCTTGTACTTTTTACCTTATCGTTTACTTTGAATTGTTGCACAACGATTAGTCGGCGCAGTAACTTTCCCCACCGGCTGACTGGCAGTAAGTCATCGGCAACCAAATAAAGAGATCAAACCCCAAATCCGATTCTATCAAAACATCAATCTTTGTGGCAACACACGAGGCAAGCAGAAGGTTGCAGTTAATTGGCATTCAGCATGACGCACTCAAGTTTCAGATACGCTCACCATGTTGAGCAGAGGAGCACAACATCAGGATTTCATCAATAGTGCAACTAATGTCTGCAGAGGCGCATTTGCTTCCCACGTCCTGTTGTGGAAGTTCGGTGCAGAGGCGTTTAGAGCACCCACGTGAACTTGTTGCTGATGAGAATTGAACGTTTTTTGTTCTTATTGTTAACCTAGCTGGAGAAAAAGCACGATGTCCATTCCCCATGCCCGATGTCCAGGTCAAAAACGTACCAGTACCTCAAAAACACCGTGAGACCACTGAAATAAATAAGTAACAAACACGCGGGGTCTCAGAAACGTGCTTGAGGCCCAACAAATTACGCTGCAACATTAAAACACATCAGTAAACGAAAACACTGAACGGGTCTTAAAAACCGAACCAACGAGTGTCTCGAGTTCGGTAGTATATCTGGGAGCATATTTAAACAAAAATATGAGGCGCATCAAAGTTCAGAGAGGCATCGGGATTTCATTCCCAACAGGGAATGCGAGAAGAAGAGAAAGCATCTCGAATTTAATTCATCAAGTTTTCTCCCCGAAACCCAATGTGAAGCATTTCATGATGTCAAGTATGGCACAAGATCATCTTATAACAGCAATTATGAAAACGTAGGGGAACTAGCAGAAACGGCAGAAATACACCAAGTAAAGTGAAGCCGACGTATGCACAAGACGTGTGAACAAGTGCACGAATGTTAACGTGGCGACCATCGGGCGTTATTGACTGCAGTGTGTGAAATTGGAACATGCCACATTAAAAAAAATCGTTTGGACAGGTGTAATTTTGGAAATGCGAGCTGATTTATTAAAGGATACCAGAAAACAACCTTTGAACAAGGGACAGAGGGTTGAGATCAAGTAACCTAGAAAGTATGGTGGTAGTTTGGGCCCCTTTACCTGGGACATTTATGCTGCATTTATTATTTTGCTGTAACAAGGTGAACCACTTTGATAAATAGTCGTCGAAATCCGGCTTCACTTTTTAAAATAATGGTGGGCATGCGTGGCACCCTCCAGATCCGTTTGTTCACCCCGCCCCACCCGTCCTTCTGACACTAATCCCAGGTTCGCCACTGGGGGTATGGTTTAGCCGGGCTGAAAGTTGCACCTCACCCCCATACTAGTGCACTAGATCCGCCACTGGCGGCTGGCGGGCCGGCAGGCGGGCCCGCCGCTGCCTGAGCGATGGATCAGTGAGGAAGATTACAGGCCGCCAGGTCGGTATTGGGCGGGTGATCACCGGTGCCGCAGCGGTGCCGCGCGGCCAGGAGCCCGCCGGCCACCGGTCCGTGCCGAGCGGTGCCGCGCGGCCAGGAGCCCGCCGGCCACCGGTCCGTGCCGCAGCGGTGCCGCGCGGCCAGGAGCCCGCCGGCCACCGGCGCCGAGCGGTGCCGCGCGGCCAGGAGCCGCCGAGCGGTGCCGCGCGGCCAGGAGCCCGCCGGCCACCGGTCCGCGCCGAGCGGTGCCGCGCGGCCAGGAGCCCGCCGGCCACCGGTCCGTGCCGCAGCGGTGCCGCGCGGCCAGGAGCCCGCCGGCCACCGGCGCCGCAGCGGTGCCGCGCGGCCAGGAGCCCGCCGGCCACCGGTCCGCGCCGAGCGGGCCGGCAGATCACGCCGCCAACACCGCTCATTATGCAGTGTCGTGACGCCGTTCGCTGCTGCAGTGCTCGCATCGCAAATGTGGTTGTCAAGCATAATTACAATGTGACAGTCTGTGAGCTACTACAACAGCTGTGCTATCGCACACCTGTGTCCTGGACCCAATACACGGTAGCTATTACAGAGATGTGCTGTCACAAACCTGAGTCTTGAACCCAACACACGGTAGCTACTACAGAGTTGTCCTGTCACAAACCTGAGTCCTGAACCCAATACAAGACAACTACTATGCAGAGTTGCGCTGCCACACACCTGATTCCTGAACCCTGAATACACAGTAGCTACTACAAAGTCGTGCTAGCACAAATCTGAATCCTGAACCCAATCCACGGTAGCTACTACATAGTTGTGCCATCACACACCAGTCTTGAACCCAATACACGGTAGCATGCAAAGGCCATCCAACTTGACATAACGGCACTCTCTCCGCTGGTGCACCGGTGGAGATTGCAATCAGATAGAATGTCACTAGACCTGCTTGAAATGTTTGGAGCGGCTAGTCACTCACTCACTGCACTTGCGCTGATATGCCGCGACGGCCGTATCTCGGCCGCCGCCCGCATTACGAACGGGAAACGATGGCCATCGAGACCACCTGCGAGTCAGCTGTTCCGGCCGACCTGCGATGCCAGTGTGCACGACGTGAGACACGGCGGGCAAGGCCGCACGACAATGCAGCGCCGGCCAGCCAGCACGGAACGCGTGGCCGAACACCGAGCAGCTGCACGACGGGTCCGTTGTGGTGCAGGTCTGAGCGGCGGCCGCGGCCAGCACCCCGCACATGACACAGTGGCTGGCGGCGCCCTCCCGCCTCCCGGATGCGTGGCGAATTAATGAACACGTCGTCATTTGATTTAATTGCTGTTCAGTCCCCAGCTGGAGCCTGCACCGGCGGCTCGCTTTGACGGCCGCGCGCCATCCAGCCAGAGGTGCAAACTGTGAGCATGTGGCACCCGCTGAGGAGCGCGCCAGCGAGATGCTAGTTTGTGCTCCACTTGATCGATTTAGATTTCCAGCTAGACATTGTCCGCGCTGCGGATAGAGTAACAACGCCCTTGTACGACAAATGATAGTGAAATACTACATTTACCTAGTGCCACCACCTTTCCATTCTCAATGTTAGCATGCCAGCGCACAACACAGTGAGTTCGAGCTACTATCAACTGCGAATACATAGAAAGAGAAACACAAGTGGGATACCTTTCTCCTGAATATGCTTTCGTGTTCTGTCATGCAAAATGTTTTGTATGAAGCATACACCTACACACAGCTACAGTTTCGTATTAGCTGTGGTTGTTTGGTGTCGTTCCTACATTTGGCTTTATATTTTGATTGCTGCCTTCTGGTATACTCTGCACGCTGTTCATTGCGGGTTGGAATTTCTTCGCTAGATGGAGCAAGTGTCTGTTCACTACATATGAATTATAATTCTTCAACTTTTTCTCCGCGACTATACGGTTAAGACTGCCTGTCGAGCGTACTGTGCGTTTTTTGTGCTCACATTTTCTGGTTTGAATGACCAAAAATGCACATTTTAAAAGCAGCAGAATTGGGGCAACAGTGGAAGTTTTACCAAATCGATGGGGAGATGGAGAGGAAAAGCAATGCATGCATTAGGAAATGAAGCTCCCAGACAGTGGCTGTATGGCGTGGTAGGAAACTTGATTTAGTCCCACATAAAATATATGATAAAGAAAAAAGCACATGGAAGGGAAAGTCAACAATGGGCGGAACAACTCCCCAAGGGAGTCGTAAAGTGCACCCATTTATCTTATGCTGGGATGAGCCACCGGCTGCACCAACTTTTCTCCATGTTTCTGGAACGCATATGAGCTAGATTGGAGGAAGTTTATTCATTTAGATTACGTCTCAACCAAAATCGATTATGAATCACGTGCGTTGATAACTCTGGAGCGTGTTCCGACACGTGATTGCTGAATACATCTGTCATCTGCTTCTCTTTGATAAGACTCGGCACCAGCGCTAGACTATAGGATACGCCCCATACCGATGCTTGCAATGACTACGGATGGCTGCGCTGCGATCGAAGTCTGTCTTTATTCAACTGGGTGACAATTAGTTGTACGCCAGCCTGTCACTCCCACAATGTTCTGCAAGACATGCAGAACTGTCACAGAGCCTTCGGTCTGTGTTGATGTCGCGGCCGCGGCCGCCCGGCTGGGTGCTGACGGGCGGTCAGCAGGCAAACCGACCGGCCTCGCGGCTGCCAGTTTGCACCTCTAACGGCCCAACCACCTCGCAGGCCAGTTTATACCTCTAATGCCGCGGCCGCTTTGGCAGGCTAGTTTGCACCTCTAGTTGGGCGGCCGGCTGGCAGACCAGTTTGCACCTCCAGTGCGGCGGCTTGAGTGGAGGCGATTTTATCGCAGCGGCGGCCGGCCGGTTCCCCCGGGAGACATTAGTTAAATGGATGACGCCGACCGGCGCGCTGTTTACCCGCCATATCGCGGCCCACATCGCTGCACCTCCGCCCCGCCCCCCCCCCCGCCCCTCCCCTCATACGGCGCGCCCGCGGCTGGCGACAGGTAGAGGCGGCCGACACCGCGTGCAGGGCCGCCCCTGCGCCGGCCGACACACCCGCCGCCGACCAGGTGGCTCCGCACGCCATCCAGCCGCGCTAATAGCCGACAGCGGGCGTCGAAAAACCAATAGCCCGGCTCCCGCGGGAGGCCGCCGCGCGCGGACATACGAGCCGGGGAAGTTCCGCAGTCTTTCCCCGCAAGTTATTCGTCGAAAACAGAAGCCTGCCCTCGTTCCGCGGTAAAGGGGGCGATCAGTCTGGAGACGAGATGCCGGCTTTCCAACTGAAAGGTTGTGGGTTCGAGTCCCGCCGGTCGTTACTCTTCGGCTGCGACCAATCGGCGTCGGAGATTAGCGAAGCTATATGACCCGAAGCAGCCGACGCGTCGTGAATCCAATACTCACGACAAATCAACGACGAGTCGCAACGGCAATGGATGATAAGAATGTGAACGTGGAACTTGAACACAACTGCGGCCACAATTATGCGGCGATAGTGTTGGGAATGCCAACGAAGTAATGTTTATTTCAGTCTTCGTCACGATAAGTGACTGAGTTGTGCAAACGTTTCCGTATCATGCTCGGCCATGATTTAAAGGCGCAAGTGAATTGCTCCTGGAGACACCATGATTAATATCCGTCAGGTTCAGCAGATAGTGGTCTGATTGTGTGCCAGACTGAAATATTACGCTGTGATGAACCCACTAAGCCGCATGGACATATTCAGTTGCTCTTGGTACTAAATGTATTTGCACTTCGTGCAGGTATGTTCAGAATGCACCAAGCAGTTATATTTCATGGCGTTGTATACGAACTCGGCATGCGCAATTGCACATGTACATACAGGCATACATAGGTGGAATTTTGTGTACTTTTGGTATTGCCGATACAGCATCGATAATTTCTAATTTTAGGATTATGATGATGCATGGAAGGTTAATGAACTGACAATTCGGCTTCGCAATACCAACAAATGTACGACTTATCCATCTATGCATGCATACATACAAACACCTACACATAAATACACACACACATACATTCATGAACATTATATTACATTATATTATAATACATATGCATGCATGTGCATGTTGATATGTGTCTACGTGTGGTGAATGGTCAAACTTTTTTTTATAAGACAGCGAACACAAATTAGGCACAGAAGCTGGTTCATTTCACACGACGAGCCGTCAACTGGCTTCCCAAGCTGCAGCTCCACTTTCAGCTTCGTGCTAAGAGGAGTGGCTATCCACAATCACGGACTGTATTTATACACAATTATAACTGAAATCATGTCATTAAGCACCAGCCGAGACCACTATGTATGCACAAGACAGGTAACTGGGCATAGAACTCGGTCTTCAACGATCCAACTGCCCTGTCACTACTCAAGCGCTCCAAGAGAAAGCCGCGCCCGACAAACAAGGCATGCATATTGGCCATCACCATCAAACCGGCTTGCATGTTGAACGTTCCGGGACGGCCATCGTGCTTTTCTTTATTAAGTTGCTACTGCCAGCAATTACGGATCATTTTAAGTTGTCTAATTGGTTTTAGTTTTACATCACCCATTTCGGTCCTTTGGTCTGTTTCAGTTATATGACCATCTGACGTGTGACCATGTATGATTCGTTTGAGCTATATAACCAGTTTTTACTGATTTCTTGCTGTGTTTCAGGTACTGATATACCAGTCACTGGCCGCTGAAACCAATGAAGTGTCAGGAATGACAGCGTTCTGCGAATATTTGAAGCAACGGTCATGTTCATTAATAGGAGTGCATATAATCCACGTGGTGATTAACTTCAGCCTTCCATTGATGTGAACAATGCATAGTACAATAACAAACCTCGTGTAGAAAGATATTCCCTTCAAATATGCATATATGCATGCGTGCATATGCTCATTCATGTGAATTATATATATATATATATATATATATATATATATATATATATATATATATATATATATATATATATATATATATATATATATATATATATAATATATATATATATATATATATATATATATATATATATATATATATATATATATATATATATATATATATATATATATATATATATATATAATTTCCATGTATGAATAGTATGAATATATGCATGCATGAACTTATGCATAAATAAAGGGAATATCTCTTACCACGAAGTTGCAAAGTGGAGCTGCAGTTTGAGAAGCCAGGGAAAACCGTACAAATGTGGACTTTAACTCCGATATGAAGATTTTGTCCTACGCGTTCTGTTGAGGCCTCACCAACAGATGCTCCCCTGACCGGTGCATGTACATTAAAATTGTGGTCGAAATTAAATCCGTAGGCCAGAACTCTCACAGCTGGACTTTTACCGCTCAAGGTGACCTTGAGCGGTAAAAGTCCAGCTGCCATCTTTAGCTGCAACCAGGCTGAAATCTACTGTGAAAATGTTATAGAAAAGCTGAGCCCCTCTTGGTCTTCTCTATAACATCACCTGCTTCATTCCTTATATCTCTTATACTTATAGACTTATATTGCTTATATACTTATATCGCTTACAATGACAGACTCTTACGAGTTGTGTGATTATCACTGTGTGATGTGATGATCAATTTGCGACAGTAAGTTCAATTTTTTTACCCGATAGTATGGGTAAAACATTCCCGGCAAGTCTGGGCACTACTATACATGCACTATTACATACGCCTAACAATGAGAAATGGAGCCCAGCCCTGAAATCACTGCCAGTTGGCGCTGGGCTATGTGTGTATGTATATAGCCATTTAAGCCTACTTTTATGGAGCTTCGCATTCTCAGACGAAATCAACGCAATCACACCTTCGATAAAGATATGATCTCATTATCGTTGTGTGGGCGGTGCAATTACCAGAGGTTCCCCATTCCATTCCACCATCGCTGACGGACACGCAATCTTCGGAGGCTAACATTGCCGTGCAAATTGCAAGTGCCCTGTCGCCAGGTTTGCACGCCCCAGCTTGACTCGGCGTATTGGCTAACATCTGACGGATGTCCACGCTTGCGTCATGCACGCTTCTCGGCGAGCACGTCCGTCCCTCGGCTCTGAATTGCCAGCCGCAGTGCCACGAGCCGTCTGTGTGTCGCGCCTGCTTCGTGTTCCCGGACTCAGGCGGACGGCCGACCGCCACAGCCAATCAGAGGCCCGCATCGGCTGCCCGGCCAGATTACCGTGCGACGATACTATAATGGACGAACATTCGGGATTATGACCGATTAAGGTAGCTTTAGAGGCATTTGTAAACGGCAATTGGCGTCCCTAACCACTGAAACATTTCATGTAGAGAATGAGAATCTACCAACGATTTAATCAAGTGTGCAATGCCGAACACCATTGAAGTGTGGATGGATAACGCTCCAGTGCCTCTTCCATGCTTATCAGAGCACGAGTGATGATGCATTTCCTTAACACTTACTCAGAACACCTGCAAATTTTCAACTAGCTTCATGGCTTCCTTGTACGAACTAAACATATGCCAAAAAAGCAATGGCGATTACGCGTGGATGACGACTGGCTGGAATGGGGGAATGGGTGAGGTGTGTGTGGGGAGGGGGGAGGCGGTTGATTTGAATATCTGCATTTGCCCGCTCCAAGCAAACTTAAAAATAGGCTGATGGAATATGCTAGATATTAATTGCAAAAAATGCGTTGCGAACCCCTCAACTCGGAAGAGCCATTATCTGCAAGTGCGATCACGTGTAGCGATGTGTACGAATCGCACATAATTATATATAATAAGGTGGGTATAATTTTGTTGATACATTTGTACCTGGCCTCAGTATAGAGGTTACGTTACTTTATTAACGTCAAATAACTTTCCACCCAGCTTGGCGATACAATGTTTCTGAAACTACCTGCTATATTTATGCATCATGATCAAAGACATCACTTCATTAACACGAAACAGAGGGCGTTGTGCACACACAAGGTGGATAACATTGTTTTGCACAGCTTGGCTTTTAAACTAACGAAATTCTTGTAATAGTAACCGAAGCGCAAGTTGGGAAAGCTATGCCCCAAGTAGTCAGCGCGAGAAGTCTCTTGTTGTTTGAGGACCTCTGGTCACCAGCTTGAACAGGTGGCCTCCAAAGAACCACCAGCTAACAAAAATTCAGGGCGAACCCCGAGCTTCAAGGGACCAAGGGCAAAATAGGCGGCATCGAAAACGTCTTGCTCACCCCCGCCCACCCTCTTCTGAAGATGTGGGTGGTTCCGTACCTGGCCATGTGCTCTCCCGACCGTGCAGGGGGAATTGGAAGAATAATAATGGGCTCTTTTACGACCGTGTAACTGTGCAAGCCATGTACGGTGCAGTGACCACTTTCTCAAGAACACGAAGCCGATGGTTGTTACGTGACAGTCGTGCTGCCCACCTCAGTCGGGTTATCACCACATCTCCCTCGGGTCGCGGGAATAGAGAGCTACAGTTTTCAGCACGACAGCACAGCTGTGAGGAAAAATACTACAGCTGGCCGGTATAGCGCCACGGCTGCAGAGGGAGAGTACAACAGCTGGCCAGACTGAGCAGAGCAACCGACCAGACATCAGAGCAGCCGGCCAGACAGAGTATAGCAGCCGGCCAGACTGAGCAGAGCAACCGGCCAGACATCAGAGCAGCCGGCCAGACAGAGTATAGCAGCCGACCAGACAGAGTATAGCAGCCGACCAGACAGAGTATAGCAGCCGACCAGACAGAGAATAGCAGCCGACCAGACAGAGTATAGCAGCCGACCAGAGTTATAGCAGCCGACCAGACAGTGTATAGCAGCCGGCTAGACAGAGTATAGCAGCCGACCAAATATAGTATAGCAGCTGACCAGACGGAGTAAAGCAGCCGACCAGACAGGGTATAGTAGCCGACCAGACAGAGCATAGCAGCCGACCAGATAGAGTATAGCAGCAGACCGGACAGAGTATAGCAGCCGACCAAATATAGTATAGCAGCCGACCAAATATAGTATAGCAGCCGACCAGACAGAGTAAAGCAGCCGACCAGACGGAGTAAAGCAGCCGACCAGACAGGGTATAGTAGCCGACCAGACAGAGCATAGCAGCCGACCAGATAGAGTATAGCAGCAGACCGGACAGAGTATAGCAGCCGACCAAATAGAGTATAGCAGCCGGCTAGACAGAGTATAGCAGCCGGCCAGACAGTTGAGCAGCTGGTCGGGGCGGATGAGCGTTCTCCAAGCTAGGCCGAGAGATCAGCCGGTGCGCCGGATATCCCGGTTCCGGCTGCTCGCCACGCCAGCACACCTAAGTCGGGTTGTTGACCCACACTCCCGGCTAATCTGCTGATGCTGGAATATGGCAACACTGGCCGCCAGCTCGGTTTGATGTGCGAGCTGGTTTGCTTCACAGGCGTAGGAATGTGATGAGCTGAAAGGTTCATACAATCCCTCCTCCACCTTGGGTGAACCTAACCATGGAACAAGCCTATGGGACAAAATATCACTGGCTCCTCCACTTTTGGCTTGCGTTCCTGCGCCACTGGTATTCTCCAGTATATAATTATTCAGGAATGCCAAAGCGACAAGGCATTTATAGATGTATTTTAGACAAGCGTCGCCTTTGACTGTATTCATTGGAAACAAATATTTATATGCTGTGGCAGATGGGTTGGTGCAGTAACGCAGCCAGGGTTTTCGGTGAAATGGCCAGGCCATGACCCATGACAATGGGAGAGCCTCTTAACTCCATGCCGACACAGTGAACTCTGAACCATGAACTGGCGGCGAGAGATCTGAGCTTAAGTGGAGATGGGGGAGGCCACATTCAGTTCGAATTGCTTCTTCACAGCCAATGTCAGAAGTGATGATGTTAAGATCCATTGGATAATTGGCGGGTATGTGAGTGCCCCGACACCTCACGGTTGCGCCGGCTATGCCAATTTGCTTGCCAATTTGTATGTTATCGGGGCTGCCCCCGTCACCGCAGCACGTCCGGCCGACGGCAGCCTCCGTGGAGCGAAACAGCTTCCCGGAGGCGTAACCCGGCGGCCGGATGACGTCACCGGCCCGTGTTCCGCTCGGCCGGTCTCGCCGTGACAGGTGTCACGTGACGCGCCGACTGGCGGTGAGGCGGACGATAAGCACGTCGTCGCGGCACGCCGGCCGGCCAATTATCATGCATTAATCAGCGGTGGCGCGCCGACCGAGCACGCGGCGCAGCGCCGGCACAAACAAGGCACTTACGGCCGCCGGCCGCCGCCGCGCTGCAACAGCGGCGGCGGGCTCGGCCCGCGCGCCGGCAGCGGTGGCGGCACAGACTGGCACGGCCTGCAGCCGCACAAAGCAGACAGACTACACACTGACGACACGCCAGGCAGGCGGACAGGTCTGGTGCAGTCTGAGACGGCGGGGACAAGAGGGAGGGCTTGTCGAGGGAGGTCCCTCGACAAGCCCAGGGAAATCTGTCGCATCTGAAGCAGTCCGTGAGCGGCTGGGAAACGGAGTCTGCTGCAGACTTCAGCCATTCCTGGGATTCGCCACGCGCAGATACTGAAGTGGCAAGTCTCCCACCTAGCCACGCGCAGAAACTGAAGTGATAAGCATCTCACCTAGCCACGCACAGGTACCAAAGTGACAAGTCTCTCACCTAGCTACTCGCAGGAACTGAAGTGGCAAGTCTTCCACCTAGTCACGCGCAGGTACTCAAGTGACAAGTTTCCCACCTAGCCGCGTGCGTGGACGACAGGATCCAGCACTTGTTAGCACGCTGGTAGCAGAGGAGACATGTCTCGTCGCCGCTGCCATCCCCGCATCACTGTGCACTGTGCACCGGCAGCCAGCAGGGCCGGTGCGGCGCTGTCGGATTAACTGTGCAGTCATCCATTTCGACAGAACACGCAGTCAACAAGCATCGGTCTCTTTCGAACATTGTATTGCTATGTGCCTGACAGGTTTCTCTGTTCTAATGTGTTTATTCTGTTCTAATGGAATCATCTCGTTGCCATCTGACTGCTTTCCCGAACAAACAACAAACTATGTGGTAATATTATTTAATGGAAGTGTATTTGCAGGTGACAGATGTTGGCTG
Organism: Imbricaverruca yamaguchii; assembly: GCA_034440575.1. NCBI lineage: Eukaryota > Metazoa > Arthropoda > Thecostraca > Neoverrucidae > Imbricaverruca > Imbricaverruca yamaguchii. Next base: position 510,439 of record JAOTOL010001482.1, on the reverse strand, counting down.
TGAGACCCATGTGAATAATTATCATGAAAACTAGTCACATTGTTCAAGTAGTACAATAATTGAGAAGAAGGTCGAAATCAGAAGTATATTTCACCCATGAGGCTTCTTCAGCTGCTATTGTCATCAATAATCAAACATCGGTATCCAAATTGCAAAAATTATGATGTTTATCTTTCAGAAACATTGATTAATCATATATATATATATATACAACAAATGCCCAGAATAGTAGTTACAGGTATACATTGGCCAGGACTAGGATTTGACAGAGGGATCGTAAAACAAGGTATCCCGATGGACCAAATCGATGCACCCCACCACACCCATCCCGCGAAGTTTCTGACGCCGCTGGCTGCTAATGCTCGGCTCGGGTGACACACTACAGATTATCAGTCACAACGGTCGATAGCTCTAACATGGGCATGATGTGCAGCTATTGAAAGCGCAGCTTATTCATTACTGGCTTTTCGGCGCCCGGCATTTGACCCGCAGTCAAGATGACTGCCTCCAGCCAATTTCATTTTCAGCCAATATATTCAGCCAGCTTCATCATTGGAAATGATATGTCAATATATGTTGAAGAAACCCATCGTTCAGTAAGACTAAGATTTGGTGAACATATCAGAGTTGCCAAAAAAACTGGTACCGCATTCGGTCATCACAAAAACAGCATCCAGGAACTGAGGTAAACTTCAGTAAGGTCAAAATTAAAATAATTAACGTCATAGCCATGATACAACACAGCCTAAGATGTACCTGATCGAAATGTTTGGGAGTCAATGAATATTAGAAGCACTCGACCGAGCCTGAATCACCAAACTTCTTAGTGGCCTCTACTTCACATGTGTCATTTTGTTACCCGAATTGCGCATTGGCAACCAACTGCGCCAGAAACTTCGCGGTATGCGTGCGGTGGAGTATATCGATTTGGTCCAATGGGATACATTGCTTTGCTACTACTGTCAAGCCTTTGCCTTGGCCCATGTATACATGCACTTTAATACTCTGGCCATTGGTATATATATATATATATATATATATATATATATATATATATATATATATATATATATATATAATTAGCCTGGTCCAAAAAAAGAAAATTAAAAAATTGTTAGCTCCACAAGTTTTATTCCGTTACACTGTTCATCAATAACATTCGGACCAATTTTGGAGGCAGTCGTATCGAAGACCAGGCCTTGAATATGATGGCGGAGTGACCAGCCGTCAAGAGTCGCCATGCATGCCGCTGCTTGTGCCTCCCCGTTCCCCTTTCCGTCTTCGGCACAGCCAATAATTTCTCGAAATCGTCCGGGCTAGTAACGAGCACGGCCACACGGTCCACCGATTCCCCATCCCCAATGTAGTCTGGGAAAATCTCCCCATAATGACCACCATTCTGGTCCACCCCCCCATAATGACCACCATTCGGTCCACCCCCAAAGACCACCATTCGGTCCACCTCGCGTACTCGGTGCTGAGGAGGCCATCTGAGAGAAATCAAAGATGAGATTTTGCGCGACCTTTAAATATGCATGAAATCGTCCAAAATTTAGCACACAACACAGGCACATGTAGTGGAATAAAAGTAACCTTGTGGAGTGCACTTCCTTGAAACTTGTAAAATTACCATGTATATTTGGACCACCATAATGTTTTTGTCTTGTTTTTGTCCACGCAATATTTTCCACTGCCGATATATTCAAAATGTATCTTCGTACTAGTTCGGATGTTATGCGCATGCTTAGTTTTCACTCGCCCAGCCCTGTTGCACGAGAAACATGATTTATTTTATACTTTGGACACCGATGTATTATTTTCGAAAGCAACAACAGCTGAATATAACCCATAGGAAAAATATACTGTTGATTTAGACATTCCTTTTGATGAAAGTAGTATTTGAACATCATGATAATAAGACTAGTTTTCATAATAATTTGGAAGCGTAATTGGTCGAATGCCCGAAACTCGGAAGCCCAAAGTCCCCGGGCTAAATCCGAACGCCACGCATAACAGTAACTCACCGGTTGGCAGGTAGAACAACAGCATGAACCCATGTCTACAACGGGAATCATCGAAGATGAGCGTCATGGCAGACCCTAAGCGTTCCGAACTACCCCAATCGCACCGGTCGGCAGGGCGTGCTATAAGCGTTGTAACGTCATTCAGCAAATCTATGCTGGGCTTCGAGCTCAGAGACGGCTACATAATGGCCATGGTGGCGGCACGTCAGCTGATGCCAGTGTTGGGCATGACATGTCAGATTTTCAAACGTAGGAAGATGTAGTTTTCTGAAACGTGGCAACAGCTGACAGCATGACTATTACATACACAGTGGATAATAGCGATGTTGTCATCAACTTTACATCAGCATATTCTTGTTGGAATCGGTATTCCGTGCGATAAAAGTGGCATTTCAGAAAGACAGTTTCTGCCATTATCCACGGCAGAAGCAGCGCTTAACCAAACAAGGTATTTTTAAAATGCATGCTTGCATTTTAAGCGTTATAACCGCACATTCTAAGTGTGGCCACTATCAGAGCTGTCAAGGTTTGAAGCGACTAACACTTCGTTTTGCGTTAACACTTCGCGCACCTCAACTATCGTAATTTGACCTTATCATTGAGGTGACGTATGCAGAAAAATGTAAATAATTTAACGTGCAAACGTTGAAATGATTTTAGGAGACAATTTTGTTCACTTCGCCATTTTGTGCCCTGTTGCTCACAAAAAGTTAGTTAGAAGCAAGCAAAGCCACTTTTTCTTCTTATTTTGGTATTTGGCCACGCGCCCAAGGCCACATTTTGGTCCAAAGAGGTCAAAATGAGCACCAATAGAGAGCGGTGATCCATCAGCGCTAAGATAGTTCCCGTTTCATTGCTCTATATTGATTAGAGTCGCAACGCCGCTCGGAGTCTGGCCACCGTGCCGGCGTGAGGCATGATGAAATCGGCGAGGCGGGCTTCAATGTAAAAAGGCCCCATCTGGGTTGGATGGAACACTTGGAAGATGGTGAATAAAAGCATCATGTTCTTGTCAGTATTTTGGATGTCGGGTCACCACAAAGGAAGTTTTCTAAGTTTCTCATTTTTACCATTTTTGTTTTCCACTCCACCACACTCAGGGGCACTCTTTCAAGACTCCGGTCCCACTCCGTCCGGCCGAATGCTCTTTGAACACATTGGGCCTTCTCCATCAGGTCAGGGCCCCTTGTCCGGCTTGGACCCTCTGTCGGTTCAAGGGCTTTTCATACCGGATCTGGCCCTTTCCGACGGTCTGGGCCCTCTCCGACGGTCTGGAGTCCTCCCGCGGATATGGGACCTGTTCGTCTTTTAAGGGACCCTCTTTAGCGACCCAAAGCCCCTCCGTCAGGCCAGAGACCCTCTTTCAACAGCTTTTCCCTACATCAGGTCAGCGGCCCTTGTACGGTGTTGACCGCATCCGTCGGCCAAGGGAATACGACGGGCCGAGGTCCTCTCCGGAAATTAGAGCCCCTCTTTAGCATCTCTGTGGCCCTCTTTGTTAACCGAGCAGGGACTTTTCCATCAGAACGGAGGTCCCTCTTCAAACGTTTGGATCCGTCTTTTAGGTCAGGAACCCTTTCTTCGGCTTGGGCGCCGCTGTCAGCCCAGGGGATCTTCATATTGGTTTAGAGCCCTCTCCGTTTACCCGGGGCACTTTCAACGATCCGGGCCCCCTACATCGTCCTAGAAGCATTTTGCCTTGGCCCACCTGAGAGCCCCCAATATCTGCCCGGGGGTACTTTCGTTGACTTGGGGCCCTCTTAATTGGTCCTGGACACTCTTCGTCAGCACGGGCCCAATTTTGTCGGTCCAGGGGCCCTTCATGTCGGCCCAGATGCTCACAAGGGACCCCTGAGCCTACGCCTTGAGCGGTCTTGCGGTTCTTCAAGGCAATCGCTCCATTGTACGGGCCCCCTCAGATACTCCAGAGCGAGGGGGCGGTTGGCCCCTTCGGCTACGGGCCCCACTTGGCTACGCCACTGAACGTATGTGCAGGAAGTCCCTGAGGTGGAGTGATTCCAAAATTGTGGAGAGATTCCAAAAACGGGGTCTTGGAGATCTAGTGACGGACAGAGGTCTAGATGCTCTACAATATGAATTCAGCTGGGAAATTGGCTCATATTAACATAGAAGCATTAGATAACAAGGACATCCTGGCTACCGATATCTAACAATGGTGAATTAGTGCTCGAAAATATCAAGAAGGAATTTGCGTGACGAATTGTGGTGGATAAGTGTTCTGGAGACAGTAAAAAAGCATTCCAATGTGAAAACTTGAGCGTGTTACAGCTGTCCTATCCAAAGTAGCAATAGGTAAAGCTTCTTATCGAATTAGATGGGATAATACAATGATTTAAAACCTCATCTTGACATATATCCTTGTCCAGTCGTGCTGAGCAGGTGGAAATCCAGCTTATCTTTGATATGTTCACGAGTGGAACTTCACCTTGGTATCTCACAAAAGCCACATAATACTGCCTTAATTGCGCTGTGACCGAAACAAGTTATGGCTGCTTGTAAAATAGTTCCCAAAGTTTTGCCCACTGAAGCCATTAATGAGGCTGTGAAGCTGTGTGAGAATCATTCCTCCGTAGTTTAACATCCTTCACGCTAAATTGTTGGGAACTCTGATTGCACCCGTCTGGAAGTAATGTGGTTATTAACACTAATTGCATTATCTTTCCATTCCACTTCCGATGCCATTAGCTTCCTCGAGTTATTTTCAAACCTGTAGAATCCGTAGATAGCCATAATTACACAACTTTTGATGTGCGCACCCTGCACATCGATACCACACCGATACCACGCGCCTAATGTGGAAACACTAAACCACGGGCCCCCACCCCAGCGTGTTATCCTACACCGGATGGGGACTGGTCGCGAAGGCCGGCCGTCAATACTGCTGGTGCGCCCGCTATCACGACTCGCTGCTCCAACGCTACTGCCACGCGACATCACCTCTCTACTTCACTGTTCCGGCGGTCACGTCTGCATGCCATTACTGCCACGTGACATCACTGCTACAGTCATCACTGCCACGCGACATCACTTTCCACTTCACTGTTCCGGCGGTCACGTCTGCATGTCATTATTGCTACGTGACATCATTGCTGCAGACATCACTGCTCCAGACATCACTGCCACGCGACATCACTTCTCCACTTCACTGTTCCGGCGGTCACGTCTGCATGACATTACTGCCACGTGACATCACTGCTACGGAATTCACTGCTAGGCGCCATCACTGTTACGTGACATCACTTCTACATACATCACTGCTACAGACATCATTGCTACGTGGTATCACTGCTACGGACTTTACTGCTGCAGACATTATATTTTTGGTGGAGGTTTCCCCTCAAACGTGGGGAAGGGCAGGAGCACAATATATTTGGATCGAGGATAGATCGAAGACATACGCCTGTGCACGCAGTAGGCGTAATACCAAATTATATCCGAGTGGCGGGAGGATCGCGTACCACACCATCCTTCTCCGGGGATCTGCACCAATGGACACCTGGCAGTCGACGCGCCCCTAAACCCCAATTCATCATCATCACCAATGGACACCAACCACAATTTTCACAAAACAACACCAGGTCAATCCAAAACAGTAGAGACCAATATTTGCATGCATTCGTATCCCCACCCTTATCGAAGCTACGATGTTCTGCACTCAAATTTACATATAGCGTGGGATTCAACTTAGGGTTTTCCACGAATTTGCCTCCCTGGGTGTGCTTCTCATTTCCTGGAATCATGCATGAAGAAAAGCGATGTGTATAAATAAGAACCACTACCTGGTGGCAGCATGTTATCTTTGCATGCAAGGTGATGTCAACTGATTAATTGTCCACGGAGGGCCTCGTGGAACGGCGAGCAACTGCTAAAGTTTATGGAGATGTGTGGATCGATCCACCTATGGGACCAGTTCGGCGGTTTTCTCAGCCAGTGATGTGATTCCCGCTCCACCTAGCTCCACATCGGAGTGGCCTTTCTTGGACTGTTTGCTTCAAAATATTTTGGTAGCTACAACTTTTATGTTGTTTTTGTTTGCTTGCTAATTCAGTATGTAGACTTCAATGCAACTATTCCGAGCTATTTTTGCCAGTACCAACCAATTAATACCTGGCCAAAGGTGAATTGTTTGGATATTGTGGACTGTTGTTACAATATAAACATAATGAGGAAGACATTAGTAATCTTTGTCCAAACTTGGCCACTGGAGGCCCACTTGTCACTAGCATCAGTACACTTGCACACTCCATTCATGCTTAACATTGACTTTGAAGACAAGCAAATTGACTTTGAAAACATGTGGGTCCGAACTGGTGTGCATGACTCGATAATTTGTGGAACTATCAACACAATTAACGTTGAGCCTTCAGCTCCTTTTCAACATTTTGCTTCAGTGACACGCATTTAGAAACCAATAATATGAATGAGCTGTTGACAGGGCCTATGCACCACCGCTGCACTCACCTCTGTCCCTCATATACCAAAATCAAGCATTCACTAAATATGGAAAGTAGAGTTATCGTTTGCCAAAATATGTCGCTGTTCAAAAGCAATTTGCGTTAAAAGTTACTTAAGTCTCCTTCAATTTAGACATAAAACTTCCTTCAATCAAGATCCCACGGAACAGTTTAAATATGCAAGAGCGTAGAAAGAAGCGTAACGAAAGAAGTCAACGGAGAGAAGCGCAACATAAGGCGTAATAATTCAAATAAGAACAATTATTAGAATGACGAATCAATCAAATGCGATGACACTGGCTGCACAGTCAATGGTACGCACCACTCGAGTTGAAGCCGGCTCAATAGACGAGCAGTCCCAGCAGTAATAACATGATGAAAGTCCCGAAGGACCTGCCGATGAATCGAATTATGAGTTTTGAGCATATGGTGCTTTATTAGCACTTATCTAAACTAAAAAGCCTCTAGATCTGACTGACATGGCGGAAGCACCGGATACAACGCGTACCGGCGTAAAAAGTCACTAAGATACCGGCACGACTTTTTGTCCACTTGGGAGAAGGCTGCACATGTGCAACCATGACGTCGAAAGTGTAAAAACTATGGATGTGACCAGAAAGTGTAGCATAAATAAAGTGTATGATATAACAAAAGACTGTACCGCTGTATTTCGTGATGAGCGTGACGACTACACAAGGTAAGGACATTGTTAAATCAAGTCTCAGGACAGACGAAAAGATGACTGTTAACATATTTATTGTTTTATCGTTGAATGGGATGCGATGGATGGAACATTATGATAAAAACTGTTGGGGTGGTCTCTGGTTTGAATCGTTTCCTTGTGCCATCAGGCGGAATTGCCCTATCGCGCTCTGTTTGGTCTACTGGACTGACAAAAAATAGCAGCCGGGCCTAGAGCGTTCTCTGAACCAATTGGAAAATGCATTGCAGATGTCAACAAGATTGATATCGTTATGTCTGCTACATTAGCGTGGGAAGACTTCCCAGAGCTGGCATTACATGTTGAACGGGACCTAAGCACTGATTTCAAGCTGCTCTATCAAGGTGCGACCACTGACCACTGGTCTGCGACCACTGACACCATCAATGACACCACTGGTCTGCGACCAGTGGTGTCATTGATGGAGTGCGTGACCGGGAGGATGAAAAGTTGTACATGGCGAGATGGTACACGGTCCAGAGTCGTATTCTGCGCGATTATTTTTCTGTATCTGAACCATCTGCGCCACTATGCAGCCTTGTGAAATAAGTTGTGTGTGCAGAGGCGCAGCCAAGGGGACAGGGGCACTCCCCTGCCCTTAGCAAAAATACACTAGATTAGCAAGGAAGTTTGTGGTTTTTACCACGCAAAACGTTTTTTTTAGCGCTTTGAGCACCGAAAGCACCCAGTGGAACAGTATTTCTTTAGGGTCGGGCCCTCCCTTAAGAAAATCCTGGACGCGTCACTGTGTGTGTGCGTGCGTGCGTGCGTGCGTGCGTGCGTGCGTGCGTGCGTGCGTGCGTGCGTGCGTGCGTGCGTGCGTGCGTGCGTGCGTGCGTGTGTGTGTGTGTGTGTGTGTGTGTGTGTGTGTGTGTGTGTGTGTGTGTGTGTGTGTGTGTGTGTGTGTGTGTGTGTGTGTGTGTGTGTGTGTGTGTGTGTGTGTGTGTGTGTGTGTGCATGTGCCGACTGTGATGACAATGCATGATAAGTGGGACGGGTACCTTGGCGCGCAATGCATCTGTCGCACCTGTGTAAGCAGATGCGACTACAGAAAGAGCACTCCAACGACATCGGGATGAAAACCATTGCATGGTCATGACAAAACATGCATATAGCGCACCTAGAAAAGGTGCAGCTGGGTGATAGCCATACTGGGTGACAATGACCAAATGGTCTGGATCGAGGCCGTCAACATGATCAAAATCGTGCACCAAAAGAAATACCCCGCCACGGAATGCGGTACCATTCGGTCATTCAAGTCCCCTCGTGTGAACTGGTGTGCTGAGTCATACACCGAACTGGTTAACGTTCATCAGTGTGTGAAAGACAGACAGGATATAGAACCGCGTTTAACACGAAAAATTATGAGGAAAACATACTGAAGTTCATCGACGAACCACTTCAGACAGGGGTCCCGTTTCATCCCTTGTCACTCACAGTTCACGGGTAGGTCGGTAAGCCTGACAACTGAAGCATCGGCAGTGGTGTCCGGTGCCGAAAAACAGACACCCTAAGGAAAATGAAATTTCGAGAAAAAAAACTTCCTCAGTTCAGATCACAAAAAAGCACAATGACTGAATTGCATTATCATCGCGGCAATGTGGCGTCCGCCCTAAGCCTTATCGTGTGTGTGATAAAGTATGACATGCCAAAATACAAAGTGCAATATAATACGCGGTTGCGAATGGAATGCTCCAGATGGGCTCGTCTATTCAGAGTACGACGAAGGTCGCGTCTAGTTTGCATATATTTGCTTATAACTAGGGACATACGGTTAATGCTTTGTTTTGACATATCAAGGGAAAATCAGTGAATCTGATGGGCATCTCCAGCAGTCGAACAATATTAATGACTTCTAAGGATATCTCGGTGTTACAAGATATGAACGAGGAGCCGAAAGGTCACCGCGTATTGTGTTAGAATCTACAAATTTTCCCATTCAAATGCGTATTCTTGGATGCTAATGGCCACACGTTTGGACCAATGTTCCTTAAAGGTTCATGACCATACCTAGTTTACCATATAAGAATTAATTTAGCCCCTAATGTTACCTGATCGCTACAATATTACTGAACCCAGTGTAAAGGAGGTGACTGACATTAACGTAATGCGTAGGGTATATGAATGTGAAAACTCCACATTGCGAAAAAGTTAATCGATCGGTACGGGCAAATAATTTAGAAAAAGTTAAAATGCGATTGATATTCGCAATCGCTACCAACTATTGGATCAGAATAAGGGGAGCTACCAAAACATTACCAAAGAAGTATAAAAGGTCACCCTGCTCCACACACAGTTAATCCCTTACGATGATTAGCACTGAAGTCCGAACGCAACACAAGGAGACTGGTGGAAACTCAATATGTTTTCCCAACATATTCTCAGGATAGTTCCCGATTGTGCTAGCATTGTTCAGACTAGGCACAATACGAACAAAGTAAAATCGTTAGAAATATAACAAAGTATGAACTACGCGATTCGAATGATCTAGAAACGGTAAGCGAGATTCCTTAAGGAGCGGAATCCACCCTCGCACGGATCGAGACGTGACAAATGAAACCTAAGGCAAATTAACACGCCATTTTGTTGAGCATATCGAGGCGAAGCTCCTAAATACTTGAATATCGTATAAATGTCTAAATACTTCTGGTAAAGTGAAATACAAAAAGAACACTCAATAATCCAAAAGATGGATGATTTCGAAATCTTTCAATATGTAGCGCTTGCATACATGATGCAATATTTCGAGTTTGTGATCAAGTTGAAGATTGTACTCTCAAACTTGATTTAAAAAAAACTCCAAGACATCTCGGAAGGATCTCGGAAGCTTTGTGCAGCAGTAAGGTTGCGTACTAGTAATACCAAACTCACGTCTTGTCTGTGGCGCTAACATCTCGTAGCAGCAATACCTCGTTGAAATTATATCTGTAAAAGCAGTAAAAGCTAAAGCAGTTCGTGCCCTGCAGTATGCAGCACCTCCTTCACCTGCCGTGAAGCAGATGCTGTGCAGAAGCAATATTGATGGCAGTAAAGTCAGTAGCAGTAAAACTGTGTAGCAGTAAAGTCTGGTAAAAGTGTTGTTGATAGCATTGAAGCCTGTAACAGGAATGCGGCGTAATAAGCAGAACTGTCGAGTAGCAGCAGTATCGCGAAGCAGTAAATCCAACAAAATTGTTACCGTGCAGGCAGCCGGCCACAAATATCTGACTACCATCGCCTGTAAGGAAAATTAATGGTGTGAAAAGCTGACTCTCTGTTCAACGTGCAAACATGATGATGAACGACGGATGTAGACAAAATGCCAGCACGAAAAAAAGTCGGTAAAGGCCTTCGGTAGCATATTCCGAAAGATATATCTCTGTTAGTGTTACCTTTGTTTGTATGGATTTTGCCTCAATACAACTAAAGGTTATACCAAACTAAACTAAGTCAACTCTACGCTACCATGGAAAACATGAATGTGGGTGATTTGTGTTATATTGCTGCATTCTAATCGCGTGCCATGTGAGTGTAGGTACTATGCTAGATCATGGATAAAATTCCAAGGCGAGATTCGGTCCGGTACACGCTTAGGTTTCAGATTATATCAGTCTTTACTAGCATTCGAGCAGTAGCATTCAGCAGTTTGCTCGAGAGTAGTTAAAGCTTGCGTGAGTGACAGAAGTTAAGACTGCGTTACTGGCGGAGCTCTATAAAAGTATCATTGAAGGAAGAGCGTTGCAATGTTGGCTAAGATAAAGTTGAGATGTTGTTCCACATGGTAGCACGTTCAGATCAAATAAAAATATGGAGATGGCTCGGGAAAATATTAGAGGGGCACAAGCCAGTGCAAGGAAATATCGATATTAAACTTTATAGTGGAAGCAAGACTAGCAGCCGATCGGATTTTTGTGAATATATATCAGTCATTATTTTAATGAAAACTTAATGGAAGTTGAAGCTTCACGATAATTCCATGAGGAGGTACGCGCAAACGCACGAATTCAAGGCATTGTTAATTATCACAGACGTACTGAACAGGCACATAAATAATGTTCAGTAGAAAATCAAGGGACCTTCATTGCTATATTTCACCCCCATATAATACTGTCCGATTTGCCATATGACCTGGCCTTTATTTGCCACGATGTCATTGCATGTTGCGTGGAGTGCCATATGGATTGGAGTGGAATGGAATGCCCGTCCAGCGGGTGCTGGTAAGGACCAGCCAGCCAGCCAATCGCATGTCACGTAGTTATGTCCTTATTACACGCGACCTGCGTGTCCAGAAACTGAGCTACTGTGTGACTGGTGTCAGTCCGATAGAGGGAGCCGTGTTGATCTATTGTATGCGGCACACATTTAGCGGGCAAGTTGTGACAAGGGGATCGTGACAGATCGTATCACATACTTTAATTTGACGGTACAAAATAGCGCATTTATGGTTGAGATGCGTACAGTATGTTCTAGAGATAAACCTGATTTCGTCAGCGAAGTTCAGTTGAAGCAAATTACTTTTCAATGCAGGTATGCCGAGTTTGAATGGTATTTTCACATTCAAACTCCCTTGTCGAATATCAAGCACACATCACACATTTGTATGCACTTGAATGCACCGTGTCTGATAGTCTAGGAAGGTTTTGCTTATTTATGAAACTCTGAATTTGCTGTACGAAAATTGACCGTTGTAAGACAATGTTTCCATGGGCTGCCAGAAGAGAGCAGAACCGTAGTCGGTTCACATGTGCTGTGTGGCGGTATGGCCTCCGACCTGTGCCTGGGGCAAGGGAAGCTCATAGCCCGCCTTTTACCTCGCTCGTCCAGTGCCTCTAATGGCGCCTCATACCTGTATAATGTGTAATATTTCAATCTTATGACCACAGCGCAAGAAAACTGTCCTAAGCTAATTATTATTCAAAGATATTGGATTTTATATGGCAATTAGATGACATTTTCATGGGTTTGCATTTTTACGAGCCTGTGCCAGTTCTCACTAGGATTATATTCGACAATTTCAGGGGCAGATCAGATCAGATAAAATGCTCTGTTTGGACTGTATATTGCAAGAAACGTGAATAATTAATTAGTTGTTATTGCAGTGATCGCCTGAGTCGGGATTCAGTCCAGCGCTCTTCGCGGAATTTCTGCCGCCAATTCCGGCCTTTACAGTCCCGTCACATAAACCAGCTGGTCGACAAGAACGAGGCGGTGAAGTCGCAACTGCACCACGGCAGGCGCGCGCGACCGAGCATGTTACCACGAGCTCAACGCTCTCTGCAGCCACCTGATCCGGAACACATGCGCCGCGCTGTCGCAGCTGCGTCCCCGGAGACGGCGTCAGCCGCTCGGCGGCCGACATTCCTGGCCAGTCACGTGCCGCGCTCCCCTCCCTCCCGTCCCCCGCCGCCGGCGCCGGCGCGCAGCCGGGCATAAATTCATTAAACACGACATGATTACTGATCAGACGTGGCGGCGGCCGCGGGCCCGGTGCGGCGGGCGCAGCCGGCGGCCGGCACCGTTCGTCAACGCCGGTCGATCCCGTCGTCCCGGCGTCGTCAGCCGACCTCGGCATCGGCGGCCGCGCCGCGGCGCGTCGCCCGCCTGCTCGGCATTCATTGCGCGCCGGCCAGCGTCTGGGCCGAGCAGCATTTACCGGCACTCGCCGTTCGCCCGGCCGAGCCTGTCATCCTGCTGCCGCCTCAGCAGTCCCGCCGAACTTAACACCGCCGGTCGAACTGTGCTGCCCAGCTTAGCACTATTCCGCCTCAGCTGTGCCGCTAACTTAGCACTCGCCGGCTGAGCTATGCTGGTAAGCCTAGCGTTCATTTAACCACATACACTACGCCTTCAATATTATAGTTTTGCGATATGAGATAAGTTACCTTAGCCTGGTGTCCAATTTAGTATCAGCTCGGCGGGCTGGTCGCGCTCGGCGGGCTGTAGTTCTGCTCACATCTCAGTCAGAAGGTCCGGCTCCGTTGCGTGTGGTTGCTAGCTGTTGTCCGATCAGAACTCGCGCTCTGGCGCCTGCAGTGCCGGTGCTGCCGGCTGCTCCCTGCCCAGATCCGTGCTCATGCAGCGGCGGTTTTTGCCGCCGCGTAGCAGCGGATGCCGAACTCGTAAAAAACCGGCAGCAATCTCCGTCGATAACAGCGCGAAAAACATCGCCGCTGAGTCGGCTTTTTGTGCCGCAGCATGTGAGTTTTGTCGGCCAAGAGGTCTGGCCGGGCTGGCGGACAGCCATGTTTATTCCGGTGTTTATACGACTGGACTTTGTTTATGCCGCACCGGATTGTATAATGGGGGCGTACGATTTTACCGTCACGCTGTGAATGCAGCTACTCAGAGTGCGTGCTGATAAAATTATAACGACATTTGCATGAAAAGGTTCGTGCAGAATACCAAAAAGCACAAGGTTGCCAAGTTGTATGCTATATTCAAAGAACTTTTACTTGTAGCAAACCCTGAGAGCAGGAAAATTGTCTTGTGACTAGTAGTTGAATGGTGGGTTCGTAAAACTAGCACCGATACCATTTTTTGATACCACTCTCTTCCTCTCCCTCCCTATTGAACTATTTTAACAAGACGCGGCAGAACGTTTTGCGAAAAATTGGCAGGGACGCACAGATCTTTCTCAATATGGATATTTTCCTATACATTCCTAGATGTGTACGTTGCTTAAGCTTCGCTATGCATCTAAAATATACTCATAGTGAATTCAGGCATGCGCAGTGGATCTATATACAGCTTGCCCAACTTGAATATGTGCATCTACAACTTGGATTATGCATCTTCAACGTTTTCCGAAATGATTCGAATTGCGTGCACGATAATAAAGCTGAAATGAGGCCAGAGGGAACTAAAAGGAATGCATCCAGAAATGGGAGTGAAGTAGAGTTCAAAGTGAAAAGAAATGGAATGCAGTGAAGAGAATGAAATGTTTGTTTTGAAGAAGTGTGTGTCAGGTATACCATATGCTCCCCTGTTTTGTCGTCCAGGCATAGCGACGCTGCGAAAATTATATCCCCGAAAACTATTAATTTTGCCTGCCACCATCTCGCCAATATTTTTTCCGCGAATCTCTACAAGTTCTCGTAAAGAATAACATTTCAGCTATAACTATTGGTGTGCCTCACCAACCAAAAACGTAAAGCTCTGCTGCTGGGTTGGTGAAATGCTTATGTTTTAGCTGTTGAGAAAGGCGCACAAGATATACTTTTGCTTTACACCGAGATTAATGCTTGTCGACTTATGTGTGGTGGAATATATGATTATACTTCTTCATAATTAGACATAATTAGACTTCTTCATAATTAGACATAATTAGACTTCTTCATAATTAGACATAATTAGACTTCTTCGTAATTAAACATAATTAGGCTTCTTCATAATTAGACATAATTAGACTTCATAATTATGCATAATTAAACTTCTTCATAATTAGGCATAATTAGACTTCTTCATAATTAAACGTAATTATGCTTCTTTATAATTAAACATAATCCGACTTCTTCACAATTAGACATAATTAGGCTTCTTCATAATTATACATAGTTAGATTTACCGATACAATTCCAAGATCACGAAAACTAGTTTTACTTGCACTTAGTGAAATCAGCATGAGTAAAAAAAAGAGGATAAAGAAGGCCTGTATCCGCTCATGATTCACGCCAAGCTACGTAAATATTGTCTACCAGCGTCGTGCTAAAATGGCACAATACGAGATGGCCAACATAAAATGTACGACTTACAGTCTGTGCAATCGATGCTATTCATGACTAGCTATGCATCTGGGTGACTTGTGACTTTGACTTTGCGAAGTTCACTAGAAGCCTAAGAGTTATGGATAACAAAAGATTAATGTTAGACACTTTTGCTGTTAGGCAAGCCAGGGCAAGTTGTGGCAGTGCGGGTGAAGCCAAATATACATATGTATCGGACATGGGTAGCGTTAGAAATTCCGGACAGCTTGGCATGTGAGTTCGAAGAGGACAAGTGGACACATAAGTTCTTCCTGTGCGTTATGACCTGGTTAATCAGGTGACTTTGACCGGTCGCTGCCCATCCCCTCCGGTCGCGTGCTTCATGAGGTCGGTCTTGTGGCTGCATGCGAGAAGCCCGACCACTTTTGTTCGACGATTGTGATAAATCCTGCCGTGACTTGGAGCAGAGCAGACATTTTATATTCATCACCCTTCATTTCATTCAGTTTTGCATTAGCTGGAAAAAAGCCAGCTTCATTATCAGTAGCAAGCGATACAGAAGTTCAACAGCATGGGCCATCTTCAAAGGGGGAAGGAACGGGGCGAGCCTCCCCAAACTTCGTGAAACTTAAGCCGTTCACGGCGCATGTAAATAATTGACCTGCAGTGCTTTCGTCCGTCTCCATAGCCAAAATCCTTGGCCATGACAATGGTGAACAGTGTGCAACTGCCATAGCATTTACGGCTTTTCTCAGCATCATCACTTCAGACGCTCTCCCAGGATTGTGCCTTGCTCCGACTATTCCTCTGACGCCAGGTCCCAGCCGTGTTCCCTGACATGGGCAGGCGCGCTCATCACTCGGCGGTGCCGCTCGCCATGCCGTGCGTCCGCGCCATTATCCCGGCCCGGACGTTGCTAGCGCGCGCGGCTCCGCGCCGGTCTATTCATCAGCGCGTCAGTTCGTGGGCGCAGCCGCCGCCGCCGCCGGCCGGCCCCTTCGGCCCAGCTGGCGCTGTCGCCACCGGGTCCATTTGGCGCGCGGGGGAGGCACTGTGGCGGCCTGCGGTCGGCCGCGCACAGTCGACCAGCGGGCGGACTGGCAGCGCCGGACGCCTAGTGGACCGCGCCGCGGCGCGGCGCCGATCAGACGGCCGGCGACTGACCCTGCCCGGCCGACCGATCAGCTGATGAATCGCCTCGGCCACGCAGGAACCGGTCCGGCCCGCCGCCGGCTCGCTCGAATGGTGCTACTGTACGGCCCATTTCAGCCGAGGATGAAAATAGAGAGGGGATGGTGACTGGCAGGAGCGGGAAAGAGGCAACACAGCACATAAAAAAGCGTCGGAGAGACAAAGGAGGTGGCGGCTCCGCGAAAAATACCGATCGACGGAAGGAGGCGCGCGGACAAAAAAGAGACCGGAGACTGGGCGAGGGTAAGAGAAGCGGTTCGATGAAAGAGTTCCGTAGCCAGCAGAATCCTAGCACGCCAGACAATACCCGCCGTTATCAGATGTACATACCGTACAGCTCCGGAGCAATGCTGCCAGTGGGTGCACGAATTCGCGTGCACAGCACGGGTTATCAGGATGCTATCAGAATGACAGGAATTGCTACTGTGGCATCATAACAATCACATCAACATCTGGTAGTTAATACATGGGAAGCGAATTATGGTAATGGCCTATGCTCCCGCACAAATTTATTGACAATGAAAATCAAGCTTCGCAATCAACAATATCTCCTAATCCCCGTGATTCTGATAATCCAGTTACTCGTATCATTTTCATTTGGTTAAGGGGTATGTATGTCTGGTCCTTTGTACATCGCAAGATATTGAGGTACAGTGTTGTTCATATTAGGGATAAGACACGGCAATATCGCTTAGGAGAAACTTATCAGGGGAATGGTTGGTGATAAAACTAAGCCAACAATTCTGCAAACATGGGTGTGATGTAATCAATGGAAGCACCCTAACCACAATGCAATACTGGCTTCATTCCCTGAGGGCTGCGGTGGGGTGGGGGCGACTACAGTGTTGATGTCTGTATGGCTCCGACAGATGTAGTTGTCGCACTGAGGTTGCCACTGAAGCACTCTAGTTGTCTCACTGAAGCGGCTCAAGGAATTGTGGCAACTGCGCTCCCTTTGCGGACGCAACTATACATTTTCCAATCAGAGCTGGTTCTGTTCTTCATCCCTTCACCCAAAATAGAAATGCACCGGCAATGAAAGTGTGTACCAATGCTAGTTTTGTACGAATGTTAAGTAGCTAGTTAGTTATTAGGGCTTTAGGGCGCATCGACTACATTGGTCATGTAGCGCCCATTAAATGTTAAGTAGCTAATGCACCATTTTAGCATAATACTTCTTGAATAATAGCTGTGCATTGCAATGGTGAGAATGTGAGCGAATTTATATCTGGCCATTGTGTCCGTGGACTCTACCCACGCGTTGCATCGGCTCCGCTAGCCGTATGAGACAAAATCCGAGCAAAACCCGCTCAGGCTCCAGCTGGAACCCTGTTTGGCGGGAAATACTGTCCATGCTCGTGTTAGACCGGGCTGAGCCTGTGTTACCTCTGGTTGCTCTGCACGGAAGTGTGGCCCCGTGAGGATGGAGCCCACGTACGCCCGAACCGCGCCTATCTAATCCGGGCGCAGTCCATGTAGTGCAGGCGGATTTTAGGCAGGAGGAAGTCGGGCCCGCACGAAAGTACCCACCTCCCCAAAACAAATGAGCTGGAATTTTGATATTTGTATGCTCGATAAAATAGGAAGCACTGGCTGCTGACGTTGTTTGCATTTAACTCGTTCAAGAAATACATTTATATCCGGAGGACGTTCTGAATGAAGATTCGCTGTATTTTTATTTATTTCTTATTATTATACTTTGGGAGTTTTCAGCTTCACCGGGATGGAAAAGGAAATTATCGGTATATGCGACGTAAGATTCCCGTCCAGATGATTCATCGCGATAATTATGTGACCTTATTACAGAACTTCCGAATTATCCAAGTGTCAAAAGTCCAAGTATTGCCAAGTCCAATGATTGAAACATCAAAGGGGTATGACCATCTTGGGCCACACAATTTGTGGGCATGGACTCGATTTATTTTTGTCTTGATGTCATCTAGAAAACAGCTGAACTAAGTGGACCAAATTGAATATGCGGACATCCTATAAAGCCGCAAGCAAGTCGGATAAGGTTTGCTATGCTTGCACGCTGACTTACCTCACACCCGCATAATTCAGGCGTGCACCGAAGAGCGCGCCTTCCCGTTGCGTGCAGCGTTGCTCGGCAACGCCGTTAGGCAAAAGTGACTTCATTACGCCCTTACTACTGGCATCCGGGTTCCCATACACACTAGCCATAGAGGAAGTTCCGCAAAGCAACTCAACACAATCACTAATAATGTCATTAGATACTAGTAAGGAGATTGTTAACTTCGTTTTGTCTTAAAGCATTCTGGGTGACCCATGCGAGGCATGTTCCTATCAACTTCGTTTCACCGTTAAATTATAGTTCGAATTATTCACTCCATTAGTGTACCAAAGCTTTTTAGGAAGCCCTTAAGAACCGAAACCAAATCAAATCAAAACTAATACTCCTGGGATTTCCACAATTTTATTCTGCAGCTCCGGATAATTTCACGATTTGTATTTTGTACCTAGGGAACCTAAGGGCAGCCCCTGTTCTCCTCGACTCCCTCGGGCACGCCTACGCTCATGGCTGGATTGTTCCCGACGCGTCCACTATTTTCGTGTCGCATAAGTGCCGCCACTCTCTCACGTCGATTGGTCGCGGGCGAGGAGTATCGACCGGTTGGACTCGAGCTCACAACCTTTCGGTTGGGACACTGGCACCCTACGCATAGCCAACTCGCCCTCACAGTGTCCCACCAATTAGCTTTGGAAAATAACTTTTGCCGTTAGGAACCTTGATCGCTAATACCAAATACCCATTGCTTACCACCGCTACCCATACTTTTCGTCCAGGTTTCTCGCATTTGCATCAAAGCGCAATAAATTTGCAGCCATTCCAAATAGCACGACCCAGTCTTTCAGGAAGAAAATGAAGAGTCTCCTGAGGAAGGCCATGCTCTGAATGACAATAATAAATGCAAGATGGCTGGGGTGGGTAGGGTGCAGTTCCCTCCAAATATACTCGCTCTACATCAACATAAAATAATCGACCAAAAATATCGTCTTTCCTTCCCCGTCTAGGTTTTCCCTGATTATATACCTCGTCAGTCAACTTTCACGTAAACATCATGTAATACATACTTGCAGATTTACCTGCAACATCAAGACAATGCTGTTATATTCTAAGATTTATTGTATTATAGTGAAAATCAGTTGTATCAATGGGCATTTACCAATAAATACACACTTTAAAAAAAGAGTAAATAAGGCTCAGATAGCACATGCTTAGGCTCCTTTGGACCACATGCGGTGTCGCAGAGCATGTTAAATACTACCCTTATCGATTTGTCAAATGGTCATAGCCATAGAAGCATTTTAATGCATTAAGTTCATTGTCATTATATATATATATATATATCATTCATTATATATATATATATATATATATATATATTATATATATATATATATATATATATATATATATATATGGCCACCAAGTCCAGCTCATATGGCAAATTTCAACTGCAGCCCACCCGAGAAAAGTTATGGCGGGATAATATCAAAATTGATACATAACACTGAACCTACTTTGTAGCATATTTCAATACATGTATGTATAAAATATACTGGTATGTTATGCCTAGTTCAATGCACACAGAAACAGTTCTTTTTTTCAAGCATTGCTAAAGCTCTTCAAACATTTCTTATCACACAATAGACATGTAAACTTTTGGATATGAGTGATCGCAAAAATGACCGTGGCTCTTTCGGTGTGTCTTAGGACGTGGACTGCCAGTCTCGCATTAGCTACATCAGCGTGGAATGCCTTAGTTTCCCACGTGATAACCATATTTTCCTCATATATATATTTCAGAAATGTGTGTGTGTAGGGAGGGGGGGGGGGTGTGCTTAGTAGGTGAGGGGCCCTCTTCAGATGTTCGCCCCTCGGAACCGAACCCTGGCTACGCCACTGACTTTATTCCCATGTGAATATTATTTATATATTTTTAGGCTACCACATTGATTCTACCTCGCTCCGAATCAATGAACTACTGGCAACAATTACTTTTGAGGAGCTTGTTGGGTGGCAAATATGAATTAGGACATGCTGTGAAATGTGACGCATAGTATCATGCGATTGATCTGGATAATGCACTGTCGAATTTTCATACGTTTGTATTTACTTGCAATTTTAGCCAATTCAGGGGCTTTCATAAAGGTCGTAAGCACATGGGTTACGCCAACAAGGGTCCAAAATTGGATGGGCCACCAATGTTTGTAAGTTTATATTTCAGCGCCATGTAGGTTGATAGTTGCCTCGCCTGTCAATTTACCATTTCAAATGCGTACCCATTTCTGTCGGTCAAATTCATCCCGCCAATTGATGCCGCTTTTTGGGTGGGGGTGGGGAATCAAAACAGGAATGTCAAGACACAAAATTTCAGCTGATGGCACATTCAGCACCATGGTTAATAATGAATAAATCCTGTCTGAAGAAGTAGCTGATGCTAGATTAACTTCTGATGAGAATTTGGGCACTACCTGGAAAAGTCTGACTTTGAATTCTGATATGTAACCTTAATGCATACCATTAAGTGCATTGTTGAATGTGAGTTGATGATGGTCATAATTAGCTTATTTCACAAGCATTTGGATACTTTTGCCCTGTTGTAATATTTTGCTGTGAGCTCTGAAAATGCTGGTTAAAACTTCTCTATTTATCCCAAATACCAACGGGACGTTCGTCAATATTGAACTGATTTCCTGACCGGAGTTTCGAGCTGTTTTCCACCTCTGTGTCCAGTGGCGGATTCAAAACTGTATAAAAAACAGTGACCCAGAAGGCGAAAAGAAGCCATCTGAGGTCAAATGGGGTTTACTACCTCCGAAAGAATTTCGAAATTTAAATGGCCCGCGTCAGCACTTTGGCTGAGTTGTTCATCGCCGCACCATGCTTTACATCAACTATTTGGGCGCATTGAGCGGTATTAATACGACATTACAGCTGAGTGGCCTCATAGGACATTTTCAAGTTTTGCGTACCATATGTTTTGCGACAAAGGATGCTTCCCCTAGTCCAACCGGCGGCCTGCCAACGCGTGCCGCTTTCCTGCCATAGCGAACAGCCGTGGAGGGGGACGGTGGGGAGGGTGGAGGCTGCATATCGACACCCTACACGGGCCAGGTCTGACCCCACGAATAATTTGTACTCGTCAACCACAGCGCCATCAGTCGCGAGCAGACCCAGAGCTCCACTGGAGTGATATCACAGCAGCAGGCAGCTAATAGCGAATATTTATATTACTCGAAGTTTTATGGGAATGCTTATGCCTTTCATAAAGAGGATTAAAATCACCTTCATACCCGCGACAGACCGAAATGGATTGAGTTTTGCAGCTGGAAGTTCCATTTTGCTTCCGGATTTCATCCCCAAGGAACTCGAAATCGAGTTTCGGGACGGCCACCGTTATCAATTATGGTTGATCACGAGTTGATTCCCCACCGTGGTGTTTCAGCTTGACGTTAAATGACAGAGAGGTCACGTCATCAAAGCTACGGTCGTGACCTAATCAGTTCCGTGTGTAACAAGGTTACCACCATTTTGCGATAGTCCATCGGGGGAGACATTCAGTGGATGACATATTGCGACTGGCTGTCAATGCCTGTAGCGGACAGTTTCGCCGCAGGCAAGACACGTCGCGTCCCGTGCCAATGAGCTATGTCATCAATGAGATAAATACTAGGGAACCAAATGACGTACTGATAAACACTTAATAGTAGCCTAATTGTGAATAAATATGTCCTACTTCCTATGCATTGCGAACACTGCCGCCATATATCGCATAACCATCACATAGACATAACAATGACATTCAGAGAGGCTACCCTCACTAATTCATTGTTACTAGCGTCAACAAAAATGAGTGGCCAATACAAAGTAATTTTTGTCGTATTCTGTTTTCTTCAGCGGAGGAAAGGTATCATCTGCCAGAGAACATCAATGATTTGGTATTGTGATTAAAATCTCGTAAACTAGCTCTAACCATGTCGGGACTATGAGATAGAGATCGAGAAAGTTGAGTTGGGAAAAAGATAACCAGGATAGGGCGCGAGATGAGACAGGATGAGGAAATGCGATTGAAAGGATCTCACCAGCGAGGCCCACGGCAGCGCATGTTTAGCGTAGACAGTTTATTGCGTCGCTCCCTACGTTCCGCCGCGGTATAGCCACCGTTTAGGCTTGGTTTATTGTGCCCTTAGCCAGGTCCTTATAGATTCTTCAATAGCATTTGAGTAAAGGGAGGAAACGGTGCCAGGTGGTTATCTTTAGCTAACCTACCGTAATTACGGTTCTGAGTGGATATTTATTTCTCCAATTATCAAGTGGGTTGTTTGCGACAGGTTGAGCTCAGTGGGAGGCTAAACGGACACGCCTTGGCCTCTAGAGGCTGCCGGTTCAAACAGGATCTCGTGTGACGTTGCATTTTTCCACCAGGTATTCATGACAGCATTAGGTATGCATTGCAAGCCATTAGGCAGGCAAGCATAATTGATCAGGCATTCGAAAAAAATACAAAGGCATAGAGTATAGGCGTCGTTTTAGCCCTTCGGTTGGCAATCTTTGTCTACAGCCGCATGGACCACTTCACGTCACACCTCACCCTCTTGAACGCAATGCCCCTTTAGACGAACGAGGAGGCACGCAAGGCTGGGCGGCGGGAGCACAAGGTTGCGTGCATCTTTTGTCGGCTTCCGTGGAGGCTGTCGCAATGAGGTGCCGTTCGGCGCGGCTTCATCTCGTGCTGCCATCACGCCGACCACCGGCAAGCCGCTTAGCGGCGACCACAACCCGGCGTCGACATCTAGTCTATCACAGCCCGGCGCCGACATCTAGTCTATCACAGCCCGGCGTCGACACCCAGTCTATCACAGCCCGGCGTCGACATGTAGTCTACCACAGCCCGGTGCCGACATCTAGTCTATCACAGCCCGGCGCCGACATCTAGTCTATCACAGCCCGGCGCCGACATCTAGTCTATCACAGCCCGGCGCCGACATCTAGTTCATCACAGCCCGGCGCCGACATCTAGTCTATCACAGCCCGGCGCCGACATCTAGTCTATCACAGCCCGGCGCCGACATCTAGTCTATCACAGCCCGGCGCCGACATCTAGTCTATCACAGCCCGGCGTCGACACCCAGTCTATCACAGCCCGGCGCCGACATCTAGTCTATCACAGCCCGGCGTCGACATCCAGTCTATCACAACCCGGCGCCGACATCTAGAGTATCACAGTTCAGCGCTGACATCCAGCCGCAGCTCGGCGCCGACATCTGTTCTATCACAGCCCGGCGTCGACATCTAGTCTATCACAGCTCGGCGCCGACGTCTACAGTCCACACAGCCCGGCGCCGACATCTAGTCTATCACAGCCCGGCGTCGACATCTGTTCTATCACAGCCCGGCGTCGACATCTAGTCTATCACAGCCCGGCGCTGACGTCCAGTCCATCACAGCCCGGCGCCGACATCTAGATAACTCAGCCTACACCAGCCGCAGCTCGGCGCCGACATCTGTTCTATCACAGCCCGGCGTCGACATCTAGTCTATCACAGCTCGGCGCTGACGTCCAGTCCATCATCGGCATACGGATTTCATTGCGGTGCGGGCGGCGCCAGTGTCAGATGGCGTTCCCCGGAACCGTCGGCCGTCGGTGGAAATTCCTCGCACACCATCGCCGCGCAATAACGGCCGGGATCCGGCAGAATTGGTCGGATTATGGCGCTAGTGGCGGCGATATTTTCCGAGTGGCGCCGGTAGATTGTGACGTGGCGCTCCATGTCAGGGCGAAGCGATTGGCCGAGAATGATGTCCTCTCCCACCACGCCCCTCCATCGGTCCCTGTGCCCAGTCCATTAACCCGCTAGGTCGTACGGTCACACAAATAATGCCGGAAATATACTGCTTGCCAGTATTACGACATAAGAGTAAGAGAGTGAGCATTAACAGGCGAACTTTGAGTAAACTAAAACAATAAGTAGAAGTACGAGAGAAAACGCTCATAACCGCATTTACCCATTCAGACCCACTCTGTCACCCTATCTTAATCATTTGTCTACACTGTGCTAACTATCTTCTGCATCCCATAGTCTCAAAATGTTCGGCTCTGGACGAAGATACTTCTATTTAATTATCAAAGCAAAGCAGTCCACGCAGTGCTTGGATAGGAGATGCATATCAGGTTGTATATTAGGTTCGATTATTGCATACGATGGTTCATATTAAGTTCGACAAACCTAATATGCATCGAATAGAATGATGTTTCGCTTGGCACTGGCTCCAAATAATCCTCCTCGTAATCAAATATTGTTTCAGATCCTAGCAACACAGAAGTTTCAGCCTTGTTATTGCCATGTGGATGCTCTATAAACCCGCAGACTAACAGTGGGTGGGCCTCGGGAACATGCATTCCCTCTCTTACAGCCAAAGGTATTCGAGATCAATCAATCTATGTTCATATATCAATATATCAGTCTAGGTTAGGTCATATCGAAGGACTGTACATTTGTCCATTTTGGTGCCTTGAAATCGATCCACCCAAGGGCATTTTGACACTTCATCTTAGGTTATAAATGTTTCGTGTCTCTGCGACTACCTTTAATATTTAACGTCGCTAGCCATATTAGTTTTATAATTTTGTTTTGAATTGGAAATCGTGTTCCCTTCCTGATAGCAATACTTTTCTATGATGCAAACCTGCAGGTCATGGGAGAGGAATTGAAGAATATGAAATTAAATTGTACGTTTTAGCATATGGAGGCGCAGGCTCTCCCCCTCTCTCTCTCTCTATCTCTATCTCTCTCTTTTTCTCTCTCTCTCTATCTCTCTCGACAAGAGAGGGAGAAAGAGAGAGGGAGAGAGAGAGAGAGAGAGAGAGAGAGAGAGAGGAAGAGGGAGGGAGGGAAAGAGAAATAGAGAAGAGGAGAGGACTGCTTGCGGTGGGAAGTTGTGTGTCAGGGCAAGGGAGTTCAGCAAATGTGTTTTCTACGGTGCGGATCGTCGGACTCGACGGAATGTTTGTTCCAACTCACAAATGAATGCAGACAGAGCCCTGGATCAATTTGCATCGCATTCAACTGCTTATCCATATGCAATATAGCGCTGTCATCGCCTCCACTCACGCTGAACAGTGACCGGCTAGTAGAACTCACAAGCTCCTGGTGCTGGCTAGACTCGCAGCCGCAGCGCCACGACTGCGAGACAATTATACTAACCACCTGACCACCTGCCCTCCACTGAAAATCGTTCGCCGTCACACACCACCACACCATCCCCCAAGCCTGATTATTTCCTTCAGGAGCCATTATTTCATCCTTGGTAGTTAGTTATCTGTGCTTTATGATCCACGGGCGTCGTTGTTCATAAAGTGTGCCCATCGATTATCTCATCAAGGCAAAATTGAATTGAGTATGGCTAGGCAGGTCTGGGTGGCTCGTCGAGCAACAATCTCGCCTCGTTAGTCGCGGAAAAGGCATGAATTATCGGATCCCACCTGTCCAGTGTAGGCATTAACCATGTCCTTCTGATGAATCCTGGTCACAATTGACAAGACCGCTCGGACGATTTTATGGTGTTTAACTCTTTTTCTTCAACATAACGTCAATAGTTAGTTAATGCTCACATGCATGCCATGATGCTACCTGCAGGTGCCTTTTCAGTATCATAGAAAAGGTCATCCGGTGTTGCCAACTTTCAATTTTTTAAACAAATCTTCTCAGCTATTTGAATGTTCCCGTGCTCCGCATTATTGTCACGGCATTACTGAAATTGCTATGTGGCATAAAAACTGGTGCTATCAGAGCTTGGACTCTGGGAGAGGCTTGTTTTTTTCAGGTCAGGTTCTTCATGTCTTTCGTGATTTTGTCTTTTGGACTGCCTCTTTCTTTGTCTTCTCGCAGCATCTGAACATAGTCAATAGTTTTCCCGTCTTTCAACAGCATCATTGGAGTTCTTTGTTCTCCTCACATATTTCTTTCCTGTCACGAAGCATTACCCGTTTCCCCATGCATAAAATGCACCGCATATTAACACGGGGCACGCCATAAAGGTAAGCACGAACTAATTATCTTTACTGCACTAAAATTATTTAATCAAGCAGGAAACCCGTTCGAGCACTGTCGGTCAGGCATGACCAGCCTTCATGGGGCCATGTTACTGTTGTAACGGATCGGCTGAATCCAGCTACTCATGTTTCTCGTGGATAATAGGCTGGAAAATCAACTCGAATAGCCAATGAATAGAGAGCTTAGTGAGCTCAATATAATTTCGCAACCAATGGAATAACAATTGCTTAGATCGGGGCATTTCTGGATACTGTGGTTCTTAACTGCAAAGACAGTGTTTCACATCCTGGTGATGTCGAAGCATTGGTGTGCTGTTATCGTGCATTGGACGATGCCGACTTTAGCCTCACGGTGAAATGCTCTCCGGGATCGCAGGTTATGCCATCTCATTAATGGCATAGCCTAATGTCATTCCGCACCAATCCAGGCAAAGTAGGGTCAAGGTTTTCTCAGCTTAACTACTTTGGTATGTTGATCTCTGTTGCCATAAAATTATTTACAATTTCGGTTTGCTGACCTCAGCCTAGAAAAGCCTCTTAAGCTCCCCCTATCTTGACAATGTCGTGTTGCTGATCACCTTGGCTTCAGCTGTGTGAATGTGAGGCGGTTCCCGCTCCGCCCATCTCCGTTATGCTCAGTTACCCACTCACTCTGTCACTCCGTCCCGGTGAGGCCAAAGCAGAACACTTCAGAATAAAAAACACCTTACCGTTGTCTGATAACAATGATTGTGGTGTTTTCTTTCACGAGGTTGTCTAATTCGTGGTGAAAGAATCGAAGAAAAAGTCTGGAGCGGAAGCGTTACTTCCGAGGATCCCACTCGTGCCAGGTGTTCCGTCTAAAACAACCACAGCTCTGTTCTGGTTCTACACCATCTGAAAGTATGCACTATGGGAAGCGGTGATATCCCTTGGAGCGTGCCGTACAGCACGTCTGCTTATGTAGCATTCATGCACACCTACCATCCACTTTCAGGTCGGCTGGTGCCGACCTTTGCCGTACGACTTTCATGAGCGATGTTACGGCGACGATCTACGGCGGATACCATGAAACACAGAGGTGAAACTCAACGTGGCATACGCCACCAAGAAAAAAAACGATTTAATACGTTAAGCGTTAAATGTTGAACGTTAAATGTACCCCCAAAAAATGGTGAATACAGAGCTGCAAGGCTCATGCGGCACCAAGTCTACCAGCTCCTGCAACTTCTACCCTCGAAAGAGAGCAGAGATGAATAGTCGAATCTACTTAAGGTGGTACGATTTCCATCCAATTTTAAAAAGTGCTCCCAGCTATCGCATTGTTTCTCCACCTTTGAACTCTTGGCTTTGATCAATAGCAGGGGTGAGTATTTCAAAATGTGAGCAGGGTGAGTGCTTCACTTCGCATTTTTGTACTGAATCCCTGAAAATGATATGGAAACAATCACAATAAGCTACGATAAGAGTAGAAGTACGTTGAGTTCTCTAAAATCCCTCCAAGTAGGGCATCGCATGTACGATTATGATTATACCTTATAATGCCTTACCCCAATCTACGCAATGAACCGTTTTATCCCCAGAACTAACCAAATCCAGAACCACACACACTTGTCAGAGATCTAGACGCGTCAAAGACACGCCACGCTGCACGAGATGCCTTTGGAAACGATTTCTTCTCAATGGTCTCATGGAATTAATGCTGAAGACAGCCGGAAGCATTTCCTCCGTGCCATTGCTGCCCACACCAGTGCCATTGCTGCCCACACCAGTGCCATTGCTGCCCACACCAGTGCCATTGCTACCCACACCAGTGCCATTGCTGCCCACACCAGTGCCATTGCTGCCCACACCAGTGCCATTGCTGCCCACACCAGTGCCATTGCTACCCACACCAGTGCCATTGCTGCCCACACCAGTGCCATTGCTACCCACACCAGTGCCATTGCTGCCCACACCAGTGCCATTGTTGCCCACCAGTCACATTGCTGCCCACACCAGTGTAATTGCTGCCCACACCAGTGCCATTGCTGCCCACACCAGTGCCATTGCTACCCACACCAGTGCCATTGCTGCCCACACCAGTGTCATTGCTGCCCACACCAGTGTAATTGCTGCCCACACCAGTGCCTATGCCCGCGCCGTACTGCGCAGCAGCAGTGCCGGAGTTTTCCCACCGCCACGGCACAGGCGCGCGCTCTGCATGCGTATCGTGGCGTGCAGGCCGCGGCGCCGCCACAACCATGTCCTTCATCACATCGCAATTCAGGGGCGTGTTTGCGCATGGTGCGGCCGGCCGGCCAGACGCGGCGCCGGCCGGCCGCCCCACGGCGGGTCACGTGACGTGCGAGGCGCGCCAGTGTGCAGTGGCGGCGGCGGCGGCGGCGGCGGCCGGCGGCGAGGTGCGGCCCGCGATAGCCAGGCCGTCCCATGTA
This sequence comes from Imbricaverruca yamaguchii, assembly GCA_034440575.1. Classification (NCBI taxonomy): domain Eukaryota; kingdom Metazoa; phylum Arthropoda; class Thecostraca; family Neoverrucidae; genus Imbricaverruca; species Imbricaverruca yamaguchii. The sequence continues at coordinate 481,853 of JAOTOL010001482.1, read as the reverse complement.
TTGTTAATGCCGGCTGACGACGGGCACGCCGCAGCGCGTGTGCCGAACGAGTCGCGCCACCGAATAATGGACGAGCGGGGTGCTGGGCGCGGCCGCATTGACCACACGGACTGGCGGCGCGACCGCCGGTGGCGGCGGCGGTCGGCGGGCGCGCACCGCTAGCAGGCCATCGGCGCGGTCAAGGCTCTCTGTACCGCCCTCAGCCGGCACAGTCAAGTGTGTTTGCTTGTTTTTCCCTGCAGCTGATGTGTCTGGTTTCCGGCTCCGAAGGAGGTATCATTGGCTTCCTCTTATATTTGATTCCTCCTTCGACAATCATGTCGGAGCCAACTATGATCTACATGTTCACGGGAGGTTTATGCTGATACATTGTCGATCGTAGTGAATGCAAATTCAATTTTAGTTGAAGCAGGTAATTATTGCGTGGGAATTTCAGATGGGGGAATTTGGGACGAATAGCTCTAGTAGATGACGAGTTCGGATATCATTAGTCACAAGTGCTCATCAAAGGGTGACGGGTGGGGCGGGGAAAAGGGACCATGCCGAAAGAGTCCGATTTTCTGCCGATATTTTGCACTAAAATTGGATTTTATAGGAATCTTACAATATTCTATGGGATAAATATTGTGTTAGACCCGGCGTATTTCTCTTGGAATGTTGACAGGTCTGATCAGTTTTGTAAAAATCGGAATCGGAGTTCTTAATTGCTCCTCCCAAGCCAGGTTCCTGGATTCGCCCCTGATTAGGCATCCCAGACTATTGAATTCAGAAGTGAAGTTCCATTTTATATATGTTAAAACATATCCGTGAGACTATGCGATACATAGGATCTAGCATTCCCCGCATGCTCACGTGACCACACCGGAAGCACCGGCTCAGAGTCGGGTCTTCTGCTCTTCTCATTCTAAGATTTTCCCCAACTTTCAACACAATATTTATCCTGAACTACTCTCAAGTTATGCTCAAAGAAAGGTGTTTACAGCAACATTCCCGCGCGCTCGCAGCTAACCATATATCTCGCACCGCAGCCGGCCCTCGCCACCCTTCCCCGGGTGGCAAATGGATTATGTCTTTGATCTGTGTCCCGAGGTCTCGAGTTCAAGGCCAAATGCTCGGAGCATCTGTATGCTTGCTTTCACAAATGAAATTTAGTAAAAGTATCGCGTCCCTAATCACTTACCCTGCACACATGCCTCAAGACGCGTGGTCGAATAGACACTTAAGGGAATGTGCTGTGACAGCGTCTGTAACTGATATACACGAATATTCATTTCCTGTTTCCATACTTCGAACGGAAATTTCCTACGTGATACGAGGAAAGGAACATCAGTTAGGTACCTAGATAGTTATCTACCTAGGGTAGCTTATCCTATGCAAATAGCTCCTACTTCCTGGAATCTGGTTTGATCAGAGAGTCTGTGCGTGCTATTTTTCAAAGAACTGGTGCTGAACTGGAATAAACTGGTACATCTGGATGAGTTGACTTCGAAATTGTACCATTACATTGATGTGCTTGCATCATCCGGTAGACTTTTCGGCTCTAATAGCGACGAGCCGTGAACACTTCTGCCATCAACTCGTCTCCAGAGACGATGTTGGTCAACTCTATGATGAACAGCATGTCTCAACATTCAATTTGTTTTGAGTGCACCAGTCCAATCTTCCACGAAGGCCCTCAGAACTTCCCTGTCATCGGAGAGCATTGGGAGAGCTGTATGTTACTTTCGGTTTGTTTACACTTAGTTTGTGATGTCTACCATCTGCCGAAGCCAAGATTAGACATCTGACAGGGGTTTCGTCGCCAGAGAATGTACTCGGACCATTTCCTACGTGACCGGAGTGCTACGAGCCGGTGATGACCGAGGAGCTCCAGTGTCGTGCGGGGAAAAACAGCGGGAAGAGGAACGGCGCCTTCTGCATTTGTCAGTCGACGCTCTCTGGCAGAGCGACCGGCTGCTGTGAGGTGTTCATGTGTGTCCTAGCAAATGTCAGATTTTATTGGAACTAAGTGAAAACTGCTCAAAGCATACCCATTCCAGCGCCCTCTAAAAGCTAGGTAGTTCGGACATCCTGGGGGAGGGCTAAGCACATTATGCAGATTGTTTGTTCAAAATGTATCGCCCGGTTCAAAAGTTCCCATTCAAAATGCTCAGCTTTTGACTGGCATGCTTCGCATTTCTTGAGTATACGTCTTGTGGGTATCCCCACACGCCCATCGTTCTGCCGAACGCTGTGGGCATACGGCGCTCGTGAGGCACCTACCAAACACCCTTCATCTGGGCAGCCTCGTCCGTCCTCTGCACGTCAGGGGAACATCCTCTGCACGCCACCGAGCAGTGCAGGGAAAAGCCCAGCACTGTTCGGCCCGCACGGCCCGCGGCGAACGGCGGCAGCAGCACTCCTGCGCACTCGTACCGAGAAAGTCCGACCGGTGCAGAGTCTGGTCGCGGATTGTTGAGTCTAGAAGGTCGTGGTTAGCAATACTTCTCACAGCTTATTTTGATAGCTTCCGTGGCACAAGTGGAAAAAAAGATCTTATGAAACACGAGAGGAGATTCGGAAGTTTTCGGGCATCCTTGGTTGTAAAAATCTTGTCAAAACAGGTTTCATTAGTTTTATCTATTGTAGTTTGTTTCTCAGTGAAGTTGCGGAGTTGGAAACAGTGACGGATCTGGAAGGCTTGTTTGGTGGGGGACGAACATATTAGTCTCATTGGACAAGCTTCTCAAGAACGATAACTTTTCCAAAATGTTTTAGTCTAGAATGTCTTAGAATGCTCCGGGAGATGCACTATTTGTGTATCTAATAATCGAATATTGACAGTAGGTAAGCAAAATGCACTTATATGAATGCAACACAAAAGTCTCCTTCTCAGAGTGGGAGGTGAAGGCGGGGTGGGGAGAGGACAATTACCTTTCCTGCTCCCCTCTTAAATTCGCCAGTGGTTGTGAGTGCCATGCTGTTCAACTTTTATACTCTCTGTTGTCGACAATTGCAATTCACGGATGCAACATTCAGTACACGCATTTCCGTAAATGCCACAAATCTGGGATAGGCATGTTTGGGGGGGGGGGGGAACAATGGTCTCAGCTTGGATGGTTATCAACCAGCCCTAAACAGGATATATAAAGTTTACGACACATTCCGTCGCCGGGGTCCTTTGTCTGCGGTAGAGGAATGGAATGTTCATTGTTGGAGGGAACGAACCAGCAGCGATGAAATATGTCTGCTTCAACAGCCGTATTGATACTTGGCCGAAGATGGCATCATTGTGTTTTGGGAATAGCAAAAGGAAGATGCAATATTTTGCACTGGCAAGAAAACATCCTTCAGCAGAAGCACTACAGCAGAGGCATCTTACCTAGGCTTGGACAAGCCTACTCGCTTTCGCGCATAGAATAGTTTATCTTCAATATAATAACAAAACATGTGCATAGATAACAGATGCTATAGAGCACATGAATCATCACACGACACCTTGTACGTCCTAAGGGCCATATTTATACGTGATAAGGATCAGGCGATGAATAAGCTGGTCAACGCTTGCGGAACCTTGTCGCTGTATGATGGATCGATTCTTGACCCAAGATGATTAAATCTGTGCCTCGACTCTATTTGTGACCCGACCTCAGTGGTAAGAACCCTCCCCCAAAAAAGGTTCCCCTAGCAAAAGCCCATGCAGATACTTCAGACCCTTTTGACGAACTAGGATTTATGACCAATGGTGACACCTTCACTTATTATTTGTGTGCGCTTATTTCAGAAGTGGCATGCGTAAAGAATCTGGTTTTGCATGACGATAATAGTAATAATGTGATGCCTCAAACTTTATAGCTAATCGAACGTGCATTGTCCTCTATTTTCCTGAAATGCAATACGCATATTACGCAACGTCCATCGTAAATCTATAATCGTGCGCTGTTCCAATCCGATAATTTTGACAATCATGACACTTGGAACGATACTGAGTCCACACCTTGAAACGAATATGATATTGATCAGAAAACTCTAGAAGACATCTAAAAAGTTGACCAACTTGATGACTGTCGTGACATTTAACAATTAATGTATATATTTAAGTATACAAGCAGGGCACCATGTAAAATACTAATGCACTATACATACGTGTCAGAGATGCCTCTTTCTTGTTTAGGCGCGCTGATTGAATGCTGTGTCATTGTCCGGTTGGACAATTCACGCTTTTAGAATGTGATGCAATAACGATCGGCGACCGTACGGTAGCCAGCTGGGTTGTCCGCCGCAGACTTACGTCAGCTTCTCCGTAGCCCCAACGGCCGTAATCCTCTTACGGGAGTTGGCGATGGCACAGAGTGCCCCCGTTGTGTTTCTCCTGTCAGTAGCTTGTGAATGCCTGGAGCCAGGAGTCTTACCTTGTGACTCTTCCGCGCGCTTTTTGTTATATATTGAGTGACATTTGTATGCTCAACTTGGCCAGGAGCGACTCCAGGGGGAGTTTAAAGAGACGTGTATTTTTTCTCAGATTTTGTCACATCATAGCATACTTAGCTTCTACGGTCTGTCTTCGAAAGTATTTGATCACTATTCACGAGCTTCTCAACCAACAATTAAAGCCACTGTATACATGAAATAAGGGTGCGGAGTTCATATGCGTTCCAGGGACTTGTTTAGGGTAAGTATGGATTGGGATACAGTGTTCTTCACCGTAGTTCAGGCATTTGCTAACAGTGATAAACGTTTGTGCCACACACGATTTTTGAACATTTTGGAAAGCCTCAGGGAGTTTCAAAAGTACTTTCTAGTCAAATGCAGCGCCAGAAGACTTTGTTGTCCGTGAAGCATGTTTGAATTTCATAACTTCACGCCTTCAAGGGCGGATGCGGAGTGAGTATTATGGGGGATGAGCTTGGTTCTCCGGCAGGAAAAGATCCAGGAATTGCCATGGGGGACATGTTCGGAGAGGCGCCTCTACGAAAGTACCTGGAGGGACGCCATTATCTTCCGAGGGGCGCATCTGGCTCATAGATTCGAAGGGAAGGGTGCACTCGAACCTTCCGGAAGGGCGTTTTCCCGGCCAGAGCGTTTACCTTCCAGGGGGCACAGTTCCCAAGTGCCCCCTTTTATCCGCCCCTGTTCTTAGGCTACGTATGATCATGAAAAATGGAAATTTGCAGATATATTGTGAGTTTGGAAATGGTACTTCGTTCAGAAGTACTGCAGGCCAAATGCTCAGAAGACCTTATTCAGCCAACATGTGTCAATTTCTATGCATTCGCACACTTCATCAGTTACTTCCATAATAACTGTGATCTGGAGTTTATGTGATTTAATGTGTGTTCGAAATCAAACTGTTCATTAAACGTTTCTGTTAAACCACTGTTCAAATTGGGAGGTATATTTCCCCTCTATTCTCAAATGCAAAAATTGACGCACCTTACTGCCGCCTGAATATTTAATTGGAAATTTAAGCATCTATGGAAATAATTTCTTAAATAGTACAACCAAGGGCGGCGCCAGGCTTTTGTGTGTGATATGTTGTGCTCCAGTTTCCCATTTCTATTCCGTCTGGCATAGTCATTCTCCCCTCCTCTCTCTCTCTCTCTCTATCTCTCTCTCTATCTATCTCTCTCTCTCTCCCTCCCCTCTCTCTCTCTCTCTCTCTCTCTCTCTCTCTCTCTATATATATATATATCCCTCTTTCTCTCCTCTCTCTCTCCTCTCTCTCTTTTATATCTTACTCTCTCTCTTGCGTTTGGTACAGCATCGGATTGCTATTATTATTTCAAATTTTGGCTACCATTCCTGGAGACATTGGGCTCTTTCAAAGGATGGAGGACTGGTGATCATCGCCATGATGTCTTAGCAAAAGGTTTAAAGCCGATATGAAAATTCATGAAATACTTATAGGCGAGTGAGGGTGATATTATGAAGCACTTGAATTACTGCATCTGTGAAGGCAAAGCAGCACGCTTCAAAACATGCATGCCATAGCCGTCAAATGGTGTGATTAGAGCGATATTTCGAAAGTTTCGTCATTTCCCGACACTTTCATGCAAGACTGAATTTCGCTAAATGCTCACCACAGCGCTGGCAGTGCATGCTGATATGCATGCCCCATGCTGCACGCTCATATGCACGGTGCCTACTCATATGCATGATGCATGCACATGTCCACGGTGCATGCTCATATGCATGCTGTATTCCCATACGCATGCTTCATGCTCATGTGCATGCCGCATGCTCATACGAATGCTTCTTGCTCATATGCATGCTGCATGTTCATATGCATGCTTCTTGCTCATATGCATGTTGCATGTTCATATGCATGCTGCATGCTCATATGCGTGCTGCATGCCGACGACATGACGCCGCCCACGCGGCCGGCGCGTGACGCACGGCTCGCGGCCCACATACGGCGCGGCGCGTCCGTAACCGCCCAGGCAACCGCCACCCACTCGGGTGTCAGGCTGGCCGTGCCGGCCGTGCTCTACATCAGCGCAGATAGCCAATCAGGTCCGCCAGTCAAGGTCAGCCGGCTCGGCGCTGGCTGACGACACACTCCCGCTGACATGGCACTTGATAACTGCCGCCGCGAGGTCGCCAGCCGCCGCCCACCCTGTCGTCTCGCCGCTGACCCGACTGCCGCGCAGACGCCGCCTGTTAGCGTGGGATCGGCGCACGCCCACGTCCGGCACAGGAGCTGATTTAGTAATTATTACGGATAATGGAGAGGGCATCTTTTATTTCGACGCCGTGCTGAACGATGTACAATTTATTCTGAATATATATATATATATATATATATATATATATATATATATATATATATATATATACCTCTCTCTTTTTTACTTATTAGTTTTCTAGTCAATATTTGGCATTTCGAAGGGAGTGCAGCCGTCCGTCTATCTTATTAGCAAACTCATAAATTGTCGTTCATCCTTTAATACATGGAAATACTGGACGACAAATCGGCCTATCAATATCAAATTCCAACCTTGTTTGGCCTTATAAGGGCATGAATTAGCTCAAGTGTCACTGGTGTAGTGGCTCGGCTTTGGTCAGTGCATGTCGACCCACCCACCATTATGAGCAATAACCAGTCAAAAGGATGGTGGACAAAAGGATGGTGGCCAAAAGGATGGCTTTTACTCGCGCAATTTCACGAACGGTTCAACTGATCCCCGAATGTAATTGCGCGTGGGAGGTGTGCACCACGTGCCTTGTGCAATATGGTCGGATCTACAAAACAGAGCGATTTATTTCCACTATCGCCGTTTCTTGACACAATATCGTGAATGCATCGGTTAACCTTTTGGATTGAGGACACACTGCTTAGGTTCAACACAAGCATCACGATCGAACCGTTGGGCTCGATCCACATTAAAATAAAGTGGGTCGTTACCCGATACTGGCGTGAACATGTTTGGTGGTGCAAACCACATAGCGCCATGGAATATTTCATTGTTTTCCGATGTTGACGTGTCTGAGTTAAAAAGTCAGCATTTTGCATGGACTCCATAACACTACACCTAAACACTGAAAATGTAAGTTCCTAAGTGCCAATTTCCTGTGCTCAAATTTTCAATTATGGGTTAACTGTCAAAATGATCCTCTGATGAAATTATTTGCCGGTGAAAATTACAGACTGTGGGAACAGTCGCACGGCAGAGTTGAGTTGTCGGCGCCGGGGTCGCCTCACTGGTGCCATTCAAGGCACCTTAGTTGATTACCTCTCCAACTTTGCGCTGATGGAACGCCAGCCGATTTCTGAACACGCCGCTGAATTGTTTGCGTTATTGCGGTCGCTGGTTGGTCACTGTTCTAGGCCGCGTGATAAACATCACCTAGCAGAAAAGTGCATAGCATGCGTTCATGCATGCATGTGTTGGTAAAGCGCATTAATTTATTTGATGAATATTAATCAAATAAGTAATTAAACAATAATTAATCAAAGCGTTTCTAAATTAATTTGTCGGCGTAGTGTGGTCTCTTGGATGCTTAAACGCTAACACATCGCACAGATTTGACGTCATCAATGGGTCCAGCACTACTGAAAATATTGGCAATATTTCTTCTATGCCATATTATATTAGTTTGTTGATTGTAGACAAATTTTTCTACCCTACAATTTTATTCCAACTGAGACGAATTCCAAATGTTTCTAATATGGACGCAATACTTTGAAGAACTGATTTCTTTTTCCCCGAGTATCATTTTCATTTCCTGAATGGGAAAGAAGCTGAGCATGTTTTACAAATATATAGTGATATCAGCTTGTGATATTTTCGCTGATTTGTCTTCATTTTAATAATTTGTACTTTGCATTTTTACTTATTGTCGTCAAGTGAATAGCCAGTGCAAATGCCGGTCTCGGACATGCAAATTTAATTGTATTCATGGGACCAACGGTATATTGAAAAACACAATATATGGTGTGGTCAGTAGGCGGCAAAATAGTTCCAGATGTTCAACAATCCAAGGGACACGGCCTTATCCTACCCACTATGTGCTGCCTGGAAGAATGGTCACTTGAACTTGCACAGTCCAACAGCGTTATCAGAGTATTTTAAACAAAGGGTGCGATCAGTTTTGGTAGGTTTCGGGCCTAGTAAATGTTTGCCGTGGCGACGCCATATGCTAGAATTCGGAATATTCTGCTAGAATCTAAGTGTACGTGTGGCAGATTGTGTTATCCCATGACAGAATATTCGAAACATGGCGGCCTCCTGGCAGCATAAGCCGACCACTTAGACTTTGATTGCGCAGCGGGCGACCTTGAGGTCCAACGGCAACCACTGAATGAAGCCCTTCGGGGTTTGGCGGTCGGGTTTGTGCTGCACCTTCGTTCACCGGCAAAGCAGGTAGCCTTTGCAGGGTAACGCAAATAAAAACCGCCCGAATTCGTGTGCAGGTTCTTCATGCACTTGCATAGTGTCACGCCTACCTTTGCACAATAAAAATAGCACGCGCAAAGCCGTGGCAAGCACCGGACATTTTGGCTTGAGATGCATGCAGGATGATGCGGGGAACGCCTTTGAACAGCTAGACTGTCCCCGGAGTGTTATCAGGTCAGGCGCGCGTCGGCTGGCGGCAGGGCCCGCCCGGCCGCCGTCACACCATCGACGCCCGCCGTCCGCCGGCGAGCCATATATCGCTCGCAAACAGCGCCCACTCGACACAGCGCGCCGCCGGCCCTGTGACGTCACGCGGCACCACGTGTTTTATCGCTCGACAGCTGGCGGCAGGCGCGGCATGTCGCACGGCCGAACGCCGGCCGAAATCTGACGGTGAATCGAGCCGGCGAGTGGGGGTGGGGGGTGGGGGGCAGTTTATCCCTTGCAGGGCCCACTGGCTGCGGAAGTTACTGGGACAGCTTAAGTGGCAAGACGTTGAGATGCATATCAAATGTAGGAAGTCATAGCAGGTAAACTGCTTTAATATCAGGGTAGGCTCAATCCCAATAAACAAATCCGAATGAACAAGGTTCGTGGCTGAGAAAGGAGGTAGCAATTGCTTGCGTCAAGAAGCATCTACCTCATATGCATGCAAAAACATGCCGATCTTTTATCCGGCTTCACTACATATTGGCCTGGCTCAAATATAACCTGATCACGGCGCAGACCAGCTGGAACGTGGTTCGGTCCCAAATTGTTGAGCATTTGCCACCTCTGCTCTATATGCTGCTCTATAGTATGACCACCTCAGGGTGTCACTCACCATCAGCTGACGCATAAGCTTCGCATAAAAGCGATTAACGCGCAGCTGTTTGGGGGCGGCCTCATTCCCCCGGCACCAAGTGCCGAGGGAGCCCACGACGAAGGCGTGGATCGAGGCCGTTTTTCCCTGCTGGCGGAGCTGCTCCACGAGGGGGGCATACTTCTCCAGCTTCTCGTCGGCAGCGGCACGCAGTGCGGCGGCTCGGTTCTCGAAGGCGATGGTAACATCGACCAACGAGACCTCGTTGCCACGCGGTTTTGTGGTACACAATTGCCTTTTCCACACATAAAGCTTGTTTGCATGTTTTTTTTGTACGGTTGAGTGAAAATGATTACAATAACAAAACGAATTATACCGACGGGCATGGACGACAGAACATGTGCCATGTTTTATCTCATGGGAAAATCGCTCGATTATAAATCACTATGTTGTGTTCCAAGATGAATTGATGGTAGCAAATATTGTAAGTTTAACCTAACAAATGCTAAGCGCAACATAATGTTACTCAAGCAACCAATTCATGTTTAAATCAACCTCGCAAATGGTACATGCCAGCTAGTATATATGAACGTTACTTATAAAATGAGCTGACATGTTCTGAATTACTTCCTTTGAAGGTCTTCTTCGTATTCTCTATTTCTTGGTGTCATTCGCTTCACGCTCCAGTTCTTCCTGTAAAAATACAGTCAGAAGCCCCGCTTGTCCACCAGATCGTTGAATGTCGCTGCTAAGCCTGCCAGCCGCCGTCAGGACAGCTGCTAAGCCTGCCAGCCGCCGTCAGGACAGCTGCTAAGCCTGCCAGCCGCCGTCAGGACAGCTGCTAAGCCTGCCAGCCGCCGTCAGGACAGCTGCTAAGCCTGCCAGCCGCCGTCAGGACAGCTGCTAAGCCTGCCAGCCGCCGTCAGGACAGCTGTAAACCCGGAGAGCCGCCATGTTTCCGCCACCGACCGGCCAGTGGCACAGGGTACGATGTCAGTCGGACAAGCGCACTCCAGATTTAAGGTGTGCTGACTCACGGCGTGTCTTGGGGATCACCTGCGCAATGCTGAGGGACCTCCGGTGAGACCTCAGTGGACGGCACGAATGCGAACGGTGTTAGCATATGGCACGGATCCGCAGAATTAGGAGCTTAGTTGATGCCCCAGTGCTTTTATGTTGGATGGTTCACGACGTACTTTATGCAACACTGCCAATGGCGACGCCCACACTTTCGGCCGGTGGCCCACGGGGTTGGGAATTGTCCGAGTGGTGCGACCGTTTAATCCAAGATCTTTATGTCCAAAGTTCAACGCTCTAACCACTCGGCTGGTCCCGCCCCGATGTCTCAGTGCACTTTTGCACCAATTGTCTGTGTCTGTGTGTGATCTCGACCACATTTTAACAATTTTCAACCAAGGTTTAGCAGGAAATAATTATAAGTTAATATCGGCCTAAAATATTAAAGCTATGCATACATTGAAGTGCCATCTCCTTCCAAGCCCAACAACAGCAGACTGGAATAGTGAACCGCTTTGCTTCTTTACCGCTATGACGTCACACCGATGTTGCCACTAAAACAGCACCACACGTGTTCGCATCGACAGTCCTTGCAGCGTTACAGGCGAGCGTAATGATTTATCGATGGCAATGCCTGTTTGATGATCTGCAGTGTTACAAGCCTTACCGGCAATGCATCACTGGCACTCCCCTGCACGCAGGGACATAGTGTAGCCTGTGCCGCGGCGGGGTGTAGCCTGTGCCGCGGCGGGGTGTAGCCTGTGCCGTGGCGGGATGTAGCCTGTGCCGCGGCGGGGTGTAGCCTGTGCCGCGGCGGGGTGTAGCCTGTGCCGCGGCGGGGTGTAACCTGTGCCGCGGCGGGGTGTAGCCTGTGCCGCGGCGGGGTGTAGCCTGTGCTGCGGCGGGGTGTAGCCTGTGCCGCGGCGGGGTGTAGCCTGAGCCGCGGCGGGGTGTAGCACGACTGTGGTGTTGGCATTAGCTGTATGCGGGCTGACCATGGATTATGGATCCGCCTAAAAGTATGGAGTTACATTTCGACCATCGTAAATGCCACAGATGAAGCTCTTGGGTCCCTTGCCGCACATGCGCTTTTTTGTTTTTAGAACAGGTATTGCGCCCAACACAAATGTAGTGTTAGGATCAATGAAAAATGTCATATGCTACCGTGTATATTCTTACAATATATCTAATATAATACCCAAGGTTCAGTATACTATTCCACCATAGGCAATTCCCAGACAATGGACATGCATTTTCAATCGTTTCATGGAAAATGATATGTTATGTGCAATAGACAGCAGTTCTCTTGGAGGGATTGAAGTGTGGTTTGAATTCGAGGTGTTTATCTATTTAGTCGGTGTGGAAGTGTGCACCAAAAAGATTAATAAGGTAAAACTACTTGAAACATCAAGGCACAGTATGTGTGAAAAAATCATGCTGCTGAACAAGATATTGATTTATGAAAAACGCGTGCCCGTCATTTCACTGGACCGAAGACCCCGATCTAAACCCAGACCTAATTCTCGGATCTAAACTTCAAATATAACTACAGAGCTAAACCCCAAATTCGAACCACAGATATAAAATTCAGATTTAATCAAAGATGTAAGAAAGAGATCCAAACCACTGTCACGTTATGTACCCTACTGCAGTAACCCTATAGGCTACTGCAGTTAATCTTAAATTATGCGGCACTATGTAACCCAAAGATGACATCTAGGTCATTGACAAAGTCGTTGACTTAGATATGATATCCAAGTCGGTGGCTTTCATGTCATGGATATTTAGGAACTTCCAGTTGATGCTTTCGGCCGGAGCTTATATCAGTTTAAGTTGTCCCTTCTCCGAAAGTGAACAAGTAGTCATGAAACCTACAAACATTCATACCATCGATGAGCAAATTCCTCACAAGTCCATAAACACTGCTAATCATCTGTAATTTCGAAAGGCATGCTGATAAGAGCTACTTTCGCGTAGCTCTGAAACTGTCAGTCCTCAGCCCCCACTGAGAACCAGCTGATTAAGCCAGTCAGAGTTCCGTTAACCTTATGGTATTTGATCAAATCACTGGCCCAGACCGCGGCGCTCAATACTTTGAAACGGTCTGTGGCACGGAGTGTCCCGCCATAGCCATGGAGTGTCCCACCACAGCCACGGAGTGTCCCGCCATAGCCATGGAGTGTCCCACCACAGCCACGGAATGTCCCGCCATAGCCACGGAGTGTCCCACCACAACCACGGAGTGTCCTACCACGGCCACGGAATGTCCCACCACGGCCACGGAATGTCCCACCACAACTACGGAGTGTCCCACCACAGCCACGGAGTGTCCCACCATAGCCACGGAGTGTCCCACCACGGCCATGGAGTGTCTCGCCTAGGGACGGAGTGTCCCACCATAGCCATGGAGTGTCCCACCACAGCCACTGAGTGTCCCGCCACAGCCACGGAATGTCCCGCCACAGCCACTGAGTGTCCCACCACAGCCATGGAGTGTCCCACCACAGCCACGGAATGTCCCACCGCGGCTACGGAGTGTCCCGCCACGGCCACGGAATGTCTCGCCATAGCCATGGAGTGTCCCACCACAGCCATGGAGTGTCCCGCCATAGCCACGGAGTGTCCCACCACAGCCACTGAGTGTCCCGCCACAGCCACGGAGTGTCCCACCACAGCCACGGAGTGTCCCACCACAGCCACGGAGTGTCCCACCACGGCCACGGAGTGTCCCGCCACAGCCACGGAGTGTCCCACCACGGCCACGGAGTGTCCCACCACAGCCACGGAGTGTCCCACCACAGCCACGGAGTGTCCCACCACAGCCACGGAGTGTTCCACCACAGCCACGGAGTGTCCCACCACAGCCACGGAGTGTCCACCACAGCCACGGAGTGTCCCACCACGGCCACGGAGTGTCCCGCCACAGACACGGAGTGTTCCACCACAGCCACGGAGTGTTCCACCACAGCCACGGAGTGTCCCGCCATAGCGACGGAGTGTCCCACCACAGCCACGGAGTGTCCCACCACAGCCACGGAATGTCCCGCCACAACCACGGAGTGTCCCGCCACGGCCACGGAATGTCCCACCACAGCCACGGAATGTCCCACTATAGCCACGGAGTGTCCCACCACAGCCACGGAGTGTTCCACTACAGCCACGGAGTGTCCCGCCACAGCCACGGAGTGTCCCACCACAGCCACGGAGTGTTCCACTACAGCCACGGAGTGTCCCACCACGGCCACGGAATGTCCCACCACAGCCACGGAATGTCCCACTATAGCCACGGAGTGTCCCACCACAGCCACGGAGTGTTCCACTACAGCCACGGAATGTCCCGCCACAGCCACGGAGTGTCCCACCACAGCCACGGAGTGTTCCACTACAGCCACGGAGTGTCCCACCACAGCCACGGAGTGTTCCACTACAGCCACGGAGTGTCCCACCACAGCCACGGAGTGTTCCACTACAGCCACAGTGTCCCACCATAGCCATGGAGTGTCCCGCCATAGCCACGGAGTGTTCCACTACAGCCACGGAGTGTCCCACCATAGCCACGGAGTGTCCCACCACAGCCACGGAATGTCCCGCCACGGCCACGGAATGTCCCACCATAGCCATGGAGTGTCCCACCATAGCCACGGAGTGTCCCACCACAGCCACGGAGTGTCCCGCCACAACCATGGAGTGTCCCACCACAGCCACGGAGTGTCCCACCATAGCCACGGAGTGTCCCACCACGGCCACGGAGTGTCTCGCCATAGCCACGGAGTGTCCCACCACAGCCACTGAGTGTCCCACCACAGCTACAGTGTCCCGCCATAGCCATGGAGTGTCCCACCACAGCCACTGAGTGTCCCACCACAGCTACAGTGTCCCGCCATAGCCATGGAGTGTCCCACCACAGCCACTGAGTGTCCCACCACAGCCACAGTGTCCCGCCATAGCCACGGAGTGTCCCACCACGGCCAGGCTGTTGGCCGCCACGCCCCGATGCACCAGGCCGCACGAGGCGCAGCGCGGTTCCGCTCGGCTCTGTCCGCACGTTGTCGCGCCGCCGTCAGCTGGCGCGTTTTCGGCGCGTCATTTTTCGGGGCGCGGCCGCCGACACGCGGCGGATTTACGAGCTCGCCCGTACTCCCGGCGGCCGACGCCGCTCTCCATTGAAACTTGCCAGAAACAATTATTCGTTAATGAGGCCCGGCGGAGTTGGCGGGCCAGCCGGGAGCTATCGATCGCCGTCCTACGCAGGCCGAGTCGGCCGCGCCGCCCCGCCGCCAGCCACGTCGTCACCGACTGGCGCGGAGGCAGCGGCGAACGGCGCGCACAGCCGACCACAGCCGCCGACTTTACGGCTTTTTGTCCGACTCAGCCTGCAAGCGGGAAAATAGCACGGTTGCAAGAATAGTCAGCTCAGCTGAAATGAGCTCCCAGGGTTTACAAGCCACACATCACCCCAGTCCAATGAAAACATCACTATATATCCGGATGGATTTGGTGTCTAATTTGCGGCTTCCTTCTAGCCGGGAGTGCAATTAATGGTGGCAGTGTGGAAGGGGTGGCGAAGCCACCCATCCAATCGTACAGCTTTGGAAGCTTCTATCCAGTCGTACAGCGGGACGAAAATATTTTGATGTGACCCCCCCCCCCAAGTGTATTGCTTTGTCTTGCGCTCGTGCGCCTCCCGTCAAAGACTGCCACTACGCCACACTACTATGATCTTGTTGTTTAAAGGAAATAATCGAGAAACGACTGGGGATAAGATGTGTATCTTGTTGTTGTAAGATAACTTGTGAGCGATGTTTAAAGTCCGGGAATTCCTTCGTCATTCCGTCATCTCCCAATTGATATCGGGGTTGGTGTAGCGTCATGGGTGAAGGATGCGGTATTGCAAGTTTTGCAACTACAGTACGAGATTTTACTTTGCAACTGATGCTGCAAGTTCGCTTTGCAACACCGGCTTTTCTCTTCAGCAAGGTCAGTTTTGGAGGTTCAAACAGCAGGTTTGCTGGCGGTCTTCCATGCATGTGTGTAGGGATAGCAGGGTAGGTAGCGTCGGACGCCCCACAGCGCATCTCAGAAAGCTGTTAGTCGGTTTCGACGTACCGAAGAACAAATGCAAATTTTGAATACGGTAACTCCAGTAATGACATTGTTTAACACAACGGTAACCTGACGCAAAAGGTGACCTGTGATGTAAGGGTTGCCTGCAAGAAGGTAACCCCAGTGATATCAATGTTTAACCGAACGGTTACCTGTGGTGAAAGAGATGGCATATAATATAGGGTTACCTTGAATAAGTCAGCTCAGTGATATCAATATTTAGCCCATCGGTAGCCTGTGGTGTAAAGGTTACCTTGAATAAAGCAACCCTAATTATCTCGATTTTTAACCAAACGGTAACCTGTGCTATAAGAGGTGAAAGCGAAACATATGACAACAAATAGGAGACATAACAGATATACAACTATGCTCGGAATCTGACGACATACCGCTGCGAGGTGGCCGTCGCAACTTCCGACGACCCCACTGTGTGTCGGTGCCAAAATAACTCCAGGGATACATGGTGCGGCTCTGAGGAATGCAAATTAGTTCTGGCTGCTGAAAGCCCAACCCACCGCTGGGATTCGTTGATTCTACTGCGATGATAAAAAGTGAAAGCATCTAGCTCACCACTAAACTCCGCGCCAGAACAGATTGCCACGGATGGTTGAGTTTCAGTTCTGACTTTCCTCTGGCTGTGTGATTCAAGCAGCTACGCCGAACGTTCACCGTGCAACGCCGTTTACTGCCCGGTGGTTGTCGGATTTCACATTTGATATATTATCCACAGCAAGATTGATGTATGCATCATTATTCCTCCCAACTTGCAGGGTGTCCGACATTCCCGCGATTTGCATATGGTCCTTCTTTAAAATGGCACGGAAGGCCACCAAATGACATAAAATGGCAAGATCACGCACCATCGCGAGGAAAAAGAACAAGCGACGGAACCGAAATGAGCTGGACGCCGATTTTCCGATTCGTTGCTCAATGTCAAACTGAAAAACAACACGGCAAACGTGCTATCGTGAAACGCGAAGCGCCGCGGAGGGAAACTCGGTGGCCGGAAATGCGTCATCGACTGGGAGTGGCTCGACTATGATGCGCGGCCGGCAGCACGAGGGGTCGACTGTCAGGTGACGGGCAGTCGGCAGCGGCCGCCCGGACAGCCGGCGATAGCCTGTATCTTGATGGGCTGTCGGCACCGGCCGATAACCGCCGCTACCGGCGCTGACGGCGGCCCGCCACGTGGCAGACTCGGCGGGCGGGACTTTTACGATCGCCGCCCGCCGTTCGAGGCGCGCCGCCGCGTCACTGTCACGCCGTTTTATCCCACGGTGAGAGTCAGGGGGGGGGCTGTGACGGCTGCGACGCGTCGCGTCTGCCGTGGGAGCTCGGCGGCGACATGTGACGCGCCGACCAGCAGTGCGCGCCGTGTCGGCGCCCAAGCCGTCGATAACCCTGATCCCGTGGCCCGGCACCGATCCATACGTCCGGTCACGATCGAGAGCGCGCTGGCCGCCGGCGGCTGGTGGGCGGCCGGGCCCTGACGTCCGGCCGGCCGGCGGAGTGGCACAGAGCAGCCAACAGCGCGCCCGTCTGTCTGTTCACGACCCGCCGTGTTGGTTGGCTCGGGAGCAGCAGCGGCGGCACAGCTCGAGCGACAGACACGAAGGCGTAAACGCTGTGCTGATGACAGCTGGCGGATGCCGGGAAATGAAGCCGGGAAATCCTTACCCTGCTCCAGAAGCACAACGAAAAAGATATCTGCATTGATGGGGATGTATCCAACGATAGTAATTCTCTGGCGATTCCGGCATCGGATGAAAGCACATTATGAAGGCACTCATGATGATGAAAGAACTCACAATGAAAGCACATTGGTTAACAACCAGAACTCCTGCTTTCACGTGATTAGGCTACGGCATGCGGATATGTTGTCAAGCTTCTGTCCTGCTAATGTGCATATCAACATCGATTTATTTGCGGTCCACAAGTGCGGTGCTGCGGTGCGCAAGCTGGGGTATTTATATTTCGGTGGGAGGGTGAGGGGGTGGGGGGCCGAACATAATTAATCAATATTTTCCATATTTGTTTAACCTGAATCACACTAATGTGCGACTTTCTCCGGATTTAGGCAGCCTGGCGCGGAGGGGCAATCCCAGTGACCTTGGCTGCGCTTTTGTGACATTTGCTCGACTATACGTTGCCTCACACCGTGGCCAGTTATCCTTTCTCGGCTGGACGGGGATCAGCACTCCCCCAGGCTACAACAAACGCTTGGAAAAGGCATGTAGACATGCAACGGTGCCACGACAGGCTTTTGGTAGTCCCCTTTCCTTTCTTAACCGTTCTCTTCTTTCGTTTGCTGCTGTATCCATCTGCCGTATCATCCACCTGGCCGGCCACGCGCAGGCCATTTTATGTTACCCGGTGTATATTTTCGCTCTATGGGTTTTCGTAGCCTCAATCCATCCTTGGACGATATCATCCCTTATCCATTCGCCCCATAACTCACTTTCTCACAAGCAGAAAGACCAAGGACCCTTGGCCCGCCCGTTCGTGCCGTTCTATAGGTGTGTAAGCGCACCCTTTGTTCAGTAAACTTGGCCGCCCTTGCGACCAGTCGAGGTCGGGATGCTGATGCTCTCCATAGCACGGTGACAGCCAGAGGCCATTGTTGTGGTACCTGTTTTAAAACTCAGGAAGAGTGTCGCGAATCCACTCCACTGCCGATCAATCTCTCCCACTCCGTGTCTGTGTAGGCCGGTGGAGGCGGTGACAAGTGTGCGCCTTTTTAAAAGCACATTTGTACATTTTTTGCCACTGCACAGTGCGGTCTAGGAAGTTGGTGTTGATCATGTATTTGCTCCCGATTCAGTCATCTATTCCGAGGACCAACGACATGCTGGCGCTTTCTATCTTTCTCTTTGACACAGAGGAGCCTATAACACCTGGGAGGTTGGGAATTGAATGTCACTGAAGAGGAAATATTTAGGTGCATTAGTTTCAAATCACCTTAGAGTAGAAGAACAATGCCTGTAGCTCAGCTACAGGGCAATCACAATGCTAGGAATCGTTAATAGGAGTGTGAGGTATAAGGACAGGGAAGTCATGTAAAACAATTTATTTAGCCTATGTGCGACTACATTTTGGGCATGTACGAGGGCATGGAGAAGATTGTACATATAAAAATATATTGACATGCTAGAATGAGTGCAGCAGAAAACCACCAGACTCATCAGTGGATTAGGTAACTTAAAATGTGGACAAGGGCTTATTAATTAGAGTATCACATAGGAGTCATCAATTAAGGTTGAACAAGTGAAAATGTAGGACAGTTAAGCGCCAACAGGTTTTCAATCAAAGGGCGCTTGATCAATGGAATAAGCTGTCTGCTGATGTTGTGGGTAGTCCCTCATAGAATGCATAAAATAGTGTGGACACATTTGTTATGTTGGGGAATCTTTTTCAGTTATAATTGGTGGTGGATGGGGTGAGACCTATGCTAGTAGGTGTAAACTGTGCAGACCCATTTAAGCAGGCATGGATGGAGTTTGAAGACTATTGATGGGGCGCGGGTGTGGAGGAGTGTGATGTGTGGTGTCGGGCGGTTAGTGCTTGATACGCTGAGGCGGATGGTTCCTTTTGAACGGGGATATGGTGTTGATCGGTGTGTGTCAGAGTCCCTCTTCTCGTCTTATAATATCTGTCCTTTATCGGCTTGTCTCTGACAGGCAGCTGTGGGTGTCATCCAGCCTGATCATTTGACGTCTACGTGATTAAGTGGTGATATGATTAAAATGCTAAACATTTTGGCATAGATAGATAATATATCTGAATGATGCACTTGTATTTGTGTATTGTGTGTATCACACAGGGATCACCAATTCAGGTTTTGACAAGACAAGGATTGGGACAGTTTTACGCCAACAAGTTTCCAAACGAAAATGTGTCTGATCAGTGGAATGGGCTGCCCAGCGATGTGGCGGAGAGTCACTGAATATAGCTAAAAGTAGGCTGGATACATTTTTATCGGTCCAATAATCCTCTATATGGATTCCAAGATTGGCAGTAGAAAGATGGAACATTTGGTGGATGAAGTGGGAATAGTAGAAGTGTCACGCGCATGCAACGATCATGCGTGTGTTGCGCAATCACTCGATCACTCGATCATCCGATCCACACGTGTGTAACGCAAGATCTGGATGGAGTGAATAGGATTAGATATGCTGAGGTAGATAGACAGCTAGATAGGTATTAGCAGGCAGGTAGGATGTATATGTAGGATAGGCATAAGTAGGTGAGAATGTTGTTCAGTAATTCCGTATATAATTTAGGATGATTATGGTGTTAAGTATCTTTTGTCTAGGCTTATATTACCTTCCTTTTATATGCTTAACCCAGATGGGCCCCTGTAGCTCTTATTAAGCCTGGACACTTTATGACTTGATGACACCACTTGGCGGTGGGGCACCCCCCCCCCTACAATCATTTAGGCTTCACCCTTCCAGGTTACACACATAATTGTAACCTTCACCTGTTGCAGGTTCCATATATAACAGTAACCTTCACCTTTTTCAGGTTTCACACATAGATTGGCAATACTTGAGTGATGCACGACGCCATAATCTTTCCTCATCTCATGCAGAACTCTGCAGTTCACACGTCTTATAGTTTCAGTCACGTCTGCCACCTTAGGCGGTGAAGAACGATCATAAGATGAACATAAATGGTATGCTTTACGGCCAGATGCCATCTCTCTTCTGCGATTTTGTTTTGTGCACGCCACATCGCATGCAACAGAATAGCCATACTACGTCGCTGCTGCCGGCTGTACCTTAAGTCAATTTCTGGCACACTCGGTGCAACAGCAGGGCTTCGCATCCAATCATGACGTTTCTGTAAATATGCTCAGGCGAAGGACACGCACCGATGGACACTCACACACAGGGCACTCACCGATAGACACTCGGTCGCAGGGCACTCACCGATAGACACTCAGGCACCACCGATGACACTCGCCACAGGGCACCCCAATCACCACACAGGACACTCGCAGGGCACTCACCGATTGACACTCGCTCGCAGGACACTCACCGATGGACACTCACTCACAGGACACTCACCGATGGACACTCACATACAGGATACTCACCGATGGACGCTCACATAAAGGACACTCACCGATTGAAACTCACACCCAGGACACTCACTGCTGGACACTAACATACATGACACTCCCAGTTGGACACTCACTCTGAGGAAATTCACTCATCAATGGACACTCACACACAGAATACTCACCGATGGACATTCACCGGTGGACACTCACACAGAGGGACTCACCGATGGACCTCACACACAGGGATCTCACCGATGGATACTCACCCACAGGACACTCACCGATGGACACTAACATACAGGACACTCACCGATGAACACTCACATACAGGACACTCACCGGTGGACACTAACATACATGACACTACCAGTTGGACACTCACTCGCAGGAAATTCACCAATGAACGCGATCACACACAGGCACTCACCGACGGACACTCACACACAAAACACTCACTGATGGACACTCGCCCGCAGAGCACTTACCGATGGACACTCTCGCAGGCCACTCACCGATGGACTCTCGCACACAGGACACTCACCGGTGGGCACTCACACACAGGACACTCACAAATGGACACTCGCACATAGGATACTCACCGAGTGACACCACGTGTCTCGATGCATTCCGGATTCACTGTTCTTTTGTGAGCACCAGCAATCGGCTGAATATTTTAGCCATGAACTTGGTCGGGGCCTCATTCCCAAACTCCCGCTGAGCCTCTTCCGTCCGTCTCCGGGACTCGATCGTCCGTCTCAGAAACCGTTCACAAACAGACCATCGCTGAACTTGGTCCGACCGTCTCCGGAATCCCTCGCAGATCTGATTACCGAGGATTTTGCTAGTGGACGAGCGGATCGCCAAGTTTTCCGCTGACAGCCGGCGGATCGTCCAACTTGATGATGAGGGTGATTTTTCAAACCCCCGTCATGCCGTTTTAACAGAACAGTGGTCCGTTGTCCAGCTCGTTAATGCGCTGTTTCCCTACAAGCATGTTCGTTCGGGGTTCTCAGCTTTGCTTCCAAGCGATGAAAATGTGACGCCGTCAATCTGTATCCACGCACCTATGACTGCCACAATGACCGAGTCTTCACACCATAATACTCCATCCGAAACCTTTCGGCCGGCCACACAACCGCAACTGCCTGAGCATTCTTTGGATTATAATCCCTGTTGATAGATCTCTTCATTCTAATCCCTTGTTTGGATTTTAATCAACTGCTGGCCTGGAGGCCAGCAGTTGATCAGATGATTTCTCAGTTCCCGCTCCTGATGAGACCGTGAAATTAACTCTCGACACTGAGCTAATTGGTATTCCTCCCACCGGAAACTTCCCAGGCAACGTCGCTTGGAGCAGGCTTTCAAATGTGGCAGAAACACGAGCCAGATCGATTACATTGCACACTGACAGTAGACAGCTCACAATTTCCCCGCAAAACAATGACACATGTTCGAGTGATCGATTGAGTATGCGCCTGAGAGGGTGCCGACCACAGCTAAGGATTGTTCACACCTAGCGTAATCTCGACGCAAAATAGCCAGTGAAATGACGGACTAGGCGTAAGCCCGACGCACATGTTAATACTTGTTGCAACTTACAAGCTGAAAAACTGCATCCGACGTGACCCCAATCCGCCGAAGATTAGCAAATATGGCGACCGCAGTTTATCTCGAGCAGTCTGTCGACCTTGCGTCAAGACCGCAGGTGCGCCTGCGGTCAAGGCCGAAAAAGTTGGGAAAACTTAACATTGTCCGCTCGGAAATTGCCAGCGTTTTGTAGGACTCGGCAGACAGCTGACGCAGGGCCGACGCAATGGCAGAATCTGCAGACTCATTGGGCTCCATGCTAACTGTCCGCTCGTTTTGCGTCGATTCCGACAGTGCGTCGAGATTGCGCTAAATGTGAACAGTCATTTAAACCACATGACGACGGTATCGGGGATCTGTCGCAGGCAGGCCCTGCACACTAGATCACGCCAACCAAACGGATGTGCAGTCGGTCAGACCAGGATGTCTGTGGCCTATGATTTGCCGATCCTCACATTGAAATCACTGATAACCGCATTGAGACAGTCCTGGCTGCCGTGTGGCGACTGCAATGCACTGACATTGTTGACCCCTCAGATAACGGAGAGTGTGTTAGCTTCGCGTGGGGTGTGCGGCCTCATGTCATAAAACTCTGACGAAATGAATGCAAACACTACCATTTCAGCAAGAGCACCACCGGAAGCGGTAATTAGTGGGGCGGTCGGCGTGCGGTAATTGCCTGCCCGGACGACAAAGCTGCCACGTTTTCCAGCACATCAAGGCGGTGGATTGTGGGCTGCGTTGGATGGTTTGTGCTGGGTGATTAGTGGTGTTGTGCTGGGTGGTTGACGCAAGCGGCCTGGATGTGTTTGCAGACGCCAACACACATTAATGCCCGCGCGTGACATGGTGTCATATTGGATGGTTGGCGTCACATTAATGTCCACACCTTGCATAGCGTCTTGTCTGTTTCTGTCAAGATTGATGTACATTCCTGTACGTCCCAACGATGGTAGGAGATTATTTTGCAGACAACTTAATCTCTTGACGATGATGCAATGCAGTACTCACATCATGCAACGGAGCGAGCACAGACAAAATGCAACCAAACATCTGGCAATTTATTACGCTGGGAATTGCTTGCAATTGATCAGCCAGTTTGTACGTCACTCAACAAGTTGGCTTAGTTTCAGTCTGTTTTACTTTGTTCTGACATTCCTGGTTTTAGACGTTGTCACTTATTACTATTGCATGCGCCTGACGAAGACGTGGCCGGTATTTTGTAATGATTCATTGATGCCAACAGGTCCCTAATGTACTTAATATTCCACAGTTCGCCGGAACACACTTCCAGAACTTTTGTGACGAGTGGAATATGGCATAGGAAGTAAAATGAAAAGGAACAAAATGATAGCTTGAGCCCAGGTGTAGTTTCGTAGCTGTTTGTGCGTATTTGGACGCTTCCAATAGGCTTAGGCATCATTAGCAAACGAGCTGGGATGCCATCAATTAGGCACATGAATGGACATGGGCTCATGTGCACATCGGACTGCTCAACACGCTGCGTGCTCAGCGGTCGGGTTCAGTGGGAGTGCCCGCGGCAATGACCCGGTCGGCTGTGGTGGACGCCAGCTGTCTGGTGACGCCCTGCTCGGCGGTCGGGTTCAGTGGGAGTGCCCGCGGCAGTGACCCGGTCGGCTGTGGTGGACGCCAGCTGTCTGGTGACGCCCGCTCGCGGTCGGTTCAGTGGGTGCCCGCGGCAATGACCCGGTCGGCTGTGGTGGACACCAGCTGTCTGACGACGCCCTGCTCGGCGGTCGGGTTCAGTGGGAGTGCCCGCGCCAATGACCCAGTCGGCTGTGGTGGACGCCAGCTGTCTGACGGCGCCCTGCTCAGCGGTCGGGTTCAGTGGGAGTGCCCGCGGCAGTGACCCGGTCGGCTGTGGTGGACGCCAGCTGTCTGGTGACGCCCTGCTCGGCGGTCGGGTTCAGTGGGAGTGCCCGCGGCAGTGACCCGGTCGGCTGTGGTGGACGCCAGCTGTCTGGTGACGCCCTGCTCGGCGGTCGGGTTCAGTGGGAGTGCCCGCGGCAGTGACCCGGTCGGCTGTGGTGGACGCCAGCTGTCTGACGGCGCCCAGTTCAGTGTAGAAATGCCCGAAATGGCCGGTCACGTTTGAAGTATTTTTACTTGTGCAATTCCCGTAGAGTTAACAGATTGATCAATGGACAATGCTATTTACAGCCTTGTCGCTTGATGCAGTAGTACAACATTCGCAACAACTACACATGCACTCAGATCAAGGCAGATCGCGAATCTTCCAAGCGCAATCAATTACATGCAGGAGCAAATCATGTTCGTACATTAAATTAACAAATATTATTTTCTTTCAATATGCATATTTAGTCAATGCAGCCCATCAAAGGGAACTAAGCGCTAAGCTACTGCTGTTGATTACAAAAACAATCGCATTCTCCGATGATTCTATGTATTGCAGAAAACCTCACAAGGCACTTCCATAGAAGATATAAAAATTATAGAGTGATGATTAATCAGATACCCAAAAGGACCATGCTCCTGCCACTTATTCTGACGCCTTTTGTAGCCAAGTTAGGTCCTGACGAATAACCTATCGGGAACATTTTCATTTTCATGCTTCAGGGCAGCTCCACACGGCTTACCCTAGCCTACACTGACCTTGATGTGACTTACTCTCGGTTGGCTTGGTTATGACTTGATGTCATATCTGGCATACGCTTGCTCTCTGAGTGAGGCTAGCGTGACGTGTTCAATATCCGTCCGACGCTGGATCAAACCCGTCATTAACTGTGACATACTCCCGGGTAGACCTAAGGCCAACTCCATTCAGGCCAAAATGGCTCGGTCACGTCTCGATTCTATCTGCGGACTGGACACATGTATCAGATATCCTTCAGTAGTAGCCAAGGTGAATGGATTAGCTCTGGGCGTCCTTTCTCTCAGACCAACTAGCTGAGCAGAGTATACTGGTGGAAAAGAGCTTGTTTTTGGTAGCATTCCCTTTGGCTCGTGTGGACGAGTTTGGAGCGAATCAGCAGGTGCGATGGTGTAGTTAGGTGCTGACACCGGCCAGCTTATCAGAGCTGGGCAGCTGCTTGATGTTGACGCCTGTTCCACGTGTTGCGACACAGCTGATAATGGGCAGCTCCCTGTTGTTGGCGCCCGCTCCACGTGTTGCGACACAGCTGAGCAATGATGGACAGCGGGTTGACGAGCATTTCGTCATCCATGAAGCGCGCTGAACTTTGGCGCTTCGCCTCATAACTCAGCGACCAGCCCGCTGTATGCCAGCAACTCTGGCCGCAAACGACGTGGAACCGAATTTAGATATCGACCCGCCGCTAAACCTGATGGTAATTGAAGGACGCCGCGTCCAGTGGAGCGCATATCGGACATGGCCGACTGGTGGCTGGTCGGCGGCCGTTCATCATCGGACGCCGTGTGGCGACCGCAGGGTCTGGACGGCGCCCGGCTGGTGCCCGGCTGCGAGTCGTCAGCTGGTGGAGCGCCGCTGGTGCATCGCCGGGCCGGGCCGGGCCGGGCCGGGCCGGCCCGCCGCCACGTCGGCTACCGCGACCCGCCCTCTAACAATGCTGAGTGGCTCGTGAGCCATGGATATCGGCGCCGCCAGCTGGACCGCCAGACATCTGATCGTCTCCGGTGGAGGTCTTGTCAGCGAATCAGTATTCTGGAGTTACCGCCGGCATTCTTACAGATTGCCGCCGTACGGCTAAACATAGTTGTCTGGATTCCCGAACATAGCGTTCGGCTGCCCTGCTCGTTTTTGATAAGATGCCCAGCATATTAACGGTACCTGCATCCCATGATGATTGCAACTGCAGATGCACAAGGCTAACATCGTAACATGTGGTTAAGCGATATCTCAAGAGGTGGGAACATATTCTCGGGCACGCGTTGCTTGTTATCTTGACAGGAGCATGATACGAACGACACATACCCCGCCAAGGCACACCGCCAAGGCAGGATAGCGCTGGCACACACGGTCTGCCAGCGCTATCCTGTATATGCATAGGAGCGTCTACAAATGAAATACCAGACCTACATTGAGCTCTTCTTACATGCTGCGTCACGACACTTCGGGCGATGGGATATTCTCACGGTAACGCGCCAGACTGGTGCCATTTGTGTGTCAGCTAAGGGCAGGTCATTGTCCCGGAGTCAGTTCTCGTCAAGCCGGGATTTCGCCGCTTGAATGGCCCCGTTGCTACCGCCGCCGGTGGATTAGTGGTACTGCCAGTCACGACGCGAGCAGTGTGCTTTGTGCAACGACCACTGCTGCTCTTTAATTTCACTGACGAACCTGTGCACACACAACACAGGCCAGAGAGGCAAGGTCAATCATATAGACAATGTAGCCAGCCATTCATTTGAGCTTTCGATCGTTGGTGCAACTTTTTAGAAACATGCCAAAAAGGGTGACGGGGACAAACTATTTTCTAGCACTATCTTTACATGTGAGCTTGATGCAATAATGTTCAAATTCCTGAAAGTTTAGGGCTTATCGGGAAGAAAGTTTGTCGACCGGAATATTTGCTTCGTGTCTTATTCTGGGTCTCATGAACTACCTCATACTAATGCAGCCACATAAGCTTGGTCAGATTAGCCCAGATAAATCAATTTCATCAAAATGTGCTGGCATGCAGCATAAATGTAGACATGTGTGAGAGGGGTATAGATGAGCGGGGAAGTGGAGCTATTATTGAGCGTCCAACTCGAGTTATGGGCGTCAATATTTGGTACGGACCCGAAAGCTTTCTCGGTGATGAACTCCACGAAGCACCGAACCCCATCCCTAAAGCTCGTGGTGTTTTCGTGGAATTGTCCAGATCGACCGCAAAGGCAGCGAAGGGTCGAACTCGGTGCGCATTCGCCGGTACCAGCCGGATTGCGCAGTGTCCATCGCAGACCAGAAGACATTCTCCCCGTGGACACTGCCGCAGCAAATTTACTCACGTAAAAAAAAAACAGTGCAATTGATAACTCATGGTCGAATGATGTATCGGAGAGATTCAATACGGTATTAAATACAGGCGTGTTTTATGTGTTGTGGAGACATCCTACTCACATGGCGACAATTAATTTCAAAGCGACTATTTTGGAAGCGGTGCGGAGAGCTTGGCAGTGCATGCTCGCGGATCCGAGGTCCACCTAGTCGAGCTATCAGCACGTTTGGAGTCAGACTGCCGGCTCGTGCTCCCCTCGGGGTGTGTCTGGAAGCGCCCGGCGTTTGACTGAGCTATGCGTGACCGTGATGGGCGCTGGGTGCCGGCCAATCGGGCGTGGACTCGTCCCAGGCGGTCCTCGGCGGGGCGCCGGACTCATGGGCAGATGGGTCGGTGATAGTTTGCCGACACGTTAGCGCGATGAACAGCCGTGTGACAGTCCGTGTCACTGGGTCTCAGGCAGCCGCCGAGCCAGTGAGAACCCAGTCGGACTGGGGACGGCAGGTACAGTAGAGGAGCGGGGACGGCAGGTACAGCAGAGGAGCGGGGGCGGCAGGTACAGTAGAGGAGCGGGGACGGCAGGTACAGTAGAGGAACGGGGACGGCAGGTACAGTAGAGGACCGGGGACGGCAGGTACAGGAGAGGAGCGGGGACGGCAGGTACAGGAGAGGAGCGGGGACGGCAGGTACAGGAGATGGTGGGGACGGCAGGTACAGTAGAGGACCGGGGACGGCAGGTACAGCAGAGGAGCGGGGACGGCAGGTACAGGAGAGGAGCGGGGGCGGCAGATACAGTAGAGGAGCGGGGCGGCAGGTACAGTAGGGGAGCGGGGACGGCAGATACAGGAGATGACCGGGGACGGCAGGTACAGTAGAGGAGCGGGGACGGCAGGTACAGCAGAGGAGCGGGGACGGCAGGTACAGTAGAGGATCGGGGACGGCAGGTACAGTAGAGGAGCGGGGACGGCAGGTACAGTAGGGGAGCGGGGACGGCAGGTACAGGAGAGGAGCGGGGACGGCAGGTACAGGAGAGGAGCGGGGACGGCAGGTACAGGAGAGGAGCGGGGACGGCAGGTACAGGAGAGGAGCGGGGACGGCAGGTACAGTAGAGGAGCGGGGACGGCAGGTACAGGAGAGGAGCGGGGACGGCAGGTACAGGAGAGGAGCGGGGACGGCAGGTACAGTAGAGGACTACAGAGGACGGGGACGGCAGGTACAGGAGAGGAGCGGGGACGGCAGGTACAGGAGAGGAGCGGGGGCGGCAGGTACAGTAGAGGAGCGGGGACGGCAGGTACAGTAGAGGAACGGGGACGGCAGGTACAGTAGAGGACCGGGGACGGCAGGTACAGGAGAGGAGCGGGGACGGCAGGTACAGGAGAGGAGCGGGGACGGCAGGTACAGGAGATGGTGGGGACGGCAGGTACAGTAGAGGACCGGGGACGGCAGGTACAGCAGAGGAGCGGGGACGGCAGGTACAGGAGAGGAGCGGGGACGGCAGATACAGGAGATGACCGGGGACGGCAGGTACAGTAGAGGGAGCGGGGACGGCAGGTACAGTAGAGGAGCGGGGACGGCAGGTACAGTAGAGGAGCGGGGACGGCAGGTACAGTAGAGGAGCGGGGACGGCAGGTACAGGAGATGACCGGGGACGGCAGGTACAGCAGAGGAGCGGGGACGGCAGGTACAGTAGAGGAGCGGGGACGGCAGGTACAGTAGAGGAGCGGGGACGGCAGGTACAGCAGAGGAGCGGGGACGGCAGGTACAGTAGAGGATCGGGGACGGCAGGTACAGTAGAGGAGAGCAGGGACAGGGGACGGACGGCAGGTACAGTAGAGGAGCGGGGACGGCAGGTACAGGAGAGGAGCGGGGACGGCAGGTACAGGAGAGGAGCGGGGACGGCAGGTACAGGAGAGGAGCGGGGACGGCAGGTACAGGAGAGGAGCGGGGACGGCAGGTACAGGAGAGGAGCGGGGACGGCAGGTACAGGAGAGGAGCGGGGACGGCAGGTACAGGAGAGGAGCGGGGACGGCAGGTACAGGAGATGACCGGGGACGGCAGGTACAGGAGAGGAGCGGGGACGGCAGGTACAGTAGAGGAGCGGGGACGGCAGGTACAGGAGATGACCGGGGACGGCAGGTACAGTAGAGGAGCGGGGACGGCAGGTACAGGAGAGGAGCGGGGACGGCAGGTACAGGAGAGGAGCGGGGACGGCAGGTACAGTAGAGGAGCGGGGACGGCAGGTACAGGAGAGGAGCGGGGACGGCAGGTACAGGAGAGGAGCGGGGAGCAGGTACAGGAGAGGAGCGGGGACGGCAGGTACAGGAGAGGAGCGGGGACGGCAGGTACAGGAGGGACGGACAGGAGGGACGGCAGGTACAGTAGAGGAGCGGGGACGGCAGGTACAGGAGAGGAGCGGGGACGGCAGATACAGGAGATGACCGGGGACGGTAGGTACAGGAGAGGAGCGGGGACGGCAGGTACAGGAGAGGACCGGGGACGGCAGGTACAGTAGAGGGGGAGGGACAGAGGCAGGTACAGGAGTAGGAGGAGCGGGGACGGCAGGTACAGTAGAGGAGCGGGGACGGCAGGTACAGGAGATGACCGGGGACGGCAGGTACAGTAGAGGAGCGGGGACGGCAGATACAGGAGAGGACAGTGGGGACGGCAGGTACAGTAGAGGAGTGGGGACGGCAGATACAGGAGAGGAGCGGGGGCGGCAGATACAGTAGAGGAGCGGGGACGGCAGGTACAGTAGAGGAGCGGGGACGGCAGGTACAGCAGAGGAGCGGGGACGGCAGGTACAGGAGATGACCGGGGACGGTAGGTACAGTAGAGGACCGGGGACGACAGGTACAGGAGAGGAGCGGGGACGGCAGGTACAGGAGAGGAGCGGGGACGGCAGATACAGTAGAGGAGCGGGGACGGCAGGTACAGGAGAGGAGCGGGGACGGCAGATACAGGAGAGGAGCGGGGACGGCAGGTACAGGAGAGGAGCGGGGACGGCAGGTACAGTAGAGGAGCGGGGACGGCAGGTACAGGAGAGGAGCGGGGACGGCAGGTACAGGAGAGGAGCGGGGACGGCAGGTACAGGAGAGGAGCGGGGACGGCAGGTACAGGAGAAGAGCGGGGACGGCAGGTACAGCAGAGGAGCGGGGACGGCGGCCACGGGATGGTACCAGCCCGGCTGCGCATCCTCGCCTCTCGCCACCACCCGACCAGCGGACCGGCCCGTCAGAGGTGACTCGCCGGCTGTCATCGGTCTGGTGTGCCCGGGAAACAGCCACGCCACCACAACGCCCACATAATTTGACGGCATAATTAAACGCGCCTACACGTCTATGCTTAATGGAAATGAGCTTGACTTTGTGAGCTAATTTGGTGATGATGTCTATTTTAGAACGGAAGTTTGATTTGGATTTTCCAGAGATCACCAGATCAGGTTTGAACATAAGAAAACAAGGAGTGATTTGCTGAAATATATACTAACAACGCCTTTCACCTCCTGCTGAACCTGGTACTGGCTTTGGGGAAATTCACTCACCGCTCCTCTTGCCATTTGAGTCGAGCACAGCCCAATGAATAATGCATAAGCCCCAGCTGTTGTCAAAAGTGTCCAGTCTCAGGCCATGGTAGACTGGTAGACAGTCGGCAATGGATGATAGAAAACGAGCATCCATTACCGGCACGAGCACAACGAATTTTGCTTGCGGCCCATCCAGATGCGCACCTTCAGCAGAGACGCCTACATACTCTTCCTTGAGGAAGCTAACTCGTCTCAGTGAAGTGAAGATAAATTGTACTGGGCAGTTATAAATACACTGGAAGGTTTTCTCATCTTATTCCGGGTACCATTAGTCACGGTGTATTTTTGCACGACAATTAGTATGTGTTTATGTATGCATTGTGCATCCTAGTACCTGTGTTTTTGTGATAGATTGCAGTCATACGGAGGAAAACTATTGAGGGGCTGTTGTGTAGTTTTGGGCTGCTGTTAAGTCAGATTGATAATCATAAATGTCGGACATCGTTACTTTTGATATTTGCTGGTGAATACAAATGCCAAGTTGCTGCTTTTAATATGGTGATTTTTGTTAGTGCTTTATGATTATTTGACGTGAAAAGTCCATAAAGCAAATGTTCTGTTTATTTCGTACCACCGAACTCAAATTGAGCAGCGGATTTAAAGTATGTGGTCCGCTTTGTGCTTTTCCATACCTTACGAGGCGAAAAGATCCCCTAAGCTAGTCATAGCATAGAAAGGATCACAACCATACGTATTGTCAAAGATAATACATTTTCCTTTTTTCGTTCAATAATTGATGAGATAGGTCTTCACCACATGATTAATTCCTATAATGCTACCCTAACGTTGTCTCGCATACTACTAGCTGTCTATGTCATTTCGTAGTGTAAAATGACTGAGACTGACCACATCAGACTGTTTCATGGAAGTAATTTTCATGGCGAGTTCTGCGTACTGCGATTATGATATTTCCTCGTTAGGGGAAAACATTTTAGGTTTGGAGTTTTAAAGAAGAAAACCACTGATTCACTTTGATGAACATTCGTTTGTCATGCAAGTTCTGTTTTGGCCGGCGGGTGACGTGGTTCGTGCGGCGCTTGCCACGGAGGTTGATGTTTCCGATAAACTTCCGAGGCGTGCATGGCAAGACCGTGGAATGCGCTATGGTGATTACTATTTGGCGGGCTTCGTGTGTGGTAGCCCTGAAATTGAAGCATACTTCCCCTGGCACGTCACGGCACACTGCATGCCTGCATGACGAGTAAGGAGTGGTAGGAAAGGAGTTCTGGGTAGTGCGATCAATACACATCTAACACAAACAACTACTGACCAAGTGTCTCGACATTGATTATAATTAAAGCTGAAACAGTCTATTTTTGTTCTTGCTTTGGTCGAGACGAAGGCCTTAGTGAATGCATCTGCTTTCTAGATGCTTTTAGTGTTATTGACTTTTTATGACGGGTGCTTGCACGAATTTATAATAAGCATATCAAAGTGAAGTGCGAATCGGATGGTATATATATATATATATATATATCTATATATATATACATCTTCCCGCACATTATCCAGGTTTTTATGGCACACCTGGGTAGGGGTGCTTGTGCCAAGAACGTTCATCGGTATGCATTGGAGGAGCACGCCGATGCGAATACGGCGAGCAATCACGTGAGGTGGTCACGATGCTATCCACTCCGAGTGTGTCAGCCGGCTGGGCGCGGTGTGCGCTCACCGGCACATTGCTGTGTGCCGATGCACCCTTTTCCACCGCTATTTGTCCGTCACGCGGGCACGCGGAGTGAACCTTGACACGTCAGGGATAAATACTACGCACGGCTATACAGTTTGTGGCCACTACTACGGCATCTTCCTTGTCCAGTCCAGCCTCTGCCTTGACGTCTCCACGACGCTCCCGGCCAGCCAACATTTACATCACACAATAGTTCTATCGTAATGAAGCAATCCAACAGATTTGCCGATATACCCACGATTGCTGAGTGGCGCTAAACGAGCCGACAATTAGCAGGGAAACGGTCGTCCATTACTGCCGGTTGGAGCATCGGCGCTACCGCGGCGCCAGCTGCCAGTTTCGGCGCGCCGGCGCCGGACTGGCTAATGAAGCTGCCTGCGCGGACGGCGGGTCGTGAAACGTGACCGCGTCGACTGCTGGACGGTGCCGGGCCGACGTCGGTCATCACCCGAACTGGGCGCGGTGCAGCCGCCGCCCGCTCCCGCCCACCTCGCATCTGACGCCGCCGGTGCGGGGTCGCCCCTCCCCTGACCCGGGCCGGCGGCAGCGTGGCGGGGCGGTCGGCGCTGATCTCTCATCACAGGCCGGCCGCCGGCCGACTGCCGACGACACCGCTGGGAGCGGTGCGGCGGCCGCGCCGCCGCCGGCCGCGCGGCGCGCGCCACACAATTAACCATTGTTATGGTCGGCCCAATCCGGTTTATGGGCCGGTGCTTTCTCAAAATACGCCGCGCCGGCGACACAATGGCCGGCGCCAACCGCCACGGAGGTGTCGGCCGTGACGAAGGGCGCCGTGACGCCGGCTCCGTCCCGTCGTCAGGTCGTCACGTCATCAGGCGCCTCGGAGGTGTCGGCCGTGACGAAGGGCGCCGTGACGCCGGCTCCGTCCCGTCGTCAGGTCGTCACGTCATCAGGCGCCTCGGAGGTGTCGGCCGTGACGGGGGGTACCGCGACACCAGTTGTGTCACGTCGTCACGTCATCAGGCGCCTCGGAGGTGTCGGCCGTGACGGGGGTTACCGCGACACCAGTTGTGTCACGTCGTCACGTCATCAGGCGCCTCGGAGGTGTCGGCCGTGACGGGGGTTACCGCGACACCAGTTGCGTCACGTCGTCACGTCATCAGGCGTCCTGGAGGTGTCGGCCGTGACGAATGGCGCCGTGACGTCGGCTTTGTTACGTCGTCGAGTCGTCACGCACCGGCCGGTCCGGCTGGCCTCACCCGGCGGCGGGCTACGCCGCCCACGGGCTGCAGAGTGCAGACAATGATCGGACGGTTAGACCGCATAAAAACCCTGTTAACAACCGATGCCGACCGCCGCGGCGTGGGAAACGAGTCCGCTAATGCCGGCACTACCGCCGGCGATCGCAGAGGCGATGAGCAGCGCGGCGGCGGTGACGATGGCGGTGAGCATGCCGGCTAGATGTTTTCATTTCGAGTCTTTCCATCATTGTTGGCACGGGGAGCAAGTTCGATTGGAATGTCCTCATGCCTAGCGCAAAAACAAATCACCATATATGGGAATACATGGAAACATTCATCATGACGACAACATAGTAGCATCCAACGATCTGACCGATAGAAAAGCTTCAAAGTCGGACGCCGAACAAATGATAGCGAGTCGTGTCAAGTGCAGAACTTTTCCTGCACCCGTTGCGTCACCTGCATGAACGGGCATTGGGCACGGGATTGGGCACAGCATTCGGCGCAGTAAAATATGAGGAAGATTGTATTAAATGGTTCCCATAATGGGCATTGGGCACGATACAATATGAGGCAGATCATATTAACATGTTTTCGAGGTGACGGTGCCACTTCAGGAACGCGACGAAATGTGGCGCTGCACCAATCCCTCGATGTAGTTCCATGCACCGTCTATGTTTCGTCCAGTAAACTCCATTTGTGGAGCGCAGAGGAGCGCCACGATAGCCCCCAGGCGTTGTCGCTTATGTGGCGAGGCGTCTCTGAAAACACAAGAAACCACCAGTGAGCCCTTTCCATGGAGCTCCAGTGGGTGTGTGGGTGGGAGGCAGACTGAGGCGACACACCCGATACTGCGAGTGTCGCTGGTATTTGCTCTACCGCTACTTCAAGAAGTTCATCTGTTGACACAGAAACACAACTACTCTATATATATGTGTCTGCATCTGACCGCTCTTCAGCACTTCATACCATACCACAAGGCAGGCACCGTGGCCGCTACTCGCCTGGCTATTCCGTCGAACTCGTGAATGTTATGGCTACTGTGTTCGGCCCTCAGGGTGGAATAGCGTGGACGGCGAAGTTCCACTTGAGCGCAACGGAGCTGGACGGAAGCGGAACGGCACTGAGAAGGAGCCGGTCGGAGCGGAACGTGACCGCCAAATGTAGCCAAGCATGCAGCTATCGGATACACGTAACCAGTTCGCGTTGGGATTGGAAGCGACCAGACTCTTGCTTTTATTTCTTTATCTAACGTGGATCTGAAGCCTCCTATATATATATATATATATATATATATATATATATATATATATATATATATATATATATATATATATAAAATATATATATATATATATATATATATATATATATATATATATATATATATACATATAGATATAGAAACTTTCTTCTCCATATTTTTTAAAGTACATACAAATCGATGACATTTGCTCCTCTACGTATAACTGATTCCAAGGGGAACAATGATCCAGGGTTATACCATTCAAACAATCAGTGGCTTCCGGTACGAAAGTCATGCAAATGCATCTGAACGTAGAAATTACCCAAAGTTGCGGTTGTTTAGTACGGCAGTTCGGAGACCCCGCCAAGTCAGCGTGGGTGGCAGATATGGCGAGGATCAATGTTCCTGGAAGCCCGCAGCTCTCTCTCTCTCTCTCTCTCTCTCTCTCTCTCTCTCTCTCTCTCTCTCTCTCTCTCTCTCTCTCTCTCTCTCTCTCTCTCTCTCTCTCTCTCTCTCGCTCTCTCTCTCTCGCTCTCGCTCTCGCTCTCGTTCTCTTTCTCTCCTCACCCCCATCTCGCTCTCTCTCCTCACCACCTCTCTCTCGCTCTCTCTCTCCTCACCCTCTCGCTCTCTCTCTCGCTTTCCCTCTCTCCTCACCCCTCTCTCTCTCTCTCTCTCTGCGCTGCCGGCCTCGGCGCGTATGAACTTCCGCCTTGGATGAGGTCCATAGCTGGGCTAATTTGGTGTGCGCCGCTAGACATTGAGCTCCTTGGTGCGTCGTCCCGCTTTGCGTGCTCGTCCGATCCCAGACTGCTGCAGGCGTGTTCAGTTCCAGCCTGTAGGCTCCTCCGATCCCAGACTGCTGCAGGCGTGTTCAGTTCCAGCCTGCAGGCTCCTCCGATCCCAGACTGCTGCAGGCGTGTTCAGTTCCAGCCTGTGGGCTCCTCCGATCCCAGACTGCTGCAGGCGTGTTCAGTTCCAGCCTGCAGGCTCCTCCAATCCCAGACTGCTGCAGGCGTGTTCAGTTCCAGCCTGTAGGCTCCTCTGATCCCAGACTGCTGCAGGCGTGTTCAGTTCCAGCCTGTGGGCTCCTCCGATCCCAGACTGCTGCGGGCGTGTTCAGTTCCAGCCTGCAGGCTCCTCCGATCCCAGACTGCTGCAGGCGTGTTCAGTTCCAGCCTGCAGGCTCCTCCGATCCCAGACTGCTGCAGGCGTGTCCAGTTCCAGCCTGTGGGCTCCTCCGATCCCAGACTGCTGCAGGCGTGTTCAGTTCCAGCCTGTGGGCTCCTCCGATCCCAGACTGCTGCAGGCGTCTTCAGTTTCAGCCTGCGTGCTCATCCGATCCCAGACTGCTGCAGGCGTGCTCAGTTCCAGCCTGCAGGTTCGTCAGAACCTAAACTGCATGGCCGTTCAGTTCCAGACTGCGCTCTCGTCCAGTTCGAGACTACGGGGTCGTTCAGTTCGAGAGTACCGAGTCGCTCAGTTCCAGACTACATGGTCACCCAGTTGGAGACTACGGGGTCGCCCTTTTCCAGGCCACGTGGCCACCAATCCTTAAATATCTGCGATTTGGTAGTAAACTTGAGCGAAGAAAATGAACGCTTATTTACAATGGAACTGAGACCTATCTCTTGCCCCTTTTAGTGTTCCTTTCTTCCAGGAACGTGCGTCCACTCCCAAGTTTGTTATTTCCCAACTAACTCATGTCTTTTACGAGGCAACCGTTCACTGGGAAATCCTTGCGCTTTCTTCCCTGTCCAAACTTACCAGATTACTTGAAGTAGAATAGTATGTTTGCAGCAGAGCTCCTGAAGCAGACTGCTGCCTTCTCAGATTGTAATTTCGATCAGAGACCGCCATCTTTCCAAGGCCGTCGATGCACGATATACCTAGATTGGACACTAGAGCGAAAAGAAACCTACGTCGAACCTACATCGAACCAACATCGAGAAACGTCTTGTCACAATCGGACCGGTTGGAACATTCATGAATCACCTATGATGCATGACTGCTGACACTTTAAGGTGCAATTACGATGATCTGATAAGAGGGTGCAGGTGAGATCGAAAACCATCAGTGCACATTGATAGGTGTGCAGCTCTGCAGGAGTTCGACGTTGGCGTGAATATATCGCCTTCCAGTTGATCTATTGTAGTCTGAAAGAAGCACTCCACCGACGGATGGGGAGTGGACACACCGCAGAAATACCTGCAGCGAGCAAGCGTGCATCCATCGCACTAGTCTCGGTTGCCGTTTACACCACGTCGACTCCGTTGGGAATGTACCAAGCTGTGTTGTCGGCGTGGCGCCAGGTCATTGGCCTCCAGTTGCTATCGGGACAATCACAGCCTACGCACAATTCAGCAGCCACAGTTCCCTAATTTTTTAAAGGCTCATTGGTGCCGCAAATTGGCATCACTAGTTGACATGTTCACGCTTGTGGTGCAATGATCACACACACACAAACACACACACACACACACACACACACACACACACACACACACACACACACACACACACACACACACACACACACACACACACACACACACACACACACACACACACACTCACACACACACACATACATACACATACACACCTATATACATACATACACACATGCACATACACGCATACACACACACACACATACACATCACATACATACACAGAGAGTTGCATGTTAGAGATGCGGTGGATCAGTTGTCATTCACGGACTGGCGTATAATCAGGCCGACGTCTGTGACAGGAGGAGCTAGGCTGGGCACCATTACTCCTCCATGGGGTGCCGTCAGCCGCCAGATCGGTACCCGACATCGGACGTGGGAACAGATCCTCTTCGTCCGACAGCCGGAAACCATATTGATACTCAGCGTGGCGTGTAAATCGAAAGGTCATTCTGGATGACATGCGTCGCTTGTTGTTACGGATGGAAGGGAGTTCTTGCGAGCCTGGCGCACGAATTAAAACAGCTGCTATTCTTGCGGACTATCATGATCCCTGTCATCATTCTCCCTCTCAACTTTCTTTCAAAGCCTAGCTAAATATATTTGAAACGGCTTTTTGTAATCCACATCGGATTTTCAGTGGGAATGAACCCATTGTACGCTGTCGTCCAAATAACATCGAGTATGCACATAAAGTGCGAAGTTCATACTGGGTGCACAATTCATGTTATGGTTTTGATTATTGTTTGATGGCTTACTGGTACAGCAAACATGTAGTGTACACTTGTGCGGTACGAAACAAGTTGACGCTTTATAATGGTTTTTCATAGGGTAGGTAGAAGAATAAACACACATACACACACACACACACACACGCACACACACACACACATACACACACACATGCACACACACACACACACACACACACACACACACATATATATATGTGTGTGTATACATATATACCGTCTACATACATATCATGCATCATTAGCTCCATCTGCATGCATGTCATGCAGCAAAAAATAGCAAAGCAAATAGCAATTAGCAACATGAAGTGGTAAATAACTTAAGTTTCCTCGCTCTTCAATTCCCGAATTTTGGTGATTTAATGCATGGATACAACACTCACAATGTATCTAACTTGAATATGATTGTCCAAATATGAGGATACCAGTAACGGTAAGCAAATCGTATTGGGATGAATTTGACAAATTATTTCAATAGATGCATTTCAAACTATATCACGTGAAACATTGCCACTATATACAACTCCTAAACCGATTTCTATCAGTGACAATAAGCAGCCACATCGTAAGCAGGTTTTGACAATCCTAACCTGGTTCGTCGCCTAAAAGATAGCAGGACTAATCTAAAGTATCTTTTGAAGGATGGGGTGTGTGCTGACGCACACCTCATCATCAAATTGTTAAGGTACTCGGAGTGAAGGTAATATTTCAACCATTTCATCACCCAATCTTACGTTCAATCTATTTAACCGAGAGCTATTTGTTTCAGCAAGAAAGGTATTGTATTATTAACGCACAAGGCGGCTACAGGAGCGCTTGACAAGCCAGAGCAGGTGCTAAAAGCGCAGTGCAATAAAATATTTGTGAAAGTTAGTCATCGGCGTTTAGCCTTCAGTGGCCATACAACTACGCGCATTGAAGCATGATGCAGAACTGAAGTGACTTATAAAGCTATGCATTCACCGAATTGCATTACTAAAAGTAGAAATAAACTGCGCCCCCTCTCCTGGAACTGAACCTGATATCCCGGAATGCAAACCAAAGACTTCACCAATTCGCCATTCAGAGCGTGTGGCAGCAGCCGGCTGCGAGGCGATGTTTATTGTAGACTGGCCGCTCGGGGATGCCGCCGCAAATCCATTTCTTTGAGCCAAGATTGAGAGTACTTCAGGAGAAATATGGTGATGAAAGTTGGTGAATCTCAACATGAAAAGAGCAAACATCGCTCTGGGTGAGAATATATATTATTGGTTCAGTTGCAGGAAAATTGGTAACCGATGGTTCTGGGAGGACGTTTTTCCGCAAGTGTTTACCGGACCGCGATATTTTCTTTTCAAATCCGAGGTTACCGGATTTGTTTTGCTACCATACAACCCGGAAGATGTTCCCTGAGTGATGTTTGGTCTTGAAAAACCAAGAGACTCGAAAGTAGAAAACATGAGGACACGTAGCATGGGCTTGATAGAGGATGTTGGAATAGACTTGATGCAGGCCGAAGCTGACGTTCACCAATATGTGAACAATTGTAAGAATTCACTGACCGAAAAAGACGGCTTACTGGATAGGTAAATTAAGGGGAACAGCAAATGCACACTGTATGGACATAGCTATATTGGACCCAAGGATTGTAAGCGCAACAAGTTGCAATTTTCTCATTTCGCTCAGAAAGGGACGACGAAAAAGATTACAAGGTCGGTAGCATGCATAGCTTTTCCAGTCCGCTGAATCTCAGGAAAATTGAACTTTGAAGTGCTGTGTAGCGACGTGAAGCACTGTGCTGAACGTTTCTCGCGAGCGAAAACACCGCCGCGAAATTATTTTATTCGGCCACGATTAAGACAACTTCATGTAGAATATTGCGGTAGACATTTGCCATAATCATCATTAACCCCCTCTCGTAACCATTGCAACACAATATGTTGAATCGAAAATTGTTGAATCTTGCCGACATCGGAATCACTTGTCAAAGACCGAGTGAGTGTCCCAAATTTACATACATTGTTAAGGCATTTTCTGTCTCACGGCCTTCCCGCTCAGTTCATGCCACATATTGAGTATGTTGTTCGCGGCACACTCCAGCGGACTGACTCCAGCCACCCTGTCGCCTAGCCTCGAGCCGAGCAGGCGACGTGGTATGACGAAACATAAACACGTGATCATTGGCTGGCTGGCTGGCTGGCGCCGGCTTGGACAACCCGACTGAGTCGCGCCATAAATCCTTTTCTCTGAACGAAAAAAATGCGGCTCCGGTGTCGCTGCGTACAGCAGCCGACGTTAACGGTCTGGGGTGAGCGCGTCACGCCACGAGGCCGGCGTCTGCGGCGGACGGCCGGGCGCGGCGCGGTCGGTCTGTTGCTGCGGCACGCACCGGCCGTCACCGGCTGTCGGCGGCCGAGCCGGTCCGCGCGTACCGTGGTCCGCCCAGCTGGAGGGCGAGCGTGGCCACTCGCGCGGCATCCGACCGGCATGTGTGACGGCCGCGGCCGGCGACACCAGCCGCCCACAGACACGCGCCGCCCACAGACACGACCCGCCACAGACACGACCCACCCACAGACACGAGCAGCCCACAGACACGAGCAGCCCACAGACACGAGCCGCCCACAAACACGCGCCGCCCACAGACACGAGCCGCACACAAACACGACCCACCCACAGACACGAGCCGCCCACAGACACGAGCCGCCCACAGACACGAGCCGCCCACAGACACGCGCCGCCCACAGACACGCGCCGCCCACAGACACGAGCCGCCCACAGACACGACCCGCTCACAGACACGACCCGCCCACAGACACGACCCGCCCACAGACACGAGCCGCCCACAGACACGAGCCGCCCACAGACACGACCCGCTCACAGACACGACCCGCCCACAGACACGACCCGCCCACAGACACGAGCCGCCCACAGACACGAGCCGCCCACAGACACGACCCGCTCACAGACACGAGCCGCCCACAGACACGACCCACCCACAGACACGAGCCGCCCACAGACACGACCTGCCCACAGACACGCGCCGCCCACAGACACGCGCCGCCCACAGACACGACCCGCCCACAGACACGCGCCGCCCACAGACACGCGCCGCCCACAGACACGAGCCGCCCACAGACACGAGCCGCCCACAGACACGACCCGCTCACAGACACGACCCGCCCACAGACACGACCCGCCCACAGACACGAGCCGCCCACAGACACGAGCCGCCCACAGACACGACCCGCTCACAGACACGACCCGCCCACAGACACGACCCGCCCACAGACATGACCCGCTCATAGACATGAGCCGCCCACAGACACGAGCCGCCCACAGACACGCGCCGCCCACAGACACGAGCCGCCCACAGACACGGCCCGCCCACAGACATGACCCGCTCATAGACATGAGCCGCCAACAGACACGACCCGCCCACAGACACGACCCGCCCACAGACACGAGCCGCCCACAGACACGAGCCGCCCACAGACACGACCCGCTCACAGACACGAGCCGCCCACAGACACGACCCGCCCACAGACACGAGCCGCCCACAGACACGACCTGCCCACAGACACGCGCCGCCCACAGACACGCGCCGCCCACAGACACGAGCCGCCCACAGACACGCGCCGCCCACAGACACGCGCCGCCCACAGACACGAGCCGCCCACAGACACGAGCCGCCCACAGACACGACCCGCTCACAGACACGACCCGCCCACAGACACGACCCGCCCACAGACACGAGCCGCCCACAGACACGAGCCGCCCACAGACACGACCCGCTCACAGACACGACCCGCCCACAGACACGACCCGCCCACAGACATGACCCGCTCATAGACATGAGCCGCCCACAGACACGAGCCGCCCACAGACACGCGCCGCCCACAGACACGAGCCGCCCACAGACACGACCCGCCCACAGACATGACCCGCTCATAGACATGAGCCGCCCACAGACACGACCCGCCCACAGACACGACCCGCCCACAGACACGACCCGCCCACAGACACGACCCGCTCATAGACATGAGCCACCCACAGACACGATCCGGCCACAGACACGTGCGCCCGACAGCGGGCGACGGTCTGCGATCGGCAGACGACCTGACGGCGGCTGCAGGGGTTGGCCATTGACCGTGGTCCCGGGCTGCACGCGGGCCGACCGGCGCCGAGCCAGACGACACTAAATTCCAGCCGCCGCGTGGGCGCATTCCGGTGTGGTGGCGATCCCTGAGTGCCACCGAGATGCTGGCTTTCTACGTAACTGCTAAAAGTACAGTACATGGCAGGGCTGGGTGGTTCTGTTGGCGTGGGGAGGGGGAGTAGTGTATTGTGGATACACACCAGCTGTTAGTGGTTCCGCTCGTGTTCGGTGGTTCTGCTGGTGTAGGGAGAAGGGAAGATGGTGTGCTGTGGATACGCACCAGCCGGTGGTGGTTCCGCTCGTGTTCGGTGATTCTGCTGCTGCAGGGGGAGGGGGAAGTAGTGTGTTGTGGATACACACCGGCCGGTGGCGGTTCCGCTCGTGTTCGGTGATTCTGCTGCTGCAGGGGGAGGGGGAGGTAGTGTGTTGTGGATACACACCAGCCGGTGGTGGTTCCGCTCGTGTTCGGTGATTCTGCTGCTGCAGGGGGAGGGGGAGGTAGTGTGTTGTGGATACACACCAGCCGGTGGCGGTTCCGCTCGTGTTCGGTGATTCTGCTGCTGCAGGGGGAGGGGGAGGTAGTGTGTTGTGGATACACACCAGCTGGTGGTGGTTCCGCTCGTGTTCGGTGGTTCTGCTGCTGTAGGGGGAGGGGAGGTAGTGTGTTGTGGATACACACCGGCCGGTGGTGGTTCCGCTCGTGTTCGGTGGTTCTGCTGCTGTAGGGGAGGGGAAGGTAGTGTGTTGTGGATACACACCAGCCGGTGGTGGTTCCGCTCGTGTTCGGTGATTCTGCTGCTGCAGGGGGAGGGGAGGTAGTGTGTTGTGGATACACACCAGCCGGTGGTGGTTCCGCTCGTGTTCGGCGACCGCGCACTTGCGGTGTAACCGTGCTCTGAGGCACGGCCACGTGATGCGTAGCGAGGTCGCCGTGCTGGGAAAGTTTCGCGTGGTCTCAGCCTGGCCGTGGTTGCGGAGCGGTCACGGCGATTGCACTCTGGCACGACGATTACACCCTGATTTTGCAGGGAACTGGAGTTCGCAGGGTGATATGCATCCGATATCGCATATTTCAGATAGGTGCAGTCAAATCAGCAAATCAGGGGCATAATCTGGACCATAATTTCTACTGTACTTCAAGAAATTAGTAAAACGCTGAGATAAGAGGTAATAACTGTCCATATCATCTAAGCATTGGGAATGATAAGCTACCTATGCTTCCAGCGGAAATTTTAGAGCACCACCAATCGAACAATAGTCGCCACATGTATACGGTGTGACGAGCATCACAATTAAGCCCGTACGTAAAGACCCCCGCGTTGCCAAAGCAAGACAATTATGTTTGGATGCTGGCATTGTGAAATCGCGCCAGCGTTCTTGCCACCAAAGCGACGGTCAAGGATCGCAACCCAGCTGTGTGAACAGTGTCGGCGCCGGATCTCCGGAGTCGGTGGCACGCCACGCGAGTGACCGGCGACCCCTGCGTGATGGAGGTCATCAGCATTGGGGCCGGCGGCGGGCAGTGCCGTATTGATCGCGCCCGCCCGCGCCGAGCTGTTCTCCGTCCGGCTCCGCTCCGTGTCCCAGTCGCAGCCGCTGGCGAGTTGACCTGCACTGGGTGTGCGCCCGTCCAGCAGTGATGACCCGGCCAGCGGCTGCTGCCTCGGCCGGATCAGATCCGTGTCCCAGTCGCAGCCGCTGGCGAATTGACCTGCACCGGGTGTGCGCCCGTCCAGCGGATCCGGCCAGCGGCTGCTGCCTCGGCCGGATCAGATCCGTGTCCCAGTCGCAGCCGCTGGCGAGATGACCTGCACCGGGTGTGCGCCCGTCCAGCGGTGATGACCCGGCCAGCGGCTGCCGCCTCGGCCGGATCCGGTGCCGCCGGGCGCGAGCATGCATTGTGCGTGGACAGGCAGTGAGGAACAATGCAACTCGTGCCAGAGATTATGCATTAATCCTTGCCTGGTTGGTCGGCCGGCAATGTCAGTTTGGACTGGGGCTGGGGGCGTTTTTTTTAACCCCAATATGATAAGAAAATGGTGCATCGAAGCTAAAAATGCAGGAAACTATCATCTTTAGCTCGGCGAATAGATCCAAGACCTGCTGCAGCGTTTTGGCCATAAGTCACTTATTGACGTCAAGGGGGCGGGGCCATGGCCATGAATGAAGTGCATTACGGCTGCGGCCTTTCCCGCCAACCACTGCGTGAACTGATATCGATTATAGGTATTCACGGTATTTTTTTTTTTGCTTCAGAACAGCTGCAACTGGCCGCCGATTTAGCGATGATGTTTTATCAGAGAGGAGTATACATCGATCATTTTTACTCTCGGAACGCCCAAAGCCGTCAGCAGGCATTATGGTGGCCACCCCGCTGACACCGGAGTCAAAGGTTCGGCACTTGGCGGTCAGCCATGGCTCCCCTCCCCTACCGACACCGGAGTCGGAGGTCAGGCTCTCGGCGGTCAGCCGCAACTCCACCCCCCCCCCCCATACTGACACCGGAGTCGGAGGTCAGGCTCTCGGCA
The DNA here is from genome assembly GCA_034440575.1 of Imbricaverruca yamaguchii. NCBI lineage: Eukaryota > Metazoa > Arthropoda > Thecostraca > Neoverrucidae > Imbricaverruca > Imbricaverruca yamaguchii. The sequence continues at coordinate 436,871 of JAOTOL010001482.1, read as the reverse complement.
GTCAGCCGCGACTCCACCCCCCTCCCCCATACTGACACCGGAGTCAGAGGTTAGGCGCTCGGTAGTCAGCCGCTACTGGACCCACGGACCATCTCCGACCTCCGTGCCGACCGGGCCCTTCAGCTGGGGTCTGGGAGAACCGAGATTCAGAAGGGGAGGTGTGGTGGTGACGATAGATTAGAAAGGATGGGTCGGGCGAGGGAGAGGGAGCGAAGCCGAGTACGTGACCTGCAAAAGTGGCCATGCTTACAGACTGAATAGCGTAAGTTCATAAGCATTTTGGTGTTTCTCCGGTGGCGCGAAGGCATGGTGTTACGTAGCCAAGTCCCGGAAAAGCCACAATTGCCACGGAGCTGGTATGATATGGTGCTACGTAACCAAGTTCCGGCAAAGCCACAATTTCCATGTAGGCTGTACAGCGTGGTGTTTACATAGCCAAGTTCTGGTGTTTACATACTGATTATGTGACGACTACAGTAAGAACGTTAACACCACCTACATACAGACGATTGTACTCGGTGTGCGTGCTGTGCTGCCGGACCTCACTGGCAGCTTCGGTATCACTGTCATACACGAATCAGCCAACGTCAATACACAAAGCCTTATCATCGATAGATGTATGACATTTCCGAGTCATGTTGCCAATGTATTAGGCCAGTGTGCAGATGTACGGTTGGCGCTAAGTCGGGTGCGACGTGACGTGGCACGAACTTTGCCCCACGTGACGTACTCGCCGTCCCAACTATGCTGAAGACAGCGGTGTGTGGCACCTGTGGAAGCACCCAGCTTCGCCCTGCCCAGAAGCTGCTCACCGCGTGCACGTGTGGCCAGGTGCCGCAGGACGTGTGGCCACACCGCCGGACACCGGCCGGTGTCCGGTGTCCGAGCGTGACCCGGTAACGTGACGTCACGCCATCGCCGTCGACATTATTGTCGATACCGGCCGGCCGAGCGCTGTTTCGTCGCTCCTCAGCCGCACGGAGCACAGCCACGGCACTCGTAACGACATGTGTTTGTTTGTCTGGCATCCACGCTGAGGCCGGCCAGCGACAGCTGCTGTACAGCGGAATACATTAGTACAGTCCGTTCATAAACGAGGCGGGCGCTGTCTGCGGGCGTGTGGCCGCCGCCACCCGCCACGGGGTACTTGGCCACCCGCCACGGGGTACTTGGCCACCCGCCACGGGGTACTTGGCCACCCGCCACGGGGTACTTGGCCACCCGCCACGGGGTACTTGGCCACCCGCCACGGGGTACTTGGCCACCCGCCACGGGGTACCTGTTCACCGAGGAGGATCAACTGTCGCCCTCCATCGACCGGCTGTCACTGTAGATGTGCGTGTGCGTGTGCGCGCGCGCGCGTGTGTGTGTGTGTGTCAAAAGAGCAATATGTGTAATACCGTTCTGATATAACGTGCTTGAAAAGCCTCATGCGCTATGGCGATAGCAGCAGACAGCGGACTGCTTGTGTTACACACACGATCAGTCAGACAATCAATTTAGACAATTCGGAACCGTGAGCTTACGTCTGAGATACGTGCACCGTGTTCGGCAGATGAGCCCAATTTCGGCAAGGGCGCAAACTATTTTGACTGAATAGATTTAGTCCTCAATGCGATTATACAGAAATTGGAAGCATTAGTTCCGAAATTTGTCTCCTCTGTCGAACATGGTACATGCGTCTAAAATAGGAGTCCGTTGTGTCTCAGCATAGACTTTATTCATAAAATATTATGATAATGCCACAATTGGAGGAAATCACGTGAGCTGTTTGGTTGGCATACTTTTGGACGACCCGCTTCCCACTCAATGACTCGTGTCTTCCATGCCTGTTTTATATATCAAAGGAGATCTCGTGGATCTGCGGGATCTCATAGAAAATGCATGCATTGCCTCTCTAGCGATATAATCAAAGCAAAAGCAAGCAATACGTTGGATGTTTCTCCAGGCTGCCAGAAGAACTCAGTTATGGCTGGCCCAAACGTTTTCTGTCACAAAATGATATTATGCCCGATCCTGTGCACGCAGTGCTCTACCTGTTTTCCAGACTCGTCCAGCGCCCTTAGCATCACCTCATACTGACGGCTCCGCTCCTTCCACACACAACGTCCTTATTCGACAGATATGAAATGCGTGCGAGAGTGAGACTCATAGAAAAAGTGTTCCGTCAGCGACCCGAGTTCGTTCGACTGTTGAATATTGAAAACTTCATCACAATGTCCTCCGAGATGTCCACAATCATTGTTCAACGAAAGTGTTTTTTGGCGACACATGCTAGCTTCCCATGACCAGTACCAACCAATCTGGGATTTCGCACTGCAGCCGGTCACCGACACGCTGTAGCCGGTCACCGACACTCTGCAGTCGGTCACAGACGCGCTGCAGTCTGTCATCGACACTCTGCAGTCGGTCACCGACGCGCTGCAGCCGGTCACCGACACGCTGCAGTCAGTCGCCGACACTCTGCAGTCGATCACCGACGCGCTACAGCCGGTCACTGATGCTAACGGTTAGAGCGCTCGGCAGGCGTCTTGATAGTCCAGAGGTTTTGCCTTCCAACCCAAGAGGGCGGACTTGTTTTATCAATGCTTTTAGCGACGCTTTTAGTCTGGCATTCCTAACGCGCTTTATACCGGCTATAATTGTCCGTAAATATGGGAAGCACGAGGGGAAGAGACAAGGCGTAAGCTCAAGTGTCATGAAATTTCCACGGCTTCATCACGTGTGCGGTCGCCGCGGCTGCCCGTTTCGCCGCCCGCCCGGAAGTCCGCCGCGCCATTACAGCCCCAATCAGGCGACAGCCCCGGGAAAGCTCCGGCGGACAGCCTCCACGACTGGCCGCCGTACAGTCTCCGCAACGCGTCCGTGAGCCGGCGACGGCGACGGCGTGTCGGGTGCTGGGCGTCGACAGTCGACACCCGACTGGAAAAAACCGCCGCCGCGTGGGAGCGCGGCGAGCGCGAGCTGCGGGTCTTTGTCTCTGGCGCAGATCGTCTGAGTCATGACACCGGGGCACGGACTGGCGACCCAGCGCCGCCGACGTGTGCGTGGATGCCTGGTGCACTCCCACCGCCGGCCGGCCTGAAAGGTCGCCGGAAGCCGTCACGGGTCGAGCGCATCCGGCGGGATTATGTCGCTTGACCTCTTGGCGCCCCTGCGCTGCGGTCGAGAGTGACGAGGAGGTTAAGACTTGCTGAATCTCAGCAGCATTGGTTGGGAATAGGTCGCACCTGGCCCAAGGCATTCTCCACCCGTGACCAAGCAAGCAGCCGCCAATGTCGTCACCAAGCCACAGCCGCAGTCACGCGAGCCACAGCCATCACCTAATCAGCGAACACTTTCCGCATCTAGTTGTTTGTGAGATGGTTCGTTGGGCAGAATAAGACCAGTGGTTACTGGAGTGGTCGATGTGATGAGCAGAGCATAATGCCAATATCTCGGCAGATGCCTGACAGCCAGTATGCCTCGTAAGACCTGTGGCTAATCGAGTAGTCGATGTAATAAGCAAGAGCATGGTGCCAATATCCCGCCAGCTGCGTGACTGCTGCCATGATGTCTCATGGGGCGGAGCAAGACCAGCAATGGTCTCGAGAATACTCGAGGGGATTCTCGAGTTTTTTCGATTCTGGAGTTTCTCGAGTAGTCGATGCGATGAGCAGAGCATAGTGGCAATATCCCGGCAGCGGCGTGACTGCCAGGATGTCTCGCTCATCAGACTGTTGCTTGGTGGCGCTGGGATCTCCCAACAGCGGTGTCGTTCCGCGTGCGGAGCGTGCTAGAAGCGGCATGATGGGACAGAGGCCAGCTTTTGTGTAACGTAAATTGGGCATGCCTGGCTGTTTTCACATCGTGCCGCACCTTTGAAATTAAAGTTTAGATGCGCTTGGGTGTTGGGACACTTGGGCCCGTTGTGTTTTCATACGCGACTGTGGTGATCACGTTTTTCCTGTCTGTTCCTGTCGACAGTCGCTGGACGTTCCGTGACACGAGCGCGGGACAACTGGTTACGCGCTGCAGCAAACAATACCTCCCTCGTTTGAACAAGCCGCTGTTGGTTTAGCAGAGAGAACCTGTTTTCACCGAGCTAACCTTACATTGCGGTGCCCAGGGCCTTGGGTTCATCATGACATAGAATGTCAAGGTTATTGGAAGCAGAATCATAATTGTATAGCAATTGTCACCATGCGACAAGCTACGATCGAAGACTTGACAATGAGAGATCGTGAGCTGAGTTCAAAGTACATTTGATCAAATAGTAGGTGAAGCTACGTTTTATAACACATTGACCATATCGCAGATGAGAGCTGGTAAATCACCATGGCAGAACCACAAATTTGGCTGCTGAAGGGGTCAATCAAGATTTGGGATCTTGCACGAAGCCATGGGCGGTCCAGCATCTCATTTCCAAGACATATTTTGGTTTGAATAAGGAAAATGACAATTTACCTTAGGTGGGTACCAGGTGGTGGGGACCGAAACCCCATGACCACCAATTGACTGATATGGTCATATCTGGTTACACTGCTTTTGCAGACCCAAATGCATCATTCTGAATGCCGCTTTATAAAGTGGTGTTCGAAAAGTATCTGTTGCAAGTAGGGCTTCACATATAGAAAGCAGTCTACGAGTGCCCAGGATTGATGGAAAATGCGTCGTGTGACAGTTTCCTGAAGCGAACTATGTACAATCAGCACCATGCGACTCGCGGAAAGGAAGGAAAAACGGCGCCGATCGCCTGAAATGAAATACCTACCGATTTGTTTTCGCTACCATTACACATTCCAGCCATTTTTGCGTCAAATGAATCGGGTGCGAAGATTGATCACGGGTAGCGAAGTCCCTGATGCAGGAAGCCAAGTAATGAACTCGCAGCCTTTCATATCCCGCAAAGTGTGGATGCCATTGGACAAGCTGTTCCCCGGGCATGCCTCGCACTCTATGCCACACATCCCCGCCAACGACTGGCTCGGAACCGCCGGGACATTCAGCAGGAAGCCGTAGCGCACGCCGAAGGTCGAGCACTCCACACTCCACACCGATCGATGGCAGTACGACGTCCGGAGTTATCGCTTCTGACTCGACGGTTACCGCGCCAACCGCCGTGACCGCGCCAACCGCCGCCGCACCGTGCTGGCTGAGTCAGCTGAGCCGTCAGCTGAGCCGTGCTCCAGTCTTCCCGACCGCTCGTCCCGACCGTCATCCCGACCGCTCGTCCCGACCGCTCGTCCCGACCGCTCTTCCCGACCGCTCGTCCCGACCGCTCTTCCCGACCGCTCGTCCCGACCGCTCGTCCCGACCGCTCTTCCCGACCGCTCGTCCCGACCGCTCGTCCCGACCGCTCGTCCCGACCGCTCGTCCCGACCGCTCGTCCCTACCGCACACTCGGCACGGCGCCAGTCGCCAGTGAACAGGTCGACTCGGCACGGCGCCAGTCGCCAGTGAACAGGTCCACACGGCACGGCGCCAGTCGCCAGTGAACAGGTCCACACGGCACGGCGCCAGTCGCCAGTGAACAGGTCGACTCGGCACGGCGCCAGTCGCCGGTGAACAGGTCGACTCGGCACGGCGCCAGTCGCCAGTGAACAGGTCGACTCGGCACGGCGCCAGTCGCCAGTGAACAGGTCGACCCGGCACGGCGCCAGTCGCCAGTGAACAGGTCGACTCGGCACGGCGCCAGTCGCCAGTGAAAATGAAGCACATACGAGCCGACAGCAGCCGACGCGATGGTGCGGCGTGGATCCAAAGTTGGCCAGGAGAGTGGTTGCCGTGGCGGGTTGAATTGACACCGCTCCATGCCATTTGCAGCTGCCGCAATATATTTTCGTCGGTCGCCAGCAACACTAGAGGAGCCCATTCAATTGAAGTTGTGTGACAGCACCGGGAAATGGGCCGCTTCCGGTAAAGCGGTGAAGCAAACCACAGACCACACGTTCCCGTGTGAACTGTAGACGCTCCCAGTATTCCTGGCATACAAATCGTCCTTCAGCTTTGTTAAAAATAGTCGGTGCACCAAGCATACTTCGCTGTTTGTCTTGCGGGCTGAGCCAATGAATGCATGCCTTTAGGTCGCAGTTCACTGCACGCATTACGGACTGACCCAAAGCGCGCATGCATTTGGCAATAAGCTGGCAGCATGTACATACATTTCCAATTCTTGGTGTTCGTTAGTTCTTATTTATTGTTTATTTAGTCACAAAGAAAGCATCTTCTAGATTAGGACTGACCACAAAACATAGCCATAATTTAGTATCACGTCGGATGAGTTATTTAATATTCGACTACAATATGCTTTTGGTCGTTAGATAAACTATGATGGCAAATATGAGACGTTGCCATTCAAGTTCTGAACTTTACTCATTTAGCGTCGTAACTGTTCGAACAATGGAGAGTTAGCTTGCATGGAAAACTGTCATGCGGAAGTATAGCTTTCACCGTGGCTGGATCCAATTAATGCGTGATGAAAGGGTACACTACTGATGCAATACCGACCCTGATAGGGCAATCCATGAGCACACGTAACCAATCTGGTTTAAGCATGTCAAACTCCGATAGGTTCTTGGATGGTACAACATAAAGATAATTTGGTAAGGTAAGCGGCTTCGCATTGTAAGCAAGTGAGTGAAGCACCCATATGTAGCCGATTTTTATCCCCTCCCTTTCCTCCCGCTGGTATGTATAGCTAGTTTTGAGACATTTTGTGCAATAGCGAACCTGACACTGAGTTCACTCTGACCCCTATCTACGTGATATAGGCGATTTTTCCGGTACTCGAACCAGCAACATGAGAACTTTACCCGACCTTTTCACTGCCATGAATAAGTCACGTCCACATATATAGCATAGCCTTGTCCAGGGGCCTTGACATGGCACTTCCTCAACGCCATTCCAAGATACACCACACTCCATATATGCGAACTAGTCATGCATTTGAAGGCTGTACGTCAAGCCAATGTCTATGCCAGTTATTCTGCATTGTAATTCGGGTCACTCGATGAATACCAAGTTAGCTGTGCTGAATTTGAACATGGCGATTGGTTAGCATTATCCAGTGGGAAACTATGCAAAAGGAACCCATTTATAATGAACAATTGTTCTTTATGTTGCTAAGTCAGTTGACTGTCCAAAGCATTCTAGAGGTGGAACTTTATGCTTTTAAGTGGCACTCACTCCTCCAATGTTTGATGTTTCTCCCTCATGTCATTTCACTGATGCAGTGCAAGTTCTACGGTTTTTAACTGATCATGCGTACCGATATGCGTTTGTGCATATGTGAGTGGCAAAACGAGTAACGATGGATAACTTAATCTCTTATGAGCCATAAGCATCTATATATTTGGTTCATAACAAAATGTACAAATGCATAAATCAGATGGGCAATTTCCCGACGTCTTTCCTTATACACCCACATGTAGCTTACTGGGTATCCTGTAAAGATAGCGAGAGAGTCAGAGCAGACCTACCAGTCAATGTAAGTAGATTAGCTTTGACTAATACTTGGTGCAGCTGAGCAAATTTACCTCACCCTTTCCTGGGAGAAAACTCGGTTATTTTCCAATGTGCCGCCCCGCCCCACTCACCTACAGCTAACACAGGTGACGTCACGTCCGTGGCGGGCCAAGGTCAGCATGTCAGTAGGCATTAGGACAATAGTGGTCCATGGCCGCTAAACAGCAGCATGAATCCTGAGAGGAGACAAGCGTGGATTTGAAAGAACGAAATAATTCCCGAAGTATTGAAGTAGGGGGCACATATTGGCTGGCTCGCCCACCTGGAATATTGAGGGGGTGATGGCGCCTTGGTCCCCTGCTCCTGCGCCCATGCCATTGGGTGAGAGGTGGGAATCTCGTACTGATACTGGTCACAATGGACTGTTAGGCTTGTCTGGCGGCCTCAGTCCCTCATGCCTAGCGCCTATCAGTCGCAAGCGGTCGGAAATCCAGCAGCTGGTGAGCTGTAGATTCAACACTTCTCCACCGCGTTTTGAATTACTTCTGACGTGATTCCGAATGAAACGCGTCAAGCACTAAATTGTCAACTCTCCAACTCCGTTCGTCCCAACTGAACAACATCCCAGGGCTCGAACATGGCGCCGAGGGGCACGGCCCGCGACCATCAGCGATGTTGCGCGTGTGGCAGGCCGTGTTTGTGGTGCCAGTCAGCCGCCGGCTGGCAGCAGTGAGGCCGGGGCGAGATTGAGTTCAAGCATTCATCAGTGGCAGTGTCGGCTCACGCACCGCTCCGCCGGAAAAGCCGCCGGTCACACGGCGAGCTACCAGAAAAACGTGCACAATGCTCTTCAGCAGATACGCGACACTCGTTTTATAGGTCTTCCAAACCATTCGGCGTTTCCCATCGATTGCGGTTGCACTACGGGACCGTCTGACGAGTAGCTTGACCCTCCGCACATTGGTGTGCCGCGCCGCAGTGCACCTGCTCAGGTCGTGCATGGGCCAGCATACACCGCACACAAGCCATCTTCGGCGACCACTGTACACGATGTAACGTCTAGCATGCGCATGCTATCCGTTGTCAATTTCTGTGTAATGTAAAGCTGCTCAAGATCGATTGCTGGTGTCAAGGGGACGACATGCCGCTTGTTGCGGTATTGCAGTCGGCTTAGCTGCACGCTCGTTTAATGGGCCCGGATATAATCTTGCGATGGTTGCGATATTAAAACGACTATGGTAATCCGGTGCCAACCTGTTCAGTAGCACGAGCCTTAGATATTTGCCGTGCTAGGCGGTATGGAATGTATGAGCAGCGTCATTTTGTGCCAAACCATGCGCATCTGTGCGTGAGCTCTTATCTCCTAGCCCGTTGGCGTGAACGCGTTGAGTGTTCCAAATTAACCGTGCTGTGTGTCTATGCGTAAGTGCGGAACTTATTCAGCTGTTTGATTAATTGCCTTTGTTTTGTGGTAGACATTCGCGAAGCGCCACCTATATTATATGCAAGAAGAGAAGCCATTTTGCGTACGTGACCTATGATTTTGCGAACAAAAAGCTAGTGTGTTATGCAACTCTTTGCAATAATTGATGACCGAAAATACCGAGTATTTTTCAGCTCATATTTGTAGCTCTAAAAGTGAACTTTTCTTGGCTAAATAAATGAAGGTCGAAATCATCATACATTCGACATCCATAATCCACCTTTACCGCGAACACCTTGTGCGTCACGTGTGGTTCAGCACACTCACGCTACTCGTCACGGCCGGTGTGACTCCCTCCGTCATTGCACCCCAGCCCCCCCCCCGCTGGTATGTTTGTTGTTGCGCGCCAGGAGCGGCCGCGCTGGCTGGGTAAGTCGGTCGGGCCGCCCAGCCCCGATCAACATGCCGAGGCGCCCGGCTCGCCCGCCGGTATGTTTGTGTTGCGCGCCAGGAGCCGCCGCGCTGGCCGCCGCCCGGCCGGCTCGCCCCCGAGCCCCGATCAGCGTGCCGAGGCAGCCGGCTCGCCCCCAGCCCCGATCAGCGTGCCGAGGCAGCCGGCTCGCCCGCCGGTATGTTTGTGTTGCGCGCCAGGAGCCGCCGCGCTGGCCGCCGCCCGGCCGGCTCGCCCCCAGCCCCGATCAGCGTGCCGAGGCAGCCGGCTCGCCCCCGAGCCACGATCAGCGTGCCGAGGCAGCCGGCTCGCGATAGCCCCGCCCCCGGACGCGCCGCTCGGGCGAAAAACAGTCGGCGGTGTCGCCGCCGGGACAGACGCGCGGCGCGGCGGTGTTTTTGTGGCGCGTCGCGCGGCCGGAGGTACGGAAAATGTGGGCCGCCGTACCGCGCTGGCCCGCCGCCGTACCGCGCTGGCCCGCCGCCGTGCCGCGCTGGCCCGCCGCCGTACCGCGCTGGCCCGCCGCCGTACCGCGCTGGCCCGCCGCCGTACCGCGCTGGCCCGCCGCCGCCCCCCCGCTGGCCCGCCGCCGTACCGCGCTGGCCCGCCGCCGTACCGCGCTGGCCCGCCGCCGTACCGCGCTGGCCCGCCGCCGCGGCCGGCTCCAAATGCCCACAATGCCGTGCCGATGGGCGCTGACACCAGCATAACACACTGTTGTCGGTGGCCGCAGCCAGTGTTGGCGAGATATTGCCGTGTTAATGGGCACTGACGTTAGGATAACACACTGTTGTCGGTGGACAGAGCGAGTGTTGGCGAGATATTGAGGTTGGCAGTCACGCAAATTAGTATTATTTCGGCTGTAGAACATGAATGTCACGTTACAACAAATGGATATTTGCACACGTTGAAACTTACATACGGTTTATGCAACCGATGCTTGATCATAGGTTCACTGCAACCGATCTGTTTCATTGGCTCTGTTCTCCACAATACTCGGATGAGCCCTTCCAATAATAATAACTACAACATACTTCGGCATAAGACCCTAGGGGCGAGTTCCTTGAATTCGTATTGAATTGGTGAATTATAGCATTACTGGGCTATCCCAATAGTTTGTACCAAACTCCGCCTCAGTGCTTAGGTTAGTTTACTCAGCAACACCGTTCATAATTACAGAACAATGTACAAAGGCACTAACTATGTCTATCAGCCATATTCGGCATCAACTATCTTAAGTTTTCGGCAATACAGTACGCCGCATAAAAGCACCATTTCAACTTCAACAGAGACTTTATTAGAGTTCAGGCAGATAGAACCACACTTTTACTTTAGATAGACCGTTATGCATTACGTGCTCATTTAAAATGTATCGAGGCTAATGCAATTAGCTTGACGGGGCCAAATGGCGCCAGTGAAGAATTACAAAACTGATTATCACTGGTTTTACATATGCCACTTTTAAAGGCTTCAAGTCGTTAAAGAAGCGGCCACCGAGTTTCATGATACAATTATGGATACTTTGCATACATTAGTGGTGCTCAGGCACCCTAAAATAACAAAATTTTCAATGAACAAAGTGAAAAATGACACTGATGTGGTGCCATCATCTTCAATTCGCCGCCTTCTCCACGCATGGTCACGGCGGTCTTATTCCGGGTGAACACTTGATCAAATCACTTATGGAGCTACGCTGCGCATGAAACCAGCCGGCACGTTTCGGTTTCTGCGCCGGCTGCCTGAGCAGTTGGGTCAGGAAAACCTCCACCGACGAGAGGCCAACCGCTAAGTGTTCGGAGCCGTTGGTGAAAGTCAGAGTGATTTGGCTGGACGTTCGATCGTGCGTGGACGATCAACATGCTGAGGTGTTTGTTGAAGCACGACAGTTGGCGTTGCATTTCCCACCGCACTCATTGATCCATTCATCATCGAAGCCCGCAGAGGCAGGGCAACGGCTTAGCAAGGTACGAACCTGGTCAGCTTGCATATGCTAACATCTGTGAGAAACAGAAGTACTGGTGAGCAAGCACTTCATCTCGCACCCTGATGGAATACAGTGAGCATATTATTAAACATCCATCTCCGGTCGTCTGCCCATAGACAGGGAAAGCAGTCGTGCGACACGTGATTCCACGAGGACGTACCGATTTCATCCTCAGTGGGTTACAGTTTACACGCGTATCTTTGACAAAATCGCCTCGCTGGAGTTATTCTGTCTCAGGCGGCACGCGCGTGCCTTTACGCAGCCCAGTATGTTAGCTGGGTGTGTGACAAAGGTTAGCCGAATACGTTAGCTGGGTGTGTGACACAGGGCAGCCCAGTACGCTAGCTGGGTGTGTAACAAAGGGCAGCCCAGTACGCTAGCTGGGTGTGTGACAAAGGGCAGCCCAGTACGCTAGCTGGGTGTGTGACAAAGGGCAGCCCAGTACGCTAGCTGGGTGTGTGACAAAGGGCAGCCCAGTACGCTAGCTGGGTGTGTGACAAAGGGCAGCCCAGTACGCTAGCTGGGTGTGTGACAAAGGGCAGCCCAGTACGCTAGCTGGGTTTGTGACGAAGGCAGCCCAGTACGTTAGCTGGGTTTGTGACGAGGGGCAGCCCAGTACGTCAGCCGGGTGCGTGACGAAGGACATTGTTCGGGGAGCCGAGTCGGTGGCTTGGGACCGGCCCGGCTCGGCCTCACGTGCCCAGCTGGACTGGCTCGGTGGTGACCGTCACGGCAGACGTGCACCGTGCAGGGGCTTCGTGCCGTACGGCCGCCGCCTGATAATGCTGCTCGCTCGTGCGCACGAGCAGCGCCACATGGCGCAAATCGAGCCGACTGGCGCCTGCACTGTGAGTCACGGCGCGCCGAGGTGCCGGTCGACACTCCCGCAGAGTGTAGCTGAACAACTGGATAAGCCGGCAGAGCCAACGGAGTCTGTCCGAGTGGCACGTCCGTGGTCACGTCTCGGAACACCGCTGCTCACGTTCAGCCGCTGTGGCGGAGAGTAGAGCGAGATCGATTGGGGACGGGGCGGAGGTGGCGGGTGGTTCAGGCCCACCATCAAGTTTAACGCTCTACTTCGGCGTAGATGGCTGCCAGATATTGCTGATGATCGCTCATGGAGCTCCAGCCTTTCGTCATGTTGTGGCGAGGGGAGAGAGAGGGAGAGAGAGAGAGAGAGAGAGAGAGAGAGAGAGAGAGAGAGAGAGAGAGAGAGAGAGAGAGAGAGAGAGAGAGAGGAGACAGACAGATAGAGGGCGCGGGGAGTGACGAAGAGGTAATATAACAGAAGGGGGCAGCCGGTTATCGGGTAGTGGAAGGGAATCACGATTAGTTTGTGGCAGGATTATTCACTATAGCCACATCGGTGCGAGGGATGTGGATAATATATATTTATACATGTGGGAACACAGAGCAATTGGAGCATAACTTTATTAGCAACGTTTCGGCTCACGCCAGCTGTAAATCGTCGGTAGCTTGAGAATGGCGTGAGCCGAAACGTTGCTAATAAAGTCATGCTCCCATTGCTTTGCGTTCTCACAGTTTGTCATTTCATCCTAACTAGTGCATTGTCCCCAGCCTGGATAAATCGCTTAAAGCACACCAAAAGCTCGTCGCCAGTGCATTGACGTGCGTGATGTCGTATTTGCCGACTACAGAGCTTACAGCATTCTAATTCTGTACTGAGACCTGCCCGGCATTGAAGGCTGTGACTAATTGCGGCGGGACACAAAGCCCCGATTCGTTCGGTCACGCTTCGAATTCAGTTTGCGGTCTTATGAGATCGCGGCCTGGAAGTCAATTCTGCCGGCAGATCCAAGGCGCCTTCTGAACACCGCAATAACCGAACAGAGAGCTGGCCATCTTTTTACGGTCCCGGCGTGGCGCGGCGCCGGTTTAATTAGGCCGTAAATCGCTCGGCCCGAACAAGCCCGACGGCGCCCGACAGCATGCTCCACTAGCCGCGCCTGATGTTCGCCTCGGCGACAGTGGTCGTCACTGATGGGTCGGCGCTGTGGGAGCGAGTCGGGAGACACAGTGATCGTCACTGATGGGTCGGCGCTGTGGGAGCGAGTCGGGAGACACAGTGATCGTCACTGATGGGTCGGCGCTGTGGGAGCGAGTCGGGAGACACAGTGATCGTCACTGATGGGTCGGTGCTGTGGGACCGAGCCGGGAGACACAGTGATCGTCACTGATGGGTCGGCGCTGTGGGAGCGAGTCGGGAGACACAGTGATCGTCACTGATGGGTCGGCGCTGTGGGACCGAGTCGGGAGACGCAGTAGTCTCACTGATGGGTCGGCGCTGTAGGAGCGAGCCAGATGACGGTGGTTGTCACTGATGGGTCGGTGCTGTGGGACCGAGCCGGGAGACGCAGTGGTCGTTACCGATGAGTCGGCGCTCTGGCAGCGACCCGAGCGCGGTGGGCCGGAAATGCTCCGGGAAGCGATTGCCGCGCGATTGATGGAGGCCGCGCGACTTTTCGAGATAATCCCGTGGCACTATTGTTTGTGGGAAATTATTTGATCACGGCCTTTAAAACCAATCCACAATAGGTTTTGATCTCCACAATAGGTTTTAATCGAGCTTCTCGTCGGCAGTTGGGAAGTGCCGGTATTCAAGCAGCGACCCTTCCTTGTCTTCGCTTTTTCACCCGTTGGCCATGGAGCACGCATACCGGCTTGACGCTACTCGCAAAAACTGGCAGCTGCCCACTATGTCTGGTGTCCACCGATGCCTGCAACAGTTTCACATTTGCGTGGGGAGAGAGAGGCTGGCTGGCGAGTCTTCGCTGCACGTGCCTCTCCCCCCACCTGTCTCCGCTATTCGGCCCTGACCTGACTCGTCGCGAGTACGTGCGCGGCGCTTCCGCCGACGATCGTGGAGGGGGGGGGGGGGGGGGGCGAAGGAAGGGCTGGGGAGGTAATTAATGCAGCCGGCCGGTGGCAGCTGCCGCCCGCATTAGCGCGGCGGAAGTGGCAGCCGTCGGGGAGCGCCGTCTAGCTCGGCAGTCACTAGCCGGTCGGCAGGTTCCGGTAGTCAGCTGATCGGCGCCGTCCTGGTCACGCCAACCTCTGCCATATGCAACACGACGTGAAAGGCACGCCACGCGTCCGCAGCTGTCCATTTTCCACCTGGTCCTGCTGTTGATAACGTCGAGGGCGGATACGTCGAAGAGCTGGTCATCTATTGGTTATTAGGACATGTTTGCATCGTTGTGATGACTACGATGGAAACATGTCCGGACATGTTCGGACATGGACATTGAGATCCTAGCGCACCGAAGCTAGGATCTCAATTTCCATTTCTCTCCATCACATGTCATGTATTTTTCTAATTCTCTGCATCCCACGACATTTGAGCTTAACAAATTGTCTTGCATGTTCATTTCATACCGACGCATTATAGCTTATATTGCCAGTCCAAACGACAACAGCTATGGCAATGATTAAAATGCTACAAATGCCATTCTCCGGATCTCAATTTTCCCTACCCGTTGCACAACACCTCCTGTCAACACGACTTCCATGCTCATACCCATACTCCACCAGGGATTCGGATATTTTCTTTTTTGCAACGCTCCAGACTGACGGGTGTAGAAGATCGCGTAATAAATATTTCGATGCATCATGCATTGAAATAAGCAATAGCGTTGTAGCTATGGCAATGAGCTGGAGCCCAATTGTCGACAGGGAGACTTCCCTGACTGTGCTCGGAGAAGTGACGTCATCGCTTGGGCTCGGAGAAGTGACGTCATCGCCACAGCTGCAAGATTTCGCCACGCCACTGCGCAAAGCTGAGTCAT
Organism: Imbricaverruca yamaguchii; assembly: GCA_034440575.1. Taxonomy (NCBI): domain Eukaryota; kingdom Metazoa; phylum Arthropoda; class Thecostraca; family Neoverrucidae; genus Imbricaverruca; species Imbricaverruca yamaguchii. Next base: position 421,761 of record JAOTOL010001482.1, on the reverse strand, counting down.
TCTTCACCAGCACAACTGCTGGGATCTATAAAGCCGTTCGTGCGCACACAAACAGGCTCTCAGAAATATCGGTGATGAGTAGTGGAGTGGCAATCTTCCAGGCGCGCCGACAGAATATCAATAAACAGTGTCACAGTGACGAAGTTTCAGTCACGCCACAAAACATCAGCAAACAGTGGTGCAATGACACACTTCTAGCCTGGCCGACAAAATAGCACAAACACCTGCAATATAGGGAGGTGTTCAGGGCAGCACATAGTGCGTCAGTGGACATTGGTCTGCATCGATGTCACAACCTACCGGACACAGGATACAATTGGTGTTTGGAAACACAGCAGGCTAACGGACTGAACTTAGTGGAGGTGATTAATCCACTCGTGATGTTTTGTTTTTCATACGTACGTATTACAAATTAGTGTATTATACATCTTTGTTTTCGGTAAAAAAGTGCAGCTTTGTACGCCGTCGATTCTCATCGTTGACGGGGATGTCATCTGATAGACCGCGTGTCCACAGGCGTGCCAGCACGTGCACCACGTGGCACGCCCTGCCTCTGGCCACGCCTCTCCTGAGACGCCACTCACGATCACACACCCACGTCCCCGGGGCGCAGTGGGGCCGTCCCGGCCGGCCTGGGCCGCTCAAACTCCTCGGCCCTCCCGTGTGCATTATTCATGAGCTGGGCGGGCGGACGAGGTGCGGAATACGCGGGCTCTCCGCGGGAGCCGAGTAGAGCTGCAATCTTTTTGGATTATCAAAGCCCGCACTCGACCGTAACGTGTACCGTACCAAAATATAGCATGCATGTGGGAGAGATGACATGAATGGGTGAGATCCACTTAGAGGAAGAAAACATTAATGCATGTTTTGTGTGAAAAAACAGATACATTTTGCAGATACGTTACTCAATCTGGCGCGTTCCGGACAGCTCGCGCTAGGCACCAGTGGCTCCTTGCTTTTAGCTACCCGCATGACTTTTAAAAACACTCATGTTGAAGCGGACACAGTGTTATTTGAGCATGAAACAAGAATACCAAGTCAGTTCCTGATATATTCCATAACATTATGTATTCTTCCAGTCTGGCGCACCCATAACAAACGACTTTTTGTGATCATGCGTTTGCGTTTTCCACCCATGCAATTATCGCGAAATTTTCGCTTCGCATTAGGTCTTTGACAAAACGGCCATGGTTCCCTTGTCACAAAACACCTGACTGTGCCTCTGCTGGGCTCCCACATGAACCTCTACCTCCGTATTTTGGGATATCGTGACTGGCGTTAGACTATAAGTTCAAGCTGCTAAGCGGTTTCAGATTTTAAAATAGCCATCCCGAAAGAAAACTGACTTACATTTGACAATCTATTGAGCAAGACATCGCCTTGACCTGACCCTGATAGCGGGACGAAGCCGGCGAGCTGGCATGCTTTCCGGTAATCGTGAAAGTTCCCTGCGAACTGCATCTGTGCACCGAATCATTCCAGGCCGACACATTCTGGGCACCCCATATGCGTTATTTACGTCCTATTATTCGTAATGTTATCAGGATAGTTCCAGCACTTGAAAAGCATGTTTGAATACCAAAGCTTGGTGTTCTTCCACGTAAATATAAAACCTTATGCATGGCTTAGTAACTTCACCATCAAGAAGAGACATTACCATCAAGAAAATGTACGATGCATTGTAACTTGTCATATTTTCTTAAGATACTTGATGGTATGCCAGCGTTTGTTTTCATGCTAATGCTAATGTTTCAAAATTAATTGATCAACCTTACACGACCAAAACGTCCAAGAGGATTACTTCTTTGGCATATTACCGTCAGTGCAGATTACCACTTTACCTTAGTGGCATGTTGTCACCAGTTCAGATCACCAATTTCCAGTAGTTGGTATATTGCCACCAGTCCAGATCACAACTTTCCATTAGCGACATGTTGCCACCGTCGTCGGAGTCCTCCTGGGGGTGTGCCGACAATATTATCGGCGACATGTGGAGCTGAACTCGCGACTCCGGCACTACTGCCACTGGCGGTGGCTGAGGTCATGTCACCACTGGCGGTGGCTGAGGTCATGTCACCACTGGCGGTGGCTGAGGTCATGTCACAACTGGCGGTGGCTGAGGTCATGTCACCACTGGCGGTGGCTGAGGTCATGTCACCAACTGGCGGTGGCTGAGGTCATGTCACCACTGGCGGTGGCTGAGGTCGTGTCACCACTGGCGGTGGCTGAGGTCATGTCACCACTGGCGGTGGCTGAGGTCATGTCACAACTGGCGGTGGCTGAGGTCATGTCACCACTGGCGGTGGCCGAGGTCATGTCACCACCGGCGGTGGCTGAGGTCATGTCACCACTGGCGGTGGCTGAGGTCATGTCACCACTGGCGGTGGCTGAGGTCATGTCACCACTGGCGGTGGCTGAGGTCATGTCACCACTGGCGGTGGCTGAGGTCATGTCACCACCGGCGGTGGCTGAGGTCATGTCACCACTGGCGGTGGCTGAGGTCATGTCACAACTGGCGGTGGCTGAGGTCATGTCACCACTGGCGGTGGCTGAGGTCATGTCACAACTGGCGGTGGCTGAGGTCATGTCACCACTGGCGGTGGCTGAGGTCATGTCACAACTGGCGGTGGCTGAGGTCATGTCACCACTGGCGGTGGCTGAGGTCATGTCACCACTGGCGGTGGCTGAGGTCATGTCACAACTGGCGGTGGCTGAGGTCATGTCACCACTGGCGGTGGCTGAGGTCATGTCACCACCGGCGGTGGCTGAGGTCATGTCACCACTGGCGGTGGCTGAGGTCATGTCACCACCGGCGGTGGCTGAGGTCATGTCACCACTGGCGGTGGCTGAGGTCATGTCACCACTGGCGGTGGCTGAGGTCATGTCACCACTGGCGGTGGCTGAGGTCATGTCACCACTGGCGGTGGCTGAGGTCATGTCACCACTGGCGGTGGCTGAGGTCATGTCACCACTGGCGGTGGCCGAGGTCATGATACCACTCCGTGACACACATCACATCGTATTGTAATTATTACAATTAACTTGTGAACAATATATGAATGAAAGTAACACAAAGCATCACTGAAGGTGTGGTACGATCCACGTCCATTTAAAGGTGATAAAATTCGCAAGCAACTTCGATGGGAACGCTATTGATATCCAGGCCAGTTGATAGCGATGCTGGCAGTTAAAAATAATGCATTCCAGCAGAGTTGGGTGGAATATTAAGACGCAACGCTTCAATCTGATTCATATTTGCAGCCTTGGTAGACACGGTTATGTAATCCCGGCAGGCACCTACTTACCTTGCACGCCACGCGGTCAGCTTCAACCTCGGGTGCCGTACACTTGGAAACAGTCCAAGACTCACAAAATTGGCACCAGTTCAAGACCCATAAACTTGGCACAGGTACAAATCTCATGCACGTAACACCAGTCGAAGTCCCACGTCCACGCTTCGGGACCTTCAGTTAGCTGACAAGCTGCTTGGGCGTCTGACGCTGTGAAAATAAACTTAACTAAATGTATGGTATGGCTCTCCCGGTGTTCCGTGTGTTGCCCAACGATTCCTCGGATCACCTTTGTGGCGCAAGCATCACACAATTCTGCGGTCCGGAAGAATTGCAAGGTTTCATCTGCAGAGGGATTTCCATGTCTTCCGTTGTGATTTACTGGTTTGAAGATTTCCCGGCTGTCAGATGTGCACAATTCAAAAGCTGCTGCTCCTGGGTTTACCTTCTTTAAACGAAAAATAAAAAGGACAGGGAAGACCATCTCCAGACTCGTCTCTGACCACAAACGTGTCTTGGAACACTTCTCTGCTGTCACAACTAAGTTTCGTTCTTCAATTTTTATATCTTTAGTGATATGATCTATGACCTCTTCACAAAGCTTACTGAACCTGAATTTCTGAAATAGTACTATCTGGTTAGCCTATCTTGTGTTTCAAATTGATAAGGACCTGAAAGTTAACCGTATCTCATAACTCAAATAAGTTGATTGGTGTATTTTATTTACCCTGGCACCAGCTGCACAACTAATGCCATTTGTTAGAGGTGTTGGAGTATGTGATATCCATTTTATGAAAACGACTGGACGGACAAATTATGCTCATTTTAGAAACAAGCAAAAACATTGAGGCTATACCAAGGTATCCGAAGATCTTCCTTGTCCCTGTTCGACGCAAAATCTGTCGAGCGGGGTGGGGTCCGCTCCGAATTTTCCCAATGTGTTTTTGATGAGCCCAATTATTTAGCAATCCAGGGGATCGTGTCCCTTCTAAAGTACAAACTGACACCCGGGAATTTGATGTGTAGCGAAGAAGGAGAGACTGATTTTGTTGCAAAATGTACCATAAGCATAATTATATAAAAACTAACGACAAAATGGTACAGTGATTGGTGTCACGTTTGCTTTGTTTGGAACACTATCAAAACCCTACGTTGTATCAGTGATGGTAGCAGAACTGTATCCTGTGTCTTTAGTTTAGACATCCGTGATATGTAAATATATGTATATATATATATATATATATATATATATATATATATATATATATATATATATATATATATATATATCACGGATGCACTAACTAATGTTCTCAAGATTCAGATCGGCTACCGTCATCGATTCAAATACAAGGTATCTTACAATAATTCAAGTTATGTTTGATTCGCAGAAGCGGAAGTGTACCCAGCACAGACGTTGCACCAATCGCTGTACAATGGATACATAGTTACATGGATGGATACATAGTTACAGTTGTCACATGGATATCCATGGCACACCTGCAGCTGATATCATTTGCGCTAAGTGACCAAACCTGGTCGATGCGTCCTAAAACTCATATAACCAACCATTGCAGCTGATATCAGCGCTGTAGTCACCCCATCCAATGAGTACCCGGTACCCAGTACCATACTCGGTCGCCGCATTCAGCAGGGGAGACCAGTAGTTAATTATGGGTACGGTATGAAATTAGTGACGAGGTGATATCATCGCAAGTGCACCTTGCTGGGACGTTACAGGCACTCTAGTTGTCAAAACGATGACGTAGATTGTCGTTTTGAATGATAGCATCGTTTTGATAGCATAGCGGTAATAAAAGTCAACCAATACGTAATTCAAGGCCGCAAAACTTGGAAGGAGAATGCAAGCTGAGGAGTGCGCAGGGGTAAGTGATGGCACGACAAACCGATGTGAAAGCGCGACGTGAAAACACATATTAATTGCCACTGGAGCCAGCACCGCCCTCAAGATGTGAGACCACGCCTTAAGATGGTGTCAAGGTCACGAAGTCGGGCAGGATTCGTTTACATTACCGGTGGGTGGCGCGTGCACCAGTCATTTCCACCAGCGGCGGTACGGGTTCTCCCCGATCGGCTGGACTGATCACGTGCCACTTGTCCGGTCATAGGGTCCGCCACGGTAACATGGGTGAGGTGCATCGGCGCCATGCCAATTATTCTCGAGCGGCGCCCAGCCTGCAGATAGGCGGTGCATCTCGTGCACGGTTCGCTCGGCGCCTGACAGGTACTCGCCTCTCGTGAGTTGTAGCCTGTGAGTCGCCAGCGGCCAAATATGACTAGCTGATCTTTCATTGGCGGCATGCTCGTGCGAGATGTCAGGTGTAAGGTCATCATCGCCGGCCGGTGTGGCGAATACATGGTCCATCGGGTGGTCCCCGACGTGCCTGGCTTGGTAGTGCTGCCAGCTCGAAACAGATTTGAACTGAAAGCATGGCGTTCAATCCTTTCCAATGCTGAGGACAAAGCCTGAGGTCTACCAGAGCGGCAGCACTACCAAGCACAACTGAGGGATTTAGGAAGGCATGTCCTGTCAGTTTTGGCATTTCCGTCAAAGACAAGTCACGCATGAGTATATCCGGTATTTCAGAGTCGTGTGCTTCGCCCCAGAATTGAGGAAAGGTTTGCAGGCCGCACACGTATACGCCAATACGAAGACATGTTGCAACGCAGCCAGGATGAGGGAACATGAAGTTGGAATTTCTGGATAATTTTAAGGCCAATGACCGCTGCAGGCAACATTCTCGAGGAAACCGCAAAATATATGCCTCTGCGTGAAAGTTGCCGACGACGTGTGCAAGATTCCCAGTATATGTAGGCCGTGCATTTAACAAACTGAAGCTCCGGTGGGTTTATGATCAGTGAAGAAGCAACACGGGCAAAGTTGAAGGCACACCATGTTATACACTTCACAATGCAAGTTGTGGCACCGACCCTCGAAACGTTTTGGCATGCTTCCAGCAACTCTTTCTTCCCAGTTTCGTGCATGGCTATGTCATTGGATATTTATATTTTTACATACATTTTGATATTGGTAGCAGACACTCACGTCATGGGTGTCGGAGATGTTGCCGGAAGATGAAAGCAAAGCGAATGTCCCCACACCCGATTGGAATGCTTTATAACCTAACATCCGAGTCTGTGCTTTTTGACTTTCGTCAGGAAACATAACGTGAGCGACTGAAATGGCTCGCATGCGATATTCGAGTCATAGTGAAATTAAAGATGATCATTCCAAGACACTCTAAATTCGGATGCTTGAATCAATCCTTGTTGAAATAAAAGTACGGATGAAGTAAATAATTAACAGCGTGATCCACATTGTGTAACTTGGATTGTCAAAAGAGGAAATTTGAGTATTCGTGTTTTAGATACAAGCGGTTGCTTGCACAGTGCAATGAAGTTATATATATATATATTCTAATAATGCAGATATAAATGGCTAATTCATGCACGTGACATGCACCTGTTTCACCCCACATGCGGGAAATGGAGAATTATCTAATGAGACATAAGTGTGCACATACTGAGTTTCATATTATTATATTGGATTTAAATGGCATGAATATAACGGTAATGCTTCGATAATTCCACAAGCATGATAATAGCCTCGCAATCGACCGTTAATTTCGCCACGACACGATATGTACATTCATTTGCATGCACGTCCAGCGATAACTCGGCTCTGTAATCGGCTGGGCCGGGCGGCCGATCGATGCTGCCGCCGAGCCGAGGGCGGTGTGGCCGTGCTGACGGGCGCGGCGCGCTCCGACAGCCGGCACCGCCACCGGGCACACACAGTACGCGGCCCCACCTGTCGAAACACACGGGGCACGGGCGCGCCCCGACACCCGCCACCGCCACCGGGCACACACAGAGTACGCGGCCCCACCTGTCGAAACACACGGGAGACGGGCGGGAAGAAGGAACCAAACCAGACGGGCAAAGAGACGCGCCCACCTAAACAAGGGAAGAGAGAAAACGCATGTAAAAAGGAAACAAAAAAGGGACGGGCCCCAAACGGATTGAAAAGGGCGGGGCGCCCCGGCAAAAGTACGCGCCACTGTGAAAACAGGGGAAGCGGCACGCCACGGGCACAAGGTACGCGCCCCACCGTCGAAACACCGGGGACGGGCGCGCCCGACACCGCACCGCCACGGCCAAGAGTACGCCGCATAAACACACGGGCCCCCCCCTTAACGGCGGGCGCGCCGACAGCCGGCACCGCCACCGCAAAGTACGACAGAGTACGCGGCCCCACCTGTCGAAACACACGGGGGACGGGCGCGCCCCGACACCCGGCACCGCCACCGGGCACACAGAGTACGCGGCCCCACCTGTCGAAACACACGGGGGACGGGCGCGCCCCGACACCCGCCACCGCCACCGGGCACACAGAGTACGCCGCCCCACCTGTCGAAACACACGGGGCACGACACGTGCGGCGACGCCCGCCAGCCGACGCCGGGTCCGAGGCCGTGCCACCCTCGGTCATACGGTCAGACGGTCAGAGCCGGCTCTTCGTCTACAGCCTGGTGTGTCGTAAACCGCCCGGGGCTGGACCGGACAGCCTCCCCGGGGAGGAGCTGGCACGCGGTGCCGGCCAAATGGCGGTGGGAGAGAGTAGGAGAGAGGGAGAGAGTCTTCCTCGAAGCGCGAAGTGCCATGTGCATCCTGGGTATTTATCTATTTCGTATCTGCCGACCTTATTTGTCTAATAGATTTCACTATATAGCAAGTGTGGTTTCAATAGACATCGTAAAATGGCTCATTAATGTATCATGGCTTTATTTTATTTTATTTTCTGATCAAGGACAAGGACCGAGCGCACGACGATGATTTGATCAACAGTGGGAGGGCCTGCGCTGGCACGGTGAAATTATAATGAAATGTTAATGCTATGTCTTCAATTCCACGAAGGATCTGTTGTTGCCAGCCATGCCGTTCGGGCACACTTGAGTCGATACGTCATCCCATAACGTGGCCCGTAGCAGCGAGCCGCCTTCGTTTGCACGTAGTTGGTTTCCAGGAGTTCAAGGCAGAAGGGAAAAGGGCTTTTGAGTGGCGATAGCCGGCGTGTGTGTCAGGAGCACCACAAGCGTTTCATCTAGCTTGCAAACACCCTGCTCGTTCGTTGTCCGATGCATGTGTCTGTTTTCAGCACCAACGGTGTCTGCAACGCCACGGACAAGGTCGTACGTAACACGAAGCTGTGCGACGACAGCCTACCCCCTGCTGCTAATGTTCGCCCGTCAACAGAGAAAGCATGGCGGTGTCGTGACGATTGTGGGAAGCCACTGCTGTTGTACCGTACCCACACCACTGCTGTTGTACCGTACCCACACATCTGCTGTTGTACCGTACCCACACATCTGCTGTTGTACCGTATCCACACCACTGCTGTTGTACCGTACCCACATCTCTGCTGTTGTACCATACCCACACCTCTGCTGTTGTACCGTACCCACACCTCTGCTGTTGTAGCGTAGCCACACCACTGCTGTTGTACCGTAGCCACACCACTGCTGTTGTACCGTACCCACACCACTGCTGTTGTACCGTACCCACACCACTGCTGTTGTACCGTACCCACACCTCTGCTGTTGTACCGTACCCACATATCTGCTGTTGTACCGCACCCACACCCCTGCTGTTGTACCGTACCCACACCACTGCTGTTGTACCGCACCCACACCCCTGCTGTTGTACCGTACCCACACCTCTTCTGTTGTACCGTACCCACACCACTGCTGTTGTACCGTACCCACACCACTGCTGTTGTACCGTACCCACACCTCTGCTGTTGTACCGTACCCACACCTCTGCTGTTGTATCGTACCCACATCTCTGCTGTTGTACCGTACCCACACCTCTGCTGTTGTACCATACCCACACCTCTGCTGTTGTACCGTACCCACACCACTGCTGTTGTACCGTACCCACACCTCTGCTGTTGTACCGTACCCACACCACTGCTGTTGTACCGTAGCCACACCACTGCTGTTGTGTGGCGAGGGCTGTGGCTGCTGTTGAATGTAGCCGCACCGCTGCTGTTGTACCGTAGCCGCACCATTGTTGTTATACCGTAGCCACATATGTCGGCTTATCTCCTCGCAAAAGGTCCTTTGTCAACTCGGAAAACAATACGACCGCTATGTCGCGCGCAATTAACGTCCAATTAAGCGCCTGTATTGGGCGTTGCATTGAAATAAACTGCCCATGCATTGTATTCGTTCTATATCGGCGAGGTTATACCCTCTCAGGAGCGTCGTATTTGAATGTATCTGAGAGCAAGGAGCGAGAATGAACAGACACTTTCGTCTACTTCTCAAGGCCCGCATACTTAGTATTGCAGGATACACTTATTACCATTCCGATAGATATTTCGTCAGCTCAACGTAGCCTGTTTTAAGCGTGCGGTACTGGTGCAAGGTACTTTGTTTCTATTAGGCTTGAATTTCTTTTATCTCTTATTTCTTATTAGGCACTATATTTATATAATGTGCTGGGCACAATTGTTACTATTGCATGTTTTACGTTCCATTTGTTTTGGCCACGATGCTTCTGAGTGGATGAGTTTCTGAGTGAATAACATGCCCATCCTTTTAACTGGCACCGTGCCTAGAATAGTCTTTTTATCCTGAGGTGGCGCTTTAATAGTAAATACACTATTATACAATGCAATTTTAATACAACTGGTATCGGTCTCCGATAAATATTAAGGAGTGCTCCACTGTTCAGGATGGTTTGAAATAAGTTTAACAAAATTCTCCGGCAGCATTCTGCGGGGAAATGCCCAATGAGATGCTGTGCAAAATGCACCATTGAACGACCTTATTGAAAATCCAACGACCTTATTGAAAATCCAACGACCTTATTGAAAAGCAAGGTGCACACTGTCAAGGTGCACCTTGAACCTTTAAAAAAAAAGAAAAAAAAAGAAAAAAAGGTGGCTGTAGAAGCACATTAATGCTCATATAGTAACGTCTTCCGAAACCCTGGATATTTCTTGAAATCCAGACGCTTTAAGCAGTTTTTCGCAATTATATCATTCAATATTTTGTTTGGCTTCATTGTTACATGTACCGGAAGTAAGCAGTAAGCAGTGCCAAGGTGCAGATGTTCGCATGTCCTGCTCACGCTGGATCGTCGGCCATTTTGCTCGACGTTATTCGCATGAAGTGTGTAACTTTGTGTATAAGCGACATTCTTATTAGGTGTTAACAGAACTACAAATATGTGATTAATTACTAACTCTATGTGCTTTCTGCTTTTCTTTGTTCTTAAAAATACCACAAATGGGATGCGGCGTGACCATTTTTAAATATGACAACTTAAATTTTGCAAGTAGTCGTTTCTGACTGGATTTTATTCCATGTTCATCCCCAGCGGACCCCTGCTCTGCCAGCCCGGTCAATCCCTACTCCCCCGTCGTCCTGGCCACTTTCCGCCCATTCGAACCCCTCCTCTGTCAGCCCGGTCGGAGCCTTTTTTCCCCGCGCCGTCCCGGCTTTCATTACCGTTATGCTGTCAACTGACGTCATTCCAAACGGCACCGCGTGACCAACCGGAATGTCAGCAACTTGAAGGTGGGTTTACCAGTGACATATCCCGGTCGGCAACTGAAGACCCTCCCTCTCCACAATGCATAATATATGCACAGCATATGGCAATGCGATGTACCAAAACACACATATGGCTACCGCTATATTCGACGATCTGGGTGATGAAAGTATGATAGGGAAGTGCAGCAATGATTATCTGCGGTCAGCGCTGAGCAGCACGGGATTCGGGCCTGCCATGCGTCATTATGTCCGGCCTGAGGCGCTGCACACGAGTGATGGATGACTTGTGTTGGTCAGACGCGCATATTGTGGGTTCCCAATGAATACCGCAGCCGAAGGCGTAGTGGAGTGATAAGCCCATATTCTCTGATAGCTGATAGCAACGCAGATAATAGCTGTACATGTCTTGAGCCCTGAAGCAGGGCTGCGAGTAAGATGGTGAGAAGTGGAGGTACCAGCTCCAATTTTCCCGATAGGTCTCATGGTTAACATCACACAAAGTGGGGCGGGGTATTGACACCTCTCTCCCACATTGTCTCCCACATTTCAGCTCATGGAGATCAAAGATATATAATTCAGCTCGGTTACCATCATGAATTCAACTCCAGTTTCTTGCCAGACACTTCTTTGGCTGTACTTTGTCGGCAGATGTTCACCCAACAGAAATGCGTTCCACGTCTATATAACCGTTGGATAATTTGGCCGTTACCACTTTTTGTATTCTTCTATTACGTGGATGACATGATTTGCTCCTTGAGATATCCTTGAGGTAAGTGTATTGAGCATTGTGAAGGTTCTCTGGAATCCCTTTACAACCTACTCGATCAATTGACTACTCCCCGTTCTTTACCCAGTCAGATGACAGCACTTCGCTATGCAATGCACTGACAATGTTTTTGAATATCAGCTGGAAGACCGAGCGGAGGCGGAGCATTAATCAGTCGCAAGTTTTACATGCATAAATTCACTGTTCACTTGTGCGACATTGGAACCGTTTAAAGTCTTCTTGAGATGATGTAGTTTTATGTATTGAAGTGCCAAGTTTTAATCCTGGGAATTATTCCCATTCATTTTTGGGTTATAAGCCATATTTTTACTTTCAGGAAAATGAATCTGAAGATTCACAGCCGCCAGAAACTTGTTTGTCCGACATGAATGTGAGCGCTATGTTCTAATATAGCACACACAACACGTTAGGAATGCTCCTCCCGGAAGATGTCAGCTATTGGCATGTATTGTCACAATTATAGGAACATAATTTACTTTTAAAAGAGCTTTGATGCATGTCAAGGTTTCGTTTTCTTTGTCTGTGGCCCGCGAGTTCGACTTGGCGCGCTGGCGGCTGTGACTCCGAGCCCGGCAACGGCCTCTGACAGGTTTATTCGTTGGACCCTCCCTCCAACTGGAAATGGACTGGGCCGGTGGGATGGGGTGCTGGCGGCCGCTGTGAGCCGACGATGACGTCGCCGATTTTTTTCCCGCGCTAGTGGCTCATGAGATTACAGATTAGGGTACAGTAAAAAACACTCTTTTTTATCTGAACTGCGTTTGGTGCACCAGTCTTTGGACAAGTATTCTCATACGCTTGTGCTCTGATGCAGGCATTTTTTGTATTGGCAAATCGATGACTCGATATAACCATCACTAATTTGTCGCTTTTTCACGTAGCAAGCAGTGGTGACAGTATTAACTTTGAAATTGTTTCGGTGGTAGTTTAACTCAAACAATGAAGGCTACGGTTTCAGTTTGCTATTTGAAGAATTTATACGACTTGCACGCCACAATTTACTGTTCTGTCCATCAAGTTGTCTCAAATTTCCAACGATTTATTTATTTATTTATTTATTTATTTAACAAACTCAAATATTTACAAAAAAATAATGTTGTAATAGCAACATGAAAACATCACTTCCGACTACGATACATTACTTCACATGTAAACTGTTGAAGGTGAACACTTGTAGCAGAATTTCACCTTGCTGAACTTCTGCTACCATAGTAGCAGAAGTTCATTGTGAGTAAGCATATGTAACATTTGGTTACACATAGTAAGCATATGCAACATTTGGTCATCACTGCATATTTAAATCGTTTGATAATAAAGATACCTGCTTATCGTTCTAAATTGCATTCATGCTGGGAGTTGTAAATACATATATGCCCATGATCACATTGCTATAAATCTTGACTGATGCCTGCATGTGTGCTTATTTTTGTCAGTTGCTTGCACATTGCTACTTGGAAGGTTCCGGCGCCTTAAGGTAAAGGTAGCATCTGATTTAAGATCTTATTGATGTTGATTAGATGCTGATGATGTTAGTGCTGATGCCTGCTACTGGTGGGTGCCTGCTGATGTCATGGGAAGTCCCTCACCGAATGTATTAAACAAATATGGTGAACAACTTTTTTAGGTTGAAAAATCTTGTTTTTTAGTTTTAGGCAGTGGTGTATGAGTTATATTTATACTCAGTAGGTGTGCACTGTTCAGGCCCCTTTCAACAGGCATGGATGGAGTCGGAAAATTATTGGTAGGGCGCTCATGTCATATGCCCTGGCGACTCTATGGCAAGTGTACCTGCATATCAGATATGCTACACATGGATAGTGGCAAGCCCAGGTGGTAGGGGGGGCAAAGGGATAATTGCTCCTCCATTAACTGAAAGATGACAGGCCCCAAGGATCACACTCGGGTAAATTTCACCAGTGCCTCTTAGAATCACTACCGAATCCCAAAACGTACGCCCGAGCCCATCAAAAACCCGCTGGGTCCCTCAAAATAGCGCTTGGATACCTAACAGCTCCGTCGGGCCGACACAAATTCACGCTGTCACCCTCCCCCAAAAGAACATAGACGGGCTCCAAAAACTTGCGCCGGCGCCAGAAAATATCCCCAAATCGAGCTGTACCCCTCAAACAAAAATTTTCGTCCAGGGCCGAAAAATTCGCACCGGGGGCTCTAAATAGATACAACGAGGTCCAAAAAGCTCGCGTCGGGCCCGCAAAAAGTCTCGCCGGGGCCCCAAAGATGGCGCTGGGCCAAAAATTCCGTTGGAGTCCAAAATAATTAGCGTCAGGAACGATGCAATTTTACTCGTGGCCACAACTCTGGGTCCAAACACGGCTGGGTTGCTGGCGCGTTGTAGCGGTCGATGCTGAGTCTGTGGCAGTATATCTCAATAGCCTGCCTTTTGCCCTTGTTTGCCCAGCGATTCCAATGTTGGAGATATGCTCATGATTAGACCGTTATTCTACGTTCGTTCTGAGTATAATAGTTGACCTTTGCTTGTTTTTCTCCCCGAAGATTGACTCGAGTGAAGATCAAGTGCCTTTGATTTACGGCGGTTGGTCAAAAGTAGAAGGCCGTTTTGAGCCACCACGCTTCGAGTTACATTTGCCAGAACACGAACCAGTCGTTATTCCACGATCACTTTAAACACGATAGACGATCTCAAATGACAGTTTTCCGAAGGTTAGCGGAAGGGGAGATCAGGGGCTTTCGATTCGTAAGCCTTTTTATGGCATTCGAGCGAAAGCAAATGGCCATCTATGGCGTCCCGTACAGTAGTGTGGGATTTCGACAGTAGTACAATGATCCGTGTCACACTTGCGATAAGAGCAAAACTGACCCAATATCTGTGAATATCTGGTCAGCTTGATCCTTAGCGGCGAATGGAGCGACATCAGTGGCTTTTGCCGAAACACACTTAGACGCTAAGGATGTTGCAAGAATACTGATTGAATCGGTTCACAAGTCAAACAAGTGATTGATTGCAACTTTGGTTTGTTCAGCCTCTTCATGATTAATGCAGGTAGTATCAAGTGTTAAGACATTTCTTATGCTGGCTTGTGAGTGGCACGTGTCTAACGTTTCTGGCTTAGCAAAGTGTTTTCATAAACTTAGCATGGACGTTCATTTTTTAACAGAAAAAATCACCTTGGCCTATATTTGAAACGCTATTTCTACAAGCATCTTCTGCACACACAAATGATACTACATAGAGGGCACCGGCTTCGCGGGGAATCAAGCCTTTTATTCCTGCGATGTAATGTGGTGATTTGTGACACGCCGATGGGTGCAAAGTGGCCTGCAGGCTTCGCGCGGCGAATTGATCCCTGGTGTCCAGGAATCGTGTCGTAAAATGTCCTCAACACTGGTGCACTTGGTGGAAGACTACAGGAAAACAGCTCGTCCGATCAACACGAAGCCTGCACTAGATTGTCGCCGACACAGTGACCACCGTGGACCTGCTCGCTTAGACGTGCTACGTGACACCATCACTTGCTACTGATTGGATGTTCTGTTTTTTTAGCGTTATTTACGTGGAACCCAGCGATGGGCAGACAGCCCAATGCTGGTGCCGAATTTCCGTGACTCTTTCTCTCATACAGGACCATGAGCGAGTGAAATACCCACAAACATGGCCGTTGACCAATACAAAAGTGGTGCAGGCTCGAAATGAAAAGGCCACCTCGTTCTCACAGCGATTTCCTAACGACCGTCTACGATTTGGTCATGCAAGGTGTGCTGAAATGCAGCCGCCCAGACACTGTGCTGTCGACGCTACCTTTGAGTTTTCCGTGGATGCCATATTATTAGCATAGTCTGCTATGCCGTAGACGTGCACAATTTCGCAAATCCTAATGGAGCACCGAACCGATCACGCAGTCCATATCACGGCCCAGTATTCCCAGCAAGATTCATCACGCAGTTCTTGATAGCCACGACGCGCTTATTTAGTACAATGACGCAATGCTACTTGCAATATGCATAGGCCGGCGAGTATACGCCGGCAACTTCCACGTGGCATATGCTGCTCCAGCTCAGGGAAGCTACTGCCATGCGTAGGTGCTGCTTCAGCTCGGGGAAACTACTACCACGTGGTGGATACTGTTCCGACATGATATATATATATATATATATATATATATATATATATATATATATATATATATATATGTATATATATATGTATATATAATAAATATATATATATATATGCACCGTTGGTTAAACACGACAGCTTGTTCTGCATTTATTAGCTTTTTATGTATGTTTTCGATATGTCGCACATTCGCTTTCACTGAGATTCGAGCTGGTGGACTATTTCTCCGAATGAGATCATCACAAGTGTGAGTTATGGTTTCCATCTATATTTAAATACAACGTTTCGATCGTCATAGATCATCATCATGGATACATTATAGGTGACATGGCTAGATGGAGTCAAAGTTAGACAAGTAAAACAAGTGGGTAAGTGCAAAAAACATTTCACGGGATACAAATCATTCAAGCATTTATATGGGCACTTTCATCGTCAAGTCCAGGAATCCGATTACAGGCAACAGTACACGCACGTACTCATAAAAGGCACGCGTTACACTTCACTCATAATCGTACAGAGCTAGTGCAGAGGTCATCTTGCACCGTATGTTTATTACCGGCAAGGTATCCTTGATGAGAACAGCCTCATATACCGGCAAGCGTCTTCGATCAGCACATTTTACAAGGATCTCTGTATTAGATACTAGATTAGTGCGTGGATAGAGGCCTTGTGGTCCCTATAGTGTTCTTTGGGCCCACCACTCTGTAAGTGCATGGTGAGCCTTCTACTGAGCGTCGTTGTAGTATGGCCAATGAGCATACTGGACGGGTTGCGCAGTCCCCGTGTGGGCAAGTGAATTGTACACTACAATATACATATATATATATATATATATATATATATATATATGTATATATAATGATATTCAAATGAAAATGACAAAAATTAGACGGAAACAAACTCCATCAACACTGAATATTTTATAAATGCTAAGCTCTGCTATGGTCGATAAATTTCAGACTACGTCCCCCGGCCCCCTCGCTGAACAAAGATGTGCTATTGGAAGACACGTTTAGCTATGTTGCCGTACGTCCCAAAACAAAACAATCCAGTTCCATTCTTGCCAAGCAGCGAGATGAGAAGCAGAATGGGTTAAGGATAACAGCATACGGAACGAAGTGCTTTGGAAAGCATTCCACTGTGCATACCAAGCTCACACTGGCCCTCATTCAGATGACATTGCCCATCCTACAGATGACAACTGCCCATCCTGCAATATGACACTGCTCATCATACAGGTGACAACTGTCCATCCTACTGATGCCACTGCCCATCATACAGGTGACAACTGTCCATCCTCTGATCCACCCATAAGGTGACAAGTCATTACATGCCAGCCTCATACAGGTGACAACTGTCCATCCTACTGATGCCACTGCCCATCATACAGGTGACAACTGTCCATCCTACTGATGCCACTGCCCATCATACAGGTGACAAACGCACGTCCATAGTCGCCGTTCAACTGTTCATGATTCCACGTCATAACTAAAGATCGAAGCAGGATTGAGCAACGTTTAGGATCCGCTAAAAACGGAAATCCACACATTTGTAAGAAAGGTACTTTGGCAAATACATTCACCCGTACAGGCTCGACACTGTATGAATTGCCGCATTGGAAAAATCGTTCGAGTAAGTACAGGCAAATTTAGAATAATTGTTGCGATTATGCAAAGGTACTTAAGCTTAGATTGTCAAACTGTAAAAGCTTACGACAAAGTTGTTCCGTGGTCTAACAAAAGCTATATTCTAAAAACAGCATATTCTTCTTTTTTTTAAAACTATATTCTGAAAAAGATATATATATATATATATATATATATATGTGTATGTATATTGCGTGATAAGTTAACGGACATGTATGCTCCCACCACTCTTAGTTTGATATCCACCACATTTCGGTACCCTTTAGTTATTGTATATCTGTCTCTGCATACCGGATCAGTGGCTAATTTCACTTTATCCTGTGTTAATTGACAGCGGCCACCACAATGGCCGGGCGAGCGGCCGTGTCTCATTTGTCCCGGCCGGGCGGATATCAGCCGCGTAATGGTGCCTAATGCCAGCCCTGGGGAACGCTCTCCCCTCTGGCCGCCGGCGCGCTGGTAAACACGCCGCGTCAATCTTGCCCGAGCCGTGCCACGGTGGCCTCCGGGCCTGCCGCCGACAATAGGAGACGGGCGCGCCGGCGGGAAAACGCCGCAGGAGGCCCGCCGGGCGGCCGGCAGCTGGGTGTATCGAGGTCGGCTGCAGCCGGAATGCCAGACGGCTGTCGCAGTCCCGGCTGCACCCCGGTGCGGTGGGGTGGCAGGTCGTGGCTGGATGTGTCGAGGTAGCCCTGTGCCCAGAACACAACAGAACAGAACAGAACAGAATAGAACGGGGACGATTGTCGCAGTCCTCACTTTACCCCACTGCGATGACGTGGCAGGTCGGTCCATGATTTGACCACACAAACCTGCCAGTTCAATTAGATGAACAGCGTTAGATGTGGCTACAACTGAGCAGCTAACGTTCACCGTGCCGGGTAGAGTAGCGCACTTGCCGTATGTGCGCAACTGAGTAGCTGCCTGCCGTGCGTGACAGGGTAGCGGACTATTTGTGCGCAACTGGGCAGCTAGCGCTCACAGTGCTGGGCAGAGTAGCGCACTGGGTGTGCGTTTTGCAAACGTAAGTAGTAGAACTAACATTTTGGAAGAAATTAGCACTCGAGCATGGAAATTGAGCGAGATGCCAATGCGATCAAGAGAGGAGATAAACTGTGGATAATCAGTAGCAACCCTCGCCAATGCTACTTGGCAGCGTTACGTGACGTAGACCATCCTCCAGATCATTTCCGTGGCCAGGGCACGGCAATCATATGCTTTCTACCAAACATCTCTGCCGGTAGGTAGTGCACAATACCAATAAATGTGGGCTCAATAGGAAGTGTAATTAATTGAATATATGCACGGTAGGATTATTTGGCTTTAGCACTTATGCATGAGCAAGGACTTGGCTAAGGCATCCTCCCAGTCTACGAGCTGGTTCCACCCTCCCCGAAGACAAGGACTGTAAATAAAACGGATGAGGACTGTCGGTAAAGTCAGACAATCGTAGACCTCTAACTCGTAGACTCAGGAGCGA
Organism: Imbricaverruca yamaguchii; assembly: GCA_034440575.1. Lineage (NCBI taxonomy): Eukaryota > Metazoa > Arthropoda > Thecostraca > Neoverrucidae > Imbricaverruca > Imbricaverruca yamaguchii. The sequence continues at coordinate 402,879 of JAOTOL010001482.1, read as the reverse complement.
GTCTACGAGTTAGACAGGTGAAACAGCGGGCGATACAAGGCATCACCTCTCGACAGACCACAGGGAGTCCTCGGCTGTGGGAAAACTGCATGGGACATCGCCGGATTTCTGTTTCCTACACCGAATGAAAAAAAAAAAACAGCACGGTTTTAATTATTGTTGATCAACGACAAAGAAGATGAGAAAGAGCACTTTCTATCAATTGGGAAGACCCGGCATTATTATATAGCTAGCGAAGACATGCAAAGGATGATGCAGATGGCGGTGAGCAAGCCTCGCTGGTTTATTGTTCGTTCATCAGACCTGGGTATGGGAAAGACGCTGCTGGCCTGGATATCGGAGAGACGCCGTTGGCCTGGATATTGGAAAGACGCTGTTGTTTCGCGAGTCTCGTCGCTAAGTGCGCTAAGTGGGCGGAGCCGCCTGAAGATGCCTTTCCGCCAAGTGGGTGCAAGCGCAGACTCTTCATTCGATCGAAGTCCGGTGGCTGGGGTTGTTCATATATGGGTAGGGGCGATCATCCATCCAGGACTCATTTTTCCTCCCTGATTGTTTTAATGAAATAAAAATAGAGGTGCCATGAGGTGGAGGTGAATTGCATGTGCTCACGTAGTTTGGCGATCAAATTAGGGTGGGTCCTATTTGTTTTGCGGCGAAACACATTCAGAAAAAAATACTTAAGAGGCATTGATTAATACATTTTCTGAAAAACCGAGGTTCCCAATCAGGTCAGTTGCACGCGCTCACATGGTCGGTGGGTGCCATCGTGCCAGGGTTGTATCTGGTTTATGACAATCATCCAACCTGACAATTTGTTTTCAATTTAATTTTCAGCGGACTGTTCTTCGTGCGGAGGGTGCCTTGGTATACATCAGCATGCAAAGCTCTGCATAACCGATCAGGTGAAGAGCTTTTTACCTCAATATTTTTAATCGTTTGCCTTTTATCTAAGAAACTGGAAACTTCGGTGCATTCTAACATACGTAACCTAACCAATCTATCATTTAGGGGCATTTTCCTTGACACGCAACTCTACATCATCAGCACCCAAAATACAGAGAAATCCTCGAAGCCCTGGCAAACGGACAAGGTACAGTCTCAATTGGTCTCGTTTGTAAAATGGTGTTCGTTCGCTCACTCATCAATCCGTCTGATCATTTTAATATTATTATATAATTACCTGGGTTATTTCTTATTTATTTGCGAGCAACTTCAGCATGACGGGCAATGTGGCAGGGAGACTCCGCTGCTGGATTTGTTGTGTAGCTTTTCCGTATCGACATAACGAGACCGTCCCCCCCCAGCGTCCAGGACTATTCTGGCGACAAGACAATACGGTGTTAACAACGTCCGGTAACACACCGCAAATTCCAAATAAAAATGTCCGGTTCATACTAACACACGCCGGCGATGCCATACAAGGTATGGTATCGCCGGTGTGCAGTGAATAGCAGCCATACAAGGTATGGCTGCTATTCACTGGCACCCACCATGTGCGAACACTTCTGCTGGGCTTCTAATGGCAGTCCAGGTCGCCTCTGTTGTGTTTATTGCCACATTTCTAGCCAGTTACCGTTAGCTCCGGCCTCCATATGTTCCATGGCTTGTGGTTGTTTGTATGCCGTCTTGCTGCTGTGCGGCCACAAATCAAACTACACTGCAATACATATTTTGCATTTCACATGTTTACAATTTTTTTTTCTCTCCAGTGAATCATGACTAATATGTGTGATTAATTCACGTTTGGATTTGCATGAAATAATGAAGGCCTTGTGAAACCTTAAAAAAACATCACAATTAACTGATAAAATCCCGCAAAATATCGGAAACCTGCCTGCGGATTTTTTAGGGTCCGATCTATATCTGACCGTGTCGCTTCTGAGCGATGGTAACCCTGTCTTTCTTTCCCCTGGCAGTTCAGGCCGCTTCTTGCTCAACAGATGCTGATGGCTCATCGCGCTTGTCCCTCTTGGGTCCTTTCAAACCGCCTCTAAACGCTGCCTATCTCGTTTCTGGCCATCCAGGCCACCTCTGGTCTGCAGCAGAGGGCAGTCTTGCCTATCTTCTGCTCTTCCGGTGTCTTATGCCATATCTGAACGATGCCAATTTATTCCAATGTAGGGTGCATTGCAGGTGAAAACACTTTCGCTGATTTTTCCTTTGATAAAGTCTCTATCCTTTGGCACCTAGATGATCCTCATCAAAGGCGGTTATTTCCCGTTGTTGGTGTCTGCGATTCGTGTGAGCCAGCGAGCATACTAGATATAATACACCCATTGCACACTATGTCTCAAGGGTATCAACGTGCATTGTTCGTCAGTGTTCGTGATGTACTCAATGAAAAGCAATTGATGGATCGATTGATCAATATTGATAATATAATTCCCCAATTTGGGCTGCCGAGCCATCCGAAAGCTGGTTTGCAAGTCAGCAAAAACATCACCACCTTTGAATGGATTCCATGCCGACTGAAACACAAGACACGTTACTTGTTTTTGTCGCCGCTTTCCCTTGCGTAATGGTAACATGCTGGGAACTTACGTCCACAAATCACTCGTACAGCCGTTCTATGTACCTATCATTCCATGACATGGGTGGACGACGCCACGGCGCTGGTGTGGCCTATTCCACACCAATGCTGCTGAGACTTAACATGGTATTTAATATGGACACTGACATTGAGTGGAAAGAATGAGATCAAAAGCGCCCATCTACCCTCTAACTTTGACCGTGGTCTTGCACTCAAGCTCCATGGCCTATGTCCGCTTTGTTTCATTTTGTGTGTTTTCTCGTTTTTTCGTCTTCTTTTGACTTGTTCCTTTTCTATTAGTTATCATCCCACGTATTTCCGCCGCCTGGACTCAGCACCGACTTTTTATTGCACACACTCCACCGCCAGACTATTCGTGCCCACTCTTCATCCCGCACGCTTAACCGCGAAGTTTTTCATCTTCATTCTTCATCTCATACGGCCTGCTTTTCTATGCACACGACCTGGTTGTTTATGCCACGTGCGATGTATCGTGGAGAAATATTGGGGAAATTTAAATGTCCATTTCGTTTCTTTCTATGGAACACCCGCAGCCGTAATGTTCAAGACAAAAAGCCATGCATCATCGGACCCTTCCTGATCCTGAGCGGTGGAACCCGTGCATACGCTTGTCGCCTTTTCCCGCGCCGAAGCTCGACCGGTGCTGGATCGTCTGGCTGTGACGTCAGCCATCCGGGTCACGTGCTCGCCGGAGCAGCGTGGTGTAATCCTGACGACGGCCCAGCGGCAGCCCGAGGGCGATAGCGGCTAATGAAGAGGCCATTTGGCGGGCTGGGTGGCCGCCAGCGCCGGAACGCAGCGCCGGAACCAGACGGAGCCGTGTGTCGCAGTGTGGCAGCGCAGGCTCACAGCGCCGGCATCAGTAGGAACTATGTGTCGCAGTGTGGCAGCGCAGGCTCACAGCGCCGGTATCAGAAGGAACTGTGTGTCGCAGTGTGGCAGCGCAGGCTCACAGCGCCGGAACCAGACGGATCCGTGTGTCGCAGTGTGGCAGCGCAGGCTCACAGCGCCGGTATCAGAAGGAACTGTGTGTCGCAGTGTGGCAGCGCAGGCTCACAGCGCCGGTATCAGAAGGAACTATGTGTCGCAGTGTGGCAGCGCAGGCTCACAGCGCCGGTATCAGAAGGAACTATGTGTCGCAGTGTGGCAGCGCAGGCTCACAGCGCCGGAACCAGACGGATCCGTGTGTCGCAGTGTGGCAGCGCAGGCTCACAGCGCCGGAACCAGACGGATCCGTGTGTCGCAGTGTGGCAGCGCAGGCCCAGGGCACAGGCTCACGGCCACAATTAAGTCAAATAATGACCGCTTAATGCTCAGCTACAACTGCAGCCAACGTATGACCAACTAACGACAACTGGGGTATGTTTAAGTAGTCAATGGAGCGCAAGTGCCGATCATCACTTTGTGTCGACTACAACGATTAACGCACTTCTAAAAGACATAATGGTACTGCTATGGAAGATGCGTCTCCATTAGGGTCCAGAAGAGTGATCACTTGGGACACAAGTTTGTCCAAACTTTAACCGTTCCTCATATTTAATTTCATCGCCATAATGAGAAGCTGCTCTATGGCGGAAGTTTGCATCGCAGAAACTCCTCGGGCAAAGGTTTGTAGGACGGAGTTCTGAGAGAAAGTTTGCTCAGGATAAAAGTTCGCGTGGGACAAATTTCATAGGGGACGGAAGTTATCATTGGACGCTTAAGAAAGGCTCGAATGGGGTGAAGTTTGTATGGAGTAAAAGAAGGAATGAGGAGAAGGCTCGCAAGTACAGAAGTTTATCTGGGGCAAAAGTTCACCCAGAACCAGAAGTCATGAAGGACCAAAGTTCGGCAGGGGCAGTTCGTCCAGAGTAAAACGAATTCGGAGCCAAAGCCGTCCGAAGCCCAGTTTTATACATGGCTGAATTGACAAGAGCTACACTATAATTGGATGAATGTTGGTTTCAATTACCAAGCTGCCTCGTCAATATCGCACTGACCTGGGGTGGGCCTTTGTGTATTTTTTTCGGGGGGGGGACCCAGGCCCTCTCAACGATAGTGTATGCATTCCCAATAACGTTAGATTTTCACATGGGCAATATGGAAAGCGCCTCTTCATCCGGTTTTGGTTCTCCAACGTTTTCCATGCATTCCCCGCAATAATTTTGGTGGAGTTCCGCTCCTGCCATTGAGGGAGTGATACAGTAGCTAACAGGCGCAATGCCGAGTCCGAAACCTGAGTAGAAAGGAATGATCAACTAAGGTAAGTGCTTAAGTGTTTCTGGAGTACGTGTCTCACAATGAAAAGTATTGCCTTATTCTCAACGTGTATTCATGAGGCTGTCATTTTGTAGGGCATTAGCCTGATTTGTGAAACAATCCCTAAGTCAATTTCACTGACTTAATTTCAGTGAAGTGCATTGTCCCTCAGGGAAACCAGCAACAGATTTTGCATTGCGATTTTACTTTACAGCTCTCAATATTTATATTCTTTTGGTATGCGCCAAAGTGAATGCAAGAGTGAACATGACGACTTCATATTAAATAAAAAAGATAGTTGGTTGATCAACCAAGGTCAGCCATTGCCAGGCTTCACCATAAGAACTTCTGCTTCCGCTGTTTCTGCCGTGTTTCTCTTTTTTCCTGCGTCCTGTTTCTGCTGGTATCGTCAATATTCACGATAATGACATCGCAACACTGCCACCACTGTCGTCGGACTGCAGTTTGCAGGCAGTTTGCAGTTTGCTCTTCTAATGAGCAGGCTCAGCGCCACATAATCTCCCGCAGTATCAGCAGTGCGCCTCTGAACACGATATTGCTTAGGCTGTTCCACGTGGCGTCTGGACTGTGATAACGTCATCTCATTTGTTTGCCCGATTAATCTCGAGCAGCCGTCGGATGCGTGAGTCCCTTATGTCTGGCATGATTCGGAATGGCCATGCGTTCCTCAGAGCTTTCTTGACGCAGCGAAATATTGGCAACGAATTCTTTCAAGATGACTAGAAACGAATCTAGCATTTCACCTCCCTACTAACGATGCGCGAACTTCTCTCGGTCCAATGCCACCCTACGGTGCTCGAGAAAATGGTGCTCTATCTTTTTGAGTACCTGATCTAGTGGGAACACGGATTCATCTTCGATGCAAATTTGTCTTCATTACCATCTTCATCTTCAATGTCATTCAATGAGTCGAGAATAGAGCAAGCGCGCGTGTGATGCAATGACGGAACATCAGCGTGGCAGAACCGTGCGGCGCTATGACGGAAGGCTAGCATGATATGACTGTGCGCATGCTGAAGGCGTAGGCAGATTGGTAGGTTGCGTAAGTAGGCCTGTTGTTGAAACACTTTATCCTAGTTAGCGTCCTTCCATGTGGCACGCCACGACTCAAAACTCACCGAGTAGCGCAATACCTGACAGCCTACCTGGCAGATGTGCGGCGCAGGATGTGCCAGATGTGCAGCACAGGATGTGACAGTATTCTTGAGTCCATCTCACTTTGCCGAGCCTCCAGACCTTGGATGGTATGGTACATTGGCAAGTGTAATGACCGAAAGCCCGGTTAGAAAGCCCGGTCAGGACCGGCAGACTTTTGACTGGTCTTTGGGATATATGCCGATCGTTTAACTGACCTGTCAATGTATTCTATGTATATATATATATATATATATATATATATATATATATATATATATATATATATGTGTGTGTGTGTGTGTGTGTGTGTGTGTGTGTGTGTGTTGTGTGTGTAAATCATCATTTGAAATGCACAGTTCATGTTTGATTCATTATCCCCGATTGTCCTCAAAACCCGGTGGACTTCCAGCCATGCACGAGGTTTGATTAATTCATCTTTGACTAATATACATCACACTGTACAGCTCATGCGATATATTCACTATTCTTCTATTAGTCTAGCAATTCAACATCAAAATATTATTCATTCTTCAAACTTCGCATTACTACAACCCGTATTTCATAATCAGACTGTGTCTATGTATTTACCAGCCTGCCACCACCGTGTGGTGATGTCGGCTGTTGATCAGACTGTCCGTCCTACAGGCGGTGGTTGGGCCGGTTTAGTCTTTATACTACACTCGTTGATGTTAAGGGGATTTCGTGTTAGCTGTAAGCTATCGAGCATAAAGCTCAAGCAATGAACCATTAATGTCATAGCCATTGACAGCAGAAGCAACCGTGAAACAGCATCTTGCATCACAGGAATTAATGACGGCCGAACAATTACCACCATAATTAGCTCATTTTAATCCGCAAAATTATCATCAAAGGTTTGTGTACAAATCGAATGGAAGCGTGTTTGTCTAATATACTTAATACAATTGCATTTAAACACCATTCTGAACATGTTTTACCAAAAGAGGCTCCAATGATTGAAAACGATTCATCTGTGTCGGCCCTGGCGTCACATACCACTTCTTGCTGCTGGACATTCGTGCGCCATTAATAGCCAAACATAATAACCACATCTCTAGCTTCAATCTTGGAATATGACGTCAATCAGTACCTACGTGACGTCATGAGATGAAGAGACGGGAAAGGTGGTGTCACAAAATTGAGCATGGCGTGACAAAATTATGCTAAATAATATATAGAGAAACTCACATGAAGCCTAAATAACATTAATTCATATATAACTAACCGTATCCAATAGCAAAGCCGTTGGCGGCCCGGAGGCTCGATTGATTAGAGCGCTGGCCAGTGATGACCTCTGCTTTCCTGGCAAGGCAGGGTTGGAGTCGCTTTACTCGCTCACATTCAGCCCCAGACTTGGAGGGTCACTTGGCAACTGGTGCGACCAGGTCGGGACGAGCTATCGGGGTTGTCGTGTCGGTGCATTGATGGCACTTTAAGCTTTCGGTGAAAATCACATCGCTGAACTGGAATTCATTGATGGGATGGTGGGGCCAGGGTTCACGCAACAAGTTCTGCTGAACAATATAATGCCAGTCCATAGAGCCACCCAGGAAGAATTCTGGCTAGGATTTCCTGAAAAAAAAACCTGCCCACAAAACTCATTGCATTACGTTACCAGCTAACTGTGCACTCTTGTAGCTGTTGCTATGTTTCCTTCTTTTCTGCCATCATTGTGCAATGCTGTTCATGCATTTTCCGTGTTGATTGCATGGAGTTTGAGTTGGTGTTAAGTTCAATATCTGGTGCTTCTTTGAGTTCATTGCTGTGTATGATAATCATCATTTGCTACCTGACGTATTGGTTAAGCCAGGCAGCTCACAGTCACAACGCAATAAGCTTTGATCAGAATGTAGGCTGAAACTGAACGCGACACAGAATGTGATAGTAAAGCACACCAATTAGGTATATTGCTTTTAAATAAGATTATCAGGCGTGGAGCATTGTGTGCATTTGGTGTTGCCAATGCAAGACGAATAACTTGGAACATTTAGGATTATGGCATTTCATTGCATGGAAATATTGGGCTCAAGACCATCCTGTGCAATAACGGCGATGACATGCAGCTTGAAGGTTGAAAAGTGTTACAGTTTGTCTTATGAATCTGGTATAGATATAGTATGATTATTAAATATATTGTGCAGTATTTTGTGGATTATTGACTACTGAATGAATCAAATCAAACAGAAGAACTAAAGGCACGTCTTTATATGCCAAAACAATGTATATATAAAACTGGTCTTTTGGTCGGGCTTCAGTTCATTTTGTCCGGGCCCAACCAGGCTTGGTCACGTCACACTGGCCATCTCATCGCTACTTCACCACTGCTCGACTACTCTACTAAACCTCCACCTGGATTGACCCTCCTACCCTACGCTACTCACTGTCTTACACATCTTCTCACAACCGGAACCAGCCGATATCACCAAGTGGTGGCAGGCTGGCAAAACTCACACACACACACACACACACACACTGGCCGGTCCCGGGCTTCGTTCCCAAAACTGCTCGTATTTGCCACGCCTACCCTGGAGGCCGTTCAGACAACCCGTTCGTGTTTTCAATACTGTGTCTTTGGTGGCGCCATAATGCAACGCTTAACGCCTCAACAAACTCCCGACCTTTGAGGGGATAGACTTGCGACAACGTGCGGTTCGGACGCAAGCGTCGGACGTTAACCATTTGAGCGCCATAGCAGACGCGACAGGGGTGTTCGATTCCTCAGTAACCTGTGAGGAATGGCAATTCCGTGACAAGCTCTCATAAGGGCGACTGAGAGTAATGGGGGTGCGGAAACGAAGTCAGACACTTGACCATACTAGTGTGGGTCATTGAGCATTTAGCGTGAGGAAATGATTCCTGGTGATGAAAGGGATAATTGCCCGCTCTGGTCTTCCCCACGTCGCTGCGGATAGGGGATGGACACACACCTAGAATCTGTGTATGTGGTCGGACCGTAGTCGAAACCTCATGTGAACTTAAGCAAGGCGGAGAAAATCTGCTGAAAGGAAAACGTCCCTCCCTTTCAGTGGAGATGAAGTTCTATCAACCATAGTTATATGTGGGCATGTTAGCCCGATTTCTCTACATTGGAGGCCAGGTGAGTGTACGGGGAGGGGAGGTGAGGTGAGATGCGGGCCCTGGGGTTTCAAAAGTTTACTGTTCGATATCCTTGAAAGGTAGTACAATCTATCTGCGTCTTCAAGCGGAACAAATTAGAAGGGCTAAGCTACGCCACGCACAAATAGCGAATATATCAGGTCTTCATTTCTCTTCTCCAATCCGTGCTGGCTCCGATTTCCATGCATTGTGTTGGATTGTTTTAAGGTGCACATTATCACCAAGGCGCACATGCTTTACCTTCCAGTGCACGACTGCAATTAGGAACAATACAAATGGTAAATGTAGTTTGTTTTGGCCATCCATGCATCATTTGTATTTGGAATACGCTTGCTCGGAATTCGCTCTGCGATAACTCAGACGACTGTTTGTGGGTGACGCTATCGAGTTTGAACCTGCCATTCATTTCTCAAAGCAGCAGAGGCGGATCCGTCCACATGCAATTGGAGGAGCTTCGGACTATTTTGTTTTTCTATATGTCACATCGGAACCATTCACTTTCCTCTTCACATTAAGCTACTGAGTCTCACAGGGTGCGTATCACAGGGAAAAGGGACGAATATAGTAAAAAGGAAAAAATGGGGGATGGGTGCTCGCTTGAAAACTATCAGGGCCCATATGGTGAAAGGTTTGCCAATGGTATGGATATAGCTGGATTTTTCCCATGGCCTGGGGAAGCCCGGAAGCTGCTCAAAATAAGTAGCACAAATAGTTCAATACCTTTTAGACCTCGCTGCAATCACACGCATTCCAGTGTAAGCAACTCAGCACCCCACCTCACCCCCCCCCCCCTCACTTTACTTCCTGTCTGTCATCACTAACTCTTAGAAATCGTGAGAATTTACAACATAAGAGTTTACTGTCACCATAAATGGCATCTCTGCGCCCCGCCTATATGAGTAAGATGGGAAGAAGTGACAGATACATGCAATGGGCCCCTTTTTTTTTTTTTTTTTTTTTCCCCCAATTAAAAAAAAAAAAAAAAACACAGTTTTTTTCCCCCCCCCCCCCCCCCCCCCCCCCCTCTTTTTTTTTTTTTTTTTTTTTTTTTTTTTTTTTTTTTGTTTTTGGGTTGGTTTTTTTTCCCCTTTTTTTTTTTTTTATTAAAAATTTTTTTTTTTTTTTTTTTTTTTTTTTTTTTTCCCCTTTTTTTTTTTTTTTTTTTTTTTTTTTTTTCTCTCTTTTCCTGGGGGGGGCCGGGTTTTCTTTTTTTTTTTTTTTTGTTTTTTTAGGGGGTTTTGGTTGTTGGGGGGGGGGGGGGGGGGGCCCCCCCGGCCCCTGGTTGGGGGGGGCGGAAAAAAAAAAAAATAAAAAAAAAAAAAAAAAGGGGAGGAGGGTTGATGTGCGTCATACAGTGAGGCGTCTTGCTGTGTTGTGTCGCGGTTTCTGTACTTAGATCATCGAGTGGAAAAGATACATTAACCAAAGCTTGGACAGGCTCACGATAAGCGTTCCTCCAAAGCTTAGACAGGTACAGACATTTCAACAAGGCACTAGCCACACAGCAACATGCATTTAACCCATTACATGCAATTGTTTTATGCATCATGTCATGATAGCAACGGTTCCCTAACTTTAAAACTAGACTACGAGCCATATACACTCTGAATTATGCACATGCCAACACATCAACCGAGTTGAAAGCAAAGTTAAAAGATTCTTTAAAGTAAAGGCAGTAGTTATCACATTGCAGATATTGATCTTGATCAATTGATCAGATGATACTTATCTTGATTGGCGACGACATAACTGTGTCTCCCAATCTTCTCAGATCAGACATGACATAGTTTCAACTAGCGCTAGCGATCGCTCTAATCAGTGAAAAATATCCGTCTCATGCTCATTTCATGCTCAAGTGCAAGCTCAATCTTAAGATCCAGGTGAAGCTCAACTTCCAGCTCAAACTCATGACTGCCCATGCACAAACTCACGACCGACACATTACGCGGATCAACGCAATCGGTCAGGCACATTACGCTGTGTCAACACTCACGAAGGTAACACACGTTGTCAAGCAATCGGTCAGGCACATTACGTTGGGTTACCGCTAATGAAAGTAGCACGTGCGGGCTTTAATGTAATCAACACCACCCTCCCGGAAGCACCACTTATGATATTTGCATCCCATAGTTTCACTTCATTAAATGTTCCCGGCATATAAGACAAATCGGATGATTCAGACTTCAACCTTGACGACAATAACTAAAATGCCAACTGTGCACACAAAATGACCAAAAATGACATAGAATCCCCACTGGGTATACAAAATAGCTACGAGGTCCAACTGCGGTTTTCCCTGGTATTAGTTGCAAAACAGTGCACCTTTATTCCGATTCGTGTAACTTTCGAAAGCCGCCAAAATGTTATTCTTGCACACGTATGACACGCAGTCGTGGCTATGTCGGCCGTCGCTGTGTCGACACAGCAGTGGTGTCATGTCGGCCGTCGCTGTGTCGACACAGCAGTGGTGTCATGTCGGCCGTCACTGTGTCGACACAGCAGTGGTGTCATGTCGGCCGTCGCTGTGTCGACACAGCAGTGGTGTCATGTCGGCTGTCGCTGTGTCGACACAGCAGTGGTGTCATGTCGGCCGTCGCTGTGTCGACACAGCAGTAATGTCATGTCGGACTGGACGGCCACCGAACTTTATTAAGACTACAGTTTTGGCGAGAAAGGTCAGCTCTACCAACTCGACCTGCGTGCGGAATATTGTGTGGCAAACTCTGCGACCTAAATCAGTTTGAGATATACCGTATATGCTTAGTGAATGGTGACAGCTAGGCGTAGCACCTATCACTCTTGTTCGACAAAGGTGCTTTCCGCCCCCCACCCCCGCTTTATGTCTGAACAGTGAAGCTGGTGTGGCACTGTGGCATTGCTTACTGAGGTACATGTAGAAATGTGTTCACCACGCTATATGCTTGGTCATTTTCTAAGAATCAGTCTGCATCGACTAAATCAACTCAAGGTGTTCCATGTTAAGTTGATGCATAGTGAGTATGCTTCAGTTTCCGGCGATCAGTATGGGCACGACCATGTTTGTTGCGACTCAGCCGCCAAGCATTGGTCCCACTGTACGACAGCAGCGTTGCTGCGCTGGCAATGATCCGACCAGATTGCACCGCCCACAAGCTCGCTTGCACTGATCGGAAACGACCTATTCCTGTATATCAAACACAATTTGGCTGTTAGACGTGGCATGCCAACCGGATTCAGACCGTTGGACCCGTCATGTGGGGGAGTCGGACCGTTGGACCGTCGTGTGGCGGGAGTCGGCCCGTTGGACCCGTCGTGTGGCGGGAGTCGGACCGTTGGACCGTCGTGTGGCAGGAGTCGGCCCGTTGGACCCGTCGTGTGGCGGGAGTCGGCCCGTTGGACCCGTCGTGTGGCGGCAGTCGGCCCGTTGGACCCGTCGTGTGGCAGGAGTCGGCCCGTTGGACCCATCGTGTGGCAGGAGTCGGCCCGTTGGACCCGTCGTGTGGCGGGAGTCGGCCCGTTGGACCCGTCGTGTGGCGGGAGTCGGCCCGTTGGACCTGTCGTGTGGCAGGAGTCGGCCCGTTGGACCCGTCGTGTTGCAGGAGTCGGCCCGTTGGACCCGTCGTGTGGCGGGAGTCGGACCGTTGGACCCGTCGTGTGGCCGGACTCGGCCCGTTGGACCCGTCGTGTGGCGGGAGTCGGCCCGTTGGACCCGTCGTGTGGCGGGAGTCGGCCCGTTGGACCGTCGTGTGGCGGGAGTCGGCCCGTTGGACCCGTCGTGTGGCGGGAGTCGGCCCGTTGGACCGTCGTGTGGCGGGAGTCGGCCCGTTGGACCCGTCGTGTGGCGGGAGTCTGACCGTTGGACCCGTCGTGTGGCGGGAGTCGGCCCGTTTGACCCGTCGTGTGGCGGGAGTCGGCCCGTTGGACCCGTCGTGTGGCGGGAGTCGGCCCGTTGGACCCGTCGTGTGGCGGGAGTCGGCCCGTTGGACCGTCGTGTGGCGAGAGTCGGCCCGTTGGACCCGTCGTGTGGCGGGAGTCTGACCGTTGGACCCGTCGTGTGGCGGGAGTCGGCCCGTTGGATCCGTCGTGTGGCGGGAGTCGGCCCGTTGGACCCGTCGTGTGGCGGGAGTCGGCCCGTTGGACCGTCGTGTGGCGGGAGTCGGCCCGTTGGACCCGTCGTGTGGCGGGAGTCGGCCCGTTGGACCCGTCGTGTGGCGGGAGTCGGCCCGTTGGACCGTCGTGTGGCGGGAGTCGGACCGTTGGACCGTCGTGTGGCGGGAGTCGGACCGTTGGACCGTCGTGTGGCGGGAGTCGGCCCGTTGGACCCGTCGTGTGGCGGGAGTCGGCCCGTTGGACCCGTCGTGTGGCGGGAGTCGGCCCGTTGGACCCGTCGTGTGGCGGGAGTCGGACCGTTGGACCGTCGTGTGGCGGGAGTCGGCCCGTTGGACCCGTCGTGTGGCGGGAGTCGGCCCGTTGGACCCGTCGTGTGGCCGGAGTCGGCCCGTTGGACCGTCGTGTGGCGGGAGTCGGCCCGTTGGACCCGTCGTGTGGACGGACTCGGCGCAGTCGAGTCGGCAGTGGGCCCGCTGTGCCCCCGGGGAGAGCGACGGCGAGGGGGACGGCGGGTGGCGTCGAAGCCGACGTTGGGGTGCGTCGGAGTGGTCGACGACGGCGGGGATCGATACCGGGGGCAGGCGGCGCCGGGTCAACGCTCCCGCTCTGTCGGCGGCGCACCCCACTGAAGCGCTGATGAGGTTTCTGCCCACCTTATTGGGTGTAAGTTGCCACTCATCGAACCGGCCAAAGCCTCCGCACAACATTCTGCCTGAGCTCGCGTGCTGCTAAAGTTGGGATGCACCTGGATAGTTCTGGTGCTCGTGAATGGTAAATATACATTTGTGAGAAGTAGCCGCACAATGTGTGGCGATAGATGGTGTGCTAGAAGGATAACCTAAATGGCGCGTAATATTCTGACATACTGCGTCCACGTTAACTTGTTCTCCGTTGCAATTAGCCAACTGTCGTGCTCTAAGGCGAAGCGCCCGCGGTTGAATTTGCTCATTTGAGGTCGCATCGTCAGAGGGAGCGCGACTATCACCCACAACTGGTGTGACGCCATCACGGGAAAATTAATCGCCGCTAGCGCCATGGTGTGTGACGTCACTGGTGGTGCGTGTTTGACGGAAGCGCTATGAGAAGGACTTTGGGCAGGTATTTTGAAGTCAACTAGCTATGATTTCATTCTTGGATTGTTGATTCATGATTGTTGCATTCTGGAAAAAAGTCGTATTTTGGAGTGTGATACTTCTAAGCGCAGACCATTTGAATACCGTGTCTTTGGATTGTGCCGGACCATGCAATACCACCAGTGATTTTCCTTCGATTGGCCTCAGATGACGTTTGCTGTCTAAGATGCATCTCATGATATTCTTGTGACCCGAGCTCAAACTCAGCGACCATTTGCTTGCTCGTTTAGACCTCAAATTATCAATTTGTAGGATTTATGCTCTACTGCACGCTTGCAATAAACTTGTGGTTTGTTCTGATCCGATCCGCGAATCATGCACCATATCAGATAACACAGAATAGATCAATCAGAGAACACAGATAATTCAGAATGGTGAATATAATTGTGCAGATCCAATCACTGGCCTTGTGGTCAATGTTCGGCTCGATCCGAAACAGGCCACTGTGGTGCTGCCTTTACCAGACTTCTCGGAACTTTTTTTTAAACTTTGGCGTGCCCTATGGGGTCACCGATTAGCAGAAGGTACACCAATCGTGTAACGTTGGACTTATCTTATGACACGCGATGTGTTTTTTTCGGGCTGCTGTATCTCAACTAGAGGCGAAGTGGTGCGGGGGCGGCGGCTCGCCTCTGATAGGAGGGCTGGCGCGCGCCCGACAGACGGGTGCTCAGTTGGAAAGCTCCGCAGCGCAGCGGGGAACGTTTGCTACATTAACCCGTCCCGTCTCGGGGGGGGGGGGGGGGGTCTTCAACCGCCCCCTCAGGTTTTTCGCGGATAGCGGACAAACGGAGCGCGGCAACACGCCCAAATTTAGCATACCTTTTCCCACATCAATTTGACATGCTGATTCAAAATTTTTAGGTCAGGTCATCTAGGGTCAACGAGTTAGTCAAGGTCAAGTGAGGTCACCTCCAAAAAAGTTCAACCAGTCGTCGCGCTTTAACGGATACAGATATTTTAATGAAACTTTCAGCGTTTGCTTATCTTTACGGATACAACAAAACGCACGAGTTGAATTTTTCTCCTTTTTTCGTTTTTGACTACATATAAATTTTGCGTATTTGCCATATTGCAGTTCAAACACAGGATTCTGGCTAAAGTAAGCATTTTTATTAGGGCAAGTTGACTTCGAACAATATTTATCGGTCTGCTCTATCCATTGGAGAAGGAAAATTAAAGGAAACTTGAAAATGCAAAATTTTGAAATTTCAACAAAAAAAACATTTATTTTTGGGGTAAAAAAAATTATAGCCCTGGTCGATTTCGCTGTCTTTTTCTCATTCCAAATAAATTTTCTTCTTTTTTTCATATAACCCCAAAATGAACTCCCCAGAGTAAAAAAAACACGACACGACTTTGCAAGTCGTGAAAAGTCGTGAAAATCTAGCCCCCCTGGTGACGTCACTTTTGGGGAAAAATTTTGGTGGGGGGTGGACCCGGA
The DNA here is from genome assembly GCA_034440575.1 of Imbricaverruca yamaguchii. Taxonomy (NCBI): domain Eukaryota; kingdom Metazoa; phylum Arthropoda; class Thecostraca; family Neoverrucidae; genus Imbricaverruca; species Imbricaverruca yamaguchii. The sequence goes on along the minus strand of JAOTOL010001482.1, from coordinate 387,131 downwards.
CCCTACTCGTCGAGCGCTTTCCGATGACACCTCTTTCGTTTTCGTGCAATGCTTAGTTTGGATTTTAGAGGGGTCTTCAGCCGCCCCCCCCGAGACGGGGTGGGAGTATTTGACAGGAAAGACGGCGCGGGTTAAAGAGGATGAGATCCTCCGGTGGTTAAGCCGAGTCGGCGCGCTAGGCCGAGCCATCTCGGCCGGTGTGAGGAGAGGCGGCGGAGTCTGTCCATCCCGCTGGGATCTCGGAAGCTGTGCAGCCCACAGAACATATGGAATTGGATAGGGCGTGATGAGACTTAAGTAATGGTCATGCCACCTTTCATCGGGTGTCAATGATGATGTCACTGCATTTTACTATTGCCAACATCGGACTTAGAAGTGGGTCTGTTTAGAGCGAAAGGTTCGGTAATGTTGTTGTTTTCCAGAAGTTTTGGAGGGATGGAGGATGACATAACCTAGATTTTGAAACGCCCTAGAAGATGTTAAATTGGAGACGGAAAATGCATACTAAGCCACAGCTTGCTGCACTCTCCAATTCACGAGATATTGGATAAAAAGCTAGAGATGTACAGATGATTCACCGCCGCGCCAACGCGGGTTAATCTAGCCAGGAAAATGGATTTTCTCAAGATTATCACATAAAAGAACATCATTAGATCCGTAGCAATATTCAGAGATACGACAAAAATATTCATGATGTACTGGGTACTCGTGCTCGTACTGTACTGGATCGTACTGAGCGTACGCACTGTACGTGCTCGTACTTGGTACTAGTCTTGACTAACTAATATTTGTTTACACATAACGCAATCTGAGTCTTTTTTTAGACGAAATTTGCGCAGACATTTAATGAATGCAAAAACGCACCATTCAACTGTTGTATAATTCAACTGTTGTATAATTCAACTGTTGTAATGCTGATCCTTCTATGCTATCCCAGAATGATGTAGATGTCAATGTGAAGTAATATAGTCTCCGTGTAAAAATGAGACGAGCAAAATTACCATATAAAATGGATACCGTCGTACATAGACAAATTCAGCCCATCATCCTGGAGCTGTCAAGTGGTCTTGGGAAACGGTGAAGTGTTTGAGTGGAACCGAAAATTGTACGGAATTCCGAAAACCAATGAGTTGTCCACTGGACTAAACATAATTATGGGACAGCCGACATCACCACACTGGTGGCAGGCTAGCCAAATTCAGCACCGACCAGAACAAGGCTGTATGTAAGCAAATCTTGCCGCAATGGTATATGCTTAGAATTGAAGAAAATCGCGGACTGAAGTTTTTGAAACTCGGTGGTCTAATGCCATCATCTTATTTCCTCCATCTAATCTTCCTCAGCCAACATAGCAGAAATTGATAGTTCATGGCACAAAGGTTGGCGCATTATATGTTCTAATTCACCAATTAAAGCTATTACGAGAGAAGGCGTTCCTCCTCATCCACTGTGGATTTTTCCCTGTTGTTGCTCATGCGGTGGGCCCCCCGGACGAAATAATTGTTGAACCATCATAAATTCTTGTCCCTCGCAGAGCCGATAGTTCAATTTAAATGCGACTAACTTTTGTTCTAAGCTAAATAGACATGTGATAAACTGAATCTCTATCCCTGCACGTTCAGAGCTGCAAAATAATATTTCTACCACTTTTATCTTCCAGGCCAGGTCAAACAGGACAATGTAGGTGTGTAGTCGGTCACCCAGTTTTCGGCGTAGTTATCGGGCGCTGTCCTGGTTCTTCAGAATCGGTTGAATGCTAATTGACGACTTTTTCTGACATACTGACAGGTGCAAGGGTCAATATCACCAATTGGTTAAGGCACAGGGTGTCCCAGAACATGGTTCAGGGTTTGAATATAAATACCTTCTGTTGTGGATACAGAACGGCGAAGTAGGGACAGAAGATTCGTTATTTCTATATTCATTTCATAATCGCACGAGAACAATGAGTGACTAGACTGCCGGCTGGAGTACGCGCTGCTCCTGTTTTCTTTCGAGTTTTGCAACACTCAGACCGCTTGAGGGTTTGTTACATGACTCGACGGCATCTGTCCAACTGCAAAATGCATATCCCTGATATGCACATATAATTATCATCTGGTGCTCCTTCATGGGCGCTGTATGACCAACTCAGTCGATGTTGCCCAAATAATCAACCCACCATCTGGTGCTCCTGAAGGATTTTTTTTGTTGGAGGGGGGGGAAAGATATACTCTTCAGGTAGGCCCATATATATATATATATATATATATATATATATAGGTGCGTCAGGTCAGGGGAGTGGGCTAGTCAGTCGATATCGGTTTTCCTAGAGATGAGTCTCCCTCCTAGGTGTTAGCGCAGCCACTCATGTGGCACCCGTGATGTGTGAGGTGTAGATGTTCCACCGTCCTGCTGCAACCATGGCCTGGTGTACCCCAGGCCGACTGAGGGTACATGTACACTCACTGCCCAGCGCCTGCCAGAATCGATAAAGTACCACCACGTACCGAAACAAATTCACTATTGCCTTGTTGTTGTCTGCACCTTCGTACAACAATGGGCCACTAATTCCCTGGCCGCTTATGGCGCAGCAGACACTTCTTCGTAAAAACATTCGGCCACTAATTCCCTGGCCGTTTATGGCACAGCAGACACTTCTTCGAAGAAAATTGGTTCACTGTGCTGCTTACGGCGCAGCAGACACCGAAGGCAAGTGCAGAGGACTTGGTCGGACTTCGCATGAGTGCTTGCATCGCAGAAGCGATCGATCTGTCGGCCAACCGGGGTGTGAAGACGGAATTAAGCCTGGTCGGAACACCACAGGTGCTGGGGTGACGCATTCGACGCTAAGGGCTCCTCTTCAAACCATCGGCGGTATTAAATCCTCTGGTCTCTGTCAGGACAAGTTAGGTTTCCGCCAGACATACAATTGGTGCAGAATGACATGGAGGCTGTGCCTTGGGATTCGGTTAGTAAATGACTTACTGAGACCCCTTGTTGCAACAGATTCCGAACTGTGAGTTTGGTAATTGTTAACTGTGGTATCGATGTTTCTGACCGGTTGATAAACTGAAATATACTCTTTGTTTGCCAGAATAGCCCTGGAGCTCAATAGCATACGGAGCAGACAGATCTTGGCGTGGCATAATCTTGGCTGATTCAAACGATCAGGTTATCACAGCTCATCATTGCAGGTTCCATCGGTCTGGTGGTGGGCCTGTCCGGCTAATTTAATTAGATTGAGCAGTTGCGTGGATGATTCGGCCGGGAATCGATCGGCCAGAGCGGCCGGCAACGCGCCGCCACTTCGCCGGCGCTCATGAATAATTCAGCCGGCTCCGGCCAGCTCAGGCACAACCAGTTTATTCCGCCGATGGACGCAGCTGGAGCTGGCATGAGAGCGCGCCGCGTGCCCGGGCGAGACGGCGGCTCCCCTGCTGGCGGCTGGTGCATCATATAACCGTCAACACAGCCAGCCACGCACTCCGCATTCCACGCGCGTCGACATCAGACGGGTGCAATGGATAACGGGCCGCGGCACACAAAGGCGCTGAGGGACATAACCTCTAATGCACAGGGACAGTTTTAAGTGCACAGTGAAATAAAGGTGCCATGTAAAAGTGAGTAATGCTTGTAGATTTGTGGTCTGGTCACCCGAAGAGAATATGATGGCGCATAACGGGTGTCCACGAATTAATTGGACAACATTCAAGCATCAATATTTGCGCGGAATTAATACTTAACTCCTTGTAATTATGTACAAAACTAAATCGCATCATTGACTATCATATATACTTTAATGAATCAGGTGTAGAGTACTATGACGGTCGGCGGCCAGCACGAGCTTACCTATCCGCTTCATCATGATGAGCGGCACCTTCGGGTTGATGGTCGTCAACGCTTTCCTTATCGTCCGCTACAACTAGGCTGGCTCAGAATCTGTCTCTGATCCTCCTCGATAGACTTATTGCCTTAAGATACCCAAAAAGTCTTCAATCGGCCTCAACTGAGGCGCGATTGGAGGATTTTGATATCGGTTTCTGAATGGTACTCTCGCAGTTTCAAGAAACACGAAGGTGTCACGCGCATAGCGGGCGACAGCCAGGTCCTGTCAGAATACACAGCCAACGGCAGGATATATCTTGTTATTTAAAGGCGAAATCCATTACCTAAGATACTTCACGGTAAATATCAGACCCCACTCTGGCACGGCCCGGGATCATGGCAAGCTTGGGCATACCCTTTGGAGAGATGGTTATCCATACCATACCCTCCTTTTAGAACTTCCCTACGAGACAGTATGTATATTCCAGACGGGCATTACTGCAAGCGTGTGCTCTTAGTCTTCATCTTATTCATCATCTTCATCATCTTATTGCAAGCGCGACTTCTCTATCTGTTCATGAGATTAGGCTGGAGAGAGGATTGGGAAGACGGCAAACCAGATATTTAAATGCCTGGTGGTATTTTAGCGGAAAAGAAGAGGATTCTAAGAAACAACTGCCTCCATGTTGAAAATGCTGGGTAAATGTATTTCATTTGATAGTTCATAAAGTATCACAATGTTGGTTGATTTGGTTGATAGTCCATGCTATCAACCTAATGTACTATGGCCTTCCATCATTCAAGAGGCCATAAAATACAAGTGCATAATGAATCACAAAAAAGAAGTTCGCATGATAAATATGCAGAAGGTGTGACCACATAAATCATGATTCATAAGAACAGAACACAAAATACAAAATCTGACGTCACATGTGTGTTGTACGCTGCGCACGTCGGATAGGAATGTTCGCTCTCCGCGAGTGTGTTTTGACGAGTGGGGGCTGCAGCATGCCGTACCGTCTGGTGCAACCAGATACGACGTCGCGATTGTACGCGATCTGTTTGTACAGTGAGATGGGCCTTTACAACATAAGCATCTTGCGGAGGGAGCACACGTCATGATACTCGGTGACGTCAACGACACACATCCAATGGAAAATCCCCGTGACATCTGAGATGTGGTCAAACCTTTTGCGACCGAAAACCACACGTGCAGCAAAGTTGAAAATCTTCTTAACTTTGGCCACCTGTGTCTGCATTGCGTTGCCGTACACCTGGACGCAGGATCTGATGTGTGACATGACAAGCGCATCACTGATCACAGGCAGACAATGCTTGGCGTGGAGCAGGCCGACCAGTATGCCGCTGCGTCTCACCACAAGCGGAATAACGTGTGCTCGCCAGCTCCTAGTCGAGCTCAAGTTTTTCACGTGTTTGGCAGGCATGTGCCTGATCCATACATGTCACAGTGACGGGATGTGCAATGCCAGTCAGGTTACGTTGTTCGCCATGCAAAACCAGCTCAGGTGTCCTGCCTTCACCTACATCCCATGCTGGAGGAGCCACGGACACATCAGATCCAGCACGCGTTCGAGCGTGACCGTCATATCCGCGAGTCTGTTACGGCTGCCTGTGATTGTCAGCTGCATGTCGTCGGCAAGACGAACGACCAAAAGTTTGAATCAGCCACATTCTGCGGGGACATGGCATGTCATGTTGCTACAGGCGATGTTGCAAGACAACGAACTCATCCGGGGCTTAGGAAGTTTGTCACCAAGTCGAACGCCCTGCTTGTGACCTTGGAAATAGCTTGCGTACCAACCGGTGGCGGTGCAATAATTGACGTTATTCGAGAATCGTACCATGGTCCACAACATCAAAGCATTTACTCTGATATACGAGAGCTAAAATGAAGAATTTTGAGTCATTCATCCCCGGAGAACTTTATCAGGTATTGTCAGGAGAGCTGTGGTAGTCGAGTGATTGGCTATAAATCCGTGTTGGTCTGAACTAGAGAGATGGTTACGCAGCATGAATGCTGTAGCCTGTTTGTGAGCGATTTTCTCTGCAATTTTTTAGATGATCGGTACGTTGGCGATGGGCTTAAAGTCAGAACGGTCGCCCTTTTATGTAAGGGAATGACTATTGTACACTTCCACGCAGTTAGGACGGCTTCGGCCACTGTGCCAAAATTTACACTCTGTACAAGAATGCGGCTGAGCACAGCGAAGCACAGCTGAAGCATATTTTACATGCGTACCGTCATCAATGCACGTGTTCTTATTTGACCTCGCGGACAGGACCTGTCGAAGATGATCCAGCGTTACCGGCGTGAGAAGAAGCACTTCACTGTTAGCGCGAGGAACGCACACCCCGAGCGGCTCACAACCAGATCAAACACTCGGCCTACACTTCGTCCCAAGTAACGGCCCCGGTAAAAGTGAAGTAGGAGTAGGCGTTGAGCTGATCGGGAGTTAGGTTCTCTGGCTGCGTCGACTCGCCCTTCTTCGGCGCAACGAGGTGAGTTTGTCGGACATCGATGGCGCCGGCGACTCTTGCAAACGGCGTTCCAAATCGCTGTAGCCCTCACCTGTGCGTTTAACTGGGAGTGGTCGTCATCGTTACCCCCCTGCGCCACCCGTCTCCCGCCGCTTCGTCATCAGGCCCCCTAGTTACCTCCGTTATAAGCGGAGGCGTCGGATTATGCACCCGGTAGCTGCGGATTGGAAGTCCAGGGCTCTGCGCAATGGCTAGAGAATGCCTCCCACTGCTGCATATATGCACTGCCCCGCCTGAAGCCGACCGCCAGTCGACAAATGACACGTCGGCGAGCAATGGTGCACCGCTAAACCGGCGCCAGTGCCGGACCCCTGCGACACTTGGCGCTTAGCTCGTGTGCGGGACGCTCGGTACGTAACAGCGACCCTCTGATGGTGCGAGATATAGTCACACCTCTCAATAACGCCGGTGGGAGGCGCCTCATCGCGACACATGAGTCGGACGACGTCATTATGACGTCGATCACTGACCGTGTGCCGTCGCGGCAGTACATAGGCAGGTGCACTTGTATACGCAGGTCGTATTTCTCCAGCTGAAGCAGCATCAGCTGGCATGAAGGTGGCCGGAAGGGGTTGTCTGGGGTTCAGAGTTCTCTTCACCAGCCAGCATCAGCTTACACTGAGGTGTTGACTGATGACCGATTGGAGCTGATTTTTCGATGTCGTCATAGTCATTTGTGATTTGTGTGGCTATATTTAACAGAGATCGGCAGATACATCGGATGATGATAGTTTATTTATTACTGAACTTACCAGATATCCATTTTTCCTCAATTTGAGACGCCAATTCAGCTTTTGACAAATGCCGCCCCTCGTTTCAATTTGGCAAGATGAACGAGGCGGTTCCATCCATGCCCGAATCCTAAACCTATTCGGACATCAAGAGAAACGTGTGTCACAGCTGTTTTGATGCATAGCTTTCCATAAAATGTGTCTAGAGGTCGAGAAATACACACACACACACACACACACACACACACACACACACACACACACACACACACACACACACACACACACACACACACACACACACACACACACACACACACACACACAATAATATATATATATATATATATATATATATATATATATATATATATATCAATTTTGCTTCAACATTGCACACCAATGAGAAGGGCCCGGTGTTTTTCAATCTGTCACTGATATCAAACAACAAGCATTGCTACCAATTAGTCACACTTTTGTCGCACCTTCATGTGTGATAGTAAGTATATCTTTATTGAGTGCGGTGCATGTGCATGCGTGTATGCATGTGTGTGTGTAAACGTGTGCGTGTGCACATGCGATTGTGTGTGTGCGCACGTGCGTGTGCGTGTGCGTGTGCGCACGTGCGTGTGCGCACGTGCGTGTGCGTGTGCGTGTGACGGAAATGGTCTAAACTGACGCCTGACAGCCTTCTCTGCATTTATATATACTTGCTTACGCGTTCTCCTAACCACAGGCAGCCATCTGGTTCCACACTGCATGTGCAAAGTGTGTTCAACGGAAGCGTCAAGTTAACGACGACATAGCAAATAAGCATGCGTGAGGTAAGGCTGTGATTCGTATTTCATTAAAAGATGTAAACGTTTGGACAAGCATCAATTATGGTCACGGAATGGACACGCAAATTACATACCTCAGTTACAGGAAAGTACAACTTGATGCATTCGCAGCAGCTATAAAACAGTAATCGTTTTCTGCGAAAACGATTACTGTTTTATACAAAGTTCACATTCAGGGTACAGTTTCGTGTTTATCCGCAATACTACGAATGTTCGTCGCAGCACAGTAGGACCGCGTCACAACGCACATGCATGTGGTAATAACACCCTATGCAAAAACTGGAAGGGAGGTGTGAATGTGTTGGTGCGTGTGCACTTATGACCGGTGCGGCGTTGTGGATGTATTGAATTTCAGCCGCCGCCAGCCATCACCGGTGCTAACAAGGCACGATGATAACGGTGCTGTCTGTCAGCGTGTCTCTGGTGACAAGATCAGGGACAGGTGGTTCTTGGTGACACCATCCTGAAGATGCATGGTTCTTGGTGACATTATCCCGAAGATGCGTGGTGAGGCGGCAGCCGAGGGAAGCGATTGTGTGATCAGTGTAATAAATATTGCTGGCTGCACAGACCGTAGTCCCCGTCACAATATTTAACAGTGTGTCAAGAAAAAGGGCGCATTTTATGCCAATTACACCCCCACACCCACCGATGACCAGCAATATTGACATAAACCTCATTGTAGCAAGTACACAGCCTCTCAATATAACCGCAGGTCTCAGAACTGGAAATGTATCGAAAAGGCATTGTCTCAAAACCGAAAATATTACGAGAAGGCCCAGCACTATGCTAATGTAATCTTAGATCTTTTCATCTCCGTTCACAGCTGAGACTAATGGTTATTCTGAAAAGCTGAAAACCCCACAAGGAGACACGTTCTGTACTTTCTGTTTTGATTACTATGCCCCACCTGATTAACACCGGATGGGTTACCATCCATCTAGAAACTATCGTAGATATGTCGTAAAAAGCACAGGGTCCTTGCTACTTTTTTAGTAGCGATTGCACATATTCCTTGTGTAATGTCGATATGTCGTGCAAAGAGCACCGTGCCTAGTGATATGTTGGACGACTAAACTAGATCGCAGAGCATCCGCTCGCAACGGCGAAAACAGCACAAACCGCCATACGCTTAGTGCATCTTATGACTATGTTTAAACTGGTAAGGCCCTAAGTACCTACTAGTTTCTTGGCTGATGGCTACCGTTGTAAATTTCAGTATTCTTAGAAAGTATTCTAGAATGCCTATAATGTACATGAAGAGTAATAATGTGTGGTTATGTAATCGAATGGACAAATAGCCAACCACACCAACCTACTCCTGGGTTCGCCGTATGCCAATTTTGATCCCGATTGCGGTTATTCAAATAATCGGTATTAGTATTTAGTAGTTGTGCCAGAAATAAATCCGTGTGTGCATGTATGCTGCGAAGGCGTTAAAGTTGGGCAAAAGGAAATTGTTGGAAATTGAAAGAAATTGTTTATTTACCAAATGCATGGGAAGAGCTGAATTGCGTGTGATTCCATGTTAAATTGCTGTTTCATGGCGTTTGTTACATTACCAATATACGAACAACTGTTGAATCCTGATCGCTCGCCTTCTAGTGAGACAAGTGATCATCGAATGACAATACACGTCTTAGAAATGGCATGAAATCCTCACAGCGGTACCAACGGAATCCTCCCTGCAGTCCCCACATGATGCCTCAGGTCCCTCTGCATTAGTCAATCCCACCACGCCTATGATTCAGCTTCATTAATTTGACTACAGCTGAGATGCACGGTCATTTTGCATCTGCCCTGCGTTCGCGTCTTCTTAGTTTGAGTTCTGGCGGTTGGTCGAATTTCTTACTGAGGTTATAAGTTGGAACAATTGTTTTCTTCATCTTGGTATATAATATTGAAATAGTCAAAAGCCGTTTTTTACCGCCGATAAATCGGCTTGCTTCAAAACTTCGTATTTTTTCATAGCCTTGCAATCATACGTAGCTAGAAAGCTAGTCTTTATTTTTTAGTTCAAGAACATGACAAGCTTACAGGAAAGCTTTCCAGTGGCATGAATGCATTCAGTTTTCCCTTGAGCTTTTGTACAAACTGCGTGAGAAATACCAACTAACGAGGCCAATTCTAGCAATTATATGACCTACGAATCAACGATCATTAGAAACTACAATGTATTTATGGATGCACACATATAGAACCCCGATAACACTGACGTTTGTGGGAGACGGTCGAGACCAGAAGTCTGTACTCGTGCACAGCGCCGGCCAGCCTATGACGGAGATGAAATACAGGAACTGATTTGTCGCTGCTGACCGTACGTTCGAATGGCGGATTAAATTTTTACCCATATTGCACTTTCTGTTTGCATACTCAAAACACAAATTAAAACCTCCCCACTATTCTAGTTAGAGTTTCCAGTTGGTTAGGTATGGACGGCAGAAGGTGGGTATCGCTTGGATCTGATTATGAGAGAATGCAGAGAAGAATATTGAACTGAAAGGGGAAATGTAATTGATGGAAGGAAATGTCTTGCCTTATCAGAGCGCACATTGCTTTACGTCTCCTAAAGATGATGATCCTAAAGATAAAGACTCCTACGTCTCCTTTACTCCATGTAATCCGACATCAATTTCGCGACACAGGTCTGGAGATCTGCTGGCGCCAGACGTGTGGAGTCAGCCCGGCCTCCCGCCGTCAGTCGATGAGTGTCGCGACACAGCTCTGGAGGGATGGTAGCGCCAGACGTGCAGCCAGCCCGGCCTCCCACCGTCAGTCGATGAGTGTCGCGACACAGCTCTGGAGGGATGGCAGCGCCAGACGTGTGGAGTCACCCCGGCCTCCCGCCGTCAGTCGATGAGTGTCGCGACACAGCTCTGGAGGGATGGCAGCGCCAGACGTGTGGAGTCAGCCCGGCCTCCCGCCGTCAGCCGATGAGTGTCGCGAGACAGGCACGATCGATGCGCCAAAGTGCCAACTGCAGACGCAGCCGTGCCGCGGCCCCTTCAGCTCCAGCTGACAGCTGACACGTGTCTCGCAACCTTTGACTGAGGCTCCACCGCAGGGCGTCTTCCTTGGTGTTAATGGTCCATGGTCGGATTAGTCGTGCCATTCCTACAATCGTCGGTGCTATATGCTTTCACACTTGGTGATGTTAGCGAAAAGTACACGTGGAAATGCTTTCCCGTGTAATGAGACGTCTGGTGTTTCGAGACAAAGCCTGGACAACACTCGCCTCCCTGTAGCTCTCGCCGGCGCCACCGCCTATGTCCATGGCGACCTGCCAAGTGTGCAGAGAAATGGCAGTTCTGTTGGCTGACATGCTTACTCGCGTTTGCTTGTTTAACGACCGAGCAAGACGACCGACTGTCGCCGCGACTGTGGCGGGCTGCACCCCCAGCACTGCACAGTGCAGCTCTGTCCTCACCCGGGCTGCACAGGCTGCATAAATGAATGCCGGACCCACGGCCAGTTAGATCAGGCCAGCCCCCGGCGCAGCGATCACCGTCAACCAGGCAGTACCGCGGCTAACGATCGCTGCGGTAAAAGTGCCGGGGCGATGTTCTCGGCCGCCGCCCTGGACGGATTATGACGTCACGACGGACGGACGACCGCATTAACAACTGCCCGGCCCGACAGGATTGCACCGAGATCCCGGATAGAAGCGAGGACAACAACGGCACGACTTGAGACTGTGTGGCGAGATTGTGGACACGCGGCCTTTCCAGTCGGCTCAGAATGCTCCGGACAAACGCAAACATTGGTGTGGGGCAGAGAAGCTAGCACTGACCGGTCAAATAGTGAAGTTACAAAGTATAACTTTTCAACATAAACCCTGCGAAATCACAATCTGGCGTTCTTTCTACATGCGGGCTTTACGACTTATCCTACCGATTAATACTTAGGCAGGAGTACCCTTCCTTACCCGTGTAGCCTGGCTACGGTACCAGCTACGGTACCAGCAATATAAATAATTGTCCTAGACTCCTTCACATAGAGATCGAAGTCGGTAACGTCTTGGAGTCCAGGGCTGGCTATGCTTAGGTGTTAATGAAGAGCTTTATAATAGGAAGTAAGCAAGGAAGGAAATCGGGGTTCATTTTGAGTGTTTTCGAAAATCAAGTGCTCTGAAATCAGGACGAAAAGGTGCATCGAACCGCTATTTGGACAAATCGTAAGTAGAAGTTTTCGAACGTTTGATTCCCTCCCCCACAAAAAAATGTTCGATATTTCTAACCGTTGTTCAAGTTTTTTTGTTGATAAACGCAAATCACACGGTTAAACTGAATTTTAAGTTAACTTAGCAAGACACGAAATAGCATGGTGTAGCATGAATTTGTGATATTTACTCCAATGGGCAAACAATGGTGCAACCTGATGTGATCAAAACAAATTTAGAAAAATATGACATAGCAGGTGCGTCAGTTATCTTGAAATGAACGATGACTGAAATGTTCATTTAAATACTTTCATTCGGGAAGGTGTGACTTCATTCCTGAAATGCAGGAATCTGCTCAAAGTTTTTAGGAAGTGACCGCACTTAACTTGCCGTAGATCAGTGAACTTGCACGATACGAGCAAATTTTTCTTCTTGAAGACATGCGAGATTGATGTTGGATAAGGCGTGCCAAGTTTGGGCACGCTATTGCACTCCAGTTTTTCTCACTGTCGCGGAAAAACCACATGGGGCGCATTCCCGCCTACACCTGGCCGGGCGCGGAATAAAAATGTGTACCTATTGAGTTAAAGTGCTTATGTACCAGGCGGCTTGTCCGTCCGACCGGTCTTGACGAAGGTGCTCCACAGACACTGGCCGGGTGGCGTGCGGCGCCAGCCTGGGGTGCTGCTGAGCTGACACGTGGCGCCCGCCGTGGGTGCTGCTGAGCTGACACGTGGCACCTGCCTTGGGTGCTGCTGAGCTGACACGTGGCACAGGCCGTGGGTGCTGCTGAGCTGACACGTGGCACGGGCCGTGGGTGCTGCTGAACTGTCACGTGGCACGGGCCGTGGGTGCTGTTGAGCTGACACGTGTCACGGGCCGTGGGTGCTGCTGAGCCGACACGTGTCACGGGCCGTGGGTGCTGCTGAGCCGACACGTGGCACGGGTCGTGGGTGCTGCTGAGCTGACACGTGCACGGGCCGTGGGTGCTGCTGAACTGTCACGTGGCACGGGCCGTGGGTGCTGTTGAGCTGACACGTGTCACGGGCCGTGGGTGCTGCTGAGCCGACACGTGTCACGGGCCGTGGGTGCTGCTGAGCCGACACGTGGCACGGGTCGTGGGTGCTGCTGAGCCGACACGTGGCACGGGCCGTGGTAGGGTTCGGCAGTCGATGGCACTGCCTGCCGGTTCTGACTTGAGTTGAGGCTCATGTGTACGTGCAAATAAGGGTACATCCCGGCCTGGCGTAAACTGGAGGCTGCGATGTGGTTCCTGCCGCCGCCTCGTCTGTAACAAGCTGCTGCTGAAGCTGTCGCAGCCGCCGACAGCGTTTCGGACCGGCGGACAGGTGTGTGGCTGTGTTCAGCTAGCGTCATCTGGATTGTCACCTGGGCTGTGCTGCCGTCCTTGAATTGTCGTCTAGGCTGTGCTGCCGTCCTTGGATTGTCACCTTGGCTGTGCTGCCGTCCTTGGATTGTCGTCTAAGCTGTGCTGCCGTCCTTGGATTGTCGTCTAGGCTGTGCTGCCGTCCTTGGATTGTCGTCTGGGCTGTGCTGCCGTCCCTTGGATTGTCACCTTGGCTGTGCTGCCGTCCTTGGATTGTCGTCTAAGCTGTGCTGCCGTCCTTGGATTGTCGTCTAGGCTGTGCTGCCGTCCTTGGATTGTCGTCTAGGCTGTGCTGCCGTCCTTGGATTGTTGTCTAGGCTGTGCTGCCGTCCTTGGATTGTCGTCTAGGCTGTGCTGCCGTCTCCTGGATCGTCTCCTGGACTGTGCTGCTACCGCTTGGCTGCTGCGTTGCCCTGGCTTTCAATTTGTATGTTTTTGAGAGGTATTTCCCACGTCGTGATGTTGACTCGGCCGCCTAATGAGCTGAAATTTTAACGGCCTTGCGGGGTGGGTCACCCACAGTTTCACAATGTTCTGCAACCGTGGCTTTTACTTTCTTCAGTATAGTAGTGAACACAGATGAGGATTTAGTTTGTTAGCTGCTTGCTTAAGGACATTTCGACCAAATGCAGATATGGAGCGTGCAGAAGAACAGTTAGGGGAAGGTGGCGTAGGTATTAGGTAAAAATGCATTTCATAAACACATGACATTGATGCTGCATTTGTCCACGTAAGAATACAAAGAGCATAACACTCAGCAAGTGACCTTACTCTTACAACTCGAGACTTCGCTTTGTGGACGTCATTTGTCTAGTAATTCCTATAAAATCCCGTAAATCTTTGTACAAGTCATTACTTTGTGACGGGAGAAAAAACTAATGGGTTTTAAGGAGTGTGCTTTCTATCCGCCCATTAGTGTTCACGACTCACGCTCCTGCAAGCCTAATTGGTGTGTCCATTGAATGGCCTTCTGAACCAATATTTGGTTAGTGAGTTACCTTCATGGCACCCATAATCACATCCATGTAAGTAGTTTATTCATAATGAAAATTGTATCACCAATGGCAAGAAACAACCAGCGCTGTTTCCCTTGGCATGCAAATGTGACAACAAATATGCCCTTTGTTCTAATTTTTGCTGGATCTTTGCCCCGTGTCAGTTGCCAAATTCCATTACAAAGAACTCTGGATTATGAAGACACAGTTCAATAGCAGAAGAGCCAAGTGGCACGATATCATACGTGTTTGTAATGACAGGAGCTAGTCCTGCATATTATTTAGTGACAAGTGGCTGAAATAATTTTACACATGGTTGATTAAATTTCGATGATTATGCACGAATCTAGATTGCATTTGATACCTTGCTTTTAAACATAAGTACGTGTACATGTATATATATATATATATATATATATATATATATATATATATATATATATATATATATCTGTGCTGAGGCGAAGAATATATTCGAATCCAGTGAAGGCAATTTGCATGAACCATGGCCTTAGTATGAATATTTTCATGAGCAATTGCTGGTTTCAGGAGATAGGTACCTAATTTGGCAACCACCTTGACATGCACCTACCTGCCTGTTATCGAGCTGGATATAATTGATATCAAATGTGAAATTCAGGGACAAGGTTGTCTGATTGCGTACACCGAAGGCACCACTTTAAAGTCGGAATTTTATTCGACAGGGTTAACATTTTGACACATCATGGATAATCGTCATCTCTTCCATCGGAAATCGGTTCAAATTCGGTTTCAGTACTTTCCGAAAACAACTCCCCAAAATCTCCACCCTCTCCAACCCAGGTACCTACCCATGTGTCTGTGCCGCATACATACAACCTTCACGGGTATGTGTGTGTGTGTGATTGTGGTTTTAGGGCGCATCGACCATGGTTGGTCATTTAGCGCCCATAACAGAGCAGAGAACTACTTAGTTGGAGTCAGGTCTTAGTACTGCGATTGGGCGGATGGTTTTTACTGACCTGAGTATATTATATAAAATCCCATTTTCTTGAAGTAGTGACACACGTTTCCTAAGCAGTTCGAGTCGTCTCGAAGGAGATTTGGGAACGTCCTGCTGGTTCCAATGTACTGGGCTCTCTCCTGTGCGTAGTGCTGACATGTAAGAATGTGATGTACCGTTAGTGGAGAACTGCATCTTGGGCATTTTAGCTTGTTTTCTTTTATGAGGAGGTGGCGATGTGTGGCATAGGTGTGTCCGATTCGGAGTCTTGCCAGCGCTACCTCCTCCGCTCGAACTTTCCTGGAAGACGAGGGCCAGTAACCTATTTTTGGTTTGATTTCTCGGAGTTTGTTGGTGGTCAGGGCGTCCCAGCTACTTTGCCATTTATTTATTTATTTATTTATTTAACAATACATGTCCTCCACGTGCAGTGGCTGTTACGGACAGTCTGCATGTACTCAGAGATCAGTGGGTAAAAATCTCGTGAAGGTAGAGGGAAGGTGCGAGTGCATGGTTTCTGTGCCGCTCGTTTCGCCGCTGCGTCAGCGAGTTCGTTTCCCCAAATGCCAACGTGGCTCGGGATCCAGCAGAAGGAAACGGATTTTCCCTCTCGTTTCAGCAGGGTGAGCCGGTGTAAGATGTCCTGCAGAAGAGCTTCCTGTGGGTTGAAACTTTGCAGTGCCGATAGGCTGCTCAAAGAGTCGGACAGGACAACACACGAGTAGTGCTCGCTGACTTCAATGAAGCATAGCGCCTTCAGGATCGCAACTAGTTCCGATGTATAAACGGATGCGTTTGATGGAAGTGTGAAGGACCTCGTGACGGATCCGGTGACAAACGCGCATCCGACACCCTGTTTTCCTTTGGAGCCGTCTGTATATATCAGGGTACGTCCGTCGTACGTGGTTATACGCTCCAGTGCATTTAGCCGGAGCAGTTCTGTGGTGACGTCACCCTTCTTGGACGTGCATAGGGCCAGGTCTACTTCTGGTGACACTAATTCCCAAGGCGGGATCTGTGATCGGTCAGCAATCAGGATTCCACGCATACGGATACCACTTGCACGAATGTGTTTACGCATTCTCACGCAGAAGGGTTCAGGGTTTGCCTTCAGTCCTCCGTGGAACAGTGCCAATAGCCGACGAGAAAACACCGCGGCATATGTTGGGTGTGGAGGATATTGCCTCAATTTGCATGCATAGCGAAGGCCAAGCTGATCACGTCTCAGTGCCAGATGCGGCTCGTGGGCTTCCACGTGGAGACTTGCTATTGGCGAAGTTCTAAATGCGCCGGTTGCAATGCGTAAGGCTGTATTGTGGACCGTATCAAGTATGCGCTTTCTGGCGGTGCTTGCACCATCATATACAAAACAACAATAGTCGAGCTTAGAGCGGATGAGCTGTCGGTACATCTGTAAAAGTGTTGCACGGTCTGCTCCGTATGATGTTCGTGCCACACATTTCATGATGTTAAGAGCTTTAAAACAGCGCTGGCGCAGAGACTTAAGGTGGTCACCGTACGTCAAGCGTCTATCGAAAGAAACGCCGAGGAACTTCGCAGTAGATCGCAGTGGGATTGGTTTTCCGTATAGTTGGAGCGCTATTTCAGAGTAGCATGACCGTCGACGGAAAAAATGTACAGCCACAGTTTTTCCTGCGGAAAATCGAAGACCATTTCGGTAGCTCCAGTCTTCAAGATGATGTATGGCCAGCTGTAGCTGGCGGTTCAGAGATGGTGTACGAGAAGCGGAGAGCCAAATTGCGAGGTCATCCACGAAAAGTGAGCGTCTGATATTTTCTGGTAGTCTCTTTCCTATATCGTTGATAAGTACTCCAAACAGGGACAACTGAGCACACTTCCTTGTGGAACTCCGTTCGTGAGCACGCATCTTTCTGATAAATGATTCCCGAGTCGGACGCGGAAGCACCGATCAGCCAAAAAGTTTTTGATGAAGATTCCCATGGGTCCTCTGACGCCACAGTCCCATAACTTCATCAAAATGCCGTGACGCCAAGCGGTGTCATAAGTGGCCTCCACATCGAAAAACACGGCACCTACGTGCTTGTGATACTTAAAACCGGCACGGACAGGTGTGTCCAAGGCTAAAACCTGGTCCACTGTGGATCGGTTTTTACGGAAACCACACTGGGCGCTTGAGAAGAAGTCCTGCTGCTCTAAAAACCATGTTAAACGCGTATTTACCATTTTTTCCATCAATTTACAGAGTGAAGATGTCAGCGCAATGGGTCTGTAGTGGAGTGCTTCCAGACCACTTTTCCCAGGCTTCAAGATTGGAATAACTGTGGCCTCGCGCCAAGTGCACGGAAAGCTTCCTCTTTCCCATATGTCGTTAAAGGATGCTAGGAGTGCATCCAAAGCACTTGGAGGAAGATGTTTCAGCATGTCGTTGTGTATGGCGTCCGGTCCCTCAGATACACATTTGAGCGTACTAATAGAGTGTTTCAGCTCCACCAAGGTAAATGGCTGATTATAAGTGTGTTGTATTGCGGTGGAAAAATCGACAGGATTTACCTCGCATCTACGTTTATGTTGTATAAATCTATGGTTGGCTTCGCTATCTTCACTCCGCTCCGCTAGGGCATTGGCTATCTCGTTGGCCACGTCGAGTGGATGAGCGATTGTTCGGCCTTGGATTTGCAACACCGGTAGTGGACTGGAAGAGAGCTGCCCGGATATACGTCTTACTCTAGCCCACACCTGTGAAATTGGGGTAAAACGATTCATTCCGCCTACATACTCTTTCCAGGAGATTCTCTTTGCTGTCCTTATTGTGCGCCTGGCGAGAGCTCGGGCTTGTTTGAATGCTAACATGTTTGCGGTAGTGCTGTAAAAGCTTCTTAAAAAGCTTCAGGGCTCTCTTGCGCGCGCGGATAGCCGTAGCGCACCCGTCGGTCCACCAGGGGACCGGGGTGCGGCGTGGGGTACCAGTAGTGCGTGGGATACATGCATGGGCGCAATGGAGTAGTCGTGCAGTAAAATCATCGATGTGGGTGCAAAGATTGTCAGTGTCACGAGTAAGGACAGTATGTACATCTGATTCGAATCGAGTCCAGTCCGCTTTTTTAAGATTCCAACGCGGTGGTCGCGTTCCTAAAACTGCGCCTCTTCGAAGGGTTAGCCATACCGGAAAGTGGTCGCTTCCGTGGCAGTCATCGTCGACTGACCATTCAAATTCCTGAGTCAGTTGAGCGCTTGCCAAGCTTAGATCTAATGCTGACGTCTGGCCTGAGGGCATAGTAAGATGGGTGTGTGCACCCGAGTTTAGCAGGCAGAGTGATCCCTGTAGGATTAAGTCTTCGAGGATCCGGCCGCGTGTGTTGGTGTCTATGCATCCCCACGCAAGGTGATGGGCGTTGAAATCACCAAGGAGAAGTATTGGCGGGGGAGTTCAGTCAGCAACCGCTTGAAATCAACAGTGGGGAAAGCGACGCCAGGGGGCAAATACAGGGAGCACAGACTTATACGCCTGTGGTTGAAAGTCGCCTCCGCTGCGACTGCCTGCAGAGTAGTTCGGAGAGTGAGCTCTCGCGCTGGCACGCTATGATGGACGGCGAGTAGAACGCCCCCGTGGGAAACGTTTCCAGATGGTTCGTCGTGGCGGAACACAGTATAGTATTTCAGCCTCACGTTGTCGTCTGGTGCTAGCTTTGTTTCTTGGAGGCAAATGGCTGCCGGGTTGTGTCTATTTAAAATGGTCACAAGGTCACAAATAGAGGTTTTTAGGCCTCGGCAGTTCCATTGTAAAATCGTTGTGGGATTCAGCTAAGACGTGTTAAGATGATAAGAGTGACTAACTGCGTGGTCACTACTGCATGGATGGTCCAGATTGGGCCCTTGACCTCGCCCTGGGGGATCCTCCATCGGTCGGAGAAGATTGCCAGGGTGGAGCTCGTTTTCTGCTTCTGACAGGAGACGTACATATACGGGTATCACCCACATGTGGTGGAGTGGGTGGAACGGTGGGTGATGTCTCAGGTGGTCGGAGGAGGGGAGGTGCGGAGTTTCCAGGTGATGGTGAGGTTGAAGTGGTTACCTGTGAAGTTGCTGTCGCTCGTGCGCTCGGAGATGCATTGCGGCTTGGGCGTTCCAAGGCTGTGGCACATTGGCGGGCACTGGAGGTCGGTGTTCGGTCCGCAGACGGAGGCGTTACGGGGATGCGTCGTGACAGTGCACTGGTGAGCGTTGGAGGGGGAGGGGTTGGAGGAGGGGGAGGTGGAGGAGGCATGGTCTGTGGGGATGCTTGGGTGGAGTGGGTTGTGGGGGTGGGAGTAGTGGATATGGTGGACGAGGAGTTTAGGACCTTGGCGGGTTTTCTGGATCGTTGGACTACCGTCCACTTCCCGCCCTCCTCGTGTGCCACCGCCGCCGCTTCCGAGGGGACTGCGGAGGCCCGGAGAGGCGCCGACTGCGACTTCTCTATGGTCTGGTCAGGCCTTTGTGTTGGTGCCGCGGCTATTTCGTCCACAGTGGAAGGGAGTACGCAGGAGATACCAAAAGAGCGCAACAGGGCGCTAAGCTGGGAGAGCAGCTGCGCGGCGCTAGTAGGTTGCTGATGTCCATTGTTGGTCGGAGTACTGCGTGTTTTCTGTGCATAAGATATCTTCGGGTGACTATCCTCGTATGCCTCACGGGCTTGCCTAAAATACAAATTTCTGGTGCATTTCAAAGACAAAATCTCCTTCTCCTTGAGATAGGCCGGGCATGACCGGTCAGATGTTATGTGAGGTACCTGTCCTCTCCCACAGTTCACACACCATAGGCTGTCCGATTCGCATCTGTCGATGGGGTGATCCGCCGATCCACATCGTCCGCACGCAGGGCGTCCGCGGCAATGTTGTGTCGTGTGACCATATCGTTGGCATCTGAAACACCTCATGGGGTTGGGGACATAAACTCTAACATTAACTCGGACATATCCTACCGACACTGTGGATGGTAAGTCTGTGGAGTTAAAAGTAAGAATGATGTTGTTGGTTGCATGAAGTTCCCCTCCCCTTCGCATCTTCATTCTCTGCGCCTCCAGCACACCGTACTCTGCCAATCCGTCAACGATCTCTGCTTCCGTGACATCCCTCAGATCGTAGCAATTTATAACTCCTTTGCAGAAGTTCTTGGTTTTGTGGGGCTGGACTTTTATTGGGATTGCGATATCTCTAGGCCCATCTGGGGTACGTGCACTATAGATGAATTTATCTATGTCCAAGGCTCTCCTTGCGTCCTCTTCGTATCGAAATTCCACCTCAATTCCTTCATCCCGTAGTTTGTCACATCGCGTCACAGTTCCAAGGCGGTCACATCCTCGCTTGCGTTGGAAGGGGGAGAGAGATGACAGTGTTTTCCCTGGGTCTGTCGATTTGAACAGCAAGATGCGCGGAGTGGATATTCGTGGTGTAGAGGTAGGACTCGGGCGTTCAAAGTGTCTATATCTTTTGGGTACGTTGTCCGGGTGTGGCATACGTGCTGAATTCGCGACTGGGCCCTGGCTTACGTCACGGAGGCACGCGGTCTGGTCCTCGTGAGAGGAACCAGGAAATGGGTTTGTGTTAGATGTAGCCATGTGAGGTTATGTTTGTTCAGCTCCACGCGACGCCCCACCCCTCTGGGGGCCCTACTGGGGGGACGCCTGTATCCCGTAAGCGGGAGGACGCCAGACGTCCACGGAGCGATACGGGGCAGGCGACACCATCACCCGGTCGGGAGAGAGAAGCTCACCACCCCGACCCGGATCCAGCGCCGCCCACCCCTTGACCCCGGCCGGCCGGGCTGGCAGGCACTGGGAACCCAGGCCCCCAGCCCGAGGCGACCAGCCACTTGGCCCGCGTGAGGCCCCACGGGCCCGCCCGCCCCTCCGGGATATCAGGACCAAAGAGGTGTGTTGGTCCCCCGTCACAACTAGCACCGTGCGACGGGGGACCTCAACCTCCAGGACTCCGTCAACCCCTGGGGACGGGCCGAGGGGGCGCGGCTACCCCGATAAAAAAGGAGCTGGTGGGCAGGACCGGGGAAGTTGTCCTGCCTGCTCATAGTAGGGACAGTTGGTGTTGCAGGGCCAGATGAAGGACATGGATGTGGGGATGAGATTGGGATTGGACTGGGAACGCATGGATGGAAGGACGAGTGAGGCACTCTTAGTCTGACCTCTCCCCGGCCGCCTGGTGGTCTGGCCGCCGGATCCTTAAGGCACGCAATCCCCCCACCACGGAAAGGTGATGCCTCATCGGGGGGTTCACGGGTATGTGAAGACATACATATATATATATATATATATATATATATATATATATATATATATATATATATATATATATATATATATATATATATATATATATATATATATATATATATATATATATACATGCATGTACAACGTCCTGGAATTAGTTTGAAGCTTAGCAGCTAACTGGACGCCACCAGAACGACCCCATTGGCTTACGCACATTTTCCAAATCAATACCTCGGTTTGATTCGTTTTCGTCAAGTATTAAGTGGTAATACGCAAATGCGTTTCATTTAAAGTTCATCACTATCCAACTGCCAAACTTTTTCAAGCAAATATCTACGTTCATTCTGGCCAAAAACAATGATTGCCGTGTCACCAGATTCATCCGCCATCAAAGATTGCTTCTGTGCAAATAAACACTGTTGTCCCGAGGAACCCTTCAACTTTCGATCGCTCTTTTTCAGCTTAGTCCAGCGACTTCACGCTCTGCTTGTGTGGTAATAGTCATGCTTTTCTGGAGGATGCATATTTGTCATTTGGCCGTGCCCCCAGTTGGGGGGGGGGGAGGCATGTTCCCTGAATCCGCCATGGACTGTACCCATGGCCCATGGTATGAAACTTAAGGATATACTCAGGCTCCGACTGAGCCGCTGCATGAGTTTGTTATCTCTCAGTCTGAATAGCTTGCATCGTGCTTGCAAGCAGCACGGCATGATCGTAATTCCTCCGAACCTGCAGCAACTTCACACGTCTGGCACAGTTTCGAATGCACTCGGGCGAAACAGTCGGCTGCTGACGTACACCTACTGCCATCTATGGACAATCGAAAGAACTACCGAAGTCCTTGCAGGCTGCCAGACTACGTGGTCAGGATAAACCAGAGACGTACTGGCGCTCATTACAGCTTTGCGCGTGGGCACCCACACAGATTGCGAGGGTGAGGGGGATACAGAAACTGCACTTGCATGGAAATTAGACATTATATTGAACATGCAACATTTGTAGACTAATGGACGTTGCACGAAAATAATTGACGTGAAAGCCGTTTGTATTCGGCTTCCCTCTAATTACTGGTGGCGGCGTTAATGCGCTCAAGCCAGGCGCGGGGTCGAATGGAAGTAGAAGCTCAGTGGAGCGGTGCTCCAGCAGGTCAGAAGGCCAGTGGGTACTCTCGGTGGGGTGACCAGGTAAGCTCTACCGATCCGCATCCATTTTCACCGCTCCACTGGCTCCTGAGTTGGTAGCTCACCGTCCGCCAGTGGCGTGGTCACGGACGGTGACGGCCACTGGCAGATCCAGGGGAGGGGCAAAAAGCAATTACCCATGTCCTAACTATCCGAACTTCCGAACGCTGGTATCTACATATCATCTCGCAGTTTTAACTTTTATCGATCTGAAAGCAAAATTTGAATGCTTGATGAATGATATGAAAAAGTCCTGAAAGTCTCGCCACAAGGGATTAAACATCTTGCCAGCACACACTACTCATTCATGTCTTCTAGATGCGCCGCTGAAAACGTCTAATGACGTCATCACTCTATGCTGCTATGCTTTGACAAGTGATGCAGACAGATGCTCCCGAATGCTGCAGCTCGAGGCCCATTGGTGGTGTCACCGGTAACGCCATTGGCTCCGTCAGGAGACAATAATGACAGGGGATTTACAGTGTAAGGGTAGCTACTTAGCGGGAGGTGAGCACGAGAACGTGCCAAACAAATGAACAAATGAAGACATGAAGAAGGCACACTTATAATGCAAAGGAGCCATTGTTTTTTCTTCAATAGAATGTTCCAAGGATTAATATATTTATCGAAAAGTGGGGCGTGGTCCCTGGCCAGATGTTCCTACTGCGACGTAGTTGGAAAATGTCAGATTGTAATGATGCTTACCTTCCTTGGTGAATGTGACACGCGTGACACGCTAAGGAAACCCATTGCCACACCAAGACCATGACTCTATGCCTTCTCTAGTATTCATCAAACAATCTAGAGTTTTGTCGGTTCACCAGAATTCATCCAAGTGCATGTTACTCGACGTTAAATAAGATGCAGCACACATCTACTTAAAATACACTATGATCATATTAAATCGGGTAAAATTTGCAAACTAAATAGTGCAACCTATAAAACAGACGTTTTTCGTTTTGAGCAGAATGCATCTTTTAAAACAGAATTGCAAGTTTTCATGAAAACAGAATGCATTTGTGCTGGTGTTGACAATTTTCGTCTGACGAATTCCTGAGGTAGTGCAGCTATCCAAACTTGGTACAACTTGCCGGTTCTGGGTTATATTATCTGTCTGGCTTGAACAGAAAAAAAACCTGTTACATACGGCAAATAGTGGGAAGCGAGTGGTACCAAACTACGTGCCAGAATATTGCTGAGCTCTTCAGAAATGATAGCGCAAAAAAACGTGAGCCACCATCCGAACAAAGTTCGGATGGCG
The DNA here is from genome assembly GCA_034440575.1 of Imbricaverruca yamaguchii. Classification (NCBI taxonomy): domain Eukaryota; kingdom Metazoa; phylum Arthropoda; class Thecostraca; family Neoverrucidae; genus Imbricaverruca; species Imbricaverruca yamaguchii. The sequence continues at coordinate 362,983 of JAOTOL010001482.1, read as the reverse complement.
ATGCCTGGTCGCGCGCCAGCGCCCCGACTCAGCCGCCGCCGGCACGCCTACATTCTTGGCGGCCAAAATGGCTGTGCAGGAGTCGCAGCCGCCAGCGCACGCTGCCGACTGGCGGCTGTGACTCGCCGTCCACAAAGGCCAGACGCACGCCGGGCGCGGCGGCCCACCGACGCTCCGCCAGCCGCCGGCTGGCCGCTGACGCGGCGCCGGATGGCTTCCCAGATACGGCCGGCCAAATTTGACTGAAGACGACCGGGGCCTTCGACGAAATCGTCCGGCTTCCAGTGTGTTATACTCGGGCCTGGTGCCTGCATTGCGGGATTCACTACAATAAATTTTCTGGTAAAATAGGATGATGGAATAAAAACATTGAACATATGGTGTGAAGTGCCCCTGTTGTAATTAGTACTGACAGACACAATGTTCTTTTTCCCATTGGTATTGATATGTTTATTCATTCATAATATCTCTAACAGGTAAAATATCAATTGATGGGACCTTACAAAAATAAACGTCAAACATATTCATGATTCGTAGGTTTAAAAACAAGCAATATAAAACGGTTACTACGGACATGTCATTGCCACGTATAGACATTTCCCATGCGGCACTCCACATCGGAAGTGCTTCCAAACAGTCCGAAGATGCCTGCATTGTCGTACCAATGCTCCATCCAGGCGTTTGCCTTTATTGAAGGCCCGAATCCCAACACATCGCATATTTCCGCTCGTGAACAACAAGAGAGAGAGAGAGAGAGAGAGAGAGAGTAGGTAGCGGGTCGACCGAGGCGGCACGTGCCAAAAGAAACAGCTGAGTGATGTTGTTCGAGGGACTGTTCCCGGCAGAAAGTGTGTCGTGCTGAGCCTTTCATGTCACAAAACTCAAACGAAAAATAAGTAGAGTGCTGTTATTGAAGAAAAGCAAGGAGGGTAGCACAATCAGAAGCCTGGGGGGGGCAATAGCCATAACTTCCTGTCGTGCTAGGGAGGTCCATTTCGGCAAGCGAACGGCGCTGAAATTTTTCTTTCTTTTCCGTTGCGACCAGTGGTAACTGGCACCCCTGGTCCAGTGGCGCACCCAATAAGGGGAAGACAAAGAGGGTAAACGTCCCCTCCCTGAGAGCTGGTGAGCCCTCATGAATCGCGCCGGGTTCATAGAAATGGTACCGTTGCTCTGAACAATCGCGCAGGGGCTCCACACATTTCCGTCCAGGCCACAAGCAATCACAGCTCCTATTGGAGCACCGAGGGACCCTAAGGTTTGTTAAGGATTCTGCAGTGTGTCGGGGCCTCTAGGACGTGCTGAAAGTGGGCTAAGAGCGCTTCAAGCCCCCTAAAACGTGTCGCGGCACCCAGTGTGGTGTGGTGAACGTTGGAGCTTCCAATGCGCTTTCGGAAGCTTTAGGAGCCTTCATCATGACTGAGAGGCCTTAAACGCATTGGGGCCTTCAATACTCTGGTGAGTCCCCTCTGTTGTGCGTTTTTGGACTATCAAATGCGCCTTTGGGTTGTCACCTTTGTATGGAGCTCCAGGCGCAAGTTGTCAGTGGCCCCAGTTGGTAAAAAAGCTAAGCTTCATCTCCAAAAGGCCGTCTAAATGGTTCCTTTGACACGACGGGACTACTGATTAGTGGATTTAGACTGGGTAGTTGGGTATGGAGCAGTGGAGTACACCAGGATTTGCGTCAGGGGAGTGGGGGAAGGAAGCAAACAGACGCAGAGGGAGAGCAAAAAACACCATTATTCTTTATAGTCATCATATTTCGACCACGACTTCGTTCAGAGGGGAATTTCGAATGACAAATATTTTAAAACAATTTAATTTTCCTATTAAGGGGATTCCAATTAGGTCCCCTCATTGTGTTTATTTGGCTTCCAAGATGTGATGTTTCATGTACACGGCGCGATATCTGGGACTATAGTACGATTTTTGGGGGGCGTCCATGCGATTGTAGCCCGGCCTGATTTCTTGATGTATCGGCACGATTTTTCGGGAGCCCAGAACGTTTTTTTTTCGGGTCCCGGTGCGGTTTTTCGGAGCAGCGGCGCAATTTCTCAGAATCCAGATACGGTCATACGGGCAGTACCTGGAGCCTGTAATGGACCCATGAGCTCTCAGGGAGCGGGGTCTCCCCTTTCACCTCATTCGATGTGCCATGCGTGAGGAACAGGAAACAACTGCTCATTGTTTGGCATTTTGATTCAAATTTGGCGCTTCTCGGATTTCGCATTTTGCAGATCATTTTGGAAAGGGTTGGCATGGCTGGAATGGTCCACCTTGGTTCAGCTGGTGTCAATGTCGGATCTAGGCAGTGAATGCTAGTCAGTAGCGACGGATCATAGAGGGGGTCATAGTCACCGTATCCACCCCCTTAGCCTGTGAGTCTTCTGCCTTTGGGTGAACGAGTATTAGGCTTCCTTCTTTGCTCCATTTAATTCCGAAAGTCAACAGGACGGAATGGAAATATGATTGGTATTTGCGGGAAGTTTATTGGAAGGCGCGTCAAGCTAAGTGAAGGGCTCTAACCGGAAAGATATGAATTGTTTTTAAAAAATCATTTTTATACTCCTAGTTTGTTCGTTGTATAGATGAGCGTTGCTCACATTCAACAATCAGAAGCAGATGGTAAACAAGCGTCCAGGAGCTCCAAAATCCATGTTTCGATCCACTCTGTATTATACAGTCACATTGCATTGTTCTGACAGGGGCTCCACATGTAGACGATGACTGTTGGCGCGCTTTTATTTGTGAAAACAATGACGTGTGCAGCTGGTGCCATACACTTGGACGTCCTGAAATAACCTGAGGTAAAAAGTGAACAAAAGGCTCACACAAATGATTTATATGTCACATTCGTACCTCTAGTATGCTAAGCATGGAACATCTATGCCATATACCTAGTGCGGGTTTCACAACGAAAACATGTCAACTTTTCCTGTGCCTGGTGCGTCTCATCGAACCTGGCCATTCAAACCACATTGCTCTGCACACTGCTTCATTACTACACTGCTCATTAGCACATTTTCACGGGGAAAGTACCTAAATGTGATTATATTTGTTCTTAGGCCAAAATATATACTATCTATGGCCGGTTCACAACTACAGAACGTTGTTCTGGAAGCAATGGTAATTTTATCGTCAAATAATTTGTCGAGTGTTTTTGGGTAAGTTTCATACTAAGCACGACTAGTTTGGTTATGTTAGAAAACATTATGCTACTTCCTTCAGTACCGCACAGAAAATGTCAATATGAAACCGAGGATTTCGTGGCATAGGTATGTGAACTATCCATCTGCGCCAAGTTGGCAAGTTGGCTGTGACGACTACCCATCTGCGCCAGGTCACCGTACTGTGGCTGTGCCAACTACCCATCTGCGCCAGTCACCGTACTGTGGCTGTGCCAACTACCCATCTGCGCCAGGTCACCGTACTGTGGCTGTGCCAACTACCCATCTGCGCCAGTCACCATGGCTGTGCCAACTATCCATCTGCGCCAGTCACCATGGCTGTGCCAACTACCCATCTGCGCCAGGTCATCGTACTGTGGCTGTGCCAACTACCCATCTGCGCCAGTCACCGTACTGTGGGTGTGCCAACTACCCATCTGCGCGTCACCATGGCTGTGCCAACTACCCATCTGCGCCAGGTCACCGTACTGTGGCTGTGCCAACTACCCATCTGCGCCAGTCACCGTACTGTGGCTGTGCCAACTACCCATCTGCGCCAGTCACCGTACTGTGGCTGTGCCAACTACCCATCTGCGCCAGTCACCATGGCTGTGCCAACTACCCATCTGCGCCAGTCACCATGGCTGTGCCAACTATCCATCTGCGCCAGTCACCATGGCTGTGCCAACTACCCATCTGCGCCAGGTCATCGTACTGTGGCTGGCCAACTACCCATCTGCGCCAGTCACCGTACTGTGGGTGTGCCAACTACCCATCTGCGCGTCACCATGGCTGTGCCAACTACCCATCTGCGCCAGGTCACCGTACTGTGGCTGTGCCAACTACCCATCTGCGCCAGGTCACCGTACTGTGGCTGTGCCAACTACCCATCTGCGCCAGGTCACTGTACTGTGGCTGTGCCAACTACCCATCTGCGCCAGTCACCATGGCTGTGCCAACACCCATCGCGCCAAGTCACCGTACTGTGGCTGGCCAACTACCCATCTGCGCCAGGTCACCGTACTGTGGCTGTGCCAACTACCCATCTGCGCCAGTCACCGTACTGTGGCTGTGCCAACTACCCATCTGCGCCAGTCACCATGGCTGTGCCAACTACCCATCTGCGCCAAGTCACCGTACTGTGGCTGTGCCAACTACCCATCTGCGCCAGGTCACTGTACTGTGGCTGTGCCAACTACCCATCTGCGCCAAGTCACCGTACTGTGGCTGTGCCAACTACCCATCTGCGCCAGGTCACCGTACTGTGGCTGTGCCAACTACCCATCTGCGCCAGGTCACTGTGTGAAGTCACCGTGGCTTTTGTGTACAGTTGTAAGCACGTAAATCATGAGCCGGGGAACACGATCATGTTGTATGCCAAGTGCCAGCACTCATTTCTGGTCGACTGTACTTACGTGCAAACCAAAATATAGCAATGAAAATGAAGAAGCGTTAATACATTAACCATGAACAGGATTCGCCACTTCGCTGGCTTCTACGGGGCAGGGTTGGGTACTGTGGTGTTGTATCGTGTTGTAATGTATGTCTGCCTATGTACGTGTGAGCCGAGCTGGTGAGCCGGTGAAGGGGAGGGGGAAGGGGCCGCCGATCGGCGCCGGTCTGCCGCGCGGGGTTCCGGCGAGTGACTCATGCGATGAGTCACGATCACGCGCCGTCTCCGAACCTGAAACCCCTCTGATTCAGCCGACGTGGTGAGATGGCCCCCGGTCGAGCCGGGGCAGTCGGCTGCCAGGTCTGGCAATATACGGGTGCGGATGGCTCCAAGTTTTTGCTAAAGTTTACTACAAGCTGTTTCGGCTTTAGGTGTCGCCACGATGCCGATCGAGACTGACGTGGCAACGGCGGGGAGCCAAGTGGTGACCGACGGGGAAGTGTGCCGGTACCAGCAGCAGTGCGCGAGGCGACACCGGCATTCGACGCAAGAACGATTCCCGAGTTCGACGGTACGGCAAACGTCGCCGAGTGGTGGGAGCAGGCTGCGCTGCTCTGTGAGCTGCGATCCGTGTCGCTGATGTCGGTGCTGCCAACGCGCCTGCGAGACGGTGCGTTTGCGGTATGGTCACGGATGCCGCCGGCGACCCGATATCATCTGGCAAGTGTGAAGGCGAAGCTGATGAAGGCGTTCGCGTTAGACCCCTTCTCAGCTCAGGCCGAGCTGAGTCGACGGCGTCTCAAACCAGATGAGGCTGTCGACGTTTACCTGGCTGAACTACAACAACTAGCGGAACTGATGGGCGGCCTGCCTGAGCAGGCGATCGTCATCATCTTCGTGAATGGCTTGCCCGACGCCGCTCGAGCCGCCGTGCGCGATGGGCTGGACGGCGTGTTCGATCTGGAGCGCGTTCTCGACCGCGCTCGATCGGTACTGTCTCGCTCACCGGCGGCTGGAGCCGATCCACCTGCGCCCGCAGTAGCAGCGGCAGTGCGAGCGCCGCCGCTAATTGTGCCCATGACCGGTGAGGCTCCCGTGAGGAGAGGTGGGGGTGCGCCGCCGGCCCAGCGACCGTTCCGACAACCTGGGGCGATCAGGTGCTGGTCGTGCGGTCGGTTGGGCCACGTCGCGCGGCTGTGCCCAAACGGCCGCGGAGGGGCCGCATCAGCGCTAGCCGTCTCTCCGCAGCATCCAGAAGGAGCGCTCCCATCGTACCAGTCATCGTTGACGGACAGCGATGCCAGGCCCTCGTAGATACCGGATGTGAAGAAACGATTGTGTACGCGGGCTGTGTGCCGCGCTGGGAGCGGCGCGACACCGTATGACTGCGGTAAATGGCAGTGTGGTGCGGTGCTGTGGTACGGCCGACGTTCAATTGGAGGTGCAAGGCCGTAGAGCTGCGTTACGCGCAGTTGTGGTGCAGGAACGGCTGATGGGTGTCGATGTGTTACTCGGCATGACGGGGATAGAGGCGTTGGGGGCGTGTTTGTCCGTACGGATGTGATTCGTTTTGCAGGCCCGGATCGAGTACGGCCCGTACCGGTAGCGGCCGTTCGGTCGGATGACGGGCTGACAGGTAAACGCATCGAGACCGCCGACTTCGCCGCCGTTTTCGACGGTCATCACTGGCAGGTGAGATGGAAGTGGGCAGACGGGTCGGGTCCGGACAGGTTGACGAACTCAGTGGCCCGGTATGCGGTTCCCGCGGGCGTACGGGATCAGTTCGACGCAGAACTGAGATTGTGGATTGCCGAGGGGTGGTTGCAGCCGTATGACGCTCGTACCCACGGACCGGCGCGGGGCCTGATCCCTCTCATGGCTGTGGTGCAGAAAGCAAAAAACAAGGTGCGACCCGTGTTGGACTATCGTGAGCTCAACACCTATCTGGCACCTCACACAGCCGATGCGGACGTGTGTCACGAGCAGTTACGCAAATGGCGCCGTCACGGTGATGATGTCGCCGTGATTGACCTGCGCAAAGCGTTTTGCAGCTGCATATCGCTCCCGATTTGTGGCCGTTTCAGACTGTGATCGTGGATGGCGAGCAGTATTGTCTGACCCGGCTTGGTTTTGGTCTCAGCGTCGCGCCGCTGATCATGCGTGCCGTGGTGAGGGTTGTGCTGGACCAGGACCAGCGAATGACTGAGGCCGTGTTGCCATACGCGGACGACCTGTTGGTCAATGAGACTGCCGTCTCCTCCGTCGAGGTAATGCGTCATTTCGCCCGGTACGGTCTGGCCTGCAAAGCTCCCGAACGCGCCGCTGACGGCGCACGGCTGCTTGGTCTCAGGGTCAAAAAGGACGCTGACGGTGTCCTACGATGGGCACGAGACGGCGCCACGCCGGCCAAACCCCCCGAGGTGTTAACACGTCGGTCGGTGTTCGCGTGGGCCGGTCAGCTCACATCGCACATGCCGATTGCGGGCTGGCTACGGCCGGCCGTCGCATGGCTGAAGCGGCTGGCCAACAAGGCGAGCACCGACTGGGACACTCCCATACGTGACGAAGCCTTGCGTATGCATGTCAGAGACGTATCGCGACGAGTTGGGTCCGCGGACCCGGCCCGCGGCCAGTGGCGTGTCACCGGTAGCGCTGTCACGGTGTGGACGGACGCCAGCGCTATTGCGCGGGGTGTCGTGCTGACAGATCCGGTTACCGGTGAGACGTTGGAGGACGCGTCGTGGCTCCGGTCCGACACGGACTCCGACATGCATATTAATATGGCGGAGTTAGACGCGGCCGTGAGCGGCATCAGTATGGCCGTGGCCTGGGGCTTTACGCGAATAGATCTGCGTACGGACTCCGTTACCGTACATCGGTGGTTGACGGACGCGATTACAGGCCGGTCGCGTTTGCGGACAAAAGCGCAATCGGAAATGTTGATCCGACGTCGAGTCGCTGTGTTCCAGCAAACGGTGACTGAGTACGGCCTGCACGTGGCGATAGACCTCGTACCGTCGGACGCCAACGTGGCTGACACACTGACCCGAGTTCCGAAAGAATGGTTGCGGACGGGAGGTGGCGTCGGTGGTCCCGAGATCGTGGTCGGCGCCGTGCAGTCCCAGAGTACCGCAACTGCCGCCCAGATCACTAGCGTGCACGTCCAGACCGGGCACATGGGCGTACGGCGTACGTTGTGGTACGCGCGCCGGGAGATGCCCAACGCGCTGGTCCGACGCGCTGATGTGCGTGCCGTGGTCGCCAATTGTGACACGTGTCAATCCATCGACCCGGCCCCCAAGCGGTGGCGACACGGGGCACTGACGGTGCCAACGGATTGGACACGGCTGGCGATCGATTTGACGCACGTTGGGACGGTCACGTATTTGTCCATCATAGACTGTGGTCCGTCACGGTTCGCGCTGTGGCGCACTCTGCGCCGTGGGAATGGAGAAGAGGTCACTGCCGCTCTCGAACAGATATTTCTCGAGCGAGGGGCGCCTACCGAGCTGTTGCTCGACAACGCAACCGAGTTCCGTGGTCGGACGATGCAAGTGTTCGCCGCACGATGGCGGGTAAATCTCCGTTTCCGAGCGGCGTACGAGGCCGGCGGGAACGGAGTCGTAGAACGCAACCACCGCACCATTAAGGTTATGGTTGCTCGACAGCGGTGCTCGATTCAGGAGGCGGTTCACCGCTATAACGTTACGCCGCGGGGGACCGCCAAGTCTGAACGGGCACCGGCTGTCGCAACCTATAACCGAGATGTCCGAGATTTACCGATCCTGATCGATAGTACCGGGACGAGCCCCGTGGAAATAGACGAAGGGAGGGCTACTGGGGAGCGCGCCAGTACTGACTGGCGGGTGGGCGACAGCGTGTGGGTACGTCGACGGGGTCACACGCGGTGCGCGGCACGGTCGAAGCCAGGCCTGGTGACGCAGGTAATATCCGCCCAAACGGTGGAGGTGGACGGTGTACCGTTACACGTCCGTAACCTGCGGCCTCGTCTGGCGGGCAACATAGCGACTCGTGCGCAGCCGCCGCGCCCCGCCGACGATGACGTGGCCTATCACGTGCCCCCGACGGAGCAGCCCGTCACCGTCGGCACCGTTCCATGTGACGCTGTCGAACCGCCAAAACAGGAAGCGCGCGATGATGACGAGTTGGTGGACACGCCGGTAAGTGCACGCGATGACGGAATGGGAGCACTGGTGGAGGCAGCTGCCGACGAGGAGCATGGTGAGGAACCGCCGGGGCTCCCTGGAGAGCGGTTGTCACCATTTAGCAACAAAAACAGGTACGCTGTGCTAACTGATGACGACGCGGGCGATGGCGACAATGAACGGGCTGCGCCCCGTCGGAGTGAACGGGTGCGCCGTCCGCCGCCGACCATGTACGGAGCAGAGGTTAGCTCGGACATGTTGAGTCGTGGGGTGTCGGTGCGACGGCCGCCGCGCCGTAAATAAGTGGCACCTTAGTGCCAGGTGGAGGTGTGGTGTTGTATCGTGTTGTAATGTATGTCTGCCTATGTACGTGTGAGCCGAGCTGGTGAGCCGGTGAAGGGAGGGAAGGGGCCGCCGATCGGCGCCGGTCTGCCGCGCGGGGTTCCGGCGAGTGACTCATGCGATGAGTCACGATCACGCGCCGTCTCCGAACCTGAAACCCCTCTGATTCAGCCGACGTGGTGAGATGGCCCCCGGTCGAGCCGGGGGCAGTCGGCTGCCAGGTCTGGCAATATACGGGTGCGGATGGCTCCAAGTTTTTGCTAAAGTTTACTACAGGTACTTATACACTGACTACTGACCCCACCGCCGATTGCAAACCAGATATGCCAGGGAAACGAATAAAAAACGGGCTGGTAGTTCGTCACGAGGTCTCGCGGTTCACACCAACTTTGACCTAATGGAGTAATTGGTTCACCACATGGCGAGGTCAAGGCTACAATATTTTGGGAAAATTAATGTATTTCGCACAATTTTGTCAACGTTATTGCTGACGTGCGCACGAAATACAAACCGAGGTGTTCCTTAGAACCTTGTCATTTCAGTGGCGTATCACCCTGTCCAATCTTACCGCATAACTAAGTTTGTCAGACCAGGTGAAAGTCATCAAAGCCCCTGGTTCCAAAAGTTTTGATTTTTTGGACGCGAAGTTCTTTCTTTCACTTCTTTTGGCAAACATAGATGCTGAATTCGAAGCCAGCACCCAAAACTATGACAGATTGGTTTCGATCCAGAAAATTATCATCCGGGGTCACCTTGGGTCCATCACTTTGAGTAACTTCAAAAGATGACCCATGTCATCGTGTTGAAATTAATCAAAAATTGTCCAAAGAACAACAAACTGTATCTAGCCCCAGAGGAATCGCTGCTACTGCCGTACATGACAGGCAATACCATATTTGAAACGAGACGTGTGTGCTTACAATCACCATTATGGAATTTTGGGATAGCCATTGTATTGTTGCTGATAATACTAGAAGCATGCCAGTGGAGCTTGAAGCGATTCAGTCATGTGAGTTTTATACTACACACTTCTTATGCAGCTAGAATTGTCTCTCCTGAATGTTTCTACATGAACATTTATAAAATGTCTCACCATTGGTAGTGTATGAAAGTGAGCCGCGTTTATAAGGCTTTTCTTTTCTTTTTCCCTTTGAACCAGTGACTTTGGAATAATGGGGTCACGTTCAAGTTGGATCACCAAGGAAGCTAAGTTGCGTTTCATTAAAGGGACCGTGGTCCCTTATTTGAGATGACTTCTAGCTTTCGCCATGTCAATGTTCTCAAATTGCTTCGAACCAGGTGTCAGATACAATAAAAATTTGGAGAATTTGAGGATGCCCAGGAGCAATCCTGTATTTCAGCTTCATTCAAAAGGAAGATATCCTAGAAATACTAATGGGTCAACATCATTCCTTTATCTTGATTTTTCCTTTGTGGATGACATGAGAACAGCCTAAAGGATGCAATACAAGTTGTGTGAGATGTAGGTTTCAACCTAAACTGATGACTTTTGCAATACTCCTCCATCCAGTGTTTACAAGCTCACGGGTATTTATTTCTGAAAATTATTCGAGCGGGGAGGGGGCAAAATACATGAAGGCAATTGGGAAGCCCAAATGGATTGGAGGGGAGAGGGGGAGATGTTCCATAGGATCCCATGCTAAAAGTTGACATTATTGGAGAAGGAAACATTGAGAGGGAACTTGCCCCCCAGAAGTATATGAAACGCCCCCTGAGTCTGCCGCTGGACATTGAAACGTATCTGGAGTGGTGTACACTGCACACCCTCGTACTTAGGATAGGGAGTTTTGTGTTTCTGACGTGGTCATAATGGTGACAATATAGACTAAACGTGTTTATATCTTGGATATCTCTCTTTCATATTTCAGTTCCAGTGTTAGCGGGTAATAAAAAATGGCTGTCATTGGGATTTGTGATAAAATGTGATGCGTGAGGTTAACAATCAAGGTGCGCTCTGCGGGGCTGGATATATTTCATGAAGCCATGGGGGTCCAATTCCTTATTTTCAAGACATATTTTCAGATTGAACAGGGAAAATGACAAATTCACAATAGCGGGGTGTCAAACCAGGGGGAGGGGTAGTCTAGATCCTTCCCCACGGCCCACCCTGGATCTCCAGCCATATCACTATGATACGGCCCATATTTGGCTTGTGCGCATGGTACACTTGCCATACGACTTTGGTGGGTGGGGGAGGATTGGCATTGGTGAACAAAATTCAGGTCCTTTTTTTTTTCATCAAACCATGGCTGCGCCCCTGGTAGTGGAAATCAGCCTGGGCGGCTGCGACGTCCGGCACATGGAAGACGCTTACCCCATACATCCCATAGGATAGCATTACACCTATGGCGATCCATCAAAAGATTTAACAAATACAAAATGTATCTCGTCCAATGGTGAAGGAACCAAAAGGGCAGGCAGGGAGGCTTCCATAAAATAACAGTCTAAATCTGGGAACTTCAATTTTTGGTGTAGGCTGCGGTCCATAAAATATTATTATTTCCTGCCATATTATTCTGGTGACGGGGTGCGGAAGGGTGGCCCATGCGGATGGGTGATGGGAGTAGTCAGAATAGAAACTTCTACTGTACTTTGAGCAACCGGTTGCGTGCAAAGTTCAACTGCTTCCGTGCAGATATATTTTTGCTTGCTCATTTGCTTGCTTATTTTGCGTATTTTATGGAATGTTGCTTCACCGCCATGTTAACATTCTACCGTAACTATGATGCAACGAGTTGCTACAAAATGGACCGAAGCTATGCAGATGTATTTTTGTTTACAAAATCGACCAACACCTTTACAGAATCGACCTAAAATGACTACATAAGTAGATGTGCTCCTCTAATTTTCGAAATAAAGTATTAAACTTGGAGATAAATATGATTTGGAAACCAGGATGACACCCAAATTGCAAATTTCGTGCACTGCAGTACTACGTTACCACGACCGAATTCTACGTTATCAATGAAGTATATGGCTCGGATGCTAGCGGACCTGGGGGTGTTGTAACGCACCTTAGGGGTATTGTAAGCGGTTTACATTGTATTGTCATTTCATTTTATCAATCGTATGGACAGACAGGCCAATAGGCAATCAAGTAAAGCAAGCGACCCTACTGCTCCTACAGTATACGACCCTATAGCTCTTACAATAAAGAACCCCACAGTCCCTAAAGTAAACGACCCTACACCCCTACAGTAGACGACCCTGCAATTCATACAGTAAACGACCCTACAGCCCCTGCAATAAACAACTCCACAACCCCTAAAGAAAACGACCCTGCAGCCTTTACAGTAAACGACCCTACTGATCCCACAGTAAACGACCCTACAGCCCCTACAGCAAACGACCCTACAATCCTTACAGTAAACGACCGTACAGTCCCTAGAGTAAACGACATCAGCCGGCTGGATGGAATGATGTGAGTGCCCTTTTCAACAATGCAAACAGCCAAGGAACTAATCAATATCCTTGAGGAAGTACGGTCGCGACAGACGACTCCAATTCGGACGATCTACAGTTCAAATAACCCTCTGATGCCTATTGAACGTATGCGGGGAAAGCCATTGCAAGACGGAGTCGCGCTTCGTGCGAGCGTTCATGCTTGCGGATGGTGGGCTTGTGGTTAACAATCTGAGAAGCGGCTGAATGATGTCACACATGACGTCAGTCTATGGTACCCGTCCGACATGGCCTTCCACACCGTCCCCGGGCGTACAGCTAAGTTGGCGCCACAAACCTGATGAGGAATACAACCGTGCCGTTCTGAACACAATCCGTGTCATAGCTTTTGAGTAGCTTGCAGCTCAGCTTATTGCTGCAGCTCACTGTGTCAGGCGATACAGGTCACTGTGTCAGACGGTACAGGTCACTGTGTCATGCGGTACAGGTCACTGTGTCAGACGGTACAGGTCACTGTGTCAAGCGGTATGGATGTGCGGAAGTACAGGTCACTGTGTCAGGCAGTACAAGTCACTGTGTCAGGCGACAGGGGTGTGTGGCAGTACAGGTCACTGTGTCAAGCGACGGCAGGGTGTGTGGCAGTACAGGTCACTATGTCAGCCAGGGGGTGGGCAGTACAGGTCACTATGTCAGGCGACAGGGGTGTGTGGCAGTACAGGTCACTATGTCAGGCGACAGGGGTGTGGAGTACAAGTCACTGTGTCAGGCGACAGGGGTGTGTGGCAGTACAGGTCACTGTGTCAAGCGACAGCAGAGGTGTGCGGCGACACAGGTTACAATGTCGGGTGGTACCCGTCGTGATAGCTGGCTGCTATGAAGGTCGCCTGGCCAATGCAGACAGCGACTCATGGCCATGGTATGGATGTCGCCCGGCCAGTGCAGACAGCTGTATGGATCCCCGCCAGTCAAGCGACTCCTGGTCGTGGTATGGATGTCGCCCGGCCAGTGCAGACAACGACTCATGGCCATGGTATGGATGTCGCCCGGCCAGTGCAGACAGTGACTCATGTCATGGTATGGATGTCGCCCGGCCAGTGCAGACAGTGACTCATGTCATGGTATGGATGTCGCCCGGCCAGTGCAGACAGCGACTCCTGGCCATGGTATGGATGTCGCCTGGCCAGTGCAGACAGCGACTCCTGGCCATGGTATGGATGTCGCCCGGCCAGTGCAGACAGCGACTCCTGGTCGTGGTATGGATGTCGCCCGGCCCGTGCAGACAGCGACTCATGGTCATGGCATGGATGTCGCCCGGCCAGTGCAGACAGCGACTCCTGGCCATGGTATGGATGTCGCCTGGCCAGTGCAGACAGCGACTCCTGGCCATGGTATGGATGTCGCCCGGCCAGTGCAGACAGCGACTCATGGCCATGGTATGGATGTCGCCCGGCCAGTGCAGACAGCGACTCCGGTCATGGTATGGATTCGCCCAGCCAGTGCAGACAGCACCTGATGGATGTCGCCTGGCCAGTGCAGACAGCGACTCCTGGTCGTGGTATGGATGTCGCCCGGCCCGTGCAGACAGCGACTCATGGTCATGGTATGGATGTCACCCGGCCAGTGCAGACAGCGACTCCTGGTCATGGTATGGATGTCGCCCGGCCAATACAGACAGCGACTCCTGGTCATGGTATGAATGTCGCCCGGCCAGTGCAGACAGCGACTCATGGTCATGGTATGGATGTCGCCTGGCCAGTGCAGACAGCGACTCCTGGTCATGCTGCCCGCCGCCACAGTACAGATGCACGCGAGCCACGGAGCGGCCTTCCAGAGAGCAGTTCCGGGCCCTCTGGCCCTCATGGAACAATATCGCACTGGGCCATGGCTCTATGTGATGCAGTGTGTCCCTTAGTCCGCCGTTACCAGACACTCGCTGATCTCAACTCCACCATGGCCGCTGGGGGATCGATCCGAATCAGTGCTGGCAATCCGATCACATCGGATCAGACCTACCCTACGTGGTCATTGAGTGGCCGCCGTGTGCTGGAAAATTCATGTTAGGAATGCGAATGTATTGCTGCCAAATAAGTCAGGGTCCCTTTGCAGCAAAACACCATGGCTATGATGTGGGATACAGTATTGGAGGTGCATTCTTGGAGGGACATGTCCTCAATATTTTGACATGTGCTTCCCCTCCAATATTTCGTGGCAAGTGTACTTTTGGACTAACGTACCGAACGACGTGAGCTTAGTGAAGGCTGAAGTAGCTGGAAACGATCACTGACTTAGTGCCCCCCCCCCCGCAGCTAACACATGTTCGATGAGGTCCTGATTCCTTGTCCGTGTATTTAATGAACGCTTAGATGTGATGTGGGCAAATACTTCAGTTTCACTTGTTGCAGTTATTTTTCAGCCATGGATGAAATGTTCCTATTCTGCTACACCAGACTATTTCGTATCAGTATCCTTCGGTGGCAGGCACATTCTGGCTTATCTACCTCTAACAGTGCACTGCATCTTGGCTTATCTACTATGGCAGTGCACTGCATCTTGGGTGATCTATTCTACCAGTCCACTGCATCCTTGTTTGTCTACTCCTCTCTGAGTAAGTGCTGGCACCAGAAGTGGCAGAGTTTGAGCTTTTCATTGACGTGTTCGCCCAAATGTTCATCTATTTTATGCTACCTGGGCTTATTTCACTGGTATTGATCCTCGCTCGTGCACGGCATTTTACCACCTTCTGCGCTGTTGTTGCGACTGTCTGCTGTTTCCAAACGGAGAGTGCGAGCGACATGAAGCAATAATTAGTGTGCTGCACACAACGAGATATGCCGATTGTCACTGGATTTACAACTAGTATCGATTGCCCTCCTTGGCTAGCTTTAATGCAAATGTTTCGCAAAACCGTGAGACGTCTAGTCTTAAGACGTGTAAACAAAAATAAATTCGCCTGAAATGCTGAGCAGGATTCCCACGATGTTTGTTTGATAATATTTCATGGTGTTTGATGGCGATGTTTTTTTTTTCATTTCAGCGTGTGGGTCAAGGGATGGAAGAGGTCGAAGTGTTGATCCCGTTTTGGAGACTTCCGTTATATTCCTGGAAAACGCTATTCTGCAGTATCTGGGGATAATAATGGACTGCAAAGTCAGTTTCAATCTCTAAGTTACCGCCAAAGTGAATCATAAGGAGAACAGGGTCATCTAAACTCAGTGCAGGTCGTATAAATGAAATGGTGCTGAATTCGCAGGGCATGCTGAGTTATTCATCTCCCACGCCACCCCATTGCATCCAATATTGGTCATTTGGTGACAATCATTCAGGGTAATTACCGATATAATTGGTGATTTCGGCAGAAAACGACTTAACAGCTTTCGTTTCATATCACAGATTAGTGACATGTCATAAGGTATTCAAATTGTATATCATAAGGCTGCTAAATAATTTTACATCATCTATGCCAAGCACAGACGTGCTAAGTCGCATCTTTTTTGTCACCGCGAAAAAGGCCCAGGGGAATTTACATCAACCCTCTGCACGAGCGTTGGCTAAGTTCCACCTTTGTTGTGTGAATAATCCACCCCCGGCGTTCTTTGTCTCCATTGTCGATTTGGCTGGCTTCTATGCTCTGCCACCCCTGTTCATCAGCAGCTGACTTCACTCCCCTCCGTATAGCCCCCCGCTGTCCGGATCAGGGGGATGAGACGCAAGCCGGCTCCCGCTCCCGACAGGGGGAACTGCGGAAGCGATTATCAGCACCTAAATAATACCAATTATTATCTCAATTGTTTCGAATAGCTCTTGGTGAATCAATCCGACATAGTACTTCTTTTCATTGGCGCCGTTCTTTCATTGAAGGTGTCTGGTTGGCTGTGAATGACGTTTTCGTTTAAACAATCGAGAAACGAAAACTTGTTGGTCACTAAACACTTCATGTTAGAACTCATATTTTCGGATCCAATGTGTGTAATATTTTGACCATTGTCCTCGTGAAGTAGAGTGCCCCTGCTCATACTGCGCTCACATGTAGTGTGAGCAGGGGCGTCGATTTTTTTTTGCCGAGGCCTCGCCCCCCTCATGGTTGATCTCGGCTTTCCAATGTGTATTTGCCCAACAAAATATATGCTAGTATTATGCTGATGAGAAGAAAGCTGATGTTAACAATTTCAACACACTATGATATGTAGAAAACTAGTGATGCCAAACAGCGCATTTTCGTATTGAAAATATACATATTTGGATTGGACAGTGGCCCAATTGACTCTGCACCTTTGGCTGAAAAACAAAATTTCTGCAAAAATAAAATAGTGGGAATTCCGTCAACTTTTCAACCACTTTGCATAATACAATGCTATAATTAACTGATGCTGATATATTTTTAGCTAAATTATCTGAACAATCTGCAAAGACACTAATCAACAATTGCCTACATTGGTATGCTGATACTTGCATGCACCACCAATGTCACGTACGTGCATGAATAAATTGGGGTAGATATATACTTTGGAATGGGGATATCGTATTGATTGGGGTGTGTCGGTCACTTGATTCATGCGTGTGCTGCGCGAGATCGAGTGAATAGGGTTAGATATGCTGAGGTTGATAGGTATTGGTAGTTGGGTGGGATGTTGGGACATAGGCCTGTAAAGGAAAGAACCTATTGCCATAAGTCTGGACAAAAGATACTCAACGCCCCAACGAATACTGTATGCTACATTTTAATGAAACTATGTCCCAAACTTTTTATGGGCCCCTGTAGCCCTGTAGCTCTAATTAACTCTTATAAACCACCCGTGCCTTCCCGGCCAGATCCTGACACCCTGACTCGGGGGTGTCATCATAAGCCCCATATAATATCAAAGCTAAGCGATACACAAAAATTAAAGTGGTGTCATCGAAAAGCGCTCGGCGAGTATGGTCCAAAACCACCCGAAAGAGTTTCTCACCTCAAAAGGTGACACCACAAGGGCGTACATGGGATCACGACTAATGTCGTGCTTTGGTCTTTGGATAATTTATTTTGGGGTAGTTTAGAAACAGAAATTATTTGAAGTTAGAAAAGGAAGTCGTAATCAACCCTGGCCCCATACATTTTTCTCCCTCCAAATCAACATTCGAAGTTGTGGAAATTTTCAAAATTCTGTGTTTTCAATTCTATTAAATGTTGCTTTTCTCATGGGAAGAGCGCACCGGGAAACGTTGTTTTAAGTCAATTTTCTTTCATAATAAGTATTTACTTTAGCCAGAATCTTCTATTTAACCCCAATGCAGAGCAAACACGCAAAACAAAGCAGGCATAAAACAAATAAAAAAGTAAAGAATTCCTGTGGTGCGTTTTGTTTGGTGGTGCATTTCTACAGGTAATCAAACGCCGACAGTTTCATTCAATATCTTCATCTGTTAAAACGCTACAACTGGTTGAGTTTTTTTTTTGGACGTGATCCCACTTGACCTTGAATCACTCTGTGACCGAAGATGAACTAAAAATTTGTAAATTTGTGAAAAATAAAAATGATCTAAAAATGTTCACAACAAATATCAAATTGATGTGGGAAGAGCATACAAAATTTCGGCGACTACCAAACGTCGTTTCTTCACTATCCACAGAAATCCTCAGGGAGGGCGAAAAATATCCCTCCGACGGAGCTAAGTCTGAGCACTTTACAATTTGATTGCATATGCGTACGTATGGAGTTTGAGCTGGATTGATTCCATTCTCTCAGCGTCCAGTCATTATCAAGTTGCATACAATATAGTCAACAATAATCACATTGTAACCAATGAGCTTGTGGACATACGAACTATAATTACCTTCAGCAACAAACCCGTCCTTCCAGTAGCTTTATGTTTGCTCAGGTATGTACCTACGTGCCAATTATGAGTATATTTAGATGGCGCACCCACATTTCAACCAACAAGAGCCACACATGAGACAAATAGAGCTACCACTTTACTATGATAGACTAAACTCAGCGACAAGCTGATGTACGTTACACTACAATTGCTATTTTTGAAGAAAGCGATAGGTGCTAACCCATTGCTTACATGGCTTTCTAAACTAACTTCATAAAATTATACATAATCAACCACGTTCACATATCTGGAAAGTTCGATCACGGCCCAGGCGATATTATATACCAGGTTGCGTTATCCCTACTGTGGAGATTGCTGCGCAAGTTCATTAATGACGCCATCAAGGGAGCACCATTAGTTCGGGCTCAGCTGCTAACACGTTAACGCAGCTGTGTGGCTTATGTACATCACGGGAGAAAAAAGAGAACTTACGAGGTGTAGGTCAAAAACATAGATCATTGTGTGTCTGGAAAGAATCTGCAATGCACTTAGCGGTCTTTGTACATGCAAATTGCATACGGAAGAGACTCCAGAGACACGTATGACGTGTCAAATACGGCAGAAAATGAACATCTTACTTCAGCGAGATGCAGCGAGATGCAGGTATCTAAAGCGTGGGTGTCGCCATGGTGGGAGACGAGTCTCTCAATCCTTGTAAAATTTGGCATTAGGTCTATGGTGTTGCATGATTAAAATAATTGTCCTAGACCACTTTTCGTGTCCCTGTCCAAAACATATGGCGATGCTCATGGGCATCGCCATATGTTATATGTCAGCGTGACATATAAATTTTGCATGATTTGTAAGGCAAGGAAGAAGGCAATTTTTTTTTGCGAGTGACAGGAACATAGAAAGCAATTACAGTCGGAAACTTTTTTGTTGGGGCAGGGGTGATCTTCCGTGCAAACTTAGCGGCAGGGGCTGAGCTTCCAGAAAATGATTTGGAGGGAAAATGCATGAAGAGATAACGGGAAAGCCTACTGTTGAGGCTCCGCTTCATGCTAAAAGTGCACCATGCTAAAATCCGAAATCATTGGGAAGACTCACGCCAGCTTTACAATGGGGATGAACCTCGAACTCTCCCAAAGTTATATACATTTCCACTATGGTTAGCATGCTACATGCGGCGGACATGCCGGAAGCACGGAGCGCTAAAAGCGGTCAGGCGTGTATCGGTGGTGCGCCCTAGCAACGTGTTCAGGATTAGGTTTGAATCGTTCTAAAATGCTTCTACATAGCCGGCATAGTCGGCTTCAGTGCTGGTTCTAGTTCTGAACATTAATTGGGGTGCGCAATCAATGTTCGTGGAATAAATGGCGCTTTTGTGTTGTTCTTTTTAATCAATGCTAATAGGCCCCACGCTAAATCTCAGCAACAATGACGCGACACGCCCCACGTAGCCCACGGCAGTGCCAGAGCTGAGCGGAGTGCCAAGTGTCGCCAGGACGGACCGGCACAGGGAGCCGCGCCTGTCCGCTCCTGATCACGGCGGCAACAGCAAAGCACGCCAACAGGACGGCAGGACCGGGCGAACGAGAGTGCCAAGTGTCGACAGGATGGGCCGGCAGGACGCCGCCGTCCGCCCGATCACGGCGGCAACGGCAACACGCCAACAGGACGGCAGGACCGGGCGACACACAGCGCCAAGTGTCGCCAGGATGGGCCAGCACAGGAGCGGCACCGTCCGCCCGATCAGGCGGCAACACAAAGCACGCCAACAGGACGGCAGGACCGGGCACACGAACAGCGCCAATGTCGACAGGATGGGCCAGCACAGGAGCGGCACCGTCCGCCCCTGATCACGGCGGCAACAGCAAAGCACGCCAACAGGACGGCAGGACCGGGCGACACGAGCAGTGCCAAGTGTCGACAGGATGGGCCGGCAAGGGAGCCGCGCCTGTCCGCCCCTAATCACGGCGGCAACAGCAAAGCACGCCAACAGGACGCAGGACCGGGCGACACGAGAGCAGTGCCAGTGTCGACAGGATGGGCCAGCACAGGGAGCACCGCCAACCCGCTCCTGATCACAGCTGTAACCGTAAACACGTGGCTCGGAACATGGCAATTATGCCGATTTGAAAACTACTTCCTGCCTTTATTCCATTGTCCGAAGTTTTGTATTTTTTAGTTCCGAACCTAGCAAAGAAGCCATTCGAACCGGTGTACCCATTTCAAAACCATCGGGTGGCCCTTCTGAGAACCTCTTGGGGTGACCTTTTCGGACTCGTTGGCCGTGACCGAAGAGGCACGTGCTCAGTGTGTCATATTCTTGTTCATGACTGCGCCATTGCGTATGAACGGCGTTGTCAGACTGCTTTAAAGAACAAGTAGTAAAATGATAGCTCTGATTGATGTCTGTGATCCGTTGTGCATGTCAGTTTGCTCGGTGTCAGGGTGTGGCGAGTGACTATACTCGGCGATCACGGTGATTGCATCAATACACATGGTTGACCTGAGGACATAGATGTCGATATATATGCTATTGTGGAGGCCGCGCCTCCCCCACGTAACTCTGAACTCGTTTTGGTTTCGGCCCTCTCCGATGACATCAATCAAGTATATGATAACCCATGTTTTCCTCGGATCCTCATACGAAACTTGGGTGGTACATTTTCTCCTGAGTGGTTGGATTAGCACCTCCCCCGCCCTCGTATGTCCTTTGGACTTACCGTTTCCTCATAGTCACTACCCCTCCACATCGTGAATCAATTTCACGAAATGTCGCTTGTGATAAGAATTGGTGGATAATTGCATGCATTTTTAGGGGTGCCTTTCCGTTGACTACAACGGGTTCCTTAAGCTTTCATGGCCGCTTTCCATAGGGTTCTATGCTAAGCTTCAGGGATGCTCCATAGGTTTCAGGCTTGCACAGGCGCACACATGAAACAATACAATTATACACCCATGATGGTGAGTCCTTCCCCACCTACGCAACTCTGAAGGCAGGCCTTCGCAAGTTCATTCGACGGCTATTGAACGGCGGCCTGACAATTCGAACGCTGCTACTTCTGACATCTAGCGAGCAGCGTTATAACCTTAGTTTGTCTGCACTGGCGTTGGGCCGGTGAGACCAGCACAAAATAGGTGATGCCACATTTGGCATATGATTCCCAGGGGCGGATGCAGGGGGAGGGGAGACATTGGGACCATGTGCCATGTGGAAGGTGGCACTGATCCGGCCGAGAATGTGCGACCCTCCGGAGGCGCTCAAGTGCACCCTCCTCAATTTTTTTTAGCCAGATGCAACCCTCTGAGGGGGACAGGGGCCCCGAACGTGCTCGAGGGCATACCCTCGTATTTATTTCATCCACAGACCTTTCACTCCCTTCTACCCTTGGCCCTTCAAAGAAATGACATCCCTCCAGGCAAGTGATCCCATGGCAATTACCGGATCCGCCCCCGATGTCTATCCATCAGATCTAGGGTGGCACAGCTCGAGTTTTAGTAAGTCAACATATTTATATTAACAAATACATGTCAACATGCATGCATGAGTCGTATGCATGAGTAGATTTGTGGAAGCATATGTCCACTTTTCATAAGTTCTTTTCTTCCGTTCAAAATATCGAACTGCCCTCAATAATATAAAATGTTAACACAATATTTGGCTGAAGCATGGATAATATGTATATATAATATTGACTATGCTGCTCGTATTAGCATGTATATTATGTGATAGCTTTCCAATCGATTCGAGATCACCCATTTCTTACATGCATTTTTCCCCATTTAGTAATTGCCAGAAATCAGCATCCTTGCTCATGTACATCATGTAGGAGAAAGGGGGCAAAACGGGGTGGCAGGGAAAAACGGTAGTAGAAATTGTGTATTGTACCCTTTGGGCTAGGAGCATGTGTTGTGCCATGCATGTGCCAAGCGCTCTCCTGAATTTTCGGTCTGTGGCAGAAACTGAGTAGAAATTGTCAGTCAGGATGTGTTTCACGTGGTTGAGATCTTGGGTCATCAACTTCCAACAGGAGCGGTGTTTAATGGCTTGAGCTTGATTCCTGTCTTACTTCTTTTATGACTTCACAATCGGTAAGTTTTGCACATATGAGTGTCCCTCCCTAGATGAGTTCATTTTGCAAGCACAAATCAATCAAATTGCAATGCAATCAATTACAGGTGGTAAGGAAACTTAAAAAGGATATCCTATGTTCCGGACTAATTGTTTTGTGTTGCTGTGAGGGTCATTCTTGCTGCTGGACCTCCCTCCGGACTCTCGAGAGGTCTCCGCCCACACTACTGAGTTGCTACTTCATATCCAACCATCAATTGGAGCTGAATCCTGTTTGCACTTCGAAACACTACACCTCTCAGAAACGATTAACTGACTTTGATCCTATCTAACTGAGCGATGCGGTGATATCAAGATGGAACCGGCCAGCAACAAAAGATACGCTAATCAATGTTCTATAGCTATGCAAATTTCCGCGCAACTGCCCTCCGCCGCTTTTCCCGCTGCTTTAGGACAACCTCAGGGGATGGGAAGATCAATTTTACCCATCCCAAACCGGGTGCCTGTTAAGTTTACTCCCGACTTCCCAGTTTATCTTCCATAACCTCTAAACATTGGCGATGTCGATTTCCTTACTCTTAGAAAAGTTGGTACCTGCGTCGTTGACAGACAACAAGTTTTTTTTTAACCTCTGGCCAAATGTTCAGCTTGTAGGCTGCACAAGGGTCGTGTGCAGACACACTGTGACTGTGTTGGACTTGTGTCCGGCGATGTTCAGTTGCGTACAACCGCTCCCCCATCATGCCACTGTGACGCACGCTCATTAGACGTTCATTAGCGCGCGTTAATTCGCCCATAACCAGTAAAAAGCAGCCCGAAGCAGGCCATTCTAGTCACGTTCGCCAGAGATGAACACAATAGCAGCGTGGCCGTGCGAAGTCGGGACGCATACTGATGAGCGAGGCTTTTCCATACGTCGAGGATAGGAGGAAACACTGTCACGTGTCGTGAAGTTGTCCAAATGATCGTGGGCACTTGCGCTGCACTATAGCATTGGAATTAGTCATCTGTAGCGTGTGCATGGACCAGTATGCACAGGTGACAAATGACCAACAGTCAACACGTAATCATTTGGAAATAACGGAGTATTATACTTCCCGGGAACAAACAACGAACCGAGCAAAAAGCGGTCACCTCAGCCATCTTTCATAAAGACATAAAGACATAAAGACATAAAAGATTAGTGCAACTCTGAGCCACAAGGGCCCTTCTTGGTTGCACTCTGTACACTGAACCAGTTGCCCACCAAATCTGCCAATCAGCCCTCCCTGTAATACTGAAAAGCAAGCCCTCTATTCTTATAATGATTGTCTATGCTGTTTTTAAAGATGTTCAATGTGCTGCTACTGACGATGTTTTCTGGCAGCTGGTTCCAGTGTTCCACTACCCTGTTGGTGAAGAAAGTTTGCCTTAACCTTGTTCTGCTGTGGTTAATTTTAATTTTGAATTTATGACCTCTAATTGCATCATTTCTGTTAAATTCAAACATTTCCCCAAGGTATCCCCTCTCCAGACCATTGACAAATTTAAAGACCTCGATGAGATCTCCTCTAAGCCTTCTATATCTAAGTGAAAACATATTCAATTTCTTCAATCTTTCCTCATATGCCAGGTTGCTTATGCCATTAACCATTTTTGTAGCCCTCTTTGTACTCTATCTAAAAGCCAACAATCTTTTCATAGCTAGGAGACCAAGCTTGGATGCAGTATTCCAAATGTGGCCTGACGCATGCACAGTAAAGCTTCCTGATCACTTCCTCACTTCTGTATGATACATTCCTATTTATTGCCCCGAGCATTCTCAGTGCCTTCTTCCTGGCTTCCTTGGTCTGTTCTGATGCCCCCAATTTTGTGTTTAGAATAACACCTAAATCCTTCTCCTGTTGAGTCACTGATAGCACTTGGCCACCCATCAAGTATGGAGCCTTCATATGCTGCTTACCTACATGCATGATTTTGCACTTATCAAAGTTAAATTTCATTTGCCATTCTTCGGACCACTTCACAAGTTCGTCTAAGTCTTTTTGCAGCGAGATATGCTCATCCTGACCTGTTATTGCCCTAAAGACCTTCAAATCATCTGCAAATTTCAAAACTTTACTGCTTAGGCCACTTTCAATGTTATTTACAAATATAATGAACAGTAATGGCCCTAGTACTGACCCCTGGGGGACTCCACTAAGAACATTTTGCCATGATGACTTTGTACCATTTAGCATCACTCTTTGCTGTCTATCTGAAAGCCACAACTCTATCCATTTTAAGATGCTACCTGCAATACCATGGGACTGAAGCTGTATCATTAACCGTTTATGGGGTACCTTGTCAAAGGCCTTACTAAAGTCAAGATATGCTACATCAACCTGATTTCCCTGATCAAATTGTTCTGTGGCGAAGTTCAAAAAGTCCAAGAGGTTTGTGAGACACGATCGTCCTTTTCTAAATCCATGTTGAGTATCTTGAATAAATCTGCTACCTTCCAGATAACTAACTATTATATCCTTGATAATTGATTCGAGTACCTTGCAGACTAGGGATGTGAGACTTATTGGCCTATAGTTTTCAACTTTCCCTCTTTCTCCTTTCTTGAAAATAGGAACTACATTTGCCCTTTTCCAATCGGTTGGAATTTCATTATGTGAAACTGATCTACAAAATATTATACTAAGTGGAAATGCCAGTTCCTTTTCAGTTTCCCGCAACACCCTAGCATAAATATCATCAGGTCCTGCTGCCTTATTTGGCTTTATTTTCCTGATATGATTGTAAACAACATCACTACCAATGAAATCAACATCATTTGTCAGATCCCATGTAACTGAACTATGGTGTACGGTCGGTAGATTGGTCATATCTTCCAATGTAAACACTGATTTGAACTGCTTGCTCAGCTCCTCAACCATCTCACTATCCTCACCCAATGTAGTCCCGTTTACTTCCAGTGGACCAATTGTGCTAGAAACTTTACTCATCTTGTAGAAACTAAAGAACTTTTTACTGTCCCCATTACAGTTTCTAGCTAAATCCAGTTCCTTTGCTCGCTTTGCTGCTCTGGTTTTTTGCTTCACAGTGTCTCTAGCTTTTCGATACGCCTTTAGATTAATGACATTTGAGGCTTCTTTAAAAACTCTAAATGCAGTTTTCTTAGCCCTAATTGCTTTTATCATGTCTGGTGTAAGCCATGCTGGCTTTCCTACCCTCCTTTTGCGTCTTTGCTTTTGGGGGACATGTCTAATCTGAGTTTCCTTTAAGTAAGATTTGAACTTTTCCCACATTTCACAGGCATTTAAATTGGAGAATTCTTCTTCCCATCTGATGGCACTTAAAGCCGCTCTCATGCCGTTAAAGTCTGCTCTGTTGAAATTTGGAACCTTTACCAAATTATCCTTGATAATTTCCCCTACATGTGCCTTGAATCTAACTATGTTATGGTCACTTTTTCCCAGAGTTTCGCCTACAGTCAAGTCTTGAACCAAGTCACTTAAATCCGAGAATACAAGGTCCAAGAATGAACCATGCCTGGTAGGTTCCGATACAAACTGGTGTAAGAACAGGTCCTCTTCAAGGCCTGTTCTTACACCAGTTTGTTCTTCCTGTTCACCAGGCCTGTTCTTCAATTTCCTGAACATTTTGCATGATGGGGAGCCAACACCAGCATTTTCATAACCTTTTAGATTAAAGTCACCGAGAATAAGGCACTTCCTCTTAAAGTTTCTACTGATTTCCTCACAAATCACCTTGTCAAGCTCCAGTTGCTGAGAATGTGGCAGGGTTCCTGATCGGTAGAAAGCTCCTATCCTAAGAGTATTGCTGTTGCCTTTTCCCACAGTGACATCAAGCCAAATGGACTCCACAGACACATTTTTATCCGAACCTGCTACTTTTGAGAACTGAATAAGCTATTCACATAGAGCATTACACCACCCCCTTTCATTGCTGGACCCCTATTGCACGAAAACATATTGTATCCCTGGATCTCATAGTCCTGTAAGTTATCTCCAAAATATCTTTCACTGACCCATGCCTCCGTAATGCAAACAAAATCCGGTTCCTCCTCAGCAACATAACACTTGAACTCATCAAATTTGGAACGGATACTCTGAGCATTAAACATCATACACTTAACAAATGCTCCATAACCACCTTTGGCTTTTTCATATTGAGGAGTTCTTTTATCACTAGATGAACTATAACTCTGTCCCCTTGAGTTGCTGCTGTCCCTATTTGCAGACTTTGAGGTTCTATTGCCTTGGCTGACACTATTGGAATATTCCTGAGTTGGCAATGCAATTTCATCCCTCCCCACCCAATTTCCTAGTTTCCCTGAAGGACATGCTCATATACTTTGCCTAACACATGGACCCCCTTCTCAGAAAAGTGCAGGCCATCCCTCTGATAGAGGTCCCACGATGCATAAAACCTGCTCCACTCGTCTACAATAAAACCTAGCTCCTGGCAGAGCTTTCCTACCCTGGTGTTAGCTGCCAGTGCCCTAGAGCTCCACTCAGGGGAGGCTCTAGCCCTAGGCAAAATTCCTGTTACAAGCACTCTATTGGTACCCTTCAGGGTAGCCAGAAGGGCCCTGTACTCCCGCAGAAGCTCCTCGCTCCTAGTATGACCTATGTTATTTACCCCTACATGCACTATGACTGTGTTAAACTGGTGATCACTGGTGACCTGTGCCACCGCAGGTACCAGGTCCTTCACCTTGGCACAAGGCCTGGTGATGCACCTCCTGTCCCTCCTACCTTTACAAAATACCCGCCCTAAATGACGCACACGAGAGTCTCCTATGACCAGCACTGACTCCTTACTACTGCTATCCTGGGGGCAGTCCTCCAATGCCTGGAACATATTTGTTGTTACTATGCCTGCCCGCTGGGTCGGTCGGCTACACTTCCTCCCGCTCCTACCACCTGCCACCTGCCACTCACTGACCCTTTCCTTAGGTTCGCGTCTCCAAATCCCCTCCACCCCCCTGACCCCATGCCACTTCCCCTCCTGTGACCTACCAGAACTACCCCTCCTCTGTTCACTATTAACACTATTAACACTCCTCTTGAGAGATCCCAGCCACCTCCACAGTAGGGAAACCTCAGCTACCTGGTGGCCTGCGACCACCTGGGCATATGATGTCCCTGCTACGGATTGACCCCTTGTTGCTTTATCTTGCCTACCCTGTCAACAAGGGCAGCCTTGAGGTTGGAAACCTCTGCCTTAAGGGTCCTAATTTCTTCCTCTAGTGCCTGCATCCTGGTCGAAACCATCCTAAACGCTGCAGCTTATGCCTAGATTTAGATTCAAATTAACTGGCTAAATTAACTTGCTAAACAACCGACAAAAAAGCTAACTATCATTCACTATAAATCGCTACCTCCTATACTGTCAGTTAAATATCTGAGTGCCTCAAGAAAAGCAGAAACTATTAAACAATTGTTTGTTTTTTTGTTTTGTTTTGTTTTTATCACGAATGATGTTCATCATAGAGAAGTAGCGAACACATCACCTGGATAATGAGTCCATTTCCATTAAGCCATCGACAAATGGCGTATTAAAAATAGGCGTTGCCGCAATCACATTTACGGAATGTATGCATACCTACATATATATATATATATAATATATATATATATATATATATATATATATATATACATATATATAACACCTTAAGCTGCAAGTATATCTTCATGCTCATCGCTCCACCCAATGCAAGCATCATTATCATATAGGGTGTGTTGTGATAATAAATATTGTTTTATGATAATAATGTAGCATGTATATTCCAATGTAGAACATAAAACAAATGCACACTACGTAATATTGATCGTTTAATCGTCCATTGATGAAGCTAGAGTTTTGCTCCTTCCTCAAACTCACATTGGTGTGGTCAGGAAGTCGGCAGTTTGAATAAAATACACCAGAGCTTTTTGGCTGCTGCTCAATTTGTGGCGGCATTGTCCTCTAAGCATCTGTTTCTTGCAGTGAGCATCTGTAATTGTTGCAGCTGGTATCCAAAAACTATTCATTTCAGTTGAAGGGTGCAAGAAAAGCATGCAACACTGGAAAGTTGAAAATAAGGATATGCTGAGCCTCCTGAAACCAGCCAACATGAAGGAAGCATTACCCAACATGAAAGAGTGACAAAAGACGGACCCACGATTCCACTATAAATGTACTGCTTCCACTTAGCATGGTGGCCAATGTTCAATATCAAAAAGGCGGGGCCATGAACTCCTGATAAGAAATGGTGGACTGTCGTGGACTCCTAATAAAAATTGATGTGGGAAAAGAATTCCTTCCAGCTACATGCCGGTTTAGACATTCTGCACGGTGCTTCATGATTTACGTGTGTTGCATGGGACAAAGCACACAAGTGCACCACCATGCATGATTTATATCTTCGGTCAACATTTAATGACAGTTATTACAGTAGTGCATGGCAAGAAATTGCACCGTGTACTGTTACTCAATTACTGAACATGCTGATCAGCCTTTGTATTGCTTCAGTGGTTTGACGGTTCTGCAGACTAGGCATGCTTAGTGTAATCGTGGGTCAACAATGCTGTTTACGGTGTTGATGGCTCCAATTTATTGTACGTGACATGACACTGGGAAATGAAATAATTTGAACAGTAATCTGAGTTTCTTAAGGATGAGGTAAGCGGAAGCTATTTACGTATTTCATCGAAGCTTTCACCATGATTGACTGAAAGGCTGTACTATGATACTGTGTCTGCGCTCCAGTAATTATCGGAATGATGCATTTCAATATCACAAAAATCAGTTCACTGTATGATATCTATCCACTAGAATAGAAGAAGAGGATTGTGTTTACCACTGCATAAAGATAATATTGAATGCTCCGACGTGCTACCTGTGACAGCATTTGCTTCAACATGTGAGAACCTGGTGGTGTCTCCTATTTTGTAGGTGACAGGCTGAACTATTTTTTCACATCCGTTCCTCTATCGGGCCAGGTGCTTCTTGTGCGGCCTCGGCCCCCTCATCGGCACAGGAGCCCTTCTTACCGGCTCTGAGCTTCCTCCGACGCTTCAGAAAGAGCTTCCGGACTGTCGCGGCGGTCTGGAATTCTCCCACAGCTAGAAGTCCTCTCCGTCGGCTCAGGGCCCTCCTTACTGATCCAGGGCGCCTCTTCTATCAGACCGAAAGCCCTCTTTAATCAGTTTGGTCCCCTCCATCGGAC
Source organism: Imbricaverruca yamaguchii (assembly GCA_034440575.1). Lineage (NCBI taxonomy): Eukaryota > Metazoa > Arthropoda > Thecostraca > Neoverrucidae > Imbricaverruca > Imbricaverruca yamaguchii. The sequence continues at coordinate 333,414 of JAOTOL010001482.1, read as the reverse complement.
CAGGGCCCTTGCGCGGCTTGGATTCCATCCGTCGGTCCAAGGGCCCTTCACATCGGCTCGGGCCGGATCCTTTCTGACGGCCCGGTGCAACCTCTGTTACTCCGGGCTAGGGGCCCTGGGCTCTATCGTATCAGGGACGTTCTTTGGCGACCTATGGCCTTTTCCATCAGGCTGGGGGCCTCGTTAAAAATTGTATCTTCTCCATCAATTTAGGGCCAGTTTCTTCGGCTTGGGCCCCGCCGTCATATTGCCTTTCATATTGACCAGGGGCCTTTCATATTGCCTTGGAGTCTTTTCCGTCAGCCCGGAGGCTTTCCAGATGATTCTGGTCCATCAATCACCCTGGAAGGCCTTCATGTTGTCCCATCCCATGGCCCTCAGCATCTGCCCGTGGGTGCTCTCCGCTGACGTGAGGCTCTCTTCATCGGTTCGGGACAATCTCTGCCAGCCCGGGCCACTTTAGTCGGTCTAGGGCACCCTGCGCTTTGAGTGGTCCTCGCGAGCCCCTAAAGACGATCGTCTGGAGGTCTCCCCTCGAACCCACCAGAGGGTGGGGGCTGAACCCTCGTCCCCCTGCCTACGCCACTGACGATATTGCGTGCTCGATGAACCATATTGCATACCACATTACACGCTTGATGAACCATATTGCATATCATATTAGATGCTAGATAAACCACGTGTCCGCCAGATTAACATCAGATGGTAGTAGTGTATATCGTGATCGCAATATGAGGGAGTCCATGATCTGCACTCACTCAACCGCGCCTGTGCGCGCCCCTGGATGGGAAGCGTCAGCTGTACAATGCCCGGGGGCATGGATAAACGAGCAGGGTCACCGGCTGGCAGCGAGTCTTGAGTGAGGGACCGACGATTATGTCACGGGTGGAGACGGCGTGGATTTTCGTGTGGTGGTGTGGAACGTGACTCAGCTAAGGTGGTATTTGGCAATAGCGAGAACATTACGGACTATGTGCGGTGTGTTGACGCTCATGCTGTCTGGTGTGTGGACGCTGCTAGCTGTCGGTAATGAGAACAAACGCAGACAAGATATTGCTCGGGCTCGGCTTGCGGACTGACATCGACTCACTCAGCGACAGGAGGAGTATCGGGAATCTCAAGGCGGCTCTACGATGGGAGTTCAATGTTACCGCTCAGTGCTGCCAGCGCCTGTCTCACCGCCGGTCGAAGCGAGAGGGTGAGACTCGCGCCATGTTCTTGTCGGCGCCGCAGGCGCTGTTCAGAACCGCACATTCCACCTCGTCCATTCCAGGTCAGTCCGATTTCAGTTATGCTGTTTCGTATGAATGTTGGACAGTGGGAAGGGCGTTAATCTTATGTCCATGTTTGAATGGCATTGAGCCGGCGGTAGCTGGTCAGCTCCAGCTCTATCTTGGTAACGCGCCTGCCATGCAGTTGATACACGGATGGGATGCTAAACTCTCCGGTTGTAAGGCCAACGTGACGGTGCTGCCCAGTTCCTTGGCGCGCAGCCTGAGAACGGTATTACCACTGGAATCCACCGTGAGATCCAGGCCGTGGCTGAAGTGGTCATCACTATTCGAGTTTGCGACGCTGAGCAAGGTCAGTGGGCCAGGCTTTCCGTCGCGGCCACGGTGTTGTGGGCTCTTCCGGGAGCGGCGAGACCGGTTGAGGGGTGGGGGAGGGTCAGATGGCCTGGCCGGAGACAGGCTGCTCGCCAGCTGACGTGTTCAGCAGTGGACATTGAACACGCGGAGAGTCGGGCAGCATGGAACGTCCGGCAGTGCTGGCGTCTGCGGAACGCGAACGCGGCCGGCCGGCAACGGTTGTGTGCTGGATGTGCTGACAGGCTGGATACAGTCGTGACCAGTGTCGGGAAGCCAATTCAAATTGGCAAGTTGCTTGTCGAGATAGACCGCATTTTTCAAGTTTCGCCAGTGTATTTTGCTTGAGAAACGACGGTGGTATTCGTTTTTTATACCCTTATGTTACTTCAATAATTGAAAAAGCTCTTCGGAATTCCTCGCTTTATGATTGGTCAAAATACCTGTGTCGTGACAAATGAGAAGTTCAGCGATGCTCTACTGCAGGCCATTTGATTTTGGATATAGGACGCTGCCGAGATTGTAATACTCGTGACAGTTTTTGCTTGGATCGCATCCTATTGTCTGAGCAAATGGATGGTAGAAAACGGCTCTATTATTTTTGAAAAGGTGTGCAAATGCAACTGTAAATAAGCCGGAAGCGATATGCATCGTCCTCCGGCCGGCTGACAAGGCGAGGAAGCTGTGACGAGACTGCAAACATAGACGGTCCCATGATCACTACTAGTAGCTCCGATTGCTGCGACGAACATTTCAGTGTATGTATCACTGCTGGAGAGCAGAGGTAGGGGCACTATATTTGGGATGGAGTGGATGGAGCCCAAGTCAGGGGCGTTGTCACTTGTGTGTGTGTATGGGGGGGGGGGGGGGGGGAAGTTGGGGGTGGTCGCCCCGCTACCCTGAGACAGCGGGAGCGTTACCCCCTGATATTTGAGGAGGCCCATATTGAGAAACGCATAGCGAGTTTGAAGAGCTCTCCTGGAAAATGGCTCCACACTGAGGATCTACTACTCAGAAAATTAAGACTATAGTTACCTATAGTAACTATAGTTTTAATATTCACAACCTGGGGCCGGTTGTGTGGGAGGACCCACACATATTCCAGATATAGGATAGGAGATTATAAAAGAGATGGGAAAGACATTATAAGAATAGGCTTGCTCAGTTTACAGGAGGGCTGATTGGCAGATTTGGCAACTGGTTCAGTGACAGAGTGCAACCAAGAAGGGCCCTTGTGGCTCAGAGTTGCACTGATCTTTTATGTCTTTATGTCTTTATGAGACACCAAGTCTGGAAGGGGAGCCCATGGAAGGGAGGATGAGTCTACCAGGACGCAAGACTATGCCCTTAAGATGGGCATAGTCTTGCAGAGGAGACACAACAGAGGAGGCTTCAGGATTTAGGATGCCCTAATTTGAAAACGGAAGCATCTAGGAGAGACAATGAGCCCCCCAGAACTCACGACGAAACCCTGAAAACAGGCTGGAGACCCACAGGACAGAAGATAAAGATGGGAATGGTATAATTTGCGATAGAAGATAAAATCTCCCAAGCCCGTGACTCGCCTTCCCTCAAGACTGGTAGAGCGTTCTCATATAATACTCATAAATTTCCGCATGTTTCATATTCTAATGGTAACACATCATATTGAAGCGTGATACTTCACTTCATATTCAAGGAAGATATATCATATTCATGCAAGCACTTACTATGCACCCATGCACATTTTATCTGTTGATCCATGCACATTTTCTCATCATAATGCATGCCTGTAGTGTGTAGTGTGAGATATGGAATTATGCACCATGAAATTACTGTTCATCTTCCATTTGCAACAAAATAGCATGACTTACAAATGAAAGCCCGTATTTTGCGCCAATATTCATTTCAACGAAATATAAAATGTTCTTGAGTGAGGTCTCGACATCCTTCATGTCAACAATGCGATATTTTATTCCATCTCATGCCTAATTGAATATTCATTTCCACACAAGTTAACAAGGTGCAAAATGCTCAAGTGTTGTTAAATATGAAAGAAACAAAGCAACTCAACTGATGGAAACATTTTGCATATGACATCTAGGGGTCTCCGGAACCTCGCGCCCGCGCTCGAATAATATAGCCGGATCCAAGACAATCGCACTGGAGCCCAACAAATTTGTGTCCAAGGCCCCAAATAAACCCAGCTGGGTCCTCACAGCACACCGGAAGGTCGAAAACGCGCGAGGGCCGTCAAAGGCGCAGCAAGTCACGCAAAAAGCACCAGGGCCTTAAAATATACGCTGGGGGTCTAAATAAGCAAGACGAAAGCCACAAAAAACACACCGGATGCACCCAAACGCACTGGAGCCGGAAGAACAAAAAAATGATGGCATCAAAACAGGTTGGGGCGTGAAAAAAACGAGATGGTCTTGAACAAAACACGGCGGGCACTGAATAAATACATCGGGCCTTCGAAAACGCGCCGGTCCCTTACACACTTTGAGTCCACAGAAAAACTAAAAAGGTACAAGGGGGCGTTCACGTGCAGGACAGTTGGCGTGGTGGCGACTGGGCGTTATGGACCGAAATGCGTAAAATAGATAAAGTTTACATTTTTAAGTGTTTTGTCCAGGTGGAATGGCAGCAGGGTGAGCTGACTTATCAAGGAATACCAGCAAAAAAGCTTTTGAACAGAGGGCGGGTTGAAATCTGGTGACTTAGCAAGGATGTAGCAGTCGTTCCCTCCATAGAACAATTGCGTTGTAACTAATTAAACGCGAAAGGAAAGGAAAATAGAAGTAAAAGGAAAATAAACGTGGGCCCCTTTGAAAAACTAGCGGTCGAAATCCGTCGATTTCTAATGGAGGTGCCCACCCCAAATCTGTTTGTCCCCGAATCAAATCTTATGTACAGCACTCGTGAGCTTATGTTAAGACTTTGCAAAGAGGGCATGACCCATTGGCCCTGCTATTCCTCTGCCTATATGCCCATGCACAAGTTTGAATGCAAGATATTGCAGGATGATTTTTTTTGCATCAGCATGCTTACGAATCAAATGATACAGCTTAGTAGTGTTCTAAAGTTGTCAATATGCCATGGTGAAGATGGAAGAATGCGAGGTGTATCTTGGAAGTTCACATATGAGATGAACCAAAAATAACTATTAAGGGAAGACAAACAAGGATCATGAACGCATATGGGGAATGAGTGAACTTTGGAAAGGTGCACGTATTGGAACAGATAAACGAAAAACACAAGTTGTGTATATTACACATCAAGCATGCATGCATCCACGTACGATGATGTACTGCATGGGCTAGTTCTAATACTGGGGACGGGTCCATATCTATTCAAAGTACCCCTTAACCTAGCATAAATTTGTGATCCTCAAAATCCGAAATCGCTATTCATAGGCAACCAACTGTGCGCATAACTTCGAAAACGGACTTCCTGTTCGTAATTGAGGTAGAACATATATCTGAGTAGCAGTTATAGTTGTTTACCCAGTTTCAAGACCGCCATTGACTGGCTCGAGTTCCATCTGTTGTCATTCCTCTCCCGCGACCAATCGGGGTGAAAGATTGCGCGCTAATGGCGCAAAATACGACGCGTCGTAAAACCAATAACGGCTACCTTTTACTGCCTGGGATATGGGCTGCGCTGGAACTAACGCTATGTATTTATCACAGGTAGTTCCCTGACGGTGACTCTGACTCGGACGTCGACTCGGACAGCAGCAGGACCTGCCAGTGAGACGGTGCGGGAACTGTTCCGCTCCGTCAGTACTCGGTCCCGTTAATTCGGCTTCAGCTCGCGGGCAGGTGGGCTGGACGAATGGTGGGAGGCGGGGACGCCGCGGGATCACCATTCGGAGCCAGAGCCGCTCTGGAACGCGCGCGCTGCCGACCGTGCTTCTCCCGGCCTCGTGTGTCGGCTGAGCTGCCGCCATGGTCTCCCGCACAGTGGTGAGTCGGATGGCCGACGGACGCATCGCTGTCGGCTGATCGGATCCTGTCGCATGCAGCTCGTTCGCTCGGTCGTGTCCATGCTTCATTTAAACGTGGACCTCAGGTGTTCTTCAGGTGATGGCATTGCTATAAATCGATATTGCTTTACGTACGAAAGGTGTCCGAAACCGGCAAGTAATGGTGGCGGATATGACGAATTGACCACATATCGAATAGACAGGCATACTGTTACTGGGCATCGTTTAACATAGGGGTTCTGCATGTGCTATGACATGCTACAGTTTGCATCGCATTGCATCGAATTACACCACAGTTATAAGTCGCTCCATGATACATGTATGATTATGTCAGAGGTGCAAGTTACAGCATACAATACGCAGTACAATAAATCACGGTAGTTATCACATACTGAAATAAATATTTAAGGCAGCTTCCCTACTAAAACGGTCCTGTAGAATCCATGTATGACAGCCATACACAAATCGAGGAGGACCGTCGCACGGGATTGCTGTAGTAATCTATTGCAAGGATTCCTGTGGGATCTCACAATGAGATCCAATATGATACCAATGGTGAAATCCATACAATCCCACAGGAAGACGAGAACAAGAAACACATGACGAAGAGCTCCTTTCTTGATACCTGTAAATGCCAAGGAAAACATTGCGTACATCACAATTGCTTGTACGTTTGTCAATTGTACAATGTTGATCAAACATCCACATCAGTAGTGCGATGGCGAACATCGCTTTGCTCTTCAGTAGCTTTGCTTCGCTTCGGCGAATCCGGCTTTATCTTGCTCCGACGAATGCTACGTGTTTCTCAATAAGACATGTTGCACTTCTGCACCTGGAAGCCTTAAATGCATATTTTATATATCTAAACGGTTGTATGCATGAATATGAAAACTGATTATTATTCAAGCAGATTATTATTAAAAAGGAACGGACATGTTGATAGACGAGGGGGTGACTCGTATTCGCCTTGATGCTAGCCCTAATACGATTTCAGTGATCGGAGAGGGGGAAAACATTCCCTCATCGCCCCTTCCCGTGCATCCGCCATTACTTCAATGCTAACTTCGGCTAGGTATCGACATCATTGCGCTGGGGAACCCTTCGACTCAATATCATAAAAAAGAAGTCAACGCGACTAAAGAAGGCCAGCTATGTATAATGCACGCCCTCCGCACGCCATACGCTAATTTTTCGGCCAAGTCATACGAAGACGTCACCTGCGTATAATATGGTGACCACAGCAAAACCTACGCTCAATGGTTGCTGTCACGACGTTGTGACGACATGCCGATGACGTAAGACACAACGCGACAGAAATACGACGTTGTAATGATGCCATGGCGACGTAGTGTGTTTGTTGGGGATTCAGAGGCCTTGCAAAATTTCCGAATCTCACACAAACATTCTGCATGATTTTAAGATCCCAGAAAAGGTCTTACACAATTACATAATGCTTCAGATAAGTCCGCGAAATCCTTCAGAATCCTGTGGGACTTCGGGGATTTTAGTGAGTCTATCAGGACTTTTTGCCAGGGTTACAAGAGCAATATTTATTGTAAGCGCTTGACGTTCCTCTTCGAGAGCGAGTCTTCAAAATTCAATGTGATCCTCGCTTCCCTAGTTTAATGATTGACAGTGATTACCTTTTTATAACTTGCACCTGGAATGCAAACCCGTCACAGGAAATGGAACAAAACAATGAATCGACAAAGAATGTGGACTATATGAAAACGTGTAGTAAAATTATCACTGTGTGATAACGACGAGCACCTGACGAGGTGTTCCAGATATCATATATTATTTCCAGACAATGCATCACGAATACAAAACGATGGTTAGTTTGTACCAGAACATTTTTATGATAATTATGAAGTAAAATAGCATCCGTTCTAGAAGTTTACCGCAATTGTATCTCGACCAGCATGGAATGTACATGTAGATGTACATGCACACACACACACACACACACACACACACACACACACACACACACACATATATATATATATGCATATATATATTTATATATATATATATATATATATATATATATATATATATATATATATATATATATATATATATATATATATATATATATATACATAATATGTATACCAGAGTGTTATTGTGTAGAACATCCTGCGCTCGTTTCGTCTTGCTAGCTGTAGTTAAAGTTTGTCTGAGGTCGGAATGCTTGCCATCAAAATATAGTCCAAAGTAGCAGTCTTGATTACATACATGGTGATCTGACTTGTGTCTCATCTCCGTAATGCTCCGTAGTCCATGTCACCTTTGTACTTGTTACCGTTTCCGGTTTTATAATCACTTCTCGTGAAACCTTGGGGTCATGGTGGCTCATTCGTTAGGAGGTTGAATTCTTGATTGTAAGATCGTGGGTTCGAATCTCACAACCGGCGGTATTACCGAGTCCACCCACGACCAATTGGCGCGACTGGATAGCGACGATGCCTAGCATAGCAGTTGAGCGTGTCGTAAAAGAACCCAAGGTTTTTCTTTGTCGTAAAGCCTTGAACCGGAATACTCCGAAGCTCCCGAGTATCACACATATATGCAATGCTATGCAAGTGCATTGCTGCATTGCTGCTTTGCTGCATTGCTGACGAGCAAGCAAGTACACACTGCTTAGGTGATCGTTAATTATTGCTGACTACGCCCAGTTTTTTTATGTCACATCATAGGTATGACTTTCCGGAAATCGTCGTGTGAGAAGGTTGTAATTTTTCCTGTTAACCCTCTGTCGTTTATGTTACCATTCCTACCTGTCGTACATAAAACTCGTAAAATACAAATATTGAACACAATCTGCATTACAACTAGGTTTGCACGTAAGTCGGTTTGCGTATGCTAATAGGAAATTTGAGAGTGCACAAAATAGGCTTGCGGGTGGATTTGTACACATGAATTACTGCCCTGTTGGCATGCTGTATTGCATTAAATATAATGAAACAAAAGCAACACAACTAGCCTTATGACAGTTCGATGAATACACCGGCACCATCTAGGAATTCAACATTAAGTGGCAGCCACTATAGTGTCCCTTGCAAGAACCTCCTTGGGATGCTAGCTTCGATTGACCTTGAGGTATCTAGCGTTCGTGGATCCAGACCCTGATGTCCAATTACGGGGAGAGACGAGCCGTGACTCATGGCTACCTCGCCACTTACGACGTCTACCAAGCCCTGACATTATCATGGACATCTGGCACAATGAAGCGGAATAACGGACGCCGTAGGGGAGGTTTCGGAAAGACGGATCTCCGGCGGCGATTTTGGCTCGACACTGGCCCGTTTGGTATGCTTCACGCATTACAAACGGGTATTTGGGAAAAATGCACGCCCAGGTTCGATGAACTCGGGTAAAAAACTTGTCGGAGTTCCATAATTTTTTTCTCTCGATTCACGTGTGCCTGTAGGTGACGTTTTGTCAGGAGAGGCACGGCTGGTGTGTGATAGCGGTTCCCGTCGATTAAATCCTAAACTGGTGACAGCGAAACAATTTATTATAAATAGTTGTGTTCGGCGAAACACTCCTGATGGATCATACCAGCGAAAGTGAAGTACAAGAGAGGATGCCCTAATTAATATACCACACACAATTCATGGGAGCAAACCAACGCGACCTAACCCGAATGCCATCATTTTCAATGCTTAATGCGTTTCATTGCAATGGCTTCATGGTCTAAATTATATAAACAAATATCGATAATTATAGTGGAAACACAAAACAGGAATACAATGCCATTGTGGGCGAGGCGAAGGTCAGCCAATAAACTGCAAACGCATGCAACCTGTCCATAAACCTCCAGCAGGACGCCGGTACACACTTAGTAAACTGATTAGATGTCGATATTTATACATCCAAGTATTTGATTACTAGCGAGGTGCACATCAGGCGAATTGTATTTCTAAACGTTATAAGCTCGCTCGTTAAATATACAGGTACAGTCGGAGAGTAATTACTTCTACTTACTGTTCCTTACTTGTGAGCTTTGCAGCTTGGTGGGAGCAACCAACATGCACCTTCTATGGAATTCTAGCGAGTACTTTTTGATACTGACATGCTTCAGCTTTACGTAGTGTACCGCCGATTCGCCACCAACACGGGAATCTCTGCCACTTGGCGCCTCCGGCGTAATCAGCGCCTGCAGTACAACACGCTCTGCTGCAAGTGGCCCCAATATAGGCTGTTGTTCTCTGAAGACGGCACTATTATCGCGCTGCATGACTCTGCTCAGGTCTCACACCACCAGCCGACTGGTCCCCGCTGGCAGTGCAGCACTCTTTGCCGCGAGTAGCCCGAATGTAGGTTGTTCCCTGAAGACGGCATTACCCTGGCGCTGCATGACTCTGCTCAGGTCTCACACCACCGGCCAACTGGTGGCTGCGATCAGCATAAGAGCAAGTACAGCGGGCTTTGAACCGCCGATGGTTCAACTCCGACGGGGGCACGTTTGCGCTGCGCAGCCGACCTGTCGATGCTCCCCCAACAATGGGAATTCAGACTGCTCTCCGAGCCGACCTGGGGACGATACTGGCCGGCAGCAGTTAGCAAAGCGGCAGCGACATAAAAATTATTACATCGTTCATACAGTACATTAGAATATAAACCATACCGTGGGCAGCCGTTGTCCTGAGGCACACTTGAAGCTTCTGCACTGCGAGATGGGTGCAGTCTTGGTAAAACTGCAAGATATTACCGGAACCGAGGCAGCTATAGCAAGTGCTCACGTTTGTACAGAGCTGCATTGCTGAAGGGGGAGGCACTCATTCGTAGTATTGGCACTCGGGCACACATCTGGTTTCTGCGATTCGTTCGTTCACTTCGGGAAGATATCACAAAAAGTGAGAACCGAATGCCTTAGTCCCATGTTATTTTGTTGTGCGGTGACACTCCTTTCTGCACGTCTGCTACCGCCACCTTAACCAACCAGCCAGCCTTGTTGTACTCACGCCACCTTATTTAACCAGCCAGGCTTGTTGTACTCCCGCCACCTTATTTAACCAGCCAGCCTTGTTGTACTCCCGCCACCTTATTTAACCAGCCAGGCTTGTTGTACTCCCGCCACCTTATTTAACCAGCCAGGCTTGTTGTACTCACGCCACCTTATTCAACTAGCCAGGCTTGTTGTACTCCCGCCACCTTATTTAACCAGCCAGTCTTGTTGCACTCCCGCCACCTTATTTAACCAGCCAGGCTTGTTGTACTCCCGCCACCTTATTTAACCAGCCAGGCTTGTTGTACTCCCGCCACCTTATTTAACCAGCCAGGCTTGTTGTACTCCCGCCACCTTATTTAACCAGCCAGTCTTGTTGCACTCCCGCCACCTTATTTAACCAGCCAGGCTTGATGTACTCCCGCCACCTTATTTAACCAGCCAGGCTTGTTGTGCTGCAGTTGGGACGTGCTCCACTCAGAAACATCACCAACCACCCATGGTGACAGTCAGTAACATTTTAATGGTGTTACTTAGGATTAGTTAGGCAATAAACGCACACCGTTCATCTAAATGCTGAATGCAATAATTGGCGAGGAGCAATATCATCAACGCCAATATGTAGCAAATGAAAATGCACTAAGAAACATGTTGTCGGTCTATATCTAATTACATCGCGTCTCATTTTTTTCTTCTCAAAAGCCTTGTTTGATCTGAATATCTCCGAACCTTCTCTACCCATGGGGATTAGTCAACAACGAAAGTGATTTCTTTGGCAAAAATTGTCCGAAACTCGGCGCTGACTGGTGTTCCTGTCACAGTCGAGGCGTGGGTGCCGGATGCCACGCTCACTGATAGAGCGCGGCACCATCGCCACCACTCTGGTGGTGTGGGCCGTCTTCTTCACGGTGCTGAGCGTGCGCCAGCCGCGCGCCGTGGCGCCGCCGGTCGTGACCGTCGGTGCCGACGACGTGCCCGACGAGGTGCCGTACGTGCCGTCCGAGGACCCGTCCTTCGTCACCGACGACGTCTGGGGCCAGATGGAAGAGGAGGCGGGCAGCCTGCTGAGCAAGAGGGACGTGCCGGCGGCGCCGGCCGGCCAGCTCGCCAAGACGGAGGAGGGCATGGCCGCAGGCCGGTCTGACCCGTCGGCGGCCGACGCCAAGGAGACTGCGCCTGCGGCAGAACAGACCACCAGTCAGGCGGCGCAGACGGCCGCCCCGGCTGCCATGCAGGGGAGCCAGGCGGCGGCGGCGGCGGTCCCAGCCGCTGCTGCCCCCGCGCAGCCGGCAGCACCTGCGGCAGCACCCGCCCACGGACAGCCGGCAGCACCCGCCCACGCACAGCCAACGACGTCATCGGCCTCCGACACACCGGCGCAGTTGGCCACGTCTTCGTCAGGCAATTCCAGCCCATTGTCGTAAGTCGACAACCGAGCACTCACAGCTGATGTGATTCCAGCATGTGCACCTGATTGGAATTTAGAACATGGAGGTGAAAACGCATTAACATTCGTAGGTGTCAATACACCGGCAATGCTCGGTGGGCAACTTCCGATACCAACATTCGCATGTGCGCAACGGCCACTCACAACCTTCCCCTATTCATTGAAATACCCCACAGATGCTTTAGTATGCTCAATCTTGGGTTTGGTATCAATAATAAGATAGGGAATTTAATCTGGCCTGAGATGCCTAGTTGATTACCTTTTTTGGTAGTATGACTCAATTCGAAAAATACGTGACATTTCCTCTTACACTTGTTGGTGTTAGGTTGAGTGGTTTCTATGCCCCGCGTGTCAGCCTGCCGTATCACCATTTGTTGACATTTGTTTGAGTGCTTTCTACGACCCTCGTGTCAGCCTATCGTGTCGCTGTTAACTTCATCATTTTCCTGATGGGTCGTTTGTGCTGACCCATGCTTATTTCAGTGGCCAGTCTGCCGCCGAAGGAACATACAGCGAGTCAGAGAAGGCCATGTTTCGAAACCTATTCGACTGGACGGAGAACCCCACAGCCACCTGCAAGCGTCTCATGAAGTTCGGCGGCCAGATCCAAGCGCAGGGCACCAGTTGTCCCCGAGTGGGCCACAAGTACGCCTGCCTGGACGCGCCCATGCAACTGGCCACCACCGGCGCCTGCCTGGTGTACTCCTTCAGTGTGCTGGAGAACAACTGGAGCTTCGACGAGGCGATGGCTCAGCTCGACTGCGAGGTGCACACGTTCAACCCTCGGCTGGACCTGGCCGAAGGCGTCGTCTCGCCAGGCGTCACCTTCCACCGCATCGGCCTCGGCCGCAACAACCACACCAACGTCAACGGCTGGCACATCCTCACGCTGGACCAGATCGTGCGCCGGCTCGGCCACATCGGCCGTCCCATCACCTACCTCAGGGCCAATGTGGACGGAAGCGAGTTCGACATGCTGGCGCAGCAGCTGCTGGACGCCGGCGGCGAGTTCGTGCTGGACGTCGTCGAGCAGATGGGACTGGAGGTTCGCTTCCGGCCCGACCCGCCGCCCCAGATGAACTTCTACCGGACGGCCGGACGCGCCGTGAAGCGACTGCGGCGGACCGGCTTCAACGTGGTCGACTGGCGCCACAGTCAGACCGAGTGGCAGCGACACTCACTGCCCGGCGTGACGCGGCCCGTCGGCATGACCTACGAAGTTCTGCTGGTGAAGAACGGCGCCGACACCTGGGACCGGTCGTCACGGGGCCGGCCCGATGACGTTCCGACGTCGTGACCGACGTGGTCGTCCGAGACCTGGCCAACTTTTGACCAACATTGCCGAGACCTGATCAACTTTTAATCGACATGGTTGAGACCTGATCATTTTTACCAACATGGCAGAGACCTGATGCACTTTTGACGAATATGGTCGAGATCTGATACACTTTTGATCAACATGGCCAAGGTCTGATCAACTTATGACCAACATGGCCGAGGTCTGATCAACTTATGAGCAACATGGTCGAGACCTGATCACTTTTGACCAACACGGCCGAGACCTGATGAACTTGGCTGGCGCCACGTGCTATTGAGATGTCTCTGCGTTTATTTGTGTATGTGTGCTTTTACTGTGTTTTCGTGGCCAGTGCATGTGTGGATGGCATCCGGCCTGGCATTATTTATTGTCATGTTGTGTCGTTTAATATGCTCCATCTGCGAAGTGTGCTGCATTATAAATTAACGACAATTCCAAGCCACCAATCCTGGTCAAGCTAATGCCATCAGCTCGTTGACACACAGCCACATATTTGCCTTAATGGGAGCTGCTCAGTCACATTACAAAGGAAAAGACAACGGCTACCAGCAGCTTGTACGGGGAAGGCATTGTATAACATGCCTTCCATAAGTTTATATGAATATATTCTTCATTCATTGTTAATGATCACAAACAGTGAAGAATGTCGTGATACTAATTGATCCTACTTCTGTCGCGATCAAAGAGGAATGTAACTTTTGGGCATTGCATGCGAACGTTGCGCACAGCTGCTATTTGTCAGTGTCGTTTATGTGTGGTGAGGAGTGTGGAGTTTGTGATGGCTCACTCACTCCAGGTGCTGTAAGCGTTGTGCTGATTGAGTTGCTGTGGTGACGCTATTATGTGATCAGTGCGTGTATCGTCTAACATTCGCGCGATAATTACATGTTATGGCGTGAGGACATATCTTTGACATATCGGATGGGCTCGAAGTGATGCTAAGTCTGCTATAGCGCCCTTTTGCCAACCTCGATCACCATCAGCCACCTACAGTCCTCGGCCATGCGATATCTTGTCGATGATTGGCTGACCTGACCGGGAGACGGATAACTTGGGTGACCTTCCCACGCCCAAGGCTGGCCAGACGCGGACGGTGGTGGAGTCTCGTTTTGGGCGCACACGTGTCGGCGGTGGATGTTTTGCGTCAATGATGATGGTAGGCATTGCTATGTTCTTTTTGATCCTATGAGAAATAATCAGTCATTGACCCTTTCTAAACGTTGGATATTTTAGTTTTCTCACTTTTTTTGACAGATCCTCACACTGATTGACGTTAGGAACATGCCCGAGTCGATTATCGTGAAGTTATAAAATGGAATGAGTGGTATTGCCATGTTCGCTACACCATATTGCCTCGTAATCCGGTACAAAATAAGTATAAACACAATATTGACCAACATCATGCTAAATGGGAATAACGAATAACTGGGAAATAACTGGGCTGGGAATAACGAAGAACAGAAAAATAGAAATTAAGTTTGTTGCACGTGATACCAGTTTTCAGCATTGTAGTCCCCCCGCAGTCGACGTGGCCAATGTGCATTCGCTCAATTCGTCCCAATCGTGTCACACACCATCGCAGATTATGGTCCGGAATCAAAACCCAATGAGTCGCATTCCATTCGTTGTAAGCAAATTATTAAGCATCAGGGAAGTATTTCGTAACGTTATTTTCACGCGCATAACGCCTGAGGTTGTTTTATGGACAACTTCATTTTCGAGGAATGTTATGCTTAAATGACTGACGAGATAATGATGGTAGTTTGTTGACTGACTGATGATTGACTGATGGACAAGATTCCTGGCGTAGTTTCTTTGATTAATGGGTGGAGAGGATTGAAAATTAGTGGTGGGGCCCAATGCACCGAGAAAATGCGTAATGCCGACCTTGTTCGTGGAGACCGTTCCATGGGGTCCCGTGTTAAGAGCAAGACGTTTATCTCTGGCTGGTATGCATTATACAGGTATTCTGTAGAATACATTGTAGACGTTATTTAAACTTGGCTGGGATAAATTTGTTTACATCCATGATTACTCGCGTCAAAGGCAAGCAATGTACATAGGATGGTTTTCGTGATCTGGAAATGCTCGCCAAACGACTTGAAACACAAGCCGAAGCTCGTATCTAATTCCTTTTTCTTAACTCATGTGTTCGCTTAGAACATAAATACTTACTTCTGAGATATCCATAAAGCACGGAAGGCAAAAGAAGATGCAGAAGATAACGCTGCCTAAGGTGCAGATGCTTTACGCAATCATATCCACAGTCTTTTTTAGTTTCGGTATAATTTTATTTAAGTGGCTGAGGCAGCCAACTTCGGACGTTCCTTGCGAAAAACCCCATTGTTCTGCCCGTAAAGGACTATGTATTCTTCATATATATATATATATATATATATATATAGTTCAGTTCAGTTCAGAAGAAAACAAAGATACGTATCACGTAGCACGTAAATACGAGAACGAAGATATGAGTATAGCACGTAGATACGAGCTTCGGCTTGCATTTCAAGTAGTTTGGCGAGCATTTCCAGATCACAAAAACATCCTCTGTACATTGCTTTCCTATGACGCTAGTAATCATGGATGTAAACAAATTTATCCAAGCAAAATTTAATGAACTTCTACAGTGTATTCTACAAAATATCTGTATTATATATACTTAAACCAGAGGATAAATATTTCGTGTGTCCAAACAAGAACCGTTGGGCCTATTTTCAATATGCAAGCAGGTGCAAATCTTGCGCGGCTGGGAAGCATGCCATTAAGCTGTTACGGGCTACTGCAATTATTAGTACACCTGCTAGCCACGAAGACTATCTCACATTCAGCGCTCATGTATGTCAAAATGTGAACCATGCGGTCGGGGAGAACTTAGCAAGCCAATACAGTCGGGGAGGAGCTACCAAGCCAATGCAGTCGGGGTGGACTTACCAAGCCGAGGAGAGAGTGAACGGCACGCAATAATATCTTGGCTATGTTTTGACGGAAAAAAATCATGCGAAGTAGAGATGACTGGTCTTCCTTCCCCCATCTGGCCCGCACATCGATCGGTGACGTGGAAAATACGACGTCAGCTTACCGAAGCACATCCTAGCAGAACACAAGGAATCCCTTTGCTTCTCGAAAGTGCCATTTTCCTCTTATTGTTCCCTCACTTCATCAGGTCAGCTCAACTCACGCCCGAGAACAGCGACCGGACTCCCGGATATCAGCGTGCACAAGACTAGGTCAGGTCACATATGAGCCGATTTACTTGCAGCTAATGGAATAGGCATTATGCTAATTTGTGTTGCTTAACGGGACGGGATGATACAACGGTCAACAGGCTATTCTGGCCACGGCATCACTTCTGGCCCGTCCCCAGGCTCGTGCACATGCTCAGCACTGGCACATGAGCGCTCTGCAAGCCGTGCATGCTGAACGACCGAACCGACAATGTGGCCATTTGTCTCCCGGACCCGACTACAGTCACCGGGCCACACGTGCATCGGTCAATGACCTGACTACAGTCACCGGGCCACACGTGCATCGGTCAATGACCTGACTACAGTCACCGGACCACACGTGGGTCGGCCAGTGACCCGTGGTCATGCCACGATCAGGCGCTAACCGAACGAAATGGTGGGCGCCATGTCAGCTGCGCGAGGGTGCTCGCAACTGGAAACCATCTGGCATCCAGCGTTCAGTTGTCAACCCACGCGAAGTCCACCACGCATATTTAATGAACCACGCTTTTATTGGCCATTAAACAACTGATACGGCGCGGATCGAGGCGGCTTCATGCTTCCCTTCGCAGCGGGCAACGCATGACAGGAAAATAAGCCGAAGAGCAAACACGGCCGGAGGGATTTGTTGCTGCAGCGGTAGAATTCACACCCAGCAGGCCTGCTTCGTTGGTGCGGACGAGTCGTGCATACCAGTTCGTCGTCCTGCTGCATTGGCATGGTCCCATGATTCGTCGCCCTGTCGCATTGGCATGGTCCCGCGATTCTTCACCCTGCCGCATTGGCATGGTCCCGCGATTCTTCACCCTGCCGCATTGGCATGGTCCCATGATTCGTCGCCCTGTCGCATTGGCATGGTCCCGCGATTCTTCACCCTGCCGCATTGGCATGGTCCCGCGATTCTTCACCCTGCCGCATTGGCATGGTCCCGCGATTCTTCGTCCTGCCGCATTGGCATGGTCCCATGGTTCGTCGTCCTGCCGCATTGGCATGATACTGTGAGACGCGCTGTTTCTCACAACCACCGGAACAGCACGCAGATGCTTGCTAGGATAGCATGATACCGTGCGGCTCGCCTTTATGTTCTACCAGCCAGACGTATTTACAAGATGGCTGCTCTCTCGACGCCTGCCCGCCAAAGTCACGCAATTATAAATGAGTAACGTGGACGACCGTCCGAACAGCGAGGCGGCCATGGGCGGCAGCAGGGAGGCGGCCGTGGGCGGCAGCAGCGAGGCGGCCGTGGGCGGCAGCAGCGAGGCGGCCGTGGGCGGCAGCAGCGAGGCGGCTGTGGGCGGCAGCAGGGAGGCGGCCGTGGGCGGCAGCAGCGGGGCGGCTGTGGGCGGCAGCAGGGAGGCGGCCGTGGGCGGCAGCAGGGAGGCGGCCGTGGACGGCAGCAGGGAGGCGGCCGTGGGCGGCAGCAGCGAGGCGTCCGAGGGGGCAGCAGGGAGGCGGCCGTGGACGGCAGCAGGGAGGCGGCCGAGGGGGCAGCAGGGAGGGGGCCGTGGGCGGCAGCAGCGAGGCGGCCGTGGGCGGCAGCAGGGAGGCGGCCGTGGGCGGCAGCAGGGAGGCGGCCGTGGGCGGCAGCAGGGAGGCGGCCGTGGGCGGCAGCAGCGGGGCGGCTGTGGGCGGCAGCAGGGAGGCGGCCGAGGGCGGCAGCAGCAGCGGGGCGGCCGTGGGCGGCAGCAGCGAGGGGCTGTGGACGGCAGAAGGGAGGGGCCGTGGGCGGCAGCAGGGAGGCGGCCGTGGGCGGCAGCAGGGAGGGGCCGTGGGCGGCAGCAGGGAGGCGGCCGTGGGCAGCAGCGGGGCGGCAGCAGGGAGGAGGCCGTGGGCAGCAGCGGGGCGGCAGCAGGGAGGAGGCCGTGGGCGGGCCAACTGATGGGCCGTACCTGCCCATACCACGGCAGCTTGTTAACGTGAGCCGTCACGTCCTGCGGCGGGCCCGATCATATCGGCCACCTCTGGACACCCCGGGCGACACGGTGCCGCCGGCAGGATCGCGTGTCGACACGACCACGGCCCGTCAGCGTGCTCAGCGCTCTCCAACGCTGACGGCAAAAAGGCGGCTGGAAAACACCAGCTGAGTTAAAACACCTGCCCGCGCAGCGCGAGGTGACTAACTCTTCCGTTACGCTCGTTCTGGAGTGAGGTGCGCTGTCACTCGGATGCCTACGGGGTCGGCTACGGTCGGGCGCTACGACACGTCAACCGTGGACCACAAACAATCATTTGATCGCTGCAATGCGATCAAGGCTGCATGACTGCTACGTGAAGCAGGCATAGCTCATCCTTAACATGAAAAACTGAATTTGATCATAAAACGAATGAGATACCTGTTGAATGAGATTGCCTGCTTTTCCACTCAAAAGAACAAGACAATACTTTGCCTCTCTAGCATCCAAGCTCAGAATGAGTTTTGATGCACTGATCATGTGTCATATGCTGCCTCAATAGGCAATGCACATGCATGCCACTGCAGTACGTGGACATATAAGTGTTTTCCTACCTAGGCTAAGTCCGGTCAGTTCTACGTAGTCACTTGGACAATCCATCTTGCAGTTCGGTAATGTTGACAAGCAAGTGAGCGTGTGATAAGGTTACAGGTATCTTTCTCTAAATGAGATGACTACAGGTCATTATACAACAAATTCTGGTTCTGGTAGATGTCAATATGCTATCATTTACCATTGTTCTGCAGCATTTCACTTAACTGCTCAGCGAGTAGGTATAACTGGTTTTGGATGCCGTTAGTCGGCCAGTTCTGCATCGATGCACCAATTGAACTAGAGAGGAATTCCCTCCGGTACATAAGAAGGCGTAGCATAGTAGAAGAGTCGTAACAGTTTTCTTTTTCAGCTCTTGAGTCACTATGTGTTTATTGTTGACACTAAGACTAGAACAGACACGTCCACTCCTATTCATGGGCACAATGCACTTTTGTTTTCGGGTGCTATTTCGGTATTTTCTGGAATAAGTTCAACAATTCGATATCATCTGAGCATTGGTCGAACTAAGTCTAGATCCACCACACCGCACATTTCGCGTGTTCTGAAGCATTCTGGAATACGAAGGAATGATATGCTGAATATTTGAAACTCATATTGCTCATTGGATCTACACATGGAGCGGCTGAAGGCGAAAATTCTATGTTTATGAAAAACTATCGGTGACTCGAAGGATATCGAATATCAATCGCGAGACATCGTCACGTGCAGCACGCTGGTTTCCGTCTCATGTCGCTGGTACTCTCTATTTGGAATGGCTTCGGGGCTAGGTTATAAATACAACGGAAAATACACTGGGGAATGTGGCAAAATGCAGTGCGTGATCCAGGATTAAACTGACCCCGGGCCCTGGCGTCCAGATCATTTTCCGGCTATTCGGAAGGTGTCTGGAGCCCACAAGGGACTCGCTAACTCTCGGAGGGGGAAGGGGGAATTGGCTCTTCTACCGCTTCAGTACGCCAAGAGTGGGGAGCGGGTAACTCCTCATTTTCCGCAACTTTCATTTAACTTCGGCCGTTCTCGAGTTTATAATTTCCTGGGAGGGGGGGGGAGGGCGAGGGGAGGGGAGATAGCATGGCTGGAATGGCCTACCTTATATCAGCTAACGTCAGTGGCGAATATAAGAAGCGTTTTCTTGTCGGTTAAGGCTGACTAAATGCCCATTTTCGGTTTTTCCCAAAACGTCACGCTTCAGCTCAGATTTCACTTTCTCGGACCATAATGTGCGCATAGCCAACGTGCGCACACCTCGTATCCCCCATGCATCTTCGACTATTGAGTGACGGAATAGTAAGCTCCCTTCTGTTCTGTATTTCAACTCCACAGTTTCTCGACCTAAAAGTAATTTGGTAGCCGGAAATATGAAACAACAACGCGTTTGCGGAAAATCTATTGGCAGGCGCCATACCACGCTGAGCGAAAATCTCATGCTTCGAGTCCATTATGTGTTTTATAGTCATGGTGATTGTTGCTACAGGGTGTACACATGTGTACACATGTGAAGGATGACTAGCGCGCTCGTATTCTGGAAAACAATTACGTGGTACAACTGGTCCAACAAATGTTTCTGTTCCCAAATAACCTTACAAAGAAAGTGGACAAATGCTGTCACAAAAGTGGTTGGTATGTCTGACTCGTGTCTATATTATGGGAAGTCTGGAGCAAGTATTGATCAATCTACCTGCTGCAGATTTTACATCGAACACATACCAACTGTGCCTGTGTCTGGTACATCTCATTGAGCTTGGTGACACATTTTGCGCACTGGGTCAACACATTTACACAGGAAGGTGGCTCGAGAAGGTGATAATAATTGTGTTTAGGCTGGAGTATATGCTAGCTGTGTGTTTTTTTTCTGCAAGTACAGCACACTGAGCTGAAAATAATGCCATGATTTCCAAAGAATTTCCCTAATGTTTCAGGGTAGGTTTAATATTAAACATAACCAGCTTAGGCTAAGCTAAGGTAGATTACGTTACTTCCTTCATTACCGCACGGAAAATGCAGAACATGAAACCAAAAATTCTTTGACATAAGCATGTGGATTCGCCATCTGCACCCGCCTTCCTGTGTGAAATCACTATTTCATTTTCTGGGAATGCTAAAAATTGTATTTTGGAACACCGATCTTAACCGGTCTTAACACGCGACCTGGAGAGGAGGGGGGGGGGGGTGAAAACCGCCCACCCCTCCGGTTTTTCGTACAAAACTCAAGATTTTACCGGTCAATATACGCTATTTATTGTGTACCTGCTTAGAATTGACCGGCGCGTTGTTTAAAGCAGGAAAAAAAAATGGGAATCGGCCGAACATGTTTCGAGTTAGGGGCCGCTAGAGTAAAACAAATTGCAGCACCGGACCACAAAAATTGGCGCCGATTCGCTTCCCGTATATTAGCAAAATGGAAGTGTTCTTGGCAACACTAGCGACTTGTTTCACGTATGTTGTTATGCTATATAGTTAGTTTCAAAGTCATGTTAGGTCACCGATGTCAATTCAGGTCAAGTTCATGACATGTTAACGGAACCAAACTTGGTCAACTGGAATGCTGTCATACATGCAAATGACTGTCATGCGATTGATGTTACTTTGCATGTCACTCCATAAAAATCCTGCGAGCTACTGTTTGTCATTGTGTACTTGAGCCTTTCCAAATTTTATTTATGTACTTCACTCCTTTCTCTGTGAAACCGATTGCGCCGATCC
Organism: Imbricaverruca yamaguchii; assembly: GCA_034440575.1. NCBI lineage: Eukaryota > Metazoa > Arthropoda > Thecostraca > Neoverrucidae > Imbricaverruca > Imbricaverruca yamaguchii. The sequence continues at coordinate 311,702 of JAOTOL010001482.1, read as the reverse complement.
GCCCAACGGAGCAGTCGGGCGAGCGGCCTGGTTCCAGTAACTAGAGAAAGTAATGACCTGATAAAGTGCTGCTGTATAGATGACCTGACGTCAAATACCGGGTCTAGTATCTGTATTGCATCATTAGTAATGTCCAAAAAATAGTGGATGCCCACTTTAGAGCACAATCACAGCGATCCATAACAATAACAAGCCAATCCACGCAAAGCCCGAACATTTTGACATTTATACCTCATTTGACCTTGAAGACATTGACCTACGGTCATGAAATTCGCATGCAATAGGGCTCACTATCGTACCCATCCACCCTGCGAATATCGTTGCTCCAGCTTTAATAGGAGCAGATATCGTAGGGGGGGGGGGGGCGGAATCCGCCACCCCCATCTAGTGCGCGTAAGTTTCAGTGGCCTTCTAGGGCACGTGTTATTTGAGACTTCTGCTGACATCCTAAAACAAAGTACGTTAAAATGGGTGGTATACATATACCATACATTTGCATATATATGCATATAAATGTGTAGATATATATATATATATATATATATATATATATATATATATATATATATATATATATATATATACACATATATGCGGACAGAGAGCGAGCCTTTGAAATCAAAGTGCCATCCAAGAAGTTTCGAAAAAGTGTGTGTGTGTGTGGGTGCAAGTCGGTAGAGGCCCTCTTCAGATATTCGCCCATTGTACCAAATCACGGCTACGCCACCGGCTGGTCCCTACTGTACCTTCAATTTTTTTCTCTTTATATTGTTGGCGAGAAGCTGGCAGGAGCGCCGCTCTATCTGGAGCGGTTATAATTGCAGGTGTCTTGGAAATCTGGAGCAGTCATTATCGGAGGTGCCGTTTGAACATACACGGATAAGGCCCGTAATCCCGCCGCCGCCGGTCCATGAACCTGGCTCTACCGCTAGCATTTTGGGCAGTCAGGGCGGACGTGATCGCCGTTCCGTTACGGCAAATGGCCTAAATAGCGACCTCGATATCACGTGGTCGGCTTGTCTCGGACCTGACGTCTATAATGGATCTGTACTCGCAGCTGTCCGGCCACTGACGGACCCCAAGCTGAGGTAGATGGTCAAGAGTAGCGGGTCGCAGTGACGACAAGCTCGCAGGCCCGTCACACCCGACACGCCTTCTGGCTGAAGACGCACCGGATGCCAATCTGTTGGGACGGTCCAGACTGATTTCGGAAACAGCTAGTTCTGTAGTTCGGCATGAATACCGCGAGAGCTCGCGGTATTGAATGCCTTCAGAGAGAATGGACGGATATTTAAAGCAAATGTTCATTTACGATAGTTGCGGAAGCACATAAACAGACAATCAAAGCACAAAAGAAAACGTAGCAGTGGAAAAATATAACAAAGAGGGAGAGAGAGAGAGAGAGAGAGAGAGAGAGACAGAGAGAGAGAGAGAAACGAGAGAGAGAGAGAGAGATGTGTGGAGAGAGTCGTGTGGATGGAGAGAGTCGTGTGGATGGAGAGAGTCGTGTGGAGAGGGAGAGGATGTGGGTAGAGGGAGAGGATGTGGGTAGAGAGAGAGAGAGGATGTGGGTAGAGAGATAGAGGATGTGGGTAGAGAGAGAGAGAGAGGATGTGGGTATAGAGAGAGAGACAGAGAGAGAGGATGTGGGTAGAGAGAGAGAGAGAGGATGTGGGTAGAGAGAGAGAGAGGATGTGAGTAGAGAGAGAGAGGGGATGTGGGTAGAGAGAGAGAGATAGAGGATGTGGGTAGAGAGAGAGGGAGACAGGATGTGGGTAGAGAGAGAGAGAGAGAGGATGTGGGTAGAGAGAGAGAGGATGTGGGTAGAGAGAGAGAGAGGATGTGGGTAGTGAGAGAGAGGATGTGGGTAGAGAGAGAGAGGATGTGGGTAGAGAGAGAGAGGATGTGGGTACAGAGAGAGAGGATGTGGGTAGAGAGAGAGAGGATGTGGGTAGAGAGAGAGAGGATGTGGGTAGAGAGAGAGAGGATGTGGGTAGAGAGAGAGGATGTGGGTAGAGAGATATATGGAGAGAGAGATATGGAGAGAGAGATATGGAGAGAGAGATATGGAGAGAGAGATATGGAGAGAGAGATATGGAGAGAGAGATATGGAGAGAGAGATATGTGGAGAAAGGCAAGTGGAGACGAAATAAGAAAGACGAAAGGAACTCAGAAACTGAGACATTTTCATGTATCTCTCTGTATCTCTCATTACAATCGTCTCAGGAATCGTCTCGACGAGAAACATCGTTTACAATCAAAATGACTGCAAATGAACATGATAATCACGTGCCAAATTTGCGTAGGCATGCAAAAATTGAGGACGGTTTCCGATCATCATTGTCATTCGACGCATTGAAGGTATGGTGTGACAACTTAGGAATATGGGTGCATTATCTATGCATAGTGTCATCTGTCGATCAAGATGAAGAGCCATGTTAACTGAAACATCACGTTATTAATTCATTAATTCGCCATGCATTCCACATGTTGAGTTTTTCCACCGTACCATCGTGTTACAGTATTCATACGGACCATGCTCTAGGAACATAAAAGGCTTTGTACAGTGGGCTGCTTCGATTTTACTTTTTCTTCAGTGTTCATGTAAACATGTGGTGCAATGTCTATCTTACGGTTTGGTTTTCGCTTTTTTTCAATGGTTGGAAAATGTTGGTTAATGAAGCAAATGTTAGTCAATGTACGTGAACTCAGTGTCCTTGACGACTGTGCAATGCACCTTTACAGATTCCTGACTGACCATTGGTCAGTCAAGAATCTGTAAACGAACAATGGCAAAGCTCTTTGTATGGATATGAACACAAATGTGCAGACCATTTATGAGTCGGCTAGTTCATTTGTTACATGGGCTTTAGGGTGCACCAACTATGATGATTGTATGACGCCCATGGACATCAATGTGTGATTAACAAGAAATGTGGCATTCACTGTAAATATGCTTCAGGTACATTATACGTACGAATCCTAACTGATTTTGAAAATATAGCTGAATTGTGATTCACCATTCATACCCACGTATTTGATCGAAACTGGAGTAGAACCTCAAATAACATGTCCGCATCATGTTTCTTTCATCACTTTATATGCTGATCAGAGTACTTCGTAGCTGTACATTGTGTGCAATGTGCGCAATATATACTTTTCACGTCAGCGTCTTTGTGAGCTTGATTGTAGAAGTATTGTAAAGTACGTCAATACTATTAGTCTTAGAAAACCCAACATACATAGTTTCAAAGGGAGCGTAATTCTCAAACCACTGTTCGTTGCTTAACTTCGACTGCAGGGGACTTCAATCATGGAGATGGTTAAGAAAATGTGTAGTTTGATGCAGTTATCTTCATTAATTCTCCAGATACGAAATAACATAAAAGCTCATATTTTATTCGGCATGTATCATCCTTAAAAATTACAAATGTTCACAATTCGGTGCCATTGGACTCCACGTAGCATATATATATGTATATAATGGAAAATGCCTGTTACAGCTTTAACTATTGACACCTTTGACATCATAAACATGAACATAAGCATACATACTTCGACACAATGGCACTGTGAAAAAGCTCGATATGTTGAGTAATGAATGGCGGAAGAATGAATTAAAAGCAGTCATGTTTTAGTTAACTCTACTCTCTGATCCTGGTGGACACATGGACCTATGCATACATTACGCACTTGCGTCATATGTGCATTGAATCTGATTTGTTCCATTGTCGCAAAAGTGGACTGGATTTGAGAGTATAAAATGTTGTAGTTATAAGGATACCAGAGACTCCATCTAACAAGCTGATGTCGTATCTATAATGCGTCCAATGACGATCATGACCGGAAACCGTCCTCCATTTGTCGTACGTATGCAAAATTGAAACGGCACTATCGCGTTCATATTGCATTTCCTTGGCCACCTTATATGATTATTACAGCACTGGGTGAGCATCAGCTGATCGACGATCACCGGTGTCACGTCAGCTGATCGACGGCCATCAGTGCCACGTCAGCTGATCGACGATCACCGGTGTCACGTCGACCAATCGACGGCCATCAGTGCCACGTCAGCTGATCGACGGCCATCAGTGTCACGTCAGCTGATCGATCACTGAGGCCTCGGAACGTGTGGTTACTGATCTGCTGCAGCTGCATCTGGGAGGCCGGTTCCAGCCAAGCATCTCACTACCGGCTACCGCCGCCACTCCACCACGAACCGCAGACAGGTGCCGCCGTGAAGAGCCGCAGTCATTGACGGCAGTTGAATTGCCTCAAACACCACCAGGGAGGAAGAAAGGTCGCCAGTCGGGGGATCACACTCCACTTACCCATGCAGAAATTCCCTGCTGCCCGATGGAATGGAATGTGACACACCAAAGCACCGCAAACACGAATGAGACTTATAACAAACACTTTTTTTCCTCTTCCCAGTGATGGCTAGGTTCATATCTGCCCCAGGAATTAATTTGTTTGACGCTTATATGAAACAATGGGAACCAAAAAATGCACATAAGAAGTACAATTAAGGCTGCTTCATAGCCTGGAAGAAGCATGAGAAGTGCGTCTTCAACGCACCGTCCTGGTAAATTATCATTATCATAATCATAAATTAGCATTCACAAGGACCCAGGGAATTTAACTACTAACTCTTTTTTTGATGCTATGCTTAGCATCTAGAACTTCCTAACAGGTCGTCACAGTTCCACGAGTTGAGTTTCAAGATCTTGCTTCCCACTTGCTTCGTAAATCATGACGATAAAGATGATAGGTTCATCAGGGACAGCACAGGCCCCTTCTTCAGCAGATACCTTGCTTGCAGTCCCATACAGCGCTTGATCATACAGGAATCTCATAGTCCTCATCATTGAAATGCTTAGAGTACTCACGGACACTTTCAGTTATCTCAGTTATCTTATCCGCCCTCACGCATCACTACACCCACGGGCTTGGGAAACAGGAATGGGGAGCAGCCCACGAGCCCCCAACCTCCCTGACCTCAACTAATAACACTATGGCGTCGACTGGAATGAATTGAATTAAAACTCGGCTCGCCCCCATTTCGTGGGTTCCTTCCGCGCTCATGGCTGTGCACACCCACGACGCGCCTTAGGCTTACTCAGGAAGCTTATCGAAGCATGAGCACAACTGTTGGGGCGGATCCAAGAGTTTTCATGGGAATATGGGGAGGGGGTATGATTTGTTTCCTCAATTCACCGGAGAGGCACCTTTAGCAGAAAAAATCGTAGAGCGGGGGAGGGGGTGCGCTCTAGCATGCAGAAGATCACTTGTTCGTAGTAAATGGGCGTCATTTTCTCTGAAATAGTATCTTCTGGCTATAGATGTCACCAAGGTGCGGCCAGGGGAAGCTTAAACAGCTTCTGGCCATGGCTGTTACCAGAATGCGTTCCAAAACGGGAAATGCTTCTGGCCTGGTTCATCATCAGCAACGTCAATAAATAACTATGCTAGTAGCGATTTAAGTTGATACTTAATATAGATACATGAATTGAAGAGATGAATAGACTACACTCTAGCTACGAGACTAAGCTTTACGAGCTCAACGCATGACAGCCAGGTTGGCTAAATTAACGCTATGGATAAATTAGCGAGGATACGCTTACAGCCTGTCGGGACGAGGGTGGATAAAAGGACAACAAAATCATACTTCATAGATGCCAACTAAGGTTGTCCGTCTACACCTGGCACTCACGACAGATGCTTACGCTAAACGACGTCCACACACATGACATCCAAATAAAAATATTCGCACCACAACTCACGAGTATGACGCTCGTACGCCGACTGATTCGTCCAATTGTTGCATAAATGGGAATAGGCTTGAAAGTATACAATGGTATAATTAAAACCATACCAGAGAAGAGTCCGTCTGACATCTTTTCCTGACAACTACAAAACCATAAATGGCTCTTGTTGTTTAGTTAAAAACTCTGATAAAAAACTAATTCCTTCTTAACCCTCCGGTCAGATCCTCTCCGGTCCCTCCGGTCAGATCCTCACACCCCGTCTCTGGGTGGGGTGGGGGGCGGATAGTAAGCCCCTCTAAATCCAAACTAAGCGTCTCACGAAAACGAAAGAGGCGTCATCGGAAAGCGCTCAACGAGTAGGGTCCCGATCCACCCCAAAACAATTTCCACACAAAAGTGACGTCACTAGGGGGGGGGGGGGCTATATTTTCACGACTTTTCACGACTTAGATTATGTTTTGGGCTCTGGGGAGTTCATCTTGAGGGATATTTGAAGTTTTTTTTTTTAAATTTGGAATCAGAAAAGGACAGCGAAATCGACCAGGGCCATACAAATTTTGGGCCCCCCACTTTTTTGTTGTTGAAATAAAAAAACAGTTTTTAAGCTTTCTTTAATTTTCCCTTTCTAATTGGTAGAGCAGACCGAGAAACGTTGTTGGAAGTCAACTTGCTCTAATGGAACATGCTTACTTTAGCCAGAATCTTTTATTTGAACTCTAATAGGCGAATATACAAAATTTATAAGTAGTCAAAAACGTAAAAAATGAAAAAATTCATATCATACGTTTTATTGCGTCCCTAAAGATAAGCAAACGCTGAAAGTTTCCTTAAAATATCTGTATCCGTTAAAGCGTTACGACTGGTTGAACTTTTTTGAAGGTGACCTCAATTGGCCTCGATTAACTCGTGGACCCTAGATGACCTGACTTCAAGATTTGGACATAACATGTCAAATTGATGTGGGAAAAGGTATGCCAAATTTCGGCGCACTACCCTACGTCGTTCGTTCACTATCCGCCAAAAACCTGAGGGGGTGGGGGGGGCGCTTGAAGATCCCCGGGTACGGCGCGGGTTAATACTAAATCCTGTATAATATACGTTCTTAGTTCATGTTTTGAATATCTTAGTTGAAGCCAAGATTGACGTCATGTACATATGGAAAGGTCTTCAGTCACCTGGCGGGGAGGAAATTGGGGCTGCAAACATGCTTATTGTTTGGTGATATTCATAAGTTTATATCATTTATGTCAGATATTATTGAAGCTTGTGTGAAAATTAGCATCAGTGATCGACTCCAATTTCTGCTAATCATTATGGAAGGTTTGCTCGCTTGATCGTATTCCTGAACCATGCGTGACGTGTGGAAAATGTCTCGCCATAAACCGGGCTTTGGGTGCGTTTGTGGCACCGATTTGCTCATATGCGGGCTGCTGAAAGACCTTCCAAGTCCAAAAAACGTCAGGAGCGTTGATTCGTGAAAATGATTGTGATGGCGCTACACACATCGAGGCAATGGGCAGCCCAGTTGAATAGGGGCACACTCTGTAGGGTCCCATGGAAAAAAAGCCGAAATAATTGAGGGGGATGAGTACATTGAGGGCGTACTTTCCCTCTCAAGATCCCTCTCAAAACAGCATCTAGGGATAGCCATTCTTGGCTTGAACTAAGACTTTCCAGTTATGAACTTGTTTATTTCATGAATTGTTTTAAATTGGTGTTTAGTTCACTTCAATCGATTATAGCACTGCTTGCATTAATAATAATAACAGTTTGTTGTTTAGTAGTGGGCAGAAAACGATGCTAGGCGTAACGTTTTTGGAACATCTTAGATACACATGTTATATTCTAAACCACATATTGCCAGATTTGACAATGGAACAAGTCATTCGGTGTCCTAGCTTGCTAACTCCTAAGTTGTATCACGATTGTTTTTGTCTATTTGAAAGACTTGGAAGTGACAGACATGTGTATATTAACGTGGTCGACATATATGGAGTGTATTTTTGTAATAAGTTCATTTACTGTTGTCCCGGAATGGTTTCGCCGTATTCCTCGCTAATTTTGCGAAAACCTTTTCCATATTGTCTGTCTGCGTTAACTGATTTTATGAAGATGCATTCTGATGTTAGATAAGCAAGCTTCTTAATATCCTGAAACGGCCTCAAGCTCCGCACTAATTCCAGTGCTTTCAAATTCCAGTTGTTTCGCGCTGTCACATTTTCAAGCCTGTCTTCAAGGGGCGGGGGGTCACGCACCTTTTTTTGCGCCACCTGACATACATGCTGACAGCAAAAGCGCGCTAGCCACAACTCAAGTAAAAATTAATATTTCGCTCACTGGTATTTTGCAATATATTGTGGATCAATGTTTTCAATTTTGCTGGTGGGCACTGAAATCCCACGCCCTCTACTCTATAAAGACGCAACAGTTCGGCCATTGTGGTCAGGGTGCCGAGTGTCGGATCACGGCGGTAGACATTTCTCGGAAGCCATCTTATTTTGTTCTGTTAGAGCGAAGAATCCCCTATGTTTCCTCCATAGGGAATCAGGCGGCCAAGCCTTTCCTCCATAAGGCATCCAACTGTAACGGCCATTACACCTGACCTGCTGCGTACTTTCACATTTGTTGGGTACTCCTCCATCCAACTGCTTCCTTTGCTCCCACACACAAAGTACGTCCAAGGGGTCAGTGGTTCCAGCACACCCGCATGTCAAATACGTCAAGAGTTCCAGCACCTCACACGTCCAAGGCATCAGGGATTCCAGCATCCAACCCCACAATAGCGGTGAACAATGTGTTGGGAATCATAATGTATCGAAGTCAGAGGGGCTCGATTGCATTTCGAATAGCCAGCAATTATTCTCGCCAATATTCACATTGCATATTTAACTGAGTAGGGGTTCAGTCCGGCTTACACAACTCGGCGAGGTGAAACAATGCAAATTCATTGACTTTTCAGAAAACATTTTTTTTCCATACGCGGTGGGCACAATGTCGATACATACTTGACCAGGCGGTCGAGCCTGTTATCATATGTCAATTGCAAACCCTTTGCGACAAAGGCATGATTGCCACTGATAAACAATCACACACGGTATGTAATTGCATAATCTATATCGCCAAGGCCTGCATACGGAATTCACTGCTCCAAGATGATCCATGATGGTGTCCCTTTAGGTGCTGCTGGTGGCTGACGTGATGACCTCATGGTGGCGCATCAGTGGTGCCCCAGACTGGTCGTCAGGCTACTGGTGGCTGACGTGATGACCTCATGGTGGCGCATCAGTGGTGTCCCAGACTGGTCGTCAGGCTACTGGTGGCTGACGTGATGACCTCATGGTGGCGCATCAGTTGGTGTCCCAGACTGGTCGTCAGGCTACTGGTGGCTGACGTGATGACCTCATGGTGGCGCATCAGTGGTGTCCCAGACTGGTCGTCAGGCTACTGGTGGCTGACGTGATGACCACATGGTGGCGCATCAGTGGTGTCCCAGACTGGTCGTCAGGCTACTGGTGGCTGACGTGATGACCTAACCCATGGTGGCGCATCAGTGGTGTCCCAGACTGGTCGTCAGGCTACTGGTACTCATGTGGCCATCAGTGGTGTCCCAGACTGGTCGTCAGGCTACTGTGGCTGACGTGATGACCTCATGGTGGCGCATCAGTGGTGCCCCAGACTGGTCGTCAGGCTACTGGTGGCTGACGTGATGACCTCATGGTGGCGCATCAGTGGTGCCCCAGACTGGTCGTCAGGCTACTGGTGGCTGACGTGATGACCTCATGGTGGCGCATCAGTGGTGTCCCAGACTGGTCGTCAGGCTACTGGTGGCTGACGTGATGACCTCATGGTGGCGCATCAGTGGTGTCCCAGACTGGTCGTCAGGCTACTGGTGGCTGACGTGATGACCTCATGGTGGCGCATCAGTGGTGTCCCAGACTGGTCGTCAGGCTACCTCCCGCATGGAACTGATGAGGACTGAGTGGATCCGACTGTGCACTGACTTTGCGTGCAGCTGGAGCGACAATAAGGAACATCATTCATTTCCGAAATGACATCAATAAACGCTTGTTCCCGATAGGGGATGTTCCAGCGTCAAGTATCAAATACATCCACTTCTGTCAGGGTCTTCACCCCCTACCCGAAAACCCCTTCCTCCGCCGGCTGGAACTCGCCGTTTTGAATTGGTCGACTACGGATGTGCGGACTACTACTGACCTATATGAAGGCTGCAGCGGAACTGACATTTGAAGATGTGTACATTCTCGAATTTTCCTTTTCATGTTCATTTAGTACAATTATGTCGGTTCCATTGCGAGGTTTGAAGTTCATCGTCTTTTGTTGCTGTGTTTTAGGTTTATAACAATGACGAATTGATTCTGAAGTGACATTCAACGTGAAATCTTACACTGTCCATCCATTTATTATACAGCAGGTCAATTCATGGTGATGAATTCATGCACCCATAAATGAAACTTTCTAATCGGAATTATTTTACTTGTGTTCCCTAATTTGACATCGGTAGGCTGTACATGCATTTATCAGAAGTCCGTCTGGTACATTTAAGCAGTATCTTGTGACTCACTGATACGTTGTTGGTCCTCATGTCACTTCACTATATTATGACAATCTTAGCAAGTATCACACCACTCTAATAAATACTCAAACACACTCCAAAGATGTCCCGATTAAAGACAATATCAAAATCACAGCCGGCGAGTATACCGAAGTGTGATTAGAAGGAATTGCGGTGTCGACGCTTTCAGGTTTGCACGACATTGGTCTCTTCGGGCTTCGCTTCTGCCTTTACATCCTCTTCCTAGTTCTTGCCTCTCAGGGATCGATCCCAGGTGTCGGCTCCGTTCTTCACCAGCAGGATCTCGTACAGTAGACTGACGGGCCGCTCCACGCCCGGGAACATGTACCGCTGCCACACCACCTTGTTGTACTCCCACTTCACCACGTGGAAGCCCAGCTCGCGCAGGTAGTGCACTGTCTTGTTAGCCCACGTGTAGTAGTCCATTTCGATTCGTGGGTCGAGTCGGAAATGGATCTCGAAGCCGATCTGCTCCACCTTATCCAGCACGAAGTCGCCGTCACCGTCCAGCAGCTGCTGTGCCAGCATGTCGAACTCGCCTCCCTCGGCGTCGATCTTCAGGTAGTTGATGGTGCGCCCCTCGTGGCCGAGCATCTTCACGATCTGGTCCAGTGTGTGAATTCGCCAGCCGTACACGTTGGTGTGGTTGTTGCGGCCGATGCCGATGTGGTGGAACGTGATGCCCGGCGAGCGGGGACCCTCGGGGTAGTCTATGGTCGGATCGAACGAGTGCACCTCGCAGCCGAACCGCTCCATCGCCTCGTCGAAGCTCCAGTCGTAGTTGATGCCGACCGAGTAGACGAGACAGTTGTCGGTGGTGGCCAGCTGCAGCGGCGCGTCCAGACACGCGTACTTGTCGCCGTCCACCAGGCAGCCGACGCCGCTGGCCAGCCCGCCGAACGTCACCATGCGATGGCAGGTGCCGGTCGGCTTTTCCGGCCAGTCGTACAGGTAGCGGAACATCACCTTCTCCTTCTCGCTGAAGGTCCGCTGGTCGGCCGAGGACCGATCGCTGAAAACGTTGTTGCGTTAGGCCACTAACTAGATCGGGACATTCGACTGTGAACGCACATAAAATAATGTGGAGTCACAGACAATTAACAGCATACACTGCACATCAAACACGAGCATAGATAAGCACGACGGCTGACATCAGCTTCTGAGAAACGATCAAAAGAACTGGACTATGTTGGCTTTGGAATGTTTAAATCTTGAACACTGAGATGAGGACAATAATGCGCGTCAAACCATCGCCATCACCCAATTTACAAAATATATCAAGATCGAAACCTTCTGTTATTTGCAAGGCCTGTTGAACACCCTTACCCATTCATAGATAGGCTGCGGTGCCTTTTATTACTTATGTAACATCAGTACATTAACATTCCTTTGGACGTGGAGATATATAGTGTACCTTGCGCTTGCTCGCACCACTCCTCTTCTGTTTTCTTTTTTCTTTTAAGGAATGCCCTCATGGGCCAATGGACGCTACATAACCAGTGCCAGTTGCTGTGCCCCGAAGCCCAAATAATCAATCAATGAATCGGAATACCCACCACTAAAATTAGTGGAAAGGTCATCCTGAGACCAAAAGTGACAGATGGCCGACAGGTAGCGCCAGATTGGATCGCGGTACTGACTAACATTAGTGGGGCTATGATAAATGTCCTTGATAATACTTGAGTAGACTATGATAAAGTTCCTATGAAAATTCAAAGACAAGTAAAACATGGATAGCACAACGGGATAAAGAAAATTAGGGCAACAAAAGGAGAAAAAGAGATAAAACCAAGAGCAAATGAAGATGAAACATATGCATTAAGCTTGAGCAACATTTTTCTTGTACATACTTTTTATAAGTACCTTTTCCTTGGTGTAGCTTCATCTATGCTTCTGACTAAGGTGGAACTAATCTAAGTCCTTGGTTTGATTTCGGGCTATTCATGCAATATATATATTGCATTGCACACACAAAATGCACCCTTACCTTATTGAGCCATTTTTCATCCACTAGAATCAAGAAGCACCAATACACGACATTGATGCTCCATATTCAGTCACAAAGTAATAAGTCATATATATATGACTTATTACTTTGTGACTGAATATGGAGCATCAATGTCGTGTATTGGTGCTTCTTGATTCTAGTGGATGAAAAATGGCTCAATAAGGTAAGGGTGCATTTTGTAGTCATACACCTAACTTAAATAAGCGTGCTTTGCTCAGCAACCAATCTAGGGCATAATTGATAGGTAATTTTGTTGCACTTGACAATATATTAGAAGAGTACCATCTTGCAATGCTAAGAATTTCCATCTTTATGACTTTGCAAATCGTCTAAGGTTTTGACCTACAGATTAAATGCCAGTATCTTCTGCAAAGATCACAATTGTTTTCAAGAGGAACACCCGATACAAAATCGATGTCACCATCATCATCGATACATCATCATCGATCATACATCATTGAAAAGTCACTCATTCTAAGGTAAATAGCGTAACAACCAATGAACGTCTGCGGAGTCGTCATTATCCAATGTAGATTTCCTGTCTCGTTCCTTTTCAATCCTATTCCTATTCCTATGTTCCTTTCCTGTCTTCCATTGTTGTACACTTGCACCTCGTCAGATCTTTTCGCTGTGAAAGTAGCTGACCGAAAACAATCTTTCCGTTCGGCTTGTTGAACTACTGAACGGTGGACAAGGAAAGCAGCATGACAGTGACCAAGCAATAATACACTAATTATCTATCGCATAGCAACAGCATACTTCTGTTCTTCGTTTCGTTGTGGTTGAGGTCTCTTTCACAACAGAAAAGAGCAAACCCTCCGTTTTTTAACCGACATAATCTGGCATTGATCTGAACGACATTAAATTGTCTTAGTTTCGAACTTGATACTTTAAGCTGCAACAAAATGTCCGAAAGGACGACACCACTTCAAACGGAGCATTTGGAGCGATCGAATGCCACGATCAGGCTTCTTGGTCAGAGACCATGACCTGTCACCATGGTCAAAGTTCATGGCCAGGGATCACGACCAGCGATCCCTAGCTGGAGGAAATTCTGGCAGTCACGGCCAGAGATCATTGCCATCAGCCATGACCGGTGGTTGTGGCTTGAGGCCACGGTCAAGGTCAGAGCACGTAGTCCGATCACAGGTGGTGCCGCACTCACGTGAAGCAGCTGAGCGGCTCGTGACCTCCCGCCGACGGCGCCGTCTCTGGGTGGGAGATGACCTGACTACCAGTCCGAGGCACCACTGACGCTTCGCCTGACGTCACCACGCCGGCCACCAGCAGCGCCCACAAGGCCACCGTCATGGCGGTCATCTTGAACTGCTGCACGGTGATCTGAAATGAATTGCAGATGCGTCAGCCAATGCATAGCGATGCGTCAGTAAATTGCGACTATTGTGACATACATTTTACACTAATCTGCAGTGTATAATTATATATCAGCTGTAAGAGTGGCAATTTTTTTTCGCAACCTGCTCCGCAATTCAGATTTAACCCTTCATCAAATGTGGAGACTTATCCTGTGTGGCAATATTGTCGATCACTGTGCTGTAAAAGTGTATACTAAAATGTTATGGAACTTGCGTCGTCTCACCTCTACAAGTTGAGTTACCCAGACGCAGTTCAACTGGCGGCGGAGTAGGATTGAAAGAGATAGTCGATGAAGAATGGGTACTCTGCCGTTAGAAAGAGAGAGAGCAAAACCTCGGACTTCAATACACTGCTGTTCATCTTTTCGCGGTTGCTGTTACTATGATGTATACATTTTCGTGCCTCACTATTTTCTACTTATGCCATTGGTCAGGGGTATGAAAACAGGAGCATGCAAACTGAAGGGCAAGAGGAAAAATGTGAATGATCAGTGGAATAAAGCAAGGATCCTTTCGCACCAAATAAATGAAGTTTGAATAAACCCACACTTTGGAAATATTCAAAGGAACATTCCAATTCAGATTCCCCACCCTACATAATACACCAATGATGCTGGAATCACTGACGCCTTGGATGTCTGGGGTGCTGGAACCCCTGGCGCCTTGGACTTGTGAAATATGTGGGAACAAATGCAGCAGCTGGATGGGGGAGTATCCAACAAATATGAAATACAGCAGGCAAGGTTTGGTGGCCGCTTCAGTTGCATGAGTTATATAGATAACCGAGGGTGTAGAGTACAGCTGCATACACACACATATATATATATATATATATATATATATATATATATATATATATATATATGCAGCTGAAAATGAGCATGTCCTGGACTGTTGGGAGTGGTGCGCCAAAATTTTAGTGTCACCTGGGAGTAGTTACTCCGTGAATTTCAACTATATGGTCATACATGCGCTAAACAAACCATTATCCGCCTGCCGCTTGGTTTTAAAAACGGCAACATCGACCTTCGCATAATACTGCTGCGTGCGTGGCATCATTTGTCAGTATTTAATCACAATTGTAAACCGGAATCTACCCAACCCCCCTGTTCAAGCTCCGTGGTGACGCCCTTTGGCTGCTCTGGGTAATTTTAGCATATTAACACGCGGACGTCCGGGGGCAGATATCTGCCCCCTCAGGTTTTTCCTCATTTGCCGCCAAACTAATCGGGTTAACAAGGCCAAACCTCGCATAGCTGTTCATTGGTCTTTTCCGCATATCCTCATGCACTTTAATCCTGGGTCATCTCAGGTCAGGTCACCAGATCAGGCGAAGTGACTCAACTACTCTCGGAGTTCTAGGTGGCATAACTTCCACAATAATTGGGAGATTGATTTCAAACTTATAACATGTCATGATCTCATCAGGGGCCATAATATGTATATCGGTTTTTTCGTAGCATTAACCTTAGGTCAGGTCGCCGCCATGGCTTCCCCATTATAGGGCTATGGCAAAATATACAAATGTTTCCTGGATACATATTTCCGCTCGGAATGATCTCACAACGGTTGTGGCATGTAGATGGAAGCTATGCTCAATGCTACCGCTGACATTTTGCTCAGTGACCTCACCAAGATCTCTGAGGTCACCTGAGATCACTACACATTTCTACGCATTATATCGCACTGCATTGAGCTAGAAGTTTTAAATTACCGTCATTGTGCTTGTATCGCCAAGACGTGTCGATTGATACATTACATGACCTCCCTAGGCGACTCCATGACCTTGACCTGAGTTTCGGTTGACCTGACCTTAAATTACACCGCCTATTGTCGGTAGCGCATTTCAAGGACTGTCGAATAGCGTTTGCCGTTTGTTTCTATCTGTTACAGGTTCTGAGATATGTGTCAATATCTGAGTCACACTTGATCTGGTCGAATTTGACATGTGATGACCCAGTGACCTGAATGTTGACCTGAGCGAAAAAATGACCGAAACACTTTCAATAGAGCCCATCACCGGCTATCCAACGCCATTTTCCGTTTGTCGCTAGTTAGCATAGTTCTAGAGATCTTAGGGGGGCAGACATCTGCCCCGGACATGCGAAGTTGGCGCGGACCTCCGGAGGTGCGAGTGTTAAGAAGTGGAATCTTATATTTAACCGGCATCCACATTCTAGCACTTACTACATGAATGTGCGTAGTCACTCAGTGTAGCATGTTGATGAATATGTATGAAACGTATTCATTTGAACGATCCATATTCAATCACTAGGTCATTGCATTCAGCTGATAATTGCACACAGATGAATAGTAATTCGACGCCAGGTAATCCGCGCTCAAAGAGCTCCACGCGAACCTTATGAGTACTAGATTATATATAGCTAAGTGATATATTGTGTTGAAAACCGACAAAGAACAATGAACTTACATAAACATCATGTTTAGTTCTGAGTAAAAAAAGAACAAAATCTGGAAGCACCGTAGCAAGAAAATATATGAAGGTTCGAAAATGGCAGTGGCCCGATCCAGCTGTATTGGGTGGGGCTGTATGGTGTGCCACGTGCACGCTGTTTTTGTTTTGCACATACAGTCACCTGAGTACAATAGCTCGCACTTCGCCCTCGGTTGTAAGTACACACACGCACAAAAACAGCAGATGTCACAGACTGTGTAGTCTGATTAGGAGCTTTTTTCGTGCATGGAAGCTAACTGGCTACCTGCTGCATGCACACAGATGCCACGCGCAGATGCACACATATGCTACACTTATAGACACAGATGCACACACATACTGCACACAGATTGACAAAGAAACACACAGATACCCACAGGTATGCACATATATGCACAGACACACTCGGATACATACAGATGAGCCATTGCACCAGCATTGCCCTGGATTCCAGGGTTCCGCTACAGCGGCACCGAGCCGTGCCGGGCGCAGCTTCGTTATGTGTCGACACAGACAGCCGCCGACGTGCACGCGCAGCTACCACCACAACTGCAGAGCGGCAGGTGAACTCACCTGGTGTGACAGGTCGACTGAAGGGCGGCGGTGACGCGCTGTGGTGCCACCTACTCTCGGCACCTGCTCGCGCTGGTCTGGCCGGCTGCTGACTCGGTGCTGGCGTCCGTCCACAGCCGGGTAACGGGCGCGCCAGCCGCCGGCGTTCACATGCACGGCCGCTAATGTCATCTGCCTGTCATGGGTCGATCTCGTAGGGCTGACTATAGTCGTTTTATCTCTAATTCATTAATTTATGTTTTGTTAAGTCTCAACTTAAATCGCTACTAGCAAAGTCATTTATTGATGTTGCTGATGATGATCCTGGCCAGAAGCATTTAGAGTTTTCGAGCGCATTCTGGTGATACCCTGGCCAGGAGCTATTTGAGCGTTCCCTGGACACTTAAATATGGATATGGATGTCTAGCTATGGATGTCGCATCCTGGTGACATCCATAGCTAGAAGATCTATTTCAGAGGAAAAGACACCCATTTGCTACGAATAAGCTATCCTCTGTGTGCTCGAGCGCACCCCCTCCCCCGCTTTTCGAATGTTTCTGCCAAAGGTGCCCCTCCGGTGAATTGAGGAAAAAATCATACCCCCTCTCCCATATTCCCATGAAAATTCTTGGATCAGCCCCTACATCTGTGCCCATGGTTCGATAAGCGTCCTGAGTAAACGTAAGGTGCGTCGTGGGTGTGCACAGCCATGAGCGTGGAGGGAACCCACGAAATGGGGGAAAGCCGTTTTGTATTTCAATTCATTTCAGTGAGTGCCCTAGAGTCATTAGTTAAGATCAAAGAGATTGGGGCTCGTGGCCTCCTGCTCATCCCTGTTTCCCAAGCCCATGGATGCAGCAGTGCGTGAAGGCGGATAAGATAACTGAGATAACTGAAAGTGTCCGTATGCACTCTAGGCATTTTAAGGATGAGTACTATGAACTTCCTGTATTATCAAGCGCTGTATTATACTGCAAACAAGGTATCTGCTGAATAAGGGGGCTGTGCTATCCCTGATGAACCTATCATCTTTATCGTCATGATTTACGAAAAAAGTAGGAAGCAAGATCTTGAAGCACAACTCGTGGAATTGTAACGACCTGCTAGGAAGTTCTAGATGCTAAGCAAAACATCAAAAAAGAGTTAGTAGTGAAATTATCGGGGGTACTTGTGAATGATAATTTATGATAGTGATAATTCCAATTTGCCAGGACGGTGTGTTGATGACGCACTGCACATGTTTTTTTTCCTCCAGACTATGAAATAGTCTTAATTGTACTTTTTATATGTATTTTTGATTCCCACTTCCTTATCTAAGCGTCAAATAAATTAATTGCTGGGGCGGATACGAACCTAGCCATCACTGGGAAGAGGAAAAGAAACGTCTTTGTGATCTCTTGAAGTCTCATTCATGTTTGCGGTGCTTTGGTGTGTCACATTCCATTCCATCGGGCAGCAGGGAATTTCTGCATGGGTAAGTGGGGTGTGATCCCCCGACTGGCGACCTTTCTTCCTCCCTGGCAGTGTTTGAGGCAATTCAACTACCGTCAATGACTACGGCTCTTCACGGCGGCACCTGTCTGCGGTTCGTGGTGGAGGGCGGTGGTAGCCGGTGGTGAGATGGTGGGCTGGAGCCGGCCTCCCAGATGCAGCTGCAGCAGATCAGTGACCACACGTTCCGAGGCCTCAGTGATCGATCAGCTGACGTGGCACTGATGGCCGTCGATTGGTCGACGTGTCACCGGTGATCGTCGATCAGCTGATGTTCACCCAGTGCTGTAATAATCATGTAAGGTGGCCAAGGAAATGCAATATGAACGCGATAGTGCCGTTTCAATTTTGCATAAGTACGGCAAATGGAGGACGGTTTCCGGTCATGATCGTCATTGGACGCATTATAGATACAACAGCTTGTTTGATGGAGTCTGGTATATTCATAACTACATCATTTTATACTCTCAAATCCATATCTACTTTTGCAAAAATTGAACAAATCAGATTGAATGCACAGATTACGCAAGTGCGTAATCTATGCATAGATACATGTGTCCACCAGGATCAGAGAGTAAAGTTAACTACAACATTCCTGCTTATAATTCTTTCATTCGCCATTCATTACTCAACATATCGAGCTTTTTCACAGTGCCAACGTTTCGAAGTATGTGTGCTTGTGTTCATGTTTATGTTATCAAAGGTGTGAAAACTTAAATCTGCAACAGTCATTTTCCATCATATATATGCTCCAATGGCACCGAATTGTGTGAACATTAAAAAATTTTAGGATTGTACATGGAGACTAAAATATGAGCTTTTGGGCGATTTCGTGTTTGGAGAATTAATGAAGATAACTGCATCAAACTGCACATTACTTTCAACCATCTCCATGATTGAACTACCTTGTAGTCGACGTTAAGCAACGAACATTAGTTTGAAAATTACGCTCCCTTTGAAGCTATGTATGTTGGGCTTTGTAAGGCTATGGACATTGAGGTGCATTACAACACTTCTACGATCAAGCTCACAAAGATGCTGACATGAAAAGTATATCTTGCATATATTGCACACAATGTACAGCCACGAAGTACTCTGATCAGCATATAAAGTGATGAAAGAAACATGATGCGGATATGTTATTTGAGCTTCTGCTCCAGTTTCGATCAAATACGTGGGTATGAATGGTGAACCAAAATTCAGATATATTTTCCAAATCAGGTAGAATTCGCACGTATAATGTACATGAAGCATATTTACAATGAATGCCACATTTATTGTTAATCATGTATTGCTGTCCATGGGCGGCATACAATCATCATAGTTGGTGCACCCTAAAGTCCAAGTAACCAATTAACTAGCCAACTTATAAATGGTCTGTACATCTGTGTTCATGTCTATACAAAGAGCTTTGTCATTGTTCCTTTACAGATTCCTGACTGACCATACTGTGAAGAATTCGAAGCGGTGTATCCATTCCAACTACGAAGTATACCAGCGATGGATACAAGGCAGATGTTTGCCTGCATAAGTAAAACATTAGGAAATACAACTTTTACACCAAATGCACATAAAATGCATGCATGCGCAGTAGACAGGTTCACATTTCAACTTTTTTCGAAGATGGCTTCATCTCGCAAATTTTCCCATTGTTTGGTTAATTTTAAGTCCATTGGTGTTGGTTTTAGCAGGATCGATCAATATCTTAGGGTGCCGCATCGAACCCAAAGTTTGCGTGTTCGGACTTCCAACTTGATATTTTTGCCCGCAAGTCTAGCGGTTTTCTACTCTGGCATCTCATCGTCAGGCAACATTCTGCAGACTTACCTACCAACGCATGAAGTAGCTTTCTACCTCGACATGTCTCCAGTGCATCGTTATTCGCAGCCAAAGAGCGCGTTTTCTAGCGAGGAACTGGATATGGGTCAGTGACGGTATAGTTGCCCGTCACCCTGATCTTGCTTCCACCAGATTTTTGCCAAGTCGCATACGCCCTGCGAAATGACGCTCTCAAGTCGGTAAGTATTTAACTCACACTCAAATCAGGTGTTCACTGTACCCTGGCAGTGAATTGAGTGATTTCCGGCATAATAACACTCGATAAGAGCTTTAACAAATTTTAACCCAGATGATAAAATAGTCGCAGCCACTCGAACCATCTCGATACAACTGCAAAATCAGCCGTCGCGTTTCCGCGCTTTCATTTATGTATGGTGATTGGTAGGATCGCAATGACTGAACACTGGATATGACTGTGACCGAACACTGAACACCTTGAGCATCAATGAGCGCTCGATAATAGGCGAAACAATTGCAGGCGAATCTACACGAACTTGAATGTAGATAACAAATAACTTATCACATCGTGTTAACAAATCGCATCGAGATAACAAATCACATCGAGCGGTGGGTCAAGCCCCAGTGTTGCTGTCATGCAGAGACGAGACCTATTGCTTTTCACGTTCATGGCAGCTTTGCTAAGCTTCGGTAATCTCGCTCTGTGGCTCTCAACAGCTTGCAAGAGCCACTGGAACTGGGACTCGTTGCCGACCATTCCAGCGAACTCCTTCAGCATGCTGATCCTCCGCTGGGCTAGATCATTTGGGACTTTGACCTCACGGACAAAGTTCTCGAATTTCACGTAGTCGTCGTCCTCGCACCACTGCTGTGGCGGCCGCTTCAGCCAGGCGTGCGTGGACGGACCGATCAACCAAAAAAAGGAGCCATGAGGCCTCGTCAACGAGATCCGACAGTCGCGTGCTCGCATCCAGGCATACTACGGGCACGTCCTCCTCAAGCCGCGGACCACGGAGACGCGGCGTCGCCCGCAGTCTCGTGCACATCTGTAATGATGTTTTGCTCCCCCAGCGCCTTTTCAGACCTTTCCCCACTTTGTCTGACGTAAACTATTAGGCACGTGAATAGACTATGGACCTCCACGTTCGCGATTTTGTGAACCAGGTTATAATTTCAATAACTCTGAGTCCCCATCTCAGATCTCTGATTCAAACATGTATGCATCTAAGTCTTCATACAAACCCAGCCTGACACCATCTCAATCTCTTGTTAACGTTCACACACAATCTTCAACTTGCACACAGATCGACCTTCAACATAGTAACTCCCATCTCAAACGATTACATCTCAACAGTTATACAGCGGTTTCAGACAGTCAGTCTCAGACATACCTTCAATAGTGACCCCGGGCGGCCTCACTGCCTCACTGCCTCTTTCCTCACTGCCTGCAAATGCGCCTTACCAGCATAGATCTTGTCTTGCCCAATCATATGAAACTGCCTAGGACCCTTCTGGTCTCCATAGAAGGCTTCATCTTCAGCTCTGTTCTGAGCGGTCAGCACGCGGTTCCTCCTGATATCCTCCACAGCATCAGGAGCTCCAATGTCCACGAGTTGGTCCAACTCTACAAAAAGCCTTCTCTTGCCCTGTGGGTCTGATCGACTTGTATTCTTTTCGAGTTTCCGCCACTCCGTGAAAAGTAACTCGAGCCTCTGCTGGCAGTTGTATGGCCGCATGAGCCTGATACGGGCCACTTCCAAAAAAGGGAGCACATTCTCCACTGTGATCCTGCATGCTTCACTTTTGCCCTCACACCTTCACTCTCTTTCACGTGAAACAAGAACTGTAGCACTTGCCTTACTGTGGACAACTGATACCCTGTGATTGATGGTCTTGGTTGGCCCACCAAGAACTTCTCAGTGTCCTTTCTGTGTCTCTTGGATTTTTATTTTTTTTCAGCACCTGGAGGAGGCTCTGCGCTGACCAGTTTCTTCCCACTTCTTGTGCTGATTGGCTCCATAACAGACAATTCCTTTGGTGCCTGTAACACCAAAGGAATTGTCTGTTAATAACATTATGCTGGGGGAGGGGACCTGAAAATGAATAACGTCACCCATGTGATCCAGTGTTAAGAATGCATAGGTAGCATTTGGAAGGTGGGAAGGGAAGGGGAGCGGTGAAAGCCAATGCGGTGTAAGGCAATTTTATGGACATACCCAAATGTTATAAAAATTCTTTCAAGCTCATGAGTGGCTAGAAATTCACCTGTCAAAAATCGAGTAGGTTAGTTATTGATGGAAAACGAGCATCAGTCCCTGTTGTGTGAAGTTCCAGGCATTGGCATTGACAGAGCACTTTTGAGGCTTTTATGTTTCAAGTGTTTCATAACTGGATTTTCAGTGAGCGTCCATCACCATGAAAACGTCGCAGGTTGACAAAAGCAAGGTAGGAAAGAGTTGACGAACCTGGGATGGTATTTTGAAATGCTGGCCCAGGTTCTCCAACATATGGCATATTTTGCAAAGCATCTTGTGACAATTTCCTTCGTGGGTCAGGAAAATCTTTTTGAGGGATGATTTTTGGAGCTAATTTTGGAGTAATCATTTTCAGGATGATGTGGCATCATGGCGATCTTGTTCATTCCCACCCATTCAGCACTCTCCATCACCTCAAGCCTTACAAAAATGGTCAAACAGTACCTAAGTACGGCCAACTCTGAAGACGTCTTTGGCCATACTAAGGACGGACTTCCTCATACCTCATAATTTGCACCACATGGTGACAGTGACGTCGCAAGTTGGTAAGTCTGCAGAATGTTGCCTGATGATGAGATACGAAAGTGGAAAACCGCTGGATTTGCGACAAAAAAAAGATCGATTTATTAGTCCGAACATGCAAACTTTAGGGTCGATGCGGCACCCCAAGATATTGATCGATCCTGCTAAAACCAACACCAATGGACCTCAATTGAACCAAATAATGGGAAAATTTGCGAGATGAAGTTATCTTCGAAACAGGTTGAAATGTGAACCTGTCTAGTGTTCAGTGTTCAGTCACAGTCATATCCAGTGTTCAGTCATTGGCGATCCTACCAGTCACCATAAATAAATGAATGCGCGGAAACGCGACGGCTGATTTTGCAGTTGTATCGAGATGGTTCGAGTGGCTGCGACTATTTTATTATCTGGGTTAAAATTTGTTAAGGCTCTTATCGAGTGTTCTTATGCCGGAAATCACTCAATTCACTGCCAGGGTACAGTGAACACCTGATTTGAGTGTGAGTTATGCATTTACCGACTTGGGAGCGTCATTTCGCAGGGCGTATGCGACTTGGCAAAAATCTGGTGGAAGCAAGATCAGGGTGACGGGCAACTATACCGTCACTGACCCATATCCAGTTCCTCGCTAGAAAACGCGCTCTTTGGGCTGCAAACAACGATGCACTGGAGACATGTCGAGATAGAAAGCTACTGGATGCGCTGGTAGGTAAGTCTCCAGAATGTTGCCTGGCGATGAGATACCAGAGTAGAAAACTTCTAGACTTGCTAGACTAGACTGCTAAAACCAACACCAATGGACTTAAAATGAGCCAAACAATGGGAAAATTTGCGAGATGAAGCTATCTTCGAAAAAAGTTGAAATGTGAACCTGTCTAATGCGCAGTCGTCAAGGACACTGAGTTCACGTTCTTTGACTGACATTTGCTTCATTAACAACATTACCCAACCATCGAAAAAAGCGAGAACCAAACCGCAAGATAGGCATTCCACCACTTGTTCACATGAACATTGAAGCAAAAACAGAATCGAAGAAGTATAATCGACTGTACAAATCCTTTCATGTTCCTAGAGCATGGTCCGTATGAATATTGGAACACGATGATACGATGGAAAAACTCAACATGTGGAATGCATGGCGAGTGAATTAATCAAAGACGTGATGTTGCAGTTAACGTGGCTCATATCTTGATCGACAGCTGACACTGTGCATAGATTATCCATCCACGTTCCTAAGTTATCGTGCCATGCCTTCCGTGCGTCGAATGATAATGCTGACCGCCACTGCGGGTGTCGGCACGACGTGCACGGCTCGGTCCCGGTCACGGCCGACGCCGGCCATCCTGAATTAGGCTCCGGTGTACCGTTAGCCGCCTGGCCTGAATCGA
Source organism: Imbricaverruca yamaguchii (assembly GCA_034440575.1). Lineage (NCBI taxonomy): Eukaryota > Metazoa > Arthropoda > Thecostraca > Neoverrucidae > Imbricaverruca > Imbricaverruca yamaguchii. The sequence continues at coordinate 287,496 of JAOTOL010001482.1, read as the reverse complement.
TATCGGCTGCTATCTTCCCATCCAGACATCGGCGCCCTATGTCAGCCTGCGTCCAAGGTGTCGTCTGGCGCCGACCTCCGGCCCAGCTGTTTTGACACCGATGTGTTGAATTGTTTGCTGTCCTATTTTGACGTCACGTGTAGCACATCGTCACGCCACGTGTAACACCTTTTTCGATATATTTGACTCGTCTGACCTCGTCGTGCCGAGCTCTGTCGTTTTCCGTAAAAGCAAGGCAATCGGCCCGTCACTTTTTAAACTAAGCAGACGAATATTCTGCACCCCCACCCAGCAGGGAGCGTTGTCCTGTCGACCCTGGTAGCGTGCTGGTCAAGGTTCCGCCCACGGTCTGTAGTCGTACGGTACACCAGTGGCCAATGACCCATCACTTACGTCCATGGACGCATTCCAAGGAAAACATGTCTTTTTTGCTCGCTGGATATCCATTTATTTGACACAGGATAGTCCGGGAAGGTCTTCTCGCCTGACCTTGAACTCTGGCACGAGCTGTGTGTCCGGCACATCTAGCAGAATATCATCTACATATCGATAGAGTGACGGTGCCTCTAAGTCAGCTTCCTCCAGCACCATCTGCTCAGTATGGATCATGCTGGCCTGCACAAAGAGTACGCCTAAGAGTGGCCCCCGAAGAATGTCGTCCGACAATAAAGCGTGCCATTCGGGCACCTGAAGGAGGATTTTGTAGTGCAGAGGGACCGCATGTACCGCATGCCCATGTACTCCGGAATGGCAGATGGTGAAAGTGCTGGTTTTTATGATCAAATCTGTGAATATCTGGATCACTCGTAATACTGGTACGTTAGTAAGAAGACTATTGACATCTAGTGAAGCCCATTGTCCACGTTTCTCCTTACTGTTGGCAAATCAACCAAGTTAGCTGAAGGTCGCAGGGGAACGTTTGGGACACAAATAGTTTGAGCAGAAGACTCCCCGTACTTTCTAGTTTCCGTACTTTCCCACAGCGGCAAGTAGAGTGGGATCTGCGAGATTATGGATTGCAGAAGATAGCCGGATTTGTGGTTCGTGAAGTTTCCGCATGCCTACTAGCCATAGTCATGAGATTGTTGCCTTTATGTTTCAGTTCATTTATAATGGTACATAATTTCCAAAAAGCCCAATTTATATTTGACTTATGGTGAGCTTGGTAGGAGATCGAGGTGAACTTCCCTTGACCTGGGAGTGTCAAACGCACCCTCCATATCGGCCTGCTACATTAGGAATCTGAACAGCTGGTGGAATTCTAAATATTGAGGGTTGGGAGTTCCAAATCCTGGTCTTTTTATGCAGACCACATTATTTGTATGCTGCCATCTTTCCGACCGCACTTCCAGCGATAAGCAGGCTATGTCAGCTTGTGCAAAAGTTCTCAGCTGGCGCCAATAAGAAGATGCAAGGATCGTGTGATGTGAGTCAAAGTGTGATTGTCAGAAGATATATGCATAGTGATTTTGCAAGTACATTCAGATGCTTGCACTTATATGACGACTTCGTACGAAAAGTGACTTTCTCAGGGTCAATTGAGGAAATTTTTCTCTTGTACCTACTTGCGGTCCTGGTCACGCCAGAACTCGATTCCAAGCTGCGCGCCGCATGCTAATAACAATGCTAAGATGCATGTATGTGGAATAATAGTGTGAGGTAATTGTAGCCGCTTAACATCGGCAATTGCTCCAATGTTGTACCACGGTGCAGCGATTCTGGGGGTGGGCGCTCAAACTATCCCAGGCTGCTCAAATTCCACGTCTTTTTAGGTTGCCGTGATCATTTAGCTCTCATGATAACATGATCAGGATCGTCCCGGTCTTTTGTGAAAAAAAAATCAAAGTGTGGTGCGTCGGATTACAATTCTTCCGGCACCAAATATGGGAACAGCCTCGTGATTAGGTTCTCTCCCGGAGTCAGGCGCCGAACTAGCCACGTACTGACTTCTACCCCGGAGTTAGGTACTGCACTAGCCTCGCGATGAATTTATATCCCAGAGTCAGGTATCGCACTGGCCTCGTGATAAGTTCTCTCCCGGTTCACACCGACGTTTTTGGTTGGGTGCCTTAATGCATATACGATTTATCGGTTTTTATATCGCAACTTGTATTGCCTCTGAAGTCAACATTACAAAGCAAACAATATAGTAGCGTCGTACTGTGAGAAGTGCTACACGGTGTCTCGCGATGAAACGTGACATGGAACTGCTACCCATGAAGACGCTAGTCGATATATACATGATGGATTATGAAGATAAATCAACATAAATACTCTCGGAACAGATGAGCACATTGTGAGACTGTCCAGCGTTCTAAATTCGAAGCACATCGGCTGATAATATATAATGACACCATCGATCACCAAAGGAACGCTACTTCCAAAGCACATGCGCCGTGACATATCGAGTGAAAACAAAATGAGCTGCACCAACGCTGATGCAACTAACCGTACAATTGCGCCAAATACGTGAACATTTACACACAGTGCAAGCCTTCCACTCGTTTCCTAGGGTGCACATATCACAACAATGAATGCTTTTACATGCAATTATCAACAACGGACAACGAACACGATCCAAGTGTACGTAATTCACATCAGGTACACCTGATGCGCACTATGCGTCGCGTCTCGAACCATTGACAACGGAATCTTGTCTTGTACATTATGAAGTTCAGGACCTCGCATATTCCAGTTAAGTTGCAAATGCACACTACACACTGCTCGTTCTTCACGAGCAGCGGAAAATTATGTTGGCAATCTAAATCACTTTTTCACATGAAGGGCAATGCCTAATGCACTATAAGATTAACGGCCGTCCAATCAAGATATTCCCATTTGAAGAAACGTTTGCAGTCGCCCCTATCAAGTATAAACACAAATCATCCGTCGGCTTGCTAAAAATAACAGTCATGTCTACACGATATTCGTCTCGACGCCATTTTTTACATTCTCCGTCCTACTCCGCAGGGACCGATCCCAGGTGTCGGCTCCGTTCTTCACCAGCAGGATCTCGTACAGTAGACTGACGGGCCGCTCCACGCCCGGGAACATGTACCGCTGCCACACCACCTTGTTGTACTCCCACTGCACCACGTGGAAGCCCAATTGTTTTAATGATTTGACAGAGCGATGGGCCGTGTCGTAGAAACCGATGGCTAGACGAGGGTCCAGACGATAGTGTATCTCAAAGCCGATCTGTTCAACCTTGTCCAGCACGAAGTCTCCCACCCCGTCTATCAACTGCTGCGCTAGCATCCCGAACTCACTCCCTTCGACATCCATCTTGAGGTAATGGATGGTGCGACCTTCGTGGCCGAGCATCTTCACGATCTCATCCAAGGTATTGATCTGCCAGCCGTACACGTTGGTGTGGTTGTTGCGGCCGATGCCGATGTGGTGGAACGTGATGCCCGGCGAGCGGGGACCCTCGGGGTAGTCTATGGTCGGGTCGAACGAGTGCACCTCGCAGCCGAACCGCTCCATCGCCTCGTCGAAGCTCCAGTCGTAGTTGATGCCGAATGAGTAGACGAGGCAGTCCGCCGCTGACGCCAGTCTCAATGGCGGGTCCAAACAAGCGTACTTGTCGCCGTCTTTTAGACAGCCAACTCCGCTGGTGAGACCACCGAAACTGAGCATGCGCTTGCACTTGCTTGTGGGTGTTTCTGGCCAATCGTAGAGGTAGCGGAACATGACCATTTCGTCTTCACTGAAGCTTTTCTGATCGGCTGTCGATTGATTACTGAAAGGGAAGAAAAAGGTTCAAACGTTCGGTGATGGAAGACCGACGTACAACATCGTGAGCGAGTATTATCGACACAGTCGCCCTCTGACTCAATCTTAAAAAAGAAACACCGCCGCCGAACAAGAAATACTCCCCATACACTGAACGATTTGACGCTTCCTATGCAAGTGTATGCACGTGCTTGTCCGTTTGGCAAATCACGCACAACTGACAAGGAGGAGGAAATAAATAAATGCGATCCTTGCCGGCAACTTCTTGAATGGACTGTATCACCTAGAAACCAGCAATAGCATACTAGCATAGGGTAGTAGTAGCAGTGGTGGTGGTGATCGTAGTTGCGGGCTTGGTCGTAGCCTTAGTCCTGGGAGTAGCACTGGTGTTCCCCCCAGCAAGCATTTGTGAATAGCTGTTCGTCCGGGTCTCACTCTATAAGGTTTAGAGTTGGCTACTCACGTGAAGCAGCTGAGTGGCTCGTGGCTGTCTGTGTACGACACCGGCCCGGGGGCTGACATAATCACTTGAGTTTCGCTCTTGACGACATCATTGCTCTTCAGTGACGCTGGTGATGAGACAACGGCAGCCTTGAGCTGAGCCTCGACGACCGGAGCTGGAACCTCAGGAGCCGGAGCCGGCACCTCGGGAGCCGGAGCTGGAACCTCAGGAGCCGGAGCCGGCACCTCGGGAGCCGGAGCTGGAACCTCAGGAGCCGGAGCTGGAACCTGAGGAGCCGGAGCCGGTACCTCGGGAGTTTGGAGTGGCATTTCAGCAGCCGGAACTGGCACCTCATGAGCTGAAGGCGGCGCTGGATCCGTGACCTTGGGGGCCGGAGTCGCAGTGGTTGTCGAAGCCGGAGCCGGAGCCGTCGGAGGTGCCCTTTGCTCGGTCAGACCGGCCACCTGGAGCGGCGCTCTGTTCCCCGCCGTTGGCTGAGCTGCCGCCGGCGCTATCTGTCCGGCTGGCGACTCCGGCGACTCCCACGGCGCCTGGTCGTCATCCGACACGAACATCGGGTCCTCGGCGGGCACGTACGGCACATGGCTCGGCACAGGATGCAGCAGGTTGTCCGACTCGGTCGTGACCGGGCCCGGCCGTCGGATCGCCAGCACAATGAAGAAGATGAGCCACACCGCCGCCGTGGTAGCCACGGGCATCCGCTCGCACAGTGTCCGGGTCTGGCGCCATGTCCGACACACCTGTGGACACGAGGGGCGTCAGTCCGGTCACCGGCGCGACGCACGTCGGGCACACAGGTCACAGGTCACCGGTGGGGCAACGGTCACTACCAGCCGCGACATCACAACCCGGGACATCAGAAAGTGGGTGAGGTTACCTGAGTGTCGATGGCCTTTGGGTCACAAGTGGTGACTCGTGTAACCGAAACAAGCATTGTAATCATGCATGTGGAGCAACCCGGTAAGGTCAACTACATCATGAGCTTGCGTGGGAAGTCTGGTCAAGGAGAGAAATATTGCAAGCGTCAGACAATTATCCAGTCATTTGCACTGCTAACAAATGGAAAAGGAGGTAAGGGACGGATCTCCAAACATTTGTGCTCAAAGAATAAGTTGAACATTTTGGAACACCGGGAACTCACGACGTGGAGGTGCCCCTCTACAACATTTCGCGCACAATATGTCACGGAAGCAAGTTGCATTAATCAGCAATACTATGTTATCACCCTTCTCATAAAACTGTTCTAGCCTTAGGCTTGCTTCCGGTAAACAAATCATACCTGAAGTAATCTGTTCCAGTTACGGAGCATATAACAGCCATATCAGATCTAAACGCGGATGGGGGAAGTGGGCTAGAAACAGACTAAGCGGGATTGACCAAGACCGAGATAGTGCAACGGGGATGCCTTTTGCCTCGTGTTCAAATCTTGCTAGGCGCTCTGAATTTCGGCTTCTCGCTGAACATCCGACGTGAGAGGATGGTGACTTAATATAGCCTACGCAGCTACAGTCGACTTAATTCGATTTGAACATCTACCTAGTATCAACAAGTTACGTTGAATACATGATTACATTTGAGACATTGACGCTTAATACAAGTAGTGCAAAGATCTATTGCACCCTTTTTGGTGATGAATATGTGCGGCACCTCCGCTAGTGACAAAGCATCTATTTGTTGTTTCAATGATCAATGACAATGTTTGAAGTCATTTCTGCACTGCCAGGACACTGCAATGATACTGCCAGTATGGGGTCCTATTAACACGTGCCCTGGAGGGCCTCTGAAAATAACGCGCACTGGAGGGGGGGGCGGATTCCGCCCCCCTAAGATCTCAGCTCCTATGAAGGTTGGAGCAACGAAATTCGCAGGGTGAATGGGCACGATAGTGAACTCTATTGTGTGCAACGTTCATGACAGATCAATATTTTCAAGGTCAAATGAGGTAAAAATAGCAAAATTTTCCGGTTTTGCGTGGCTTGGCTTGTCATTGTTATGGATCGCTGTGATTGTGTTTAAATGCTCGAAAGTTGGCATTAATGATGCTTTGGACATTACTAATGATGCAATACAGATGTCAGATCTGCCATGTGACCTCAGGTCACCTATATAGGAGCACTTTATTAGGTCATTGCCTACTCAAGTTACCGGAACCGGGCTGCCCACCTGACATGAATAAAGTGTAGAAACGCTTAGGTACACAAGGACAAACAGTAGATTTCCGGATGTGCAGGGAGCAACATGTAAAGTGACATCAATCGCATGACAGTCATTTGCATTTGACAACATTCCAGTTGACCAAGTTTGGTTCCATTAGCCTGTCATGAACTTGACCTGAATTGACCTCGGCGACCTATCATGACTTTTATATTATATACCATAACAATATGCATCAAACAAGTCGCTAGTGTTGTCAAGAACACTTCCCTTTTGCCAATAGACGGGATGCGCATCAGCGCCGATCTTTGTGGTATGGCGCTGCGAATTGTTTTTACTTTAACGGGCCATAACCTTAAAACCTTTCGGGCGACTTTCATTTTTCTTGCTTTAAACAATGCGCCTGTCATTTCTAAGCAGGTACGCAAAAATTTGGCGTACATCGGCCAATACAATATGGAGTTATGTACGAAAAATCGGAAGGGTTGGCGGATTTTGCCATCCCCCTCCAGGGCGTGTGTTAGCCTGTCATGAACTTGACCTGACTTGACCTCGGTGACTTGACATGACTTTGAAACAATGTAGCATGGCAATGTACATCAAACAAGTTGCTAGTTTTGCCAAGAACACCTCCTTTTTGCTAATATACGGGAAGCGCATCAGCGCCGCTATTTGTGGTCTGGCGCTGAGAAAGTATTTTGAATTTAGCGACCCCTAACTCGAAAAATGTTCGATCGATTTTCATTTTTCTTACTTTAAACAACGCGCCGGTCATTTATTGGCAGGTACACAAACAATGGCGTATATCGGCCAGTACAATCTGGAGTTATCTACGAAAAACCAGAGGGGTGGGCGGATTTCGCCCCCCCCCCTCCAGGGCGCGTGTTAGGGATGCTGGAAGAGCGAAGGTACAGGCCTCAATGGTTGCAGGCATAGGAGCGGGGATCACAGTGGGTAGAAAACTGTTGAATTTATAGCAATCGTCTTGGCAACCCACACAATACTAGAATACACCTTATAATGTCAAATGTTGCCACAAGTGCGATTTCAGAACTTAAAATATAACACATTTCGACACAGCGCATATAACACATTTGGGACGAGTGTAACATACTCAACCGAGGAGTTCGACGTCGGCAAAGGCGTCGAAACTTTGTCGCCATGATGTCGGCACAAGCGCCTTGAAAACCAATCCACTTCAGTCGAAATTGGTTCCACCGTTGCCATAAACCTACTCCCCTGATGACTTTGGTGAACATATTTAGCAAATCATCGCAATATTTAACTGTTGCCAAATCAAATGGTTGCATGGTGTGTCATCACCTCTGTCCGTCTGTCAGTTCTTACTCCGTCAAACGTTCGTTCTCTCCGTCAAACTCCGTCAAACGTTCGTTCTCAACGCGTTCGATGGCGTTTCGACCACATGTTTCTCTTTCTTTCTTTTACAAAATTTGGATTGTTAGCTGTTTTACAATTTTTTTCTCTATATATTCCTATGTCACTTTTCTAGAAAAAGTGACAGCCTGATGATGCAGCCATCTAACGAGGGGGAATATTTCAGATAGCAGATACAGCTGCCGCCGGGGAACGAATGCTCTGGCGAGTGGGAAAAGCACGAAGAAAATAGGGAGAACTACGAGAACCGGCGACGTAATAACAGTGGTGGTGGCCATCATTTGTGGATATAGGTACAATAAGCAGTAGCCGATATTGCACCTTACAGGGCGCGGCGCGTCATAGAGCTGTCCGTTATCACGGTCGCAGTCGTTGCTAGCGACCGTGGTCAAACGTCAGCCAAAAACCAAATGCCATCTGAACCTACCACGGCCCAAAACCTACGGGTGCCCTGTGTTTAATTGCAAGTATGAATACTTCGTATTTTGGAGTTCCGGTGCTTTTTTTTTGGGGGGGGGGGACACGGCGCTATTATTTCTGATCCCCGCACTTCTCGGGACCATGCGTGCGATTTTGAGGACAGCTGGCGTGATAGTTGGAAATGTATAGCGATTTTTTGTCGGGCCACAATTTACTTTTTCTGGGGTCCCTGCTGAATTTCCAGAGCCCGAATGCTTTTTTAAGGAATTCGGTTAGATTGTGGGGTACCAAGGTGACTGTTCGGGTTCCGGGGCAAATTTTCCGAGCCCGAGCAACGCGACAACGACCAGGCATATATGTGTCTATATATATCTACTTTTTGACAAAACCTTGACTTGATGCCCATGGTTGACTGTGTCACAGACAACCTAACACAAACGAACGCCACGACTGGCGCAGCTCTGCAAACGCTTCCCATGCAGCAGAAGCGTCTTGTTTTGCTGTAATTGATGCTCGGGATTATTATTGCATCTTTCGTATTATTTTCAACAACTAGAAATATACAACTGCACTAATTCCAAGTGTTTCTCCAATATCACATCGACTTCATACGGTATAGGCGAGGCTAGGTTTTGGATTGTGGGAGTACTTTGGATGTCTAAATGTAACTGCCTTCTAATTTAATTTAGGAAAACGCTTCATTTTCAGCTGCGTGTATTTTGCTAAACACAAGCTGCCCTATGTGTCAAGGCCTATTTCAGCACGTCATCTAGGGAGACCCACAGCGATCCAGGAGTGTGCTCAGTTTTTGTAAGAACTTATTCGGCGATCCCGACACAAATTCTTCGTTTTCATACATATATTGTTGCACTAGTTTCACCTGAATATCTTGATTTATTTAAATATGCCTTGGTATGCGCCATCAAATTGGTTGTCATTTTACAGTCCCATTTAGAAGGGGGAGGTAGCTTTCACCCTTTCGGCAGTTCAAGGGGTGGGGCATGGCCCTCGTGTCACGTAGATCTGGTACTGCAACCGATCGAGAACTAATTCACCATACCTTCACACCTCTCACGTCGTGCATAAATTCTCATTACAGTTTCATGACACATAACTTACATGTTTACCAAAAAACCATCATCAATGCAGCCAGTGCAATGCAACGATCAAGCCATAGCCAAAGACAGCACGGATGGCATTAATTCTTGAGCCCCTCGTAAGCTGTGAAATATGAACATTCAACCTATAACTGGTGGAAAAAGTCAACCAGCTTTCAATTGGGATCTATCGAAGAACACCTGTCATCAAGGATTCTTTTACATCGAAGAATTCGTGTGTTCATTTAGTGATGCGTCTTTGCAATTAGGCACCACGTATATTAAGCAGCTATTTAGTGTGATGTTTTTATTGCTAGCAATTCCTACAAACGACCACCTGTCCGCACATTCCCAAGTAGGTAGGTGTGTCTGTGTGCCCATGCATGCTGCAAGGCAGTCTACTACTGTGTGACAAAGAACACAAATGGAATGTTGGGTCGTTGTCACCAACACTTTATACGACGTTTGAATGCGTACAGAAAGTGAAATTGCAGGTTATTTATTTTTACGCTTGATTTATTCAAATCATTGGCAACTGGTGACACACAATTAGAGACTAAATTCAGTCAAAAAAAAAAAAGCGTCTGATTCCTGTCTGACGACAGACGATCCTGGTGCTATGGCCAGCCACAACTTAAGACCTCACAGCCAGCTATAATATCCCCTCAAGTCGCAACTCCGCGAACCTTTACAAAACAATCATTACACTGGCCTGCGTTCAAAACTTTTTTTCTCAAAACGTTTTTTAATTTTTTTTAATTATATTTAAAAACAAAAAAAAAACAAAACACAACAGCATGGAACTTTTGTTGTCTGCTTTGAACTACAAAGAGTTGGCTGATCTGTGGTGACCTCAAGGTAGTAGGTCTCGTCCTTGGGCTGCAAGGCGGCTACACGAAATATCCATGCTTTCCATGCCTCTGGGACAGTCGGGCTGACAAACAACACTATGTACAACGCGACTGGCCATCCATGCATGCACTTGAACCTGGCTCCCACAATGTGCAGTCACGCCCCCTGGTTGAACCACAGACAATCCTACTTCCACCACTCCATATCAAACTCGGTTTGATGAAAATTTTTGTGAAAGCACTGGATAAAGAAGGACGAGGATTTGCATTTTTGGGACAGAAATTTCCTCATGTGAACAGAGAGAAACTGAAGGCTGGTTTATTTGACGGGCCTCAGATAAGGGAGCTCATGAAGGATACTCGATTCGAAGAATGTCTGGAACAGACTGAGCTCTCTGCATGGCTGGCCTTGAAGTCAATCATCACCAACTTCCTGGGTAATCACAGAAGTGCGGAATACGTGAAGGTCGTCGACGAGTTGATTGACAGTTTTCAGCAACTTGGTGCTCGAATGTCGGTAAAAATGCACTTCCTTAGGTCCCATCTAGATTATTTCCCAGATAACTGTGGAGGTTACGGTGAAGAGCAGGGAGAACGCTTCCACAAAGGCATACGGGTGATGGAAGAACGCTACCAAGGTCGGTGGGATGTGAACTTTCTGGCGGACTGTTGTTGGTGCCTGAAGGGAGTCCCATCTGCCAACACAGTCGGAAGTCCCTGAAAAGGCCATTTATTCCGCAGCAGTGTGTACTGTTGGGATGCGCTCTGAATACACTTATGGTCCATCTGTTTGGAGTTCAAACCTTTATTTATGCTTCTGTCGGATTCACTAGTAAACCAGTCAGAGCAGTTTTGGTTCATATGAGTGAAATAACATATTTTAAAAAATCTAGCTAATCGAGCAAAACGGATGCCATTTTCGGAATTAGCATGAAAAACTGACCTAAAAACAGCTGAGACACCCTTGACCTTATAAATCACGCAGACCAGTGTTATGGACCATTTTGATGTGCGCATGTGCTATGGTAGCAGTCAGCCATCGGCCATTGGTGTGAGTGCATGGTATGTGCAGCAGCAGTCGGTCACTGCGTCTCGGAACAGAAACCACAAATTCCGCCAATATTATAATCCGCCATAAAGTAATCCGACGACTATGCAATTTTCACGGACATGATGCTGAAAGTTGATTGACCCAGGAGAAGGATGCTTACTTTTCGACGGGAAGGTAGTAGGTTCGAGTGCTACCTGTCACTGCTCTCTGACCCTGATCAATTAGCGTGAGAGATTGGCAACGCTCATATGACCTCAGTAGTCAAAGGCATCGCAAAACACTTCATCCTTCACGGATCTGATGTCGTGCTGAGCTTGGGGTGGGTTAAGGAAACCACTTTAAAATGCCCTAAAAGATCGGTGTATAACAACGGGTGGGAGGTAGGATTTCGAGGAGAGATTAGTCACATTGGAGGTTGTGCTGCACTTTTGTCTATGGTTTCCATGGTGTATGTATGTAGCTGTCTCCGCTGGAACCATGATTCAGTACCCCAACGGGGAGCGAACCTGATTGCAACACATGGTGAACATAGACGATTCATTGAAACATAGAGGCGAGTGAATGTCTTCGAAGGGCGGAATGAGAACTACTTCAGTGCATATGGGATCGAAACCTATTTAGGCTCCAATATTACCATGAAGTTGGGAGCGGCGTCAATGGACTCACGAGAAGACTGCCTTGTGGCTGCTTGTTGAGAGCCCCTTGGAATGATAAACAACTGAACCCAAACATGATTTTAAAACGTTGGCCAATTACCCAGCTTCTCCAGGTTGTGAAGACCTGTTCAACTGTTAAAGTGCAGGTAATAAGACAGAATTTCGGATAGGTCATTTATAAGCGTCAGAAATATTAATGGTAACGGATTGCTTCGGGTGTGCCAGATGTCATTGAACTCCAGGCTGGCGCCATCTCGTTCATAGTTACCAGTTCTGTATTAATAGTAGGATGCATGAGAACATTTTTTTTTCTGTACGCTTCACAGATATGGCGCTTGAATAGTTCCCGAATTCACTTCTCGTCTGGGCCTTTTTTGTTTGTTTTAGACTCCAGTGCTCCAATGGTATGCTTCATCAAAATACAAGCAGCTGAATATGGAGTGTTTCCAAAATTAAATAACATTTAGACATCCAAAACACTCATCCAATCCGAAACCCAGCCGCGCCTTCTGAATGAGATCGTTTTGCACTGGAGAAACACTTGAAAATTAGTGTAGTGGTATGTTTTTTTTCTGGAGGCGGGATTCGTAAGTTCACCTGAGCAGGAATGAACTCACCATGCGCCAGCCTCCCATGCCGCTGCTGTAGGTCGGTCTCCGGTGCAGAAGCTGTCGTCGGGTTCTGCTCGCCTGATGATGTACACGCCGACGATGACGCGAGGCCGGATGTCTCGCTGGCGCAGTCTCGGTCGGCGCAGACCGCCTGATGATGTACACGCCGACGATGACGCGAGGCCGGGTGGTTCACTGACGCAGTCTCGGTCGGCCAACCGCCGTGATGTACACGCCGCATGACGCGGGGCCGGGTGTCTCGCTGGCGCAGTCTCGGGCTCGCTGGCGCAGTCTCGGTCGGCTGACGCGGAGCCGGTGTCTCGCTGGCGCAGTCTGTCTACGCGGGGCCGGGTGTCCCTGCCAGTCTCAGTCGGCTGACGCGGGGCCGGGTGTCGCGCTGGCGCAGTCTCGGTCGGCGCAGACCGCCTGATGATGTACACGCCGACGATGACGCGGGGCCGGGTGTCTCGCTGGCGCAGTCTCGGTCGGCACAGACCGCCTGATGACGTACACGCCGACGATGACGCGGGGCCGGGTGGTTCGCTGGCGCAGTCTCGGTCGGCGCAGACCGCCTGATGATGTACACGCCGACGATGACGCGGGGCCGGGTGTCTCGCTGGCGCAGTCTCGGTCGGCTGACGCGGGGCCGGGTGTCGCACTGGCGCAGTCTCGGTCGGCTGACGCGGAGCCGGGTGTCTCACTGGCGCAGTCTCGGTCGGCTGACGCGGGGCCGGGTGTCGCGCTGGCGCAGTCTCGGTCGGGGCGGATCGTCGGGACGGCCTAGACGAATGGCGGTCGGCTGGTGGCGGCGCGAGGATGGCTCAGCTGGAGGGCCGACCCGGGGCGGTGCTCGATTCCGCCGTGAGGCGAGTAACGGGACTGACCGCCGCCGCCTACTGGTGCGGACGGCCGTAAGGAATGCACATCTCCCCGCCTGCCTATGCCGCTGGGAAGTGCAGGCCTGTAGTCGTGATTCACGCAGGTCGTGAAGTGAGTCATCTACCTTCCTCGGCTACTTTCAGTTCTCACAGAATAAAGCGTAATTTTGCCTAAAATAGTGAACACGCTACTTCGCTTTCGGGAGCGCTCAAAAGGGTGCTTTTTTTTGCGCACCAAAGCACAGTCTCCAGATCATCTTACAAGGGCCTATACCCTTTCCAATTATTTAGACCCTGAATCGAGAACGTTCGTCAGATACATAATCAGATCAGATCAGCGTTGTCCCTGGCTGTTGCTAGAATTTCTACTTTGAAGTTTGTGTTAGTGTCGTTGTGTTCCATGTTAGAATGTTTGTCGATCATGTGTTCGCCTAAAGGTGTGTATGCTCTCCGAAGTCTGGCATCTCCAAAGTGCTCATTATACCCATCCCTGATACTACGTTTGGTTTAACCGACATAAAATATTCGAAGACAGCGGTTGCACGTTATTTTATTGACTACGTTTTTCCGCGTGCATCTGAAGGTCCTCGAACATCTATACACACGTAATCTACAGCCGCAACTAAACACGCAAACGACGTCTTGGTATGTCACACAAAATTACATAAACATAAATTATACTTTATGCATTACGCGTTATATTGGATATATGTCTATACATGTGCGTGCGTGTACGTGTCTATATGTATATTGACCATCGGCTCGGGCTTCCTCGGAGGATTCTATCTTCACATAGTTTGATTCTGGTTTGGAGTTCCTTGAAGTGTCTACACCACTGAGGATGCTTTTCTGTGATTCACGTGTATTTTTGCAAGTTTTTTCCCGCGTGCTTTTTCAATTGTTAAGCTTGACACTTATATCACTCCTGACGATGGCCCCTGGCCGAAACGTTGAGTAATACAGTATAATCCTTAACGTTACTTTTGATGTAAACTCAGCACCTCCTGGAATATTGAAGGTCGTGTATTTTTTCTCATGCAATGTCTAAAACCCAGGAACATCTAAGAGCCATTCTTCGTTGTATTAAACATCATTTCGTGATGTTTCTTAAAGAAAAGGAATTCCCACAGCCACTCTCGGTAGTTAATTGGTAGTCTCCTTTTCCTTCCACGATTATTGATCCGCCAGTAAGATGCAATCTGTGGAACGGAGAGGTCCATTGAAGTGTGTTCAGTAATCTTTACATTCCTCTAATATTTTGTATTTATTTAACAAGTTTAATCCGAGTTGTTGTTGGGGTGCCTTGAGGAACCAGAGTTATATTGCTAAGCAGAGCTTGTTGCGTGAACCCTGGTCCCACCACCCGATCCATGAACTCCAGTTCAACGGCAGAATGTAGGCCGAAAGTTTAACGTGCTGCCAATGCACCGACACGGCCGCCCGGTAGCTTGTCCCCGGCCTTATCGGGCCAGCTGCCAACTGACACTCCCGGCCGGGGTCTAAATGCGAGCGCGCGAAGCGACTCGAACCCTGTGTTGCCAGTACAGGGGAGACCAGAGCAGGCCAGCGCTCTAACCAACTGAGCTACCGGAGCGGCCAATTATTTATTAATAATAATTGCATTGCTGGTTACAAAGCAAAAAAAAAGTAGCTCGTCAGAGAACAAATGGACAAATTCCGCAACTTGTATGTATGTAAGTATGCAGCTATGCTCGTAGATGCTGAGGCACCTAGATGTTAATAATGGGAGATGGGTAGGTAGGTACGTAGGTACGTAGGTTGATATGTAGGTAGGTCGGTGTAGGTAAGCATGTAGGCAGGTGGATGGGTAGGGAGGTAGGTGGGTGGGTAAGTAATTAGGTGGACGGGTAGATATGCTGGCAGGGAGGTGGGTAAATATATTGGCAGATATGTGGGTAGATATGTTGGTAGGTAGGTGGGTAGCCTTTAACAAACCTTAACAAAAAATATACACTAGATTAAGCAAGACATTTGTGGATTTACACCACGCTAAACCATAAATTGTCTACACGCAGAACGTGCCAAAAACATACCCCATACGGGGGTGTTTTTGAGGTATCGGCTCCATTAACAAAATCTTGGCTGTGCTCATGATGGACACGCAGGCATGCTTGCAGCATGCAGGTAGGTATCTACACATTACTTAACTCCTGGTGCAGTTCTTTCTATTATCGATATTTGGTGCCAGTTTGATTTCATCAACTGGGACGTCTGCACAATGTCCACTCTTATTTCGTTTGTGAACATTTTATCCTAGCGAAAATCATTTAGGCGTCTTTAACTTTCAGTGTTTTCAAGCACAAATTTGACAATGCGTAGGTCAAGCTCACTTCTTGGCCTGGAACGTTTTCAATAGGAAATACAAAAGTACCTCTTGGGGTAATTATTCTCCACGCTTCCAGTGTCTCCGCTGCTGCGCATCGCCGCCGCGTCCCGCTCAAACCCAAGAGTCAAACTCAGCAGATGTGCCGTCAGTGTGCCTGCTGAGTTTGACAGCAGATGTGCCCTGCCGTCAGTGAGGTCCTATTTAGTGACATTGAATCCTCGGTCACCCTACCTGATGTGACCCGTGCCAGCGATAGTGTCTCTGCAATTCAACATCTCACTTTTCGGTCTTCATGAAGTCTCTGACCTCTTCGGTTCCCAGCACCAGCCTGCAGTACGTCTTCGCCATCTGCCGCATGAGCCTTTATTGGCACGTGCGCACGGTGCACTGACAGTTTCACACGCGCAGCGACAGCGTGATTGAGATCACACTCTGCGTCACACAACTCTACATTTCATTGTGTGACATCACACCAAAGTCGTGGCTTGTCGGATGCTCGTTTCACTAAATAGCAGTCAAACAGGCAACTCATGGATCGGATACCTTAGTGCATCACATCTTAGATCGTACGTCGCACCGTAAATCTCCTGGCCGAGGCAGAACTGCTGTCGGCCACCTGTAGGACCCTGTCGACGGGGAAAATCAGGCGAGGTCTGCACACTATTCCAGGAAACGTGAGTTAACATTCGGCAGGATCCCACGGCCGTGGGCTGCAATCTCGTTCGCACATTCCAACTCCATTCCTCATACTACACATAAATACTTTAAATTGCCATGCAAGTGTGCAGAAGAACTCCATATTCATGTCGATGCAAGTGATCTAGCATGATGGGCACGCCACAAGTTACATTACGATGTGAAGACAAGCAAGTAGCCATACAGACAGACAGGCATATCATACATCATGCTGCGAAACCAATTAAATAACCATATAGACAGGAAGAAACGAATCTACTACGTCCACGTAGGCGATCCCAAAATAATAATATTTTATATTGGCTGCGATGGGAAGATAGACATAAAGTAAATAAACGCCTTTGTTTGCACCATGCTGATATTCCATTGCAACGGAAGCACTCAGGGAACCCACACTTGGAAGGACGGAGGAAAACAGTGTATTCTAACTTTATAGACATTGTGCATTGCCTAAACTAAGGAAATAACTGGAGACCCACCGAGCAGCTTCGTCCATTTTATAAGGTGGCATTTTGAGTGCTACGCTACCGTCTGGCTAGTGTGACATTATCGGCGTGCCATCAGTGTTTGAAATGTTCACGTGCACGATGATGTGGACGAGTGCACAGCTCTCAGTTCACTGTGATCTCAGTTCACTGTGTTCTCAGTTCACTGTGCTCTCAGTTCACTGTGCTCTCAGTTCACTGTGCTCTCAGTTCGCTGTGTTCTCAGTTCACTGTGTTCTCAGTTCGCTGTGCTCTCAGTTCACTGTGCTCTCAGTTCACTGTGCTCTCAGTTCACTGTGTTCTCAGTTCATTGTGTTCTGAGTTCACTGTGTTCTCAGTTCACTGTGTTCTCAGTTCATCGTGTCCATCTGCATGAGCACGGCTGCCCAGCCGGGGTGGCCATCAGCCCAACTGATCAGCTACAACTGATCAGCCACAGATGATCAGCTACAACTGAGCAGCCAGAGATGATCAGCCATAACTGATCAGCTACAACTGATCAGCTACAACTGATCAGCCACAGACGATCAGCTACAACTGATCAGTTACAATTTATCAGTCACAACTGATCAGCTACAACTGATCAGCTACAACGCATCAGCCACAGGTGCTATCTGTACTATCCGTCCATTCCAGCAGCCGGACAGCGATGTCGGCTCGACAGTGATGTCGAGGTGACTGTGTCGGTATCATACGGCATTTGACAGCAGTATCGGCTCGACAGTGATGTCGAGGCGACCGTGTCGGTATCATACAGGATTCGACAGCGATGTCTGCTCGACAGTGATTTCGAGGCGACCGTGTCGGTATCATACGGCATTTGACAGCAGTATCGGCTCGACAGTAAAGTTCAGGCAACTGTGTCGGTATCATACAGTGTTCGACAGCGATGTCGGCTCGACAGTGATGTCGAGGTGACCGTGTCGGTATCATACGGCAGTTGACAGCAATGTCGGATCGACAGTGATGTCGAGGCAGCTGTGTCGGCATCGGACGGCGGCAGCTGAGAGCGGTGTGGGGCAGCCACGAAGCTCACCAGGCCATCAGAACCTTGTCGAAAGGCACCATGATGTCCCCCCATCTGAAAGGCGGCAGATTCGTCAGCACCCTGTGGAGCGACATCGTGATGTCTCCACATACGAAGGGGACAGATTCGTCAGGACCTTGTCGGACAGCACCGTGATGCCTCCCCACCTGAGGAGACGCAGACTCGTCAGCAATTTGTCTAACGGAGCGCCGTGACGTTACCCGCCAGAACCTGGCACACGCGCCACCGGTGTCACACCGCAGTGCGCGAGCCGTGTGACGCGCCCATAGCCTCTGCTTCAGCCGGGCCATCTGGGCAGCGCCAGACCGGCTGGTTCTAGGTCAGCGTCGGATCGTCTGGGCCATCGTCACGGTAACGGCCGAGGCCATTCACCCCGTGTCGTGTCTGAAGATATGGAACGGTCTCGTGGCAGTCAATTTGATATCCTCAGGTGACCAGAGGTACGTCCCTCTATCTCTTCAGAATTGCTTCGTTTTTCAACCTGGCGTAGCTTAAATAGTTACCCTGGTATACAACCAGCAATGCGGGCTTGATCGTTAGCACTTGAGGTGTCAAGGACTGTTCTTTGAGATAAGTGGCAGCTGTAAAAGGTGCACAGTTTCATACCAATTAGAACTCAGGAAAACCACTAATTATGTTGTGTCATCAAATACGGCACACTGGAGCACATTTTGCGGAATTACATTTCATTATCACATAGAAGCTGTGGAAGACGCACCCCAGAAAGGAGATAGACCCGGGTCTCCATAGCGATTTTTTTCAGCGTAAAAGAAGTTGGAAATTCCTCAAACGTTAAAATGAAGTCTCCTAAATCCGAAAAGTTTCTCGATTTGGAAAAATTGGGTATATTCGAATAGCTTTCTTAGTAAAATATGGGTCGTTTCCCTGGTTCAACTATCCCCCAAATAGAGTGCTTCGCATGCTCCGACAGCAGTATTGAGACGCCTTTAAGTTCACGTTTCAACGCTGGAAATTGCTCAGATTGCGGCCAATCGTTGGTATTCAAAACAGAGTGATCCATTTTGTTGGACGCATGAGTCGCGTCCCAACTTACCGCCCCGTCTCCACGTTGACGAGTGTCTCCAGACCACCTCGCCAGACGTGGGTGATGACGCCTCTGAGAACTTGACCGTAGGCCAGTACCGACACGTGCTGACCCGGGCCGAGGTCAGCGGTGTACCGAGGTCGCCACGGGGTCGTCCGAAGGTGACCTGGGCATAAGAGTGCCGGTCCGGGTCAGCCCGCGTAGCGGGGTGATGTGGCCCACGTCCCAGGCTCGGACACAGATGGCACGTGCCAGCGTCACGGCTCCCGCACGGCAGCCAGCTGTCACCGACGACAGTGTGACGTCATGCATTGCGTCACCGACACGACCGTCACTGGCACACGTGCGGTGTCATCAGCGACGACAGGTGGGGGCCACTTTGCCAATGTACTTCTTTTACCGCTTTAAAACTGACGCAGTTACATCACACAATGGTGAATTCACTGTTATGAGCATGCCTCCTCAATCACCGAATCATACACATTGGTCCGTTTTGATAGGGTTGCCTTCCAGGGATCACTCACTGACGTCAGAGGGAGAAGGAGCAATGCATGGGAGGAGAGGAGCGGGAGATGGAGCAGTTCATATATTGACTATGAATGTTCACCTCCCAAGCTCTCACCCAACGCTTAATCCAAAGGCGAGAATGGGAATCAACATTGAGGGAACAATGTCTGCTCAAAATTGATCGAACTAAAATATACGCTATGAAGGTCCTGTTTGTGGTACCTACGACTTGGTGGGACTTCAAAGACATAAGGGACGTTATGGAAATACTCATTGAGCGCAACCTATCGATGTCCCAAGTGTTTCAACACAGATCATTGTCAGCTGATGCCCGTACATTTATACGGTACATTTGTTCCGGTATCGGCACAATCGATGGCTTTGTTCATGCGCGAATCCAACTACATACTCGGACCAAACTACATGCGCGGACCAAACTATACGCATGTGTGGATAATTGTATTGCTTCAGGGGTGCCTGTGCACTCTTGAAACCTGCCGAGCACCCCTGAAGTTTAACATATGACTCTATGAAAAACACCCAAAAGGCTTCAGGCCCAATTGCAATCGATGAAAAAGCACCCCTGTAAATATATGCAATAATCCACCAATGAATACCTGGCTACAACCTACACTGTCGCACACGTTGGTGAATTGACACTGGCCAGACAATCCCGTTCCATACGGCGATATCATCTGGGGGGCAAGTTGGCATACGCTGGGGTGTCGATTTTTGAAAAACATTGGGGGGCCGAAGTGTACTGGACCCCCCACAGAAAAAAAGCTTATCGGATTTCGTCCACTATATTTTCCGAACTTAACAATTCTGATTCTTACTTGACGATGTGTATGTTTATGTTTATTCAACATTCTCGCCAACGGGAAAAAATCGTCCAGTAACAGGCGAAGTCACATAAGCAAAAGAGCAGTGCACCGTGCATGTCAACTTAAAAACTGAGTCGTAGCATGCGACTACAGTACCATACAGTGTATTCGGGTCCATCGTCATCGTCAACGTCATTGTCAACGTCATCGTCTTCGTCGACGTCATCGTCATTGTCAGCGTCACCGTCACCCTCCCCTCACTCCAAACACCAGCAAACACACAACGGCTCAAATAGGATATTGTTCCGCCCATATGCAGGCTAAAACACACCGGATTTGATGCAGCATCGGAGCACAGCCGGCCTAAGCTGTGATGATGATGGGTGAATGTATTTCCTTGGTGCCTATCATTAGGGAGGGACGAAGCCAACGTTTTGGTGGGATGAGTTCCGGGTCGGGAAGTCCACTATCTAAGCCTAATCTGTTTTTTTTACAGTACAAAATATGATGGTTAACATCAACTAAGTTTTCTATGTTGGTTATTGGTTTCACGACACATCGACCGTTGAGTCATGTAGCGTCGCCAATCTCTCACGCCGATTGGTCGCGGGCGAAGAGTAGTGACAGGTGAGACTCGAACCCACATCCTCTCGATTGTGAGACGAGCAACTTACCCCTATGCTACTCATCCCCTAAGTTTTCTATGTAGCATGGTGTTTTCTATCTTTAGCTTTCTTATCAGCACAAAAACAGCATAAGTTATTGAGGGGGGGGGGGCAAATCAACATTGAGGGGGCCAAGATCAACATTGGTGGGGCCATGGCCCCCACAAAAGGATACAAATCAACACCCCTGGGCGTAAGTGATGATGAGCAAACTGCCACAGGTGCGTAGTGATGATGAGCAAACTGCCTACACAAGCGTCAGCTGCATGGGAAATACTGGGCTTAATATAGGTAGGAGATTATCATTGGTATTCTAAAGGATTATTATCACACAATCTGGCTCACACGACGTGATGCAAATGACCGCTTCCTTTCTTCCTCTCTTCCTTTACTCATATCAAGCAGGGGTGCAACGAAGAATGTGGGGGACCAAGAGGGCAGCCCCCCACCTTTTGGAGGTCTGAGGTGAAGTCGTAGAGGCATCTCATAACTCAAGCAGGGGTCTCTCATAGGGATGATGGGGTCATAGGGTTAGCAGGGGTCATGGGGAGGGTGGGCATATGTTCCCTGTGCCCCTGCATCCTACTACTGCGAAACCTAATCTCGAAAGCATGGACACATTTATTTTCAGTTTGGGTAGACACTTTGTATTCATAACCCGAAATAAGTAAGAGCCGATTTAAGTAAGAGTAAGTAAGAGACGAAGTAGGTAAGAGACGAAGTAAGTAAGATACGAAGTAAGTAAGAGACGAAGTAAGTAAGAGACGAAGTAAGTAAGAGACGAAGTAAGTAAGAGACGAAGTAAGTAAGAGACTAAGTAAGTAAGACACGGCATGGGATATTGCACCGGATACTGCACGGGACACGACACGGGATATTGCACGGGATACTGCACGAGATACGGCACGGGATATTGCACGGGATACTGCACAGGGCACGGCACATGATATGGCACGGGATACGGCACGGGATACGGCACGGGATACGGCACGGGATACGGTACTGGATACGGCACGGGATCGGCACGGGATACGGCACGAGCTACGGCACGGGATACGGCACGGGATACGGCACGGGATACGGTGCGAGACACAGTATGGGTACAACAAATTTTGGCACGGCATGGCACATGGAACGGTAGGCAGGATAATAGCACACCAAGAGGCACGGTAAAACGACCATTTTAAGGAGCTACAGTCTTCATCGATGAAAATGAACATTAGCAGAACTGCAAAACATTTTTAAAAAATCATCCGAGTTCATACTGGGGTGGCTTTATGAACCAGGGTCCTATTGCAAAGCAGGGCTTGTTGCGTGAACCCTGGCCCCACCACCCGATCCGTGAACTCCAGTTCAGCGGCAGAATTTTGACCGAAAGTTTAACGTGCCTTCAATGCACCGACACGGCCTATCGGGCCAGCTGCCAACTGACACTCCCAGCCGGGAGCTAAATGCGAGCGCGCGAAGCGATTCGAAACCTGTCTTGTCAGAGCAAGGGAGACGAGTGTAGGTCGGCGCTCTAACCAACTGACCTACCGGGGCGACCAGTAACCATTTCAATATAATCATCCTCAACTTAGTAGATTTAATCATTTCACACTATGATTAAATCAGCACGATGACTACGTTTCAAGGTTCTTTCCTACGTGACCACTGAAAACTTCTCCAGTTGCCATGTTGGAACTTCGAGTTCAGCATTGTGGAAATGTTATGTTTATTCTGTAATTGTGTTATTAAGGATAGGCCGGCACTGGCACGCCAGTCGCACAGCAAATACTGCAACGGTACAGCAAGTTTGTGCCATTTTGTGGGTCGCCGCGCCGCGCCACCCCGCCAAAAAGTGACAATTCTGGTTGGCCTACCTCAAATCTACACTAAACCTAAATTCACCATTCCATCCTTAACTGTGGCAATAACAAATGCCGAAAGTCAGGGTCGGGAAACTCTGCGGCGCTGGGCCTTGCGCACTCCAACACCCGTCAATTTCCGCGGCGAAATATGACTGAATCTCTCTGACGTCGATCATAAAATGGCTAGAACGCGTCCTACACCCACCCTCCCCGTAAATATCAATGTTCCACCGCTCTGGAAGCTAATGAACATCAATTGTGGATTAATGACACCACAGTACCGTAACTGACCGGCGTGATTACGGCGCGAAATAACACCAGCATTTCAGCTTGCCCATACTGGCGTGTTTTACTACTTGCCCCACCAGCTCGCGCCCGGACTGTCCCTCTCGCGCCGGGCTGGCCATTGGGACTCGGCGCGTAATGACGGCGTCGGCTGGCGGTCCTGGCCAGCCCAGCCGCCGGCCGTTCAGGCAGCCATTTCGGTGCACGCGGTCGTCAGAGTGTCAGCGTCCGCTGTCGTTTGGGTCGCGTCTATTCACGTGGACACGGAATTGGGTCGGCAGGACACGCAGGGCCGCCGAGGCCGGCCGCGTCCACGACTGGACCTGGCCCGGTCCGGTCAGCACATGCGCCATGGCCGCGAGCGAGGACTGAAGCGGGCCTCCGTGTCGGCGGCTCGGCGCTCGGATTAAAGTGTCTTCGACCAGCTTAGGTCATTTCGAGACCATGCAAGATGATGAACAAAAATAGTACGAAGAGGAAGATAACCAGGGAAGGGCGTGGTAAGATAAAGGATGAAGAGAGATGGGTGGGTGTGGTACGGGGCAGAGATATAACCAGGAGAAAGGTGTGGTTCGTGACCGGATGAAGAGGGAAGATAAACAAGGAGGGGCGTGCTACGGGACAGAGAGGTAACTAAATAAGGGAGTGGTACGAAACAAAGAGGTATCTAGGAAAAGATGTAGTACGGGACAGAGATAACTAGGGAAGGGTGTGGTTCGGGATAGAATGAAGAGAAAGATAACTAGGGAAGGGGTGTGATACGGGATCTTCGGCTGAAAATAAACTGGAAAAACGTAATACAAATGGGCAACCACGAACCACTTTGAAGCTATCCATGCGGCAGCTGGACTCGACGGTGGCGCCACTACGCTCACGCCCGGTCGGCAACATTATTACGCATGGGCGACCGCATGGATAGGACGTGGGCGGAGCTTAGTGCGTGTGAGGCCGATGTGACCTGAGGTCACACCATGTGGCATATCGCAATCTGAATGACTTGAAGCGTGAGCTGATGACCCTGAAGACTGAGCTGTGCAATGTGGTGTGTCATCAAAGTACCTTTTATCGCAAAACAACTACCGATGTGATAGTATGGTGCCCATGCTATAAGGGAACACTATAAATCCACACAAACAGCATCATAAGCTTTCAATTAGCTCAAGCAGGCTGAAGTTCGCCCTTCTCCGCACCGGAGGCGACACTAGCGCCATTGGTGGCAATTTACGGAACTAAGTAAACAGCAAGAGGTAACGGCGAGCGGTTACCATTTATACAAATGTATCATTATTGCGAAGGCAATTATACGCCAAACTTGCCCATGCACACAGACCCTGTTCCACCCTTTTTCTATGGCCTGCCAGACCACGGATTCTACCAGTATTTTCACGAGCATACGCGGTGGTACGGTCGCCAATGGGCAGGCTTCCCGAAAGTCATCTTCCCTTGGAACGACAATCGCCTCTGGGTAGCAGTCGTATCGACCACAACCGTTTTTCGTGCTGACCAGCGTCCCTTGACATTCGTCGTACAACTTCATTTATCTCGCGTTGAACAATACCAACAATATTTACGCCAATATGTACACAAATCGCCTGGATGAGCTGAACAAAAAATACCGCATTAACGCCGGATCGATTCGGAATCTCGAACAGGGTGCGGCTGCTGTTTATAGCAAGCGAGTTCCTAGCTCGACATTTGACATGGTCGACAACTGAACTCGATGCGACATACTTGGTCGGTGCCAAGATCTGGCGGGAATGCCATGAGAGCGCGTGAAGCCAGCTGACGAGCCTATCTGTTCCGTGAGTCAGGAGTGTGGGCTTTGAGTGTGGGCATCTGTACTTCGAGAGTAAGAGAGCCAGCACATTCGCAGAACAACCGATGTCCTCCTGTCAGGATGGACATGTTACCGTTGTTTTTTTATTTAGCCCGGCTCTAATTATGTGTCTCACTGCATTTCTTACCGCTGAAAGGTCATTGACAGTCTAAATGAACTGACATTCATTCGAAACACTTACGGCTTACGGTTACAATGTAATCGTCTTGAGTTGCGAAAGGGCGTCGGCGCACGCAGATAAACAGGGCATAATTTGCCCTTTTTAGCTGATTCGGGAGAGGCTACTAGTTTGTGTGTCAACCTCACGCCAATGAGCTCTGTCTCCGATATTTCGAAGCTGTGATGGCAAAAATGGTTGGAGGTCGCCAGTTGGATAGATTGGCGCCGGCTCACCCGAAGTAAAGCACCGCCCGTTTTTTCCGAAGGCATCAAGGGAAACGTTGAAGTCGCGATGAAAGCGTGTTTGGTAAGTTGAGTAGTGACCAGCGACTACTGCTCGATCTGGACATCGCTGTTCACCACGGACAGACACCGGGAGAAGACGCCGCAGCTCTCAAGCTAGGTCCGCCTCTCAACCACGCAACGCCAGGGTACGTAAAACGTTCATATTTGATCTTGATACACTCATGAACAATTTAGGAGCATTTTGTTTGTGAGAAAAGTGTACGGTATTCATTATGGCGCTGCCTGTTTTACAGGGGAAAAGCGTTCAGGGTCACCCACTAATTAATTAATCTTGACAACTTCTTAGGATTTATTGCTCATTTCATCATGGATTTCACACAAAATGATTGCAGGTGTCTCACATTTATGAGTTTATGACTTTATAACATTGGCTTCAGGCCTACTCACGTCATGCATAGTCCACACGATCGTCAAGCGAGTAGTCACGAAACCTGGTGACATTCATCGTGTGACATTCATTCAGCATTCACTCACATATGTTGTAATTGATAAAGGTCAGCACCAGCCACCGCACGATTGGGTCGAAGGGCATGCTCCGGAGCCTGCAGTGCGGCAGCCTTCTGGGAACCTCCGGCAACTGGCGGGTCCTGTTGCCCAGAGCGACGCCTAATAGTACCATTCAGAAGCCGTTCTTTTGGCCACGACAGGGGACGGCGACTCTGTCACTTGCGAGAAACCTGCATCACGCACTCTAGCCTGCAGGAGGTGTCAGGGCCAGGAGCGGTTTCGGGAGTACTGGCTGCTGACAGTCAATGTTGATGCTACTCCCCACGACTGGAGCAAAGAGCAGACAGCAGAACTGCCACTGGCCACGGACTGAAGAGACGAGGACGTCCGGCAGGTTATACGCGAACCTCTGCGGGCAAAGTGGCCGGCAGCTCACAACCAAACAGCGGAACGTGTGGTGAAGCTGGTCACGGAAGCGGCCGATGCTGTGGTCGGGGAAGAGAACAGGCACGGCTACATATGCATGGGACTGGAACGCCGTCGCATCGTATCACCCACAACCACAGAGACAGATTTCGCCGTCTCACGGCACCTTCACTGCCTCGATACCGTAATGCGCCGGAGAGAGGGAGGGGGAGGTTCACCACGTAGTTGCTGAGTTATGGGCGAAGGTGGCGGTGTAGCAGTGCCTTGTCTGGCAATTGGTACATGGTCTCAGTGACAGCGCAGCGGGGAGAGAAATGTTCCGGCCGCTGAGAGGGCAGTTCGCCGGAACAGGGACGGATGGGGTGGGGTCACGGGGTGTTGGAAGAGGTCAAAGTCGAACAAGATGTCCCTGAGGTGATTTGGTTACCATTCGAAAGGAAGGATGGTGGCTTGGGTTAGATGGTGTTTTTTTATCGCGCAACTAAGGCTTTTCGAGAAAAATTGTACGTGCAACTGCCATACAGGTATGTCTCACATATGCACCCGCGCTTCTGGGGATAATGTGTTCTTCATTGCTTCAGCATCCAGTTTCTTGGTAATACTATATATATGCTAACAAGACATCTCAACATGAACTTGGGTGCAAGATCCATGAAGACCACATACATTTTTATTCATAAATGCAAATATGTGTATACCTTTGTCTGTCGTCCAGGATTCCTAGCGTGCTAAAAGAGGCTATAAGTTTCGCAAAAAGTTAGGTGATGTAGGTATCTTGCGAAAGCGCGTGCATGTTTTAGTAGGGTCGTGCATTTTGAAGCGTGTATGCATAGATATAAAGATGTAACGCATTTATTGTTAATCACGCTTAGCGAATTAGGTATTGCATGCATTAATGAAGTTGACAGGAAAGCGAAAGACGTAGTAATAGCAAGAATCATCCTCTAGTTCAACACCAAACATGACATTACTGATATTTGTTTCCCGCTCGACATGTGCTACTGACGCATGAATAATCGAGAGGATGGACAGCGGAAGGTAGAAGGTCCTGCTAGACATGTGCCAGTTATCCGACAACTCTAAGTCCTGTTACGCGGCAAAACCCTGCTTGCTCCTGCGATGTGTGCCAAGTGGTTCGCCGCCGTGGCTGTCGATCCCAGCGGAAGAGGGATCGCTCGGGCTTCTCGTCACTGTCTCTCGCTTCCCCTGGTCCCCCGATCACGTGCACAACAATATATCACGGTGTTGCCAAGCGGAAAGGGCTGCGTATGCCCGACGCGGTAGCGAAGACAGAAGGCCGCCAAACTCAGTACGACCGACGGCAAAGGAGCAGAGGTGCTGGCGGCGGACATAGTAAAAGACAAGATGAAAAACAAGGAAACACAGTCTGGGCTCTGCCTGCGCGTCTGCGTAACCGATCTAATGAGGTCACCCAGTTTGTGGCAGAGAACGGCTGACGCCTGCTTCCTGGTTGACTAGCCGTTAAACGCGACATCCATGTGCAGCCAGACAACGCAATACGTTATTTCGAGTGCCACATTGCGTGTCACCAGTGACTTTTCCAAGCCGTTTTCGACAGACCTGCGGCCGACGGCCACTCTGGCGCATCAGATTGGCCATGATAGTCTACAGTCAGCTCAGGGTGGCCTCCGGCTGAAGGTGACGCACGCCTCTTCAACATTAAAAGGAGCCCCCCGGTATTCGTCTTTGTCTCTGTTGACTCAATGGGCGCGGAGAGCGATAACTCACTTGCGATTGTCCTGATTGGTGAGTCTTCTACTTTGTTTTTTTTTCACCTTGCATTGCACTGTGCCCACCGCCTGCACCTCTGCATCTTTAGCGTTAGATTACCGAGTTCGGAAGCGTTCTTTCTACGCTCACGTATTGCGCATATGCAGCGCTTTCCCCTGGCCAACGCTGTGGGACAGTGGTTGCACGTGATCTGAGGACTTGGGGACGGTTATGGCAGTGATGAGGAGCGAGGGAGACCTCTGTTCCGCTCAAGCAGGCGGCCACGGCGGAGAGCCACTTGGCACCCATGGCGGGATCAGCCAGTGTTCGTCCATGTAGCAGGACTTAGCGAGTCGTAGGATAATTTGTACATCTCCGGCAGAACCTGCTGCCTTCCGCTCTCCATCCATTCGAATTTCCTCGTGGAACAGTAGGTGCTAAACGGGATACAAATGTCAGTAGCGTCATACTTGTTGACGTGGCGGACGATTTTTGCTATCACTATGTCGTTTGCTTTCCTGTCAGCTTTGTTACAGCATACAACACATACATTAACTATGCATGCTCAGTAATAGATACATTACATCTCTACAACTATACATGCTTTAGCAGTGCGCACCTACAAATGTTGGTGTTGGTTCCCCATCATGCGAAAATGTTTAAGAAATTCCTTGAAGAGGACCTGTTCTTACACCAATTTGTAACGGAACCTACCAGGCATGGCTCATTCTTGGACCTTGTATTCTCGGATTTACGTGACTTGGTTCAAGACTCGACTGTAGGAGAAACTCTGGGAAGAAGTGACCATAACGTAGTTAGATTCAAGGCGCATGTAGTGGAAATTATCAAGGATAATTTGGTAAAGGTTCCAAATTTCAACAGAGCAGACTTTGACTGCATAAGGGCGGCTTTAAGTGCCATAAGATGGGAAGAAGAATTCTCCAATTTAAATGCCTGTGAAATATGGGAAAAGTTGAAATCTTACTTGAAGGAAATTCATATTAGACATGTACCCCAAAAGCAAAGAAGCAAAAGAAGGATAGGAAAGCCAGCATGGCTTACACCAGACTTGATAAAAGCAATTAAGGCTAAGAAAGCTGCATTTGGAGTGCTTAAGGAAGCTTTAAATATCGTAAATCTAAAGGCGTATCGAAAAGATAGGGACACTGTGAAGCAAAAAACCAGGGCAGCAAAGCGAGCAAAAGAACTGGATTTAGCTAGGAACTGTAATGTGGACAGTAAAAGGTTTTTTTAGTTTCTACAAGCTGAGTAAAGTTTCTAGCACAATTAGTCCATTGGAAGTAAATGGGACTATATTGGGTGAGGATATTGAGATGGTTGAGGAGCTGAGCAAGCAATTTAAATCAGTGTTTACATTGGAAGATATGACCAATCTGCCGACCGTACACCATAGTTCAGTGACATGTGATCGGATAAATGATGTTGAATTCATTGATAGTGATGTTGTTTTCAATCATATCAGAAAAATAAAGCCAAACAGGGCAGCAGAACCTGATGGAATTTATGTTAGGGTATTGCGGGAAGCAGAAAAGGAACTGGCAATACCACTTAGTATAATATTTTGTAGATCTGTTTCACAAGAATGAGCCATGCCTGGATTTCACTTAGATATAGAAGGCTGAGAGGAGTTATCATCGAGGTCGTTAAATTTGTTCATGGTCTGGAGAGGGGATATCTTGGGGAAATGTTGGAATTTAACAGAAATGATGGAATTAGAGGTCATCAATTCAAAATTAAAATTAACCACAACAGAACAAGGTTAAGACAGTCTTTCTTCACCAACAGGGTAGTAGAACACTGGAACCAGTTGCCAGAAACCATTGTCAGTAGCAGCACATTGAACATCTTTAAAAACAGCATAGACAATCATGATAAGAATAGAGGGCTTGCTTTTCAGTATTACAGGGAGGGCTGATCGACGGATTTGGTGGGCAACTGGTTGAGTGTACACAGTACAACCAAGAAGGGCCCTTGTGGCTCATAGTTGCACTAATCTTTTATGTCTAAATACACGTCCCTTCTCAAAATATGCGCTTTCGAGTGATACCTACATCACCTCTGGAACAATATGTATGACTTATAACCCCTTCAAGAACGCCATGAATCCTGGATAACAGAAATTGGCATATATTAAGTTTTAGTCGCCAAAAATGCGTGTCGACTTCTATGTCTCACGGACACATGCTGATGTTCAATTTTTGTGTTCGCTAATATTACACAGAAAACTGGATACTGAAGAAACAATATTATTATCAGAAGCTAGGGTGTATGTCATGTACCTGTATGAAACATGACGTGAAAAAACATTGTGGTTTTCGAAAACCTCTAATTGTGTGATTGTTCAAAATTACACTATCTTACTTAGAATATCCTGTGCTTTCCAATTGTACTCAAATCGTCTCAGGGACATTTTGTTCGACGTGCAATCTCTTCTAGCGCGTCGTTGGATGTAGGTGGATGAGACGGAGGAGTATCAGAATGCGGCATTTCGCCGCCCCGGTAGCTCAGTAAGGTTAGAGCGCTGGCCAGCACCGGTCTTCACTATCCTGGCAACACAGGGTTCGAGTCCCTTCACGCGCTCGCATTTAGCCCCCAGCCGGGTGTGTCAGTTGGCAGCTGGCCCGATAAGGCCGGGGACGAGCTACCGGGCGGCTGTGTCGGTGCATTGGTGGCACGTTAAACTTTCGGTCTAAATTCTGCCGTTGAACTGGAGTTCATGAATCAGGTGGTGGGGCCAGAGTTCACGCAACAAGCTCTGCTTAGCAATAGAACCCTGGTTCCTCAAGCCACCTCAGCAACAATACGGATTAAATTTATATAAAAAAACATAGAGGACGGAGAATGTGTGTCACTCAATATGGCACGCACAGACTCTAGGAGTGGACACTGTCTGAGAACTTTCATATCAAGCGGAAACCTTACATACGTTCATCTCCAGCACTGCCGCGGGCAGATCCACTACTTCTGCCCAGCAGTTTCGTAGCTTCTGAGTCCCAGTATTATGAAGTGTGTTAGAAACTTAAAATGGGATGGAATAAAACAGATGAGGGGTCTTGAGGGAATGATTAGCACCTACCCGGGTGGATGATAGACAGCAACACGCTCGTGTGTGTGGAGGGGAGGATCCCCATGAGACCTCGGAAACTGATTAAGTTAGAACGACACCAATTTGGCAGACAATACCGTAGAGGAACTCTCGTGTGTACGTTCGAAATTATCTTTCTTGAAGATTCATATGTGACGGGATATATTTCACTTGTATTAATATT
Organism: Imbricaverruca yamaguchii; assembly: GCA_034440575.1. Lineage (NCBI taxonomy): Eukaryota > Metazoa > Arthropoda > Thecostraca > Neoverrucidae > Imbricaverruca > Imbricaverruca yamaguchii. Next base: position 256,237 of record JAOTOL010001482.1, on the reverse strand, counting down.
TTCAACAGGCAACAGAATAAAATTAACATACATATATGCCCGCGTGATTTGCATAAAACAAGCCGTTGCCCAGTTTCTCAAAAGCTTAAAATTTAAAATTAACATCGGAACCAACACTGAACACATGCTTGCTCTGTCTCGCTGAAAAATGTTTCCATGCGTGTGTAGGAGTGCTTCAGTCATTCCGCAATACAACTCCGAAACCACATTAAATTCCAATGCAACTTGGCACACATACTAGGGATGGGCTAAAATGGTGACAAGCCAAGATTCAAGTTCATTGCAGTTGTCAAAAGAGGTGCTTTGGGATCAGACGTACGCCATTGCTAACACGAGGAAAGGAGGATGAAAAGTTACATTCTGTCGAAAACCACACCACAAACAAGAGTGCAATACAACGGTGCTAGTCTGGCAATCCCTGGTCGCAGTGACATGAGGCTGACATACTATGGTGGTGAAGTAAGCAGGAATTCGCGTCAGTTGCGTTGGTTTCATCCAAACGTGCCACGTGATTCCTACAGGAACTCTCATGGGTAAAATTTGCAAGTTCAGGTCATTTCCACAACTTGAGGCTTATCTCGACAACCAAACTGAACAAAGATTTAAGACACAAAGTGCATCTGATTTGTGTACCGACTACATTTCGTCCAGCGTGCGTAAGGTCCAGCATGTACCAACATGCGTAATGCGTACAATTTCGTGTTACGGGATCGGGGAACGGGAACAATGAGCGCGATCGGAAGCCGAATGGAAAACGGTACCAGGAATCAGAAGTCATATCTCAGTCGGTGTCTCAGCTCCAAGACACTCCCTCTCGAATTGTATCAAAATGAAACTGCAGTGATAATCCTATGAAGCTATTAAATATTTCACGACTCTGCTCTTGACCTGGCATAGCGTCAAGAAGCACAATTTGAATATCCGACGGTTTCCTCAAATATGTTTCCTATCGGTTGACTTACTCGCCGATCTCCAGCGAGAGACTGGATGCGTTGTTCCCGCATCACCGACCGTTCGAAAGCCATCAAACGGTGGAAAGAGGGGCGCGATGGAAAAATCCGAATCGTACTGGTGCTTCGCGTACAAATCCGGATCGGATCTGCACCGACGAGATCGTGCAGGCTCGTCTGAAACAAGAGCACCGTTTGCGGCATTTGGTACTACAGGAGAGCGTGGTTGATTCAGATTTCGAAACTTCAATCAACACAGCTAAGTAAAGCTGAACGCAGCTGTTTATAATACTATTCCACGGTGACATAAATCCTCCCCTTTCGCTGCTAGCACGCAGGTAGATAAATTAGCTTCACCCAGTTCTATGTCTCTAGAATTAAGAACCCGATTATTGGCATCGATCCACTTTCCAGTCTGCATATCATGGCGGAATGGAATGTTGACTGATGCTCATCATTATTTAATAAGTATCGCAAACACGTCCGCTCGGTGATGGTTGAGTTAGACGTCGAACACAGAGACATGTCTTCAAGCTCAGGCTCCATGTGATCGTATCGGCAAACCCTTACAATTTGTCGTGCCTTCCGGGTTTGTAGTGGAAATTTCATCAGATGCTGGCTAGTGAAATGACTGTGTCCAGGCATAACTATAAGTGACTATAATATTCATATAAATGTGATCAGATCATCACATGTGATGCGCTTTTATATGTGTGATTGTAGATGACTTTTTCGGATTTTGTACCTGACATGAAAGACAGAACCAGCACAGAATGGGGCCTAACATACGTGCTGGATTAATGCAGCATTACACACCCTTCGCATGGCAACAAGTGTCCATGCAAAATTAAGCAGAGGCAGTTGCACCAACCGCTAACCGTTATTCCTACCGAACAACGGACAGAACACACCGCGGAACGAGCTTAGCACATGTAGATGCCTGCCTGCCGTCTTGTCGTCCTCCCTTGCGTCCGAGCGTCACTCATCCTTCTCCACGGATTAATGCACCTTCTCCGCTCTGACAAAGAAAAATCCAACCTTCGAAGTGCTTCGCGGACAAGAGATTTTGGTCCTGAATCTGACGGATCGGGTCACTCGTATTAAGTTCTTTATTTGCATGCACACAGAATACACTCCATAGAGCTTCGTTCTCGCTCGTAGTAGACGCTCACCTGCCAGGGGTAGCTCGTCGACATCTTCTTCAACATGCAGTTCCAGGTATTTCGATTGTCCTTCCGCCCGGGTTAGATCCTCGAAAGCGTAGTCCTTTTCCAGCGAAGCTGTATCGGGTACGACCAGTGGTATGTCCGTTTGACGATGCTGCTCAGCGTCAATGCCCCTTTCGTCGTCATCATATTCGACAGGAAGTTGGACGCTTTTAGTCCCTTTGACGCGCCTGACCGGCTTCGAGATGGCCACGTCCTCTTCCTCGAGGGAAGATGGCACATCCTGCCACTCGCTATCGGACCGATCGTCCTCCTCCAGCCGCGACCGACGTCTCCGTCTCCTGGGTGTTGTCCGCTGTGTGCCGTCCTGCGGCCAGAGGTCCTCGTCATCGCGCGGACCGACGACACGACCGGAACGGCTGCGCTTCCGGTGCGAGGAGTCGGAGCGCCTCAGCTGCGCCAGCTCTCGCTGCAGGGCCGCGTTCACGTGGGTGGCCATGTTGCGCGCGCGCCGCTCGCGACTGACCTGCCAGTCGAGCTGGTCCAGGTGGCGCTCCGTGTTGCGAGTCCTGGTCTCGAGCCGGCGCACGTCGGCGCCCAGCTCGGCCAGCAGCGACAGGCCCGCCATCTTGGTCACCAGCTGACGGTGCTGCAGGTCGACGTCGGCCGGCCGGAACAGCTCGTAGTAGTGAGCCGGCGACCGCAGGTACTCCTCGTAGCTGGCGAGCGGCACCGTCGAGCCGCGCGACCGCCGGCCGTGGTCGTAGCTGGAGAGCCACCGGCGGGGCTCGTAGCCGGCGGCTGCGTCCAGCGGCACGCGCCGGGCGAAGTCGAGCGCATCGTCGTCGCGGTAGCCCTCCTCGCGCAGGAACAGGATGACCTCGAAGGTGTAGCGGTTGATGCGGAACGGCACGATCTGCCGCGCCACGCCGTTCACACGGAGCGTGCCGCGGAACTCGCCGAACGGCAGCACCACCGGGCGCGACTCGAACACGGTCTTGGCGGCGCTCCACACCAGGTCGATCACGGTGAACGGGTCGCCGACGGTGAGAGTGACCGGCAGCAGGCTGGTCCAGCCGGTCCGGTACCACCGGAACACAACGCGGCTGGTCAGCTCCAGCGCACCCCAGGCCTGGCCACACGGGACAGCACGGCGCACTAAGCATGGCGAACACTCAAACACGCGGAACGTGGCGAAAACACTCAGGTATCACGGCGAGGTTCTAAATCAGCTCACACGAAACAAAACATTGCTGTTATGACACACTGTTCAGTTGTAAGCATCAAGCGACTGCCGATTTCAAGTTTGGAACCACTTCAGTCACTTAGGGAATCAAACAAAGCTGCATCCATGAAGTCAAAACCACCATTTTGTCTACTTTTCAAACGTTCGAAGGCAGTCGCAGAGTTAATCGCCAGGTCTTTGGGTCAACTTTGCATTTTGTTGGGACTATCGGTCGTTTTCCCTGGCAAAACTCATGTGTGTTTTTTCTTCTGGGAACTGGCTTTTTTGGCATTTACTGGCAATTTCCGAATGCGTAGCGTATAAAAACATTCTTCTTGTTTACCAAGACGTGGTTTTAAGAGGAGAAAAATGGGCCGAACAGCGCGCGTTCTTCGTCCATGAAACCTGCGTTCAATGTCATACATTTTACACGCTTAAATCTCGATACGTTCGAAGCAAATTTGTCATCATTTTTGTCCGGAAGCGATTTTTGTCGTCAACGTATTTCAAAGATGTAGTGGCGCTTATGGATTCAATTCAAATTACTTCATACTTGTAGATCTTACTTGTAGGTCATGCAAACGCATATACATACATACATATAAACATATATGCATACATACACACACATATATATGCATATATATATATATATATATATATATGCATATGTGTGTGTATGCCTGCATGTATACACACACACACACACACACACACACACACACACACACACACACACACACACACACACACACAACAAAAAAAAATATATATATATATATATATATATATATATATATATGACGCAGATCATGTTGAAGCCGCATAATCAGTGTGAACCTGGTGTCACACGTCACGAACACGATTAAGACGCTTAATGTTTTGAGCGATCAGACGCGCAGCGGCTTATATTTAGGGGATCTCGGGACCAACAATGAAGGAGGCAGGCAATGCTAGATGGCGGATATTTGACAATGGCAAAAGCAGCTAAAATATATCGTGAAGAAGCTTTTTTATTTGCTCTTTCCTTGGCAGTACTACAACATAGAGGTAGAACATAGAGGTAGAGGTAAGTGAAACTACACACAGGTGGATCCAGGGAAGAGATACACTTTCCCAGAACATCTTACCTGGATACAAAGTTGTAGTTTTCCAATTTTAATCTATCCTGAACAACTGCGTATTTACAACACATGCTTTTGGTACCTTGAAGTATCGAAGACCAGTGACACTTGGGAAGCGTCCAGGATTGTGAAAACAATTGAAGTTTGCTACTAAGACTAAGAAGTAAGAACTACAAACGACCTTCTGACACCACACGCTTCACAGTGGGGCTTTTTGGCCCGACCGGCGAAAGAATTTGATTTTTTCTCTGTCCCCGACCGGCCACCGAATGTGGCATTTTCCTTGTGTAATATCACGCAGCTTTGTTGATCATTAGCGGTTGTACAAAACCGGCGAGTCTGAATTACTGGCTCACTTGTACTTCCTACCACCGACCCCGGCATCACAGTCTCTCCCGCTGGGCGGGCCATGCCCAAACCCGCACTTACCATCTGTGCGGCGTATGTGGCCGACGGCTGTCGGTGACCTGACCTGGCCGGTCGGGCGGTCCGGCCCGTCTGCCGTCGCAATCGATGCACCACTGCCAGCGCGTGCCATCGATCCCGTCGTCGGCAGCGCGGCCTAGTAACTCGGCGCCGCCTGATAACTGGCCGCCAACACGCCGGGTGTAACTGGGGGACTGGGGCAAGTGCCTGGCGAAACACTGGTAACCGTCATGCCCTCAGCCGCACACCCTCGGGAATGGCTGGCCGCGAACACTGTATAACTGGGGGAGCGGGGTAGGTGCCTGACAATCCACTGGCAACCGATACACTCAGCCTCATACCCTCGGGCATAACCGGCCGCCAGCATGCCGGATGTAACTGGGTAGTGGGGCAAGTGCCTGACAATCCACTGGCAACCGTCATTCCCCCAGCCTCATGCCCTCGAGCATAACTGCCCTCCAACACGTATACATGGGGGAGCGCGGAGAGTGGCCTGACACTACTGGTACCCAACCGTCCTGCTCTCATCTCAGCCTCAGGGATGGCTGGCCGCCAGAATACCGGGTATATCTAGAAGAGTGAGGGAAAGTGACCTGACACTACCGGTACCCAACCGTCACACCTGGCGAGTGATGTCAGTCCTTCAGCCAATTAACAACATTCACACATCCGCACATCCACTGATTGAGATCGAATCCAGCAAGCCGTGGCCCGCAACGTAAACAACTTTTCCTTTCTCTGAATTCTCCTTTCTCGCCACGTTAACATTCCAGGAAACAAGGAAGCAGACGGGCTGGCAAAGTAAACCTTATTATTATTCACTTATCCCAACATGGAATATTCGTTAGACGACTGTAAAAGACTCATACAACGCTACATACGTAAGCATCACTGGAACGCGTGGACACAACACAATTCTACACCTCACCGCTCCAACCACACCCACATCACACCGTCAAAAGGAAGTCATCCTCAATAGACATAGAACTGGTTGTACAAAGCTAACAGCCCCAACTAGAGGATGAGCATTTTGCAGCACTTCACTGCGGCACCTGCAACACCACATAAAGCACAGTCCACATCCTGCTACAATGTAGTGGCATTAATGCTCAAACACCTTTGCCTTCTGCCAAAAAGAGGGCATCGCCCCCTCGCTTTCATCGCTTCTGGGTGACAAACATTCACAACTCCTACAATTACTATTTGGCTATATGTACGACACTACACGAGCAGAAGCATTGTAGGCACCACACAACCAACACGCACTCCAACACGCACTGCATGCCCACGGAACCACTCATAGCAGCAACGTAAGTAGCCATCCACGCATGAGATCAGACGTAGATGAGCCGAATCTATTTGCCACTCGAAATATATGGATACCTAGCGGTGCCGCCGGACGTAGATGAACCGATTTACTAGAAAATTAACATCTCGTAAAACGATTACCCAGAGGTACCAACCGATGTAGATGAGCCTTTTTACAAAACGCAATACTAACCACAAACAATCCTGCATACACGCATGTTATTAGCTAATACTGACTTCTAACACCCGGCAGTCGGCGTGAGAGGCGGTGAGGGCAATTACCTCCTTGCTCACATGGTAAGGAACCCTGGGTGCTCTTCTTGTAGGCCACTTGGCAGAAGCTAATTGGCCCATCGGGACCATCGGGGCCATCGGCAAAATCGACTTTCTTACCAACGCGCCACCTCCCCAACTACAAATTTTCTTGCGGAGGAGTAAGGTAAACTAAATCACAAACATCTGGGAGATGCCCTCACCACCCTCCGCTTTCAGCACCTTAACGTCACATACACTATTGCGTCAGACTCCTTCAACGTAAATGCACACCTGCCTTGAACTTGTTTGCAAAACCCATTCGCTTTGAAGGCGGCGCAAAAGACATCTATGGTTCGGCACGCCTCTAAGCACACTCACTCCCCTCCCCTAGTGGAGTGGAGGGAAGCCGTACCGTTGCATGACAGCATACAATTTACTCAGGCTGGCAGATGCGTGATACGGGCATATTAAAACAAATGAAACGCTTCGATCAGCATACATTGGCCCAGTTAGGAACGTGAACAAACACCGCACTAGAAAATAAAACACCCGCTCGATTACTCCATTAACCCTAATCTGTGTAGGAATTGGAACCACTCCTCAGGCTTTATTTGTTGGCTATTCATGTATCGCTCGGATTACGAAGGTGGAACTTGGATATATTTAATTGCAAGATGTGTTATATATTGCATAGTTAGCCATTTGATAGCATAGGTTGTCAGAAGTCAGAGGCGCACCCAGGGTGTAAAATGAAGATGGATATGAGAACTAGCATTTTAGTCAATGTGGATGTATAGCATCATAACATGGCTACACAAATACCAAAAATCGAGTCCTCTAGAAAGCTTGCGACTAGGCGGTTTGCTATCAGTATTCTAGTGAAGTGCCAGCATACAATTGGTTGGGCACGGCTGACGCTTGTCATCACGGTATGGCTTTTATATGCACAATCTTATTAGTAATGCGATTACATCCAACCGGGTCGCGTACGAGTTTCGAGATGTTGAAAACTGAGTGGGTGGTGGGTAGGGACAGTTGCAGTATAATTAATCCAGCTCAAGGTACATTGCACGTGCTTGACACTGATGATACCTGTAGGTATGAACTTGATAATGTATTTGTTGGTTAGTTGCAGCGTGTGTTTTCCATACAATTTTGTCTTAATCTTAACGTCAGCTAATCTGAGCATATTATGGAAGTTTGTGGTCGGAAAGCATCAGGAAATGCGGCTATTGTGCTATATTTAATTGTTTGTTTTACATCTGAGGAGGTGGAATCCGTCCGTTATCTTTTCGGCCGCATCATTTTAATTTCAGTAAACTCTTCGTACCTCACGTATATCCGTACCGAGATCCAATCAGTGTTATGCTCTAATAACAACGCACAGAGTAAAAGTTGAGTGTTGAGTGACACAAGTCAGTCCGGATCCTCGGAGAGGGGTGGCCGGGTCGTGATGGTGTTGAGCTCTGGTTTCCAAGGTTCCGGCTCTAACACTCGCGCCACTCAGGGCAGATCCCAATCCCGCCGCGGCCCACCGGCGAAACAGTGCGGCACCATTAGCCGTGATCGTGTATAATGTGCGTCGTAAACCACCTGATAACAGTCCGAATCCCAGGGAAGATGACGCTTCAGGTGGGACCATGCACGGGAACCGCTAGCCGTAGACTGGCGCCCGGCAGACCGTTGTACTGCCGTGCGGCGCGACTGCATAATCGCCATCTCGGTACGTAACCAGACGTAGGTCACCGCTCTGTGAGAACGCGCTGGCCAGGTCACAGGTTTACCATTTCGGCACACCTTGTGCATCAGCTATAGCGTATGGTAAGGAACCAGTTCCACCGCACCCGGCAATTTTTGGAACACTGGAATAAAAATAACTTTTGCTGCGTGGTTGATAATTTTTGTGTTCGAGGCAAATTTTGCTACTTCCTTTTCCGCACACCGAAAAGCGGTACCGAATCAGCGAGAGAGCCAAGGTAGCGGGCGGCAGTTAGCCTCTCAGATGCGCAGACCACTCAAACAAGCAAAATCATTGTATAAGTATCCCCTTGTTCAGACCATAATCAAACCACAGACATTGGTACAGTTCTTCTACGTTGCCGAAGTTCGCCTTGAAGTCGGCCACATGACGCTTTGGAGTTCTATGCACTTTTCCGCAGAACATGACAAATTGATGTGGAGGGGGTGGGCCAAATCACTGCAAGCTGCCGCGCGCCATTTTTCCACTGTTCGCGGAAAACATTAGTGGAGAAGCGTAAAAAGGCCACCCGAAACGGGGCGAGTTAACAGGTGAGGTCAAGATCCCTCTATTCTTAGGCTGCAGGGCAAATTTCATGTTCCGAGCGTTGAGATGTTGAAATAGTGTGTGGTGGGGGGGGGGGGGGGAGGGAAGGACAAATATCGTCCACAACCATCCATGGCGAGCGACTTTCATAGGCCTTCTAGTGTGTGCGATAGGCTCACCCTCTGTTCTTTCCAATACCTCTCTAGCGTGCACGAGGTGAGGGGCGTAGCCAAGGGAGATGGTGGCTCCCCCTGAGCTCCCATGGGCTCCTGACGTGACCCAAAGGGCTGCGCCAAGGGCCATAGGCAATGGTCCACGAGATCGCCATGGCAGAGATAGAAGGGCCAACGACACTTATTATGACCGTCGAAGCTGGTGTCTGGCCTCTAACCCTGCGAGTGCTTACGGGCCCTTATGGACGCTTACAGGCTCGCACGAACGTCTACGGACTCGTATAAACCACTACGGGTTCTTTAGGTAGCATACGGAGCTTTACGGAGCAGGCTAAAGCGAGTCAAAACTGGGTAACGGGACAGCATGGGACTTCACAATTACTCATTGATTAATGTTGCGACCTGGTATCACTCATTTTTTAAAGTTACAATGCATATATTATGCAATACTATCAAATACTGGGGAAAACACCATGCACATGCACTACCTCTCACTCAAATGTCTCGTGATACCACATAATTGCACACCTACAATTGTAGTGCAAGGATTAGTTGGGCAAATGAGATGAACAAAGTCACCATATCTTATCAGGGTTGTGGAAAATGCTGTGCAACTCTGGAAAAGTGGTGCGACTATGCGGCCAGCCGAAGATCTATCTGTGGGCCGGGCTGTGGCGAGCACAGAAGCCGCGTTGCCACGCGCAATTGCGGCATAGATGCGTTGCCGCAGCCACGCTGTTTCACGGCGCTCGCCGGAGCGGGCCGTTATGTGCCGCCCGAGCTCTCGCACAAATTATGAGGCGGCAGGTCCTAGAACGCCGATCGTCTCAACGGCTAAGGGTTCAAACCTGTACCGCGAGCAGAGATCGGCGTAGTTGCGGCGTTTGTGAGCTTCTACCGCACGAGTCGTGGACCCGGGCTCTAGTGCCGATTGCACCAGTACGGCATTGGCGAAAGCATCTACCCAGGTAGCGTCCCACGTCGGACACCTGCCTCCACTGCATGGGAACAGCGTAAGCCCATCCGGGCGATTGCCGTCGCTTCGGTGGAGACCCACCAGGATGGCAGGGATGCCCGCACTTGAGAGGCCGCGTTTCATTACGTCATTCAGGTAAGTGTGACGTGGGAAGCGGCCAACACACTTGAGACAGGATAGTCCGTGGTGTCCAAGCCGATCAACCGGGCGGTTGCATTGGCGACACCCTTGTCACTGGTCACTCTTGTGCATCACTCTCGTCGATTGATAGTTCTCCTATTTGCCGTACTTCTCTGTTGTGATAAGACGACTGAGCAGGCTTGGAGTGAGCATAGCGCGCATTTTGATTACTTTTCTATTTTATATACTTTGATGTTATGCGGGCATCCATGCAGATTTGTGATTCATATTATAAGCAAGTCACCTATTGCTTTGAGACTGACATTACACTGGAATATTTTCCACTAGCCCCCCATGTCGCAAAATGCTTTTATATGGTGTTGTGTTCAAGAATCGCTGTCTGCTCAGCTGACTGTGTTGCTGACCATGTTGTTGCTTGGGGCATGCGGGCTATGAGAGAACTGACAAAATAGGGTATCCGTTTTACCCGAGCTTCACATCGTACAACTGTAATAACTTCTACGTTTCCACCAAACTCGAATTCTGATAGCTGTGCAATCACATACTTGTCAACAGATGCCCGTTTCATTTGTTCATATTGTCTTTTGCCTGCACTTTTCTTGTCATATTGCCAACATGCTTCTATAGCATCGCGGGATTTTCCTTCGCCTGCTACTTTCCATTCTATGAAAATATAATTCCAGGACACCGATCCAACATGAATTGTTAATACCTAACTTACGAACAGTCTCGCATTATTCGCTACAGCACATGTGCTGGTTACCTCATATTGCCCCGTACTCTGTCCAATTTTACCCCGCGAGTGAGGCAACATGAAAAAAGAGAAGGGTCTACTTTGCACCAGTAATGAGCTTTAGCAGAATTATGTAGGTAGCTAAATATGGTACACAAGACGAGACGTTCAAAAGTTAAGCATAGAAAGGCAAAACATTAAGGAAAAAATTACCTCCGATATTTATTGTTCCGGGATACATAGAACGTCAAGGTTCCCGCATTTTCCCATATACGGGCTGCAGCGGGAATTTGCGACCTATTACGAACGTCTACGGACCATTATGAACGTCTACTGGCCCTTACGAAGTCCATCAACACGTGCGCACTTATATTGATTCTTACGAACGTTTGCGAATCCTCACGAACGGGTAGGGGCGATTCGATGCGCCCCTAAACCCCAATAACCAACAGTGTAGGGGCGATTACGAATGCGCGCGGGCCCTTAGGAGAGTCTACGGGTCCTTGCAAGCGTTTACTTACCCCTCACCGAATACTGAATTGACGTATTTTCTTGGGAAGGTTTGACATCCTGCATCCAGGTGCATGCTTAGGTATTTTGGATTCATGATTTATAACATTGCCATGTTTATTCACCATTCAAGAAGGAAGGGGATCCGACGATCCGTGTCCCGATGAAGATATTAAACTGAAATAATGCAATTCATTTTTCCATAAAAATGGACCCTTCTAAAAACAATGTGGTCGAAATCAAACGACTTAAATGTTGTGGGGTAGTCCTGGTACCCTTCGCAAAATGTGCACCCAGCTTAGACAAACCCTGGCCACGTTCCTATGCAAGGCCCTGCACAGATGATAGTTTATCCTGATAGTTGATACACTTTCGAACAAGAGTCAGTCAGAGAAAGCAATATCTCACTTTAATAAAACCCACTGGTTTTGACCGGTACCACACCCACTTGGGCAGCCACAGCGGATACACATTCCCATCCAGCTCTCGCTTCGATCGCATCGGGTTCATGGAGCACAACGATCACCCATCCGTGGCTTTGACAAGCAGGACACGTGACCCATATGGGCCATCCTCTGATCAGCCGTGGCGTAGCAAACCACAGACCGCCGAACCTACCACCTCCTCACGGTCTCACAAACTCACGCCGTAATAATTCCAGCGAAAATCCCCGGCAGTTTCGCCGTTCCACCGCCTCCCGAGCTCCCAACGTATTCTTTTCCGCTTAAGACAAGTCCTGCCGCAGCAGGCGCATCAAAGGTCGGAGTCGGCAGCAAAATTCACCCTAACCGGTTCATGTCAATTAGGTGATGATATCGTGCTCGCACAAACGGCCAGGCCCCATTAGGCATCAATATCAGGCATGGCCAGTAAAAGTTGCCGATGTGAATCTTCGTTCGTAGCCCGTGCGGTTTAGATGTGGCGAGCGAAAAAAAAGCCCTATAGCCACCGTATCTCCATATTCGAGCATACGATTAAGGCGCACACTATCTACAACAGCATAACAAGTGTGCGTTATGATATATAACAGATGTAACAGATGTACAGAATGCTCAGAGAACCTTGCAGCTAACTGAACATATTCATGGTCATGCTGACGCACAAAGTCCCGATCACTTAGACTGTGCCGATAACTATGTACTAAGGACGTGTATGCCACTGTCACAGGACCAGTGTTGTGCCGATGGGAACCGCCTGTGTTATGTCACTGTCACAGGGCCAGTGTTGTGCCGATGGGAACCGCCTGTGTTATGTCACTGTCACAGGACCAGTGTTGTGCCGATGGGAACCGCCTGTGTTATGTCACTGTCACAGGACCAGTGTTGTGCCGATGGGAACCACCTGTGTTATGTCACTGTCACAGGACCAGTGTTGTGCCGATGTGAACCACCTGTGTTATGTCACTGTCACAGGACCAGTGTTGTGCCGATGGGAACCACCTGTGTTATGTCACTGTCACAGGACCAGTGTTGTGCCGATGGGAACCACCTGTGTTATGTCACTGTCACAGGACCAGTGTTGTGCCGATGTGAACCGCCTGTGTTATGTCACTGTCACAGGACCAGTGTTGTGCCGATGTGAACCACCTGTGTTATGCCATTGCCGGGGGGCCAGTGTTGTGCCGATGGGAACCGCCTGTGTTATGCCATTGCCGGGGGCCCAGTGTTGTGCCGATGGGAACCGCCTGTGTTATGCCATTGCCTTCTGGGAACCGGCCAGTGTTGTGCCGATGTTGGGAACCGCCTGTGTTATGCCATTGCCGGGGGCCCAGTGTTGTGCCGATGGGAACCGCCTGTGTTATGCCATTGCCGGGGCCAGTGTTGTGCCGATGGGAACCGCCTGTGTTATGTCACTGTCACAGGACCAGTGTTGTGCCGATGTGAACCACCTGTGTTATGTCACTGTCACAGGACCAGTGTTGTGCCGATGTGAACCACCTGTGTTATGTCACTGTCACAGGACCAGTGTTGTGCCGATGTGAACCACCTGTGTTATGTCACTGTCACAGGACCAGTGTTGTGCCGATGTGAACCGCCTGTGTTATGTCACTGTCACAGGACCAGTGTTGTGCCGATGGGAACCGCCTGTGTTATGCCATTGCCGGGGGCCCAGTGTTGTGCCGATGGGAACCGCCTGTGTTATGTCACTGTCACAGGACCAGTGTTGTGCCGATGGGAACCGCCTGTGTTATGTCACTGTAACAGGACCAGTGTTGTGCCGATGGGAACCGCCTGTGTTATGCCATTGGCGGGGGCCCAGTGTTGTGCCGATGGGAACCGCCTGTGTTATGCCATTGCCGGGGGCCCAGTGTTGTGCCGATGGGAACCGCCTGTGTTATGCCATTGGCGGGGGCCCAGTGTTGTGCCGATGGGAACCGCCTGTGTTATGCCATTGCCGGGGCCCAGTGTTGTGCCGATGGGAACCGCCTGTGTTATGCCATTGCCGGGGGCCCAGTGTTGTGTCGATGGGAACCGCCTGTGTTATGCCACTGTCACAGGACCAGTGTTGTGCCGATGGGAACCGCCTGTGTTATGCCACTGTCACAGGGCCAGTGTTGTGCCGATGTGACTGCCATACTCGGCGACCCTCGGCACTATGTGCTGGTCTTCGCAGGAGCATCACCTAGTCGTCCAGTGAATGGTGCTTGCCAGCACTATAGTACATATACATATTTTTCGTTCGTATATTTGCATACATTTGCATACTCAAACTTACATGCTTATGTGCATTGCAAACGTTTACAGTTACGCACGACTGCGCTGGCACATAGGATGTGCACATGCATATACATTTACCCTAGACGTACTTGCGTACAATGGCCATGCGTGCACCTAAGCTTATACCTAGTTTACGACCTACGCTGACGTTTATTTATGTACACTTGCGTGCGTGCATCTGACATGCGTACACCTGCCATGCGTACATCTGCAATACGCACTACATCTGCAGGGCGTACAGCTGCAGTGCAGACATCTGCCATATCGACATCTGTCGTGCATACATCTGCAGTGCGGATATCTGCCGTGCGTACATTTGTCCGTGTGCCGTACACACGCAGGCGTAGAGTTCCTGGCGCCCTGTCGACACACAATCCAACAGCACAGATGCGGATGTACTTTCGTAGAAACAGGATGCATGACAGCCGAACCTCATGAGTTATGAGTCCGGCTCAACTCTCAGGGTTGCAGCGGTAGTATGGACAGCAGTCTGGGTAAAGCCGGTCCTTCTCCTGATATACCACGCATGTGTAGTGGGCGTTGTGGTACTGAACGTTGCACCTGAGAAAAAAAAACAGGAGGAAGTTGTAAAACAGTTGTTTCAATAAGTCGTTACAGCTAACATATTATTTTGTCACTTGGTGTACAGTGCGATCTATTGAAATACGTGAATGGCAAAAATCGACTTTTCGGCAGAGGACACCGAGTTATTCCTGCAATTAGCCCACGATTCACATAACCAAACTATAAATTATGTAATAAATGGCACGATCCCTGATGTGTTCTTCATTAGAGATACCGAGTTAAAAAAATCGTCTTGGCCCAAATTCTTGCTGAGGCGGTATCATGCACCAGGGCCCTATGCTGAGCAGAGCTCAGTGTGCAAATCCTGGCCCACCACTCGATCTTTGAATTCCAGTGCAAAGGCATAATTTGGGTCCAGTGTTTAGTGTGCCGTCAATACACCAACACGCCCGCCTCAGAGCCGGACTCCAGGCTTTATTGGGCCAGTTTCCATCTGGCTCTCATAGCCGAGGGCTATGTGAGTGCATGAAACGACCCGAACCCCGTCTTACCGGGACAGGGGAGACCAGCGCACACTGTGATAACTCGAGGGAAAACTGGCCATAAATCATAGCGGACAAAGTATGCTAGTTACCGGGACGATTTTGATTTCAGTGGAAAGAGCTTAAAATTTGGATCATATGGGGAAGATTTATTGCCTTAAATATTGGCTAACCCAGCAATGTCGGAGGTTATACCCGCTAGAGGGAAGGGAGCATTCCGCTCCACTCATTTTGCTTCCGCAAAATATATCGGAAACCAATTGAGATAGATAGTTCAAATTGTGCACACGCCTACATGAGTATCTAGTGTACCTTGTATTAAAATATCGACGTCCGATCATCCATGATGACATCGTGATGACGTCATAAATGAAGTCCGTTGGCGCTCATATATTGGATGATTATAATCATCTAATAATTATCCAATATCTAATGATTATTAGTGAGCGTTTGTTATGCGAGTATTCTGCAGTGTAAATGTGACCTTATAATTGCTACGCAGAATACATACAAGCTCTTGTCCTAAGTGGCTGCAATTAAGCCAAAATACATCACTAAGATATGCACCCAGGTTGGCTCACTTCAGAGCTTCTGAGAGCCATGCGAATCTTGCTGGGCCGATTCGGTGATGACCCAGTCTGTCGCAACACGAAAGCTTGGTCCTCCATGCCCTCAGCACGAACACTGCCCAGCAACCTCCACGAGCTGCAGAGAACTGTGCTGTTAAGTAACTCTTGAGTATGTCCGACGCTGAGAACGGGCGCTGAGGTGATCGTAGATTTTAGTTGGTTGCCCTCGCGTTCTTTTCACGGTCTCGTCATCAAGGCGGGTCTTGGCTTCATTATCACTCACGACGTGGTCACCACGCCTCAGGGACACGGAGAACACCTCGTCTCCCGAAAGATTAGCCACAAACTGACTTCTGAATTTGTTCTGGGCTCGCATGCACTTAACCCACTTTCCTTTTAAGTTCTTGGCGATAAGTCGGTCGCCTTTCTCAAGTCCACAATCGACGACTCACTTCGGGAGCATCCCTGAGGGATTTTCTCCATCATCAACTGCAAACTATAACTAAACACATGAGCATAATAGTTCCCACGCCCAGCCGTTTTTGTATCGGTTAACAAGTCCATCAATTCCTCTGCTGACGCGCACGCCCATGTTCACTATACGCAAAATCCAACCACAATGACCCGAAGCTTACAGGCAAAGACAGCTTCCCTGCCGTGGGAAACGCTGTGCGTGACATATCTCGAGTCAGTCGCCTTGTCACCGCGGCCTGTCGGGATACAATTGATCACTACCGGTGTTAGACCAGCTAGGTGCAGCTGAAACTTGCAGCACATATAGTCAAAGGTTCGCTGTTTTCATCGGGATTGGTCTCTGGCTGTGCGCTGTTGTGCGTTTTTTAAGCCTTACTTGAACTTCGAGGTACTAAAAAGTTGAACGACTATTGCAATTACTGATTGTTTGACAACAAATAGCATATTGTTAATTGACGTATGCCTTTTTGAATTGGTTAACACAATGAGAATGTTCTCAGCTATCATTTCATATTTCACTTGTCCAGGCTTTCAGAATGCAGCTTACCTTTATCAATCGTCAAACTGCGACAACACTTGTGCATGTGTGCGTCGTTTTTTTCCACGCGTAATGTTGTCCATGTTCGTTGACTTATTTATATATCAAAGCTTGTCAAAATTTTCATAAAAACCGTGACTTCGTCTGCTTCAATCATTTGCTGGAACAATGGCACCAGAAATACGACATAAAAAATAGTCGAGAAATGCATTTATGGCCAGTTTTTCCCTTCAGACATCACACTGTACAGCGCTATGACGAACTGAGGTAAGGGGCAACACAGTTGATGAAATAATAAAAAAAGAAAACAAGTTCATGGCGACCATACCTAATATGTAGGGACTGGGCGTGGTATGATAAAATAGGTATGCAACGTAAAATTGGTAGCTCGCCTGCCTAATAGCCTACCCGATAAGTTTACATAGGCTCGAACATTTTTTTTCACACCCATATCAACCAGCGCTAGGCAAATGGAACACATCAAGCCAATCACGCCGCCAAAGGAAGTCATCCTTTCTAGACTTAGACAGTTACTTAACCACGGAATTCTTCAGGGGGGAGGTTGACAGGGGGCCTCCTGGTCTCCGAAAGGGACCTCCATTGTGCAAGGGTCTCCTATTGATTTTAGGCTCTCATTATGGTTTGGGAATGGGAAACATGATTTCATATTGATGTCTTGTTCACAAACTTGTTTTTGGCATGGTGCATCGTTTTCGCAAAGCACAATAGCAATAATTATTGTTCGTTGAGAACTGAGCCATTACCAGGGTATAAATAAATATGTAATGCATGGATAAATACCAAAATACCAAAACAACCCGATGTCTTGATGCTTTCTCGAGCAAAATAATCTTCCCGCTGGCCTCTGCAGCAGCCGGCGGGGCTGGTGCTAAGCATGTCCTACATATATCTCCCATTGATCAACCCACTTCTTTGTCCTCCGAATGTAACTGAATATAGCTAGATTCATCACTACTGTTAGTCAGTCCCACCAGCTTGATATCGTAAGCTTAAACGATCATTTCTCAGTCCTAGGACGATATTTTCGCGAAGGTGACAACGCGAATTGGTTTTATGATCGCCATCTTATGAATTTATTGATTTTTATGACATTTGGTGCTGGCTGCAAGGCACCTGGCACACAAGCTAAAATGACAAATCCTCAGCGAATAATTTCACGGCAAGAACAAGCACTGAACAGCAATGCATCGATGGCAATGCAACAATGCAACAAAGACAATGCAACAATGCAACAATGGCAATGCATACATAAGGCAAAAACCTTCAAATTCCACGTCGTCACGCCCATGGTTTTCACTGTGCTGTACCATTTTGTATATGACGTCGTTTGAAGGTATTGAAGCTGGGAAACTCTAACCATGCAGGCTGCAATCACCGGAAACAAGTTTGCAAGACGAAATGGATTTGAAATTATTATTCCTTCCATTTTATATGGGGAATGTGCGTTGTTTTGTACGCTTGCGATGCGCAATTCTGTACCTCAATGTTGGCTCTGCTTATGTTTCTGAAAATTATTAGGGGACCATTGGCGTACATATATTTGTATCAAGGGGAAGTAGGGCAAATTGATTTGGATGGGGCTCACCTACCTCAATTAAAACGTCCTTGTTTTTCGACCACTATTTTTTTTTAATGGGACCTTTGTCAACCAAAATAATTAGTGACCAACTTAATTGTCCTATGGAGAGGCCTAATCTACCAATATCGTTCCTGATTCGTCGGATTTCAACACTAAGTCCCCCACCATGTTCTAAGGGTTTCTTTTGGTATCCCTTGATCAGTCACCTGACACTGCTGAATTTAAAAATGTAAAATTTCCCAATTTCAGGCATTCCAGTTCATAGCGCTTGGTTGCCACGACGCCAACGTTCGTGCACGTGCACACACATCTTGCGCATTCGGCACATTCGCCACACTTCGTGTCCACCGCACTTAGTGCGTATGGGCGATCGCCGCGAAAATTCGATTAATTAACTTCGATCATTAGTTTCCTATTCACACATTTTCTGGTTGTTCAGAAATACGGATGCCCGCTGAGCCTTGATGCACCTCATACTTTTGCCTAAATATGCTCCAAATTGGCTATCGAATCGAGGCCCTGCCTCAGTTATCTTTTTTGGACCTGTTGCGACTCTCTTTGTCTACGGATGTGTCTCAGGGCTCGAATCCATTTTTGTGAAGGCCCAACATATTTTCGAAACCCCCGCTCGTTTTAGAGTTTGTTGCTTTTTATGCACGAAGGATTTTATTACCTGTCGGGGCGTTTTCGAAGATCTCGATGTGTGTATTTAGTGTCTAGTGCTTTTGTTCGTTTTGGGACCATGATGCCTTTGTGTTTCCCCAGTATCTTTTTTTGTGAGGGTCTTGTGTGGTCTCATGACCCTTGTGTTCCTTGATAGCTTCCGGTGGATTTATTTTTTAGAGCCCCGGTATGTTTAGTTAGGGCTGCAACGCATATTTAAAGCCCTGCCACTTTTTGTGAGACTCTGTGTGCTCTGGATGGCCAGTTGCATTTTTGGCCCCACTATGCTCTTAGGGTCCCGCTGTGTTTATTTGGGGCTTCTGATGCACATTTGGTGTGCTCCAGCACGATTTTGGGACTTCGGTGCGATGATTCTGGGTCCCAGAGCGACTTATCGCGCCCAGGTGCGTGGTTCCGGTGCCAGTGTTCTGGGCTCAACGTGATTCTTGTGGATCTTTTCGGCTATTTTTTTTTAAAGTCCGAATCCCGGACGAAATTTTTATGTCCCCGACGCCATGTTCTTGCATCCCACCTTGATTTTTCGAGCTTCGGTATGTTTTTCTGGGTCGTACTCAATTTGTGAAGGCAGCTGGTGACATTTTCGGTGCTCCTGAGCCATTTTCCTGACCCGGACATTAATTCGATTTTTGGGCCACACTGTGCTTATGCGTGGCCCTATAGACGCCATTTTTTTGGGAGCCTCGACGTGAACTTTCGATGCCTAGACCAAATTTTTGGACAACCGATGTGAATTGTAAGTCCCGAGCGCGATATTTGGGGGCGCCAGTACGAGTTTGCGGGGCTCGCTGCACTTAGTAGAGGTGCGCTAAAAAAAAATCAAACACGTTGAGCTGAGTTTACACCTGCAATTGATTGATTAGAACAAAATATGTACAAATCAAACCAAAAATTATTATTTTTCATGGAATCCATCAGTAGCGCTCAATTTTTGGTTTCCAGCCAATCACAATGGAGTATTTTGCCAATATTTGTAGATTGGCCCCTAGATGAGCTAGAGCCGCGAAATAAAAACGAGCGTATTGTTCGTTATTCAGGTTGCCGCCAGGTGTCACAGTTTGCCGCCAGGTGTCACGGTGGAAGCACGTCCGTTTGGAGCTCCAGCTTTCCAGATAAGTCGTTGCAGAACAGGGCAGTACACTAGTCTAAGCTGTGGATAGGTGTTTAGCAATTACTTCTCTGATTATATTTCATTAGTTTTTATCTGATAAGCACTTTCGTAGCACGCAAATTATACTATATCAACCTAGCAAGGCTGCCGAGCGCCATCTTGTTTTTAAGCGCGGCCTCGTGGCTTCAATTTCTGTTGTGCAGAGGAATAAGTTTTGGTCTTTTTGGCGTTAAAGTTTAGGCTAGGATTTAAATAGTTAGCTTCAATTACACTAGGTATATCTCCATATAACGGGCAATTGTAGAGGTATATGGGCTTCTTCATTTTTGGAGTTTTTTTTTTCAGTTGGAGATATTTCAAGTGTGGAGATATCATAAGTACATTAGAAAACATTAATACTTTCCTAACATACTTTATTTAGCTTTGTGGTGCATAGTGTGTTTGGTGTTTAAGTTCAAGATAGAGTTTAATTGGTACGAATTTGGTGGTATTCATAAGTGCTGTGTGACTGTTCATTATTCTGTCTAGCCATAAGTGATACCAAAAGTGATATTCATATAGTTGTCTACGTGTCTAGAAGACAATTAGATTAGACATTTAATTTATTTTATTAAAAAAACAACAAAAAACAAAAGAACAATTGTTTAATAGTTTCTGCTTAGTGTGTTAGTATTCTTGAGGTACTTAGATAATTAACTGACAGTATAGGAGGTAGAGATTTATAGTGAATAATAGTTGGCTTTTTGTCGGTTGTTTAGCGAGTTGATTTGAATCTAAATCTAGGCATAAGCTGCAGCCTGCAGGATGGTTTCGACCAGGATGCAGGCACTAGAGGAAGAGTTTTGGACCCTTAAGGCAGAGCTTTCCAAGCTCAAGGCTGCCCTTGTTGCACAGGGTAGGCAAGAAAAAGCAACAAGGGGTCACTCCGTAGCAGGGACATCACATGCCCAGGTGGTCGCAGGCCACCAGGTAGCTGAGGCTTCCCCTACTGTGGAGGTGGCTGGGATTTCTTGAGAGGGGAGTGTTAATAGTGAACAGAGGAGGGGTAGTTCTGGTAGGTCACAGGAGGCGAAGTGGCATGAGGTCAGGGGGTGGAAGATTTGGAGACGCGAGCCTAAGGAAAGGGTCAGTGAGTGGCAGGTGGCAGGTGGTAGGAGCGGGAGGAAGCCTAGTCGAACGGCCCAGCGAGCAGGCATATTAACATCGAATAGGTTCCAGGCATTGGAGGACTGCCCCCATGATAGTATTAGTAAAGAGACAGTGCTGGTCATAGGCGACTCTCGTGTGCGACATTTAGATCGGGTATTCTGTAAAGGTAGGAGGGACAGGAGGTGCATCACCAGGCCTGGTGTCAAGGTGAAGGACCTGGTACCAGTGGTGGCACAGGTCACCAGTGATCACCAGTTTACTACAGTTATAGTACAGGTAGGGGTAAATAGCATAGGTCCTGCTAGGAGTGAGGAGCTTCTGCGGGACTACAGGGCCCTTCTGGCCATCCTGAAGGGTAACAATAGAGTCATTGTAACTGCAATGTTGCCTAGGGCTGGAGCCTCCCCTGAGTGGAGCTCTAGGGCACTGGCAGCCAACACCAGGGTAGGTTAACCCTGCCATGAGCTAGGTTTCACCTTTGTAGACGAGTGGCGCAGGTTTTATGCATCGTGGGACCTCTATCAGAGGGATGGCCTGCATTTCTCCGAGAAGGGGATCCATTTGTTAGGCAAAGTGTATGAGCATGTCCTTCAGGGAAACTAGGAAATGTGGTGGAGAGGGATGAAAATGCATTGCCAACTCAGGAATATTCTAATAGTGTCAGCCAAGGAAATATAACCTGAAAGTCAGCAAATAGGGACAGCAGTAGTTCAAGGAGGCAGATTGATAGTTCATCTAGTGATAAAAGAACTCCTCAGTATGAAAAAGCCAAAGGTGGTTATGGAGCATTTGTTAAGTGTATGATGTTTAATGCTCAGAGTATCCGGTACAAATTTGATGAGTTCAAGTGTTATGTTGCTGAGGAGGAACCAGATTGTGTTTGCATTACGGAGGCATGGGTCAGTGAAGGGTATTTTGGAGATAACTTGCAGGACTATGAGATCCAAGGATACAATATGTTTTCGTGCAATAGGGGTCCAGCAATGAAAGGGGGTGGTGTAATGCTGTATATGAATAGCTTATTCAGTTCTCAAAAAGTAGCAGGTGGGGATAAAAATGTGTCTGTGGAGTCCATTTGGCTTGATGTCACTGTGGGAAAAGGCAACAGCAATACTCTGAGGATAGGAGCTTTCTACCGATCAGGAACCCTGCCACATTCTCAGCAACTGGAGCTTGATAAGGTGATTTGTGAGGAAATCAGTAGAAACTTTAAGAGGAAGTGCCTTATTCTTGGTGACTTTAATCTAAGAGGTTATGAAAGGGATACGACGTATCCTTGCTCTGTTCAGAGGGATGCGACGGGGAACATCTGTTCCTTTCTGTGTGAGAATGAGCGCCCTGTTCGAGAACAGTGGCACACGCTTGAGTGGAGTAGTGCGTGTGGATACTTTAAAAACTCCTCCCTGGAGACTGGTCTCTCCAGATATTGTTCTATCGCTGGCATGCATCAGAAAAGGTCATGTCGTTCCTGCAGAACTCAAATTCAGAGCACTGGAACTGATTACGTCATACGGAGACCACACGTCGACATGTACGGATAGTTCCAAAACGGGCACCAGTGTTGGCAGTGCCTTTGTGACAGACAATGCAACTTGAACGTTTTCGCTTCCAGCAAGTGCATGAGTTTACACCTCATAGTTGGTTGCAATCAATAAAACTCTGTCTTTTATTGAGATTGGGCATGCTACACTACATGCGATATACCGCGACTCGCTCAGCAGCCTATTGGCACTCAAAGGGTTTTACCCACAAAACCCAGTAGTACAAGACGTTTTATCTAGGCTCACGTTGTTCAACACGATAGGTAAGAAAGTAGTATTCTGTTGGCTCACAAGCCACGTGGGAATCGTCGGAAATGAGGCTGCGGATGTCGCAGCGAAGCGCGCCGCTGAATGTCCACGCACTCGACGTCTCCCTCTCCCTGCGAGGGACTTTTTCCCAGACATTAAGAGTTCGGTTATAAAGAAATGGGAAGCCAGCTGGGAGTGCATGACTCATAATAAGTTGAAGAGAGTCAAGCGTCGTCTCGGTGAGTGGCCATCATCATCACATAACATTAGACGCAACGAGGTGGTGCTATGTCGCTTACGAATAGGCCACACATTCGGCACCCACAGTTACCTTCTTAGCGGTGACGAAAAGCCATTATGTCAGAGGTGTCATGCTTTCCTATCAGTACAACACATATTGGTTGCGCGCCCCAGACTTGCACATGCGCGGAGACGCCACTTCGGTCGCACTACACTATCGCTACGGGAAGTATTAGGGGATGAATCTCCGTTTATACAATCGGGACAGTTATTCCGTTTCCTCTCAGAGGTTAGATTTTCTGTGGTATATACGCCCCATTAATGCGATGCCATATATGTTGTAAGACCAGGATGGTTGAGATGTACGTCATGGCAATGGACCCTATGTGTCGCATCTAGTAGCCTTACTTCGTCAGTTTCGCCTTTAAAAACTTGATATGATTGACGCTGTTATGGGCGCTGCATGGCCTCGGCAGTCGATGCGCCCCTAAACTCCAATAACCAACCAACCAACCGGTTAATGATACAGCTTCGGGCCCATGGTATTGCAAGTAGCATCTTAAAATGGATCGAGTTGTGGCTTTCAAATAGACAGCAAAGAGTGATGCTAAATGGTAAAAAGTCATCATGGCAAAATGTCCTTAGTGGAGTCCCTCAGGGGTCAGTACCGGGGCCACTACTGTTCATTATATTTGAAAATAACATTGAAAATGGTCTAAGCAGTGAAGTTTTGAAAATTGCGGATGATTTGAAGGTCTTTAGGGCAATAACAGGTCAAAATGAGCATATCTCGCTGCAAAAAGACTTAGACGAACTTGTGAAGTGGTCCGAAGAATGGCAAATGAAATTTAATTTCGATAAGTGCAAAATCATGCATGTGGGTAAGCAGCATATGAAGGCTCTATACTTGATGGGTGGCCAGGTGCTATCAGTGACTCAACAGGAGAAGGATTTAGGTGTCATTCTAAACACAAAATTGGGGGCATCAGAACAGACCAAGGAAGCCAGGAAGAAAGCACTGAAAATGCTTGGGGAAATATATAGGAATGTATCATACAGAAGTGAGGAAGCCATCAGGAAGCTTTACTTTTTCATGTCAGGTCACATTTGGAATACTGCATCCAAGCTTGGTCTCCTAGCTATGAAAAAGATTGTTGGCTTCTAGAGAGAGTACAAAAGATGGCTACAAAAATGGTTAATTGTAAAAGCAACCTGGCATATGAGGAAAGATTAAAGAAGTTGACTATGATTTCAACTAGATATAGAAGGATGAGAGGAGATCTCATCGAGGTCTTCAAATTTGTCCATGGTCTGGAGAGGGGATATCTTGGGGAAATGTTTTAATTTAACAGAAATGATGCAATTAGAGGTCATAAATTCAAAATTAAAGTTAACCACAGCAGAACAAGGTTAAGGCAGACTTTCTTCACCAACGGGGTAGTAGAACACTGGAACCAGCTGCCAGAAAACATTGTCAGTAGCAGCACATTGAACATCTTTAAAAACAGCATAGACAATCATTATCAGAATAGAGGGCTTGCTTTTCAGTATTACAGGGAGGGCTGATTGACAGATTTGGTGGACAACTGGTTCAGTGTACAGAGTGCAACCAAGAAGGGCCCTTGTGGCTCATAGTTGAACTAACCTTTTATGTCTTTATGTCTTTTATGTCGTTATAAGAGAAAACGAGTGGCACCCGGTGCTACAGTTTTCGGTCAACCAGTGATCTTCCAGGTCAGGCCAATGACTTGAAATTGGGGAATATCGCGAAACTTTTTGTTTGGGAGGGCAGCATAACAAAAAGTTTTACAGTTAGAGACAAAGGAAAATAAGAACAGGACTCATTAAAGCCCTGTGAATCTGATGATCCCCTTCGTCGTCACTCCCTGTCAATTACACAGGTCAGGTCAAGTCAAAACTCGTGACCGGCCGAAACGGCATAGCATATAGAGCCCCCTGGCCATCATGAAATGAACATGAATTAGTCAGAATGGTGCATGAAATATTGAATGTGTTTGAATAATATTGAATAATATTGAATTCAATAATATTGAAATACATTTAATATTTCATGCTCGTTTTTGTTTCGCGGCTCTAGCTCATCTAGGGGCCAATCTACAAATATGGGCAAAATACTCCATTGTGATTGGCTGGAAAAACAAAAAATTGAGCGCTACTGATGGGTTCCAGTAAAAATCATAATTTTTGGTTTGATTTGCATATATTTTGTTCTAATCAATCGATTGCAGGTGTAAACTCTTTTATCACACGTGTTTGAATTTTATAGCGCACCTCTACACTTAGCTGTGGCAAAATGCGATTTTGGCGGTTCTTGTTGTTCATTTTCGGGCCTCGGAGCGAGTTTCCTGGGGCTCGCCGTGTTTATTTGGAGACCACTACGGAAATTCTGTAGGACCGACGCGAATTTTGGTGGCCCCAGCGAGACTTCTGTGGGCTCCGGCACGATTCTTGGGTGCTTATCACTCTCAGGAGGGAGGAGGAATTTGCCCCTATGATATGCCACTGCGGCCGCTGAAGGAGTCTTTTTTTTCAACCGATGTCACCCTTCGAAGTAGAAAAGCCCTCCGGGTAATCTTTCTCCTGACCTGTTCCTAATTTTCCGGTGCTGGGGTCGATTCGATTGAGTCTCGGTATGAACTTTTTGTGTGTGGTGACGCCCCTGGACTTAGAACTGGTCGTACAAAACTAACACGACCTTAACTAGAGGATGACCATTATACAACGCCTCACCACAACACATGTAACACCACATTAAGCATAGATCACATCCTGTTAGAGTAGTAGTTTTTACGCTGAAAGACAACCACTTAAGGCCTTCTACCAAAAAGAAAGCATCACCCTGTCGCTTTCATCGCTTTCAGGTTACAAATATTCATAACTCCTCCAATTACAAGTTTGCTATCTTGTACAACTACTTTCACTAATGGTGCATCATGTTGACACACTTTCGCCCCGGATAGCTTGGAGGTCGAGGTAGGTGTTTCCACTCGGGGTAACAGATGCACTTTTTATTTCCGATCCAATTTCATTGTGGCGAGAATGTGAAGATTGTTAGGGTGTTTATGCCTATATGTAGATATTACTTAGTGCTTGGAGCACGCAATTGTGTGGTTATAGTTGTGTCATGAACTAACGAGCGCCGTCTTTGCAGCATTGTGAGAAATACTCTTCTGCTCATGGAATTGTGACTTGGGGAAAGGTTGACCTCAGATGGTTCACTTTGCCCTGTAGCGGTCCGTCTCCTCCGAAGTGTCGGGGGTCAGACTCTATAGGCAGCGAAGAGGAGAGACAGAAATAGCGAGTGTGAAATTTTGCTTAGTGGACCATACAAGAGAGATATCGAGGACGAAGGACAAATGGAAAGGGAAAACGCTTATAAAGCGTATCCCAGTTAAAGAGTCCAAAAAGAAGAATGCCAAAAAGCAAACTAGAAAAAACAGCAGTGGTACTGTTCACCTGTGGTGTCGCTAGGCAATTTATCGATTCGCTGAGGGAGAAGCAGATGTGGCATTTTGCACATGCTAAAGGGGACCATTGGCCCCTCAATAATTGATTTTGTCACCTCAATCATTGACTGAGCTAAAACTGAGCTCGCTATGACTGGCTTCAGCGGAATGGTTTTCGAGATGATATTTCAGCTGGTCTGGAGACCGTATCGTATATCTAAAAGTACTTTTTGATAGGAAGAGTAGCTTACTCCATTTGCTCCAAGAGTGCTATATGCACTATATACTGGGCTTTATGCTTCACTCTCGACCCCTTACCATATTTGCGGAAGACCTCACGTCACCTTACCCGTCCTCGGAGACGTAGTAGTTGTCCTGAAGTTGGATGCAAGTGCCCTTCCTGCAGCCAGACAGGTGCCAGCTCTGTCCTGGGCGGTACAGAACTCCGCCGACACTGCACCCGTCACCTGAGGTCGAGGTCAACTGATTGGAAACGAAGTACACTGGTCTGTTGCAGATAATGACCGATTTGGGTAATTTGAGCGAACATGCATGAATTTATTCCTCGGAAGTGTCTACGTTGTTCGATTTACACAGCTCGAACATGAAGTCACTTTCTTGGAATGCGCAGCACACGTATAGTATGCTTTGCATCATCTACCTGCGTGCAGGTGGTGCATTCGCCTCTCTGTCAATAGTGGTGGTTCATTGCTCTGAAACGTTGAAACAAACAGTACAATAGATACTGCCTTTTTGTTAACTTCTCTATGAATAACTATTAACCTCGAATTACGTTTGTCCGAGTACGCAAGGAAACGAAGGCTGAATCCGCAAAATTGAAGCATTTATAAAGCCTTATACGTCCTCAGGGCTCTGTGGTATATAATATATATATATATATATATATATATATATATATATATATATGTGTGTGTATGTGTGTAAGTGTGTGTGTTGTGTGGAGGTCATGGCAACCCTGACTGTCTCTCTCCGTCAGATCCTCACACCCCGTCTCGGGGGGGGCGGATAGTAACCCATCTAAAATCCAAACTAAGCGTCGTACGAAAACAAAAGAAGTGTCATCGGGAAGCGCTCGACGAGTAGGGCTCGGGGCCATCCTCAAAACAATTTATCCCCAAAAGTGACGTCACTATGGGGGCTAGATGTTCACGACTTTTCACGACTTACAATATGTTGCTGGCTCTGAGGAATTCATTTTGGGGATATTTGAGAGAAAAAAACTTGGAATCAGAAAAGGACAGCCAAATCGACCAGGGCCATGAAATGTTTTGGCCCCCTAAACATTTTTTTTTGAAATTTCAAAATTAGAGTTTTCACGTTTTCTTTAATTTTCCTTTTCTAATGGGTAGAGCAGACCGCGAAACGTTGTTGGAAGACAACTTGCATCAACAAAAAAAAAATGCTTACTTTAGCCAGAATCTTCGGTTTGAACTCTAATGCAAATATTCCAAATTTATAAGTGGTCAAAAATGGGAAAAAATTAAACATTTCTCTCGTACGTTTTGTTGCATCCCTAAAGATAAGCAAACACTGAAGTTTAATTAAAATATCCGTATCCGTTAAAGCGTGACGACTGGTTGAACTTTTTTAGAGGTGACCTTACTTGACCTAGATTAACTGGTTGATCCTAGATGACTTTATTTCAAAAGTTCGACATAACATGCAAAATTGATGTGGGAAAAGGTGTGCCAAATTTTGGCGTGCTGCCGCGCCGTTCTTTCACTAGTCGCGAAAAACATGAGGGGGGGCGGTTGAAGACCCCCGGTACGGCGCGGGTTAATTAGCATATTCTCCGAGGTCCGGTCCCTGCCTGTTGTTTTGCTGGTAAGAATGGACACAACACGGAACACTGAGTAACTTCAAGAAGATACCTTACACCAATCGCCATGTGAAGCAGCGACACACAGGTCAGCGGTACGATACACGCTGGTAGCTCGCACACTAGTGTTTTCGTGAATGAACTGACGAAAACGAGTCACTTATCTCAATTCATGATAACCAGAGCGTCTGGGATGTGTTTTATTTGGTCAGCATGCAAGATGTTCAATGAAAATAACAAATGATTCACTATTTTCCAGCGGTTAAAAGACAAGTCACACGCAGGTGGCCACCGCTTTGCCGTTGAAGCTGTCACTGAAACTCGAAAATAATCCCTGCGCTCTGGGTTTGGACCCCAACTGGAAACTTAAGATTGTGTTGTTCTTGCCAAAATAGCTTGAAACAGCCAGAAAATATTCTGGTGGCGCATTTATTTTATGACTTTTCATTCAGTATGGGTGTGATCTGCCAGAATGGGAACAACCTGACAATATGGGTCCTATCTGTCAATATGGGTAACATCGGTGAGTATGGGTGACATCGGCCAGTACGGGTACTATCTGCCAGTATGGGTGCTATCTGCCAGTATGGGTGCTGTCTGACAGTATGGGTGCCATCTGCTGGTATGGGTGCCATCTGCCAGTATGGGTGCCACCTGCCACCCAATGCATACCGTGCAACGGTGCCGCAGCTGCATCAGTTGTCTCTTCTACATGTTGATTCCATGTATCCTCCACCTGAGAACTGAACGGCCACTCGGCGCGGGCCTGGATACGTCTGCCGGAGCACCCCGTGAACACCAGAACCGCCACCAGCAGGTGTGCTCGGCCTGCCATTCTGATTTGGCCGGCACTGCTGTACAGGAAGCGTCCCTCGACACGTCGGTCGTCCAGCGGTCCGGCGCCCTCGGCAACGGCTCACTCGTCGGCTTCAGCTGCCGCCGACTGACCGCCGCTGGTCGTTCTGCCGCACGTGCTCACCAGCCGCTCTCGAACACTCCGGCCGCTGCGGGACACACCGGAACACACCCGGCCGCTCCAGAACACAGCGGCCGCTTCGGAACACACCCGCCGCTAATGAACACCCTGCCGCTCTGGAACACACCCGGCGCTCAGGAACACACCCCGCCGCTCAGGAACACCCCGCCGCTCAGGAACACCCCGCCGCTCAGGAACACCCCGCCGCTCAGGAACACCGCCGCTCAGGAACACCGCCGCTCGGAACACACCGCGCTCAGGAACACACCGCCGCTCGGAACACCCCGCCGCTCAGGAACACCCGCCGCTCAGGAACACCCCGCCGCTCTGGAACACCCCGCCGCTCAGGAACACACCCGCCGCTCAGAACACCCCGCCGCTCTGGAACACACCCGGGTCGCTCAGGAACACACCGCCGCTCAGGAACACTCCCGCCGCTCAGGAACACACCGCCGCTCAGGAACACCCGCCGCTCGGAACACCCGCGCTCAGGAACACACGCCGCTCGGAACACCCGCCGCTCAGGAACACACGCCGCTCTGGAACACTCCCGCCGCTCAGGAACACACCCGCCGCTAATGAACACCCGGCCGCTCAGGAACACACCGGGTCGCTCAGGAACACCCGCCGCTCAGGAACACTCCCGCCGCTCAGGAACACACCCGCCGCTCAGGAACACCCCGCCGCTCAGGAACACACCCGCCGCTCAGGAACACACCCGCCGCTCAGGAACGCACGCCGCCGCTCTGGAACACACCGGGTCGCTCAGGAACACACGCCGCTCTGGAACACTCCCGCCGCTCAGGAACACACCCGCCGCTCAGGAACGCACGCCGCCGCTCTGGAACACACCGGGTCGCTCAGGAACACACGCCGCTCTGGAACACCCCGCCGCTCAGGAACACACCCGCCGCTCAGGAACACACCCGCCGCTAATGAACACCCGGCCGCTCAGGAACACACCGCCGCTCCGGAACACCCCGCCGCTCGAACACCCTGAACACCCGGCCGCTCAGGAACACCCCGCCGCTCTGGAACACACCCGGCCGCTCAGGAACACCCCGCCGCTCCGGAACACCCGGCCGCTCAGGAACACCCCGCCGCTCAGGAACACCCCGCCGCTCAGGAACACACCCGCCGCTCTGGAACACACCGGGTGCTGCTGCTGCTGCCGGACGCAGTGGGACCGCGTCGGCGTCCAGTTGGCTTGTGCTACGTCGGCACAGTGCCTGGGCCGAGAGGAGTGTGCCTCACAGCGCCGAGATGTCCGCCGAGTGAAGGCACAGTTTTCATCATCCGTACGCCATACTACTTTCACGCTGTGCGACCAACTGAATCGCGGTGACTTGGCGCAATCGCTGCAACAAGCACAGCTGAAGGGTCCGTCCAATGCTTGCTGTTGCCGGGCCACGCGCTTCTTCCATAACGTAGTCATAACCACGTCTCATGGTGGCATTCGCCAGATTTTGGAGAGTGTGGCTCATGGCAAGCGAGCTCCCAAAAGCGGTTTGCATTCCCATCTTCGATAAAGAGATGAACCGGCGGAACCGATCGAAGACATTTTCTCATGTTTTGAAGTTCACATGTGTAGCCCGATAGCTCTTGGTATAGGACTGAATCTAAGCCGTCACGAATCTTTGAGGCGCTCTAGTACCGGCCGAAGCCTGAGGCCTTGCAGCCTGATGCCTAAAGCCGGCCGGAACGTGACGCCTGACAGATGAGGCAAGTGAAAGCTTGAATAGTAGCGGAGGCTTGCTGCTGCAGCCTGCAAATGGCGAGCGACCTATTCACAGATCCATGGCCGGGGATGACGGATGCGTACATTAACTGAGGGTGGGGTAAGTACGATGGAAACTTCCAACGGCTGTAAGCTAGGTCTGGAGCATGGCCGTGCTCCAGGCTACGGCTGGACCACTGCCAGCATAGGGCAGACGTGCAGCCAAAATTTTGCAGGAGCAGAGACGCAGGAAGAGTGGGAGGAGGTGGGGTATAGGGAGCAGTTGACACACATTTTGAGACTGGAGCGGATGGGGGGGGGGAGGGCTGAGAAGTTGACGCCCCTCAACTCTTGATGTGTGCAAATACTTACTTGGTTCAAGGATATCTTACGTTTTTATTCGACAACATTTCTCGAAAGTCTTGGAATATAATTCCCTGTGATTTCGCCTGAGTCATCGGATTAGATGAGGGTCATTCACGACAGCATTGGATCATATATTTTCAGTCGTGGCTTCTGTCACTTAAACTGAACGCGCGCAGTGGAGAGACGGAACGTGCCACTCGGAACCCCCCATTTTAAAAAAAACTTTCATCTATTCAGAATACAATGCAGCGTCGTACGGCGTCTGACTTCAAAGAGGACCTCTGAACTGGACATTTTTTGGAGCCCCTTTCTTTTTGCTTCTGAAAGAAGCGCCATTTAATTCACAATTTCTCCAGATCTTCCCTGATAGTACACAGGCTTCCAGTCCAGTTTAGTTTCTTCCAAACAACTGATTTTCGCATAGCTCTTCGGATCGTCTCCTGACTCCTAATCAGTGGGTATTGACACATAATTAGTGGCCCTATTCTGGAACGAGGATGCCCCGGGCGATCAAGTAGCAGGGAATTTGTCATCTTGTTCGTAATTTGGCACACATTTTGTCGTAATTGTATTTTGCTATAATTTTACCAGGAGGTAATCCCAGATTCCTGCCCGTATAAGACACTGCATAAGGCGCCTGTACCAGCGAGGGCGAGTGCTAAAGGCGCAGTGCAGTGGAATCTTCGTGTAGGTTAATCATATGCACATGTTCTCGAGTGTTTGAATCGACTACTCGCATTCAAGCATATATATGGAACAAAAATATTTCGGAGGAAATACATTTGTAACGAAGTAAACTTCGGACCACTCTTTCGAATGCGTTTAGTAGCCTACTCACATAGCTGCTCCAATGTATCGCGGGATCCGGGCTGGGAACGGATCCCAGTCCATCGGCCAGCCCCTGCCACCGCCGGCGTCAGCATATCGCCTCGATTATCGGCTGTGGCCGGATGTTATGCCAAGTCATTTCCCGTTCTCACAGGTGGCGGCCGACCAGATGCCAAATGCACCGTTATAGCCATGTGCCGTGCGACCGCAGTACATGTGAGGCGTGTCGTGACGATGATCGGGCCCTCCCTTCGCGGTGTGCTGTGATAGATGGTGCTAGTCAGTGAAAGGTCAGGCTGTTGGCCGGGTGGGCCCCTCCGCCTGGTGGGCCTCCTGCCCATGGGCGACTAGTTCCTCTCGCGCGCGCGTTTAGTCTCAGATGGAACTGAGCGGTCGACACGATAGGATATAGCCCTGGAGTAGGGTGTGGACGTGGGGACGGCTGTCCGCCACTGGTGCTTAGGGATTTTGAGGAACATATTTGGAAGGTAATGCGCTGGTGTTTGCTTTATCTGCTGTTGAAACTGCTCACAAGCTTACGCCGAATCGCTAATTATCAGCTCCGGTTTGTACAAAGATATTAACGGCGGTCGGATTTGATAGCTTGTTGGATTTTAAAATCAGCTGAGCGAATAAGCGAAACAAAGCCTGGGCGAAACGAACTTGCCTACACATTCACCATCTTGCAATACTAAATGTAAACAAAAAAGTCACACCCTGAAACTGAACTCGGAACGCATTTCACGCACCTCTTTACCAGTCGTGGGACTGCGATGGTAAGTGCCCGCTGCGATGCGGGTTATGCATCAAGCTGTCCGCGCTTGGCCTTGTATCCGTAAACCCTTGTGTTTGAACATAGATTGAGAATGTTGCAGGATAAATATTGTGATGAAGTTGGCACATCTTAAACTGAAAAGAGCAGATCTAGCTCCGAGTGAGAAAGTTCGAACAGGAAATGTATTACTACGGAGGCGCTGCTGAAGGCTTCCCGCGATCTCAAATGACGTCGCGAACCTCTTCACTTAATGCACACACGACCGAATTTTTCCTTGAAATTTGTCAAATTCTGATCAAAATTGGGTCTCAGAGGTGTCAGGATAATACTGAGCAAAAATTATCGGAATCGAATTGATCTGACTAGGTTTTATGACCCGGAAACTGTAGTTTTCAAGGGGCGATGCAATTATCATTAAGACAAACCGCATACAAGTGCATTAATTTCAGATAATTATTGGGATGCAACACATGGAGGCAACAGTGAGACTAAATTGATTGGGGGTCCATCCCATTGGGTCTCAGTTCCAAAGAGTAAATTATTGAGATGGGCAAGGACAAAAGTATGCAAATTGACACACATGATGGCATGTTTATTACTGAGGACGTCTGACTTGAAAACAGCAGAAAAGCACTGGCATGAACATCTTTTGTATTGACTGTGATTTGAGATAGTAAGGTATTCTTTGTGACTCATGTGCTGTTATTTCTGTTAAAATGCGTATGGAGCAAAATATCAGTGTACAGTACAGGAAATGCTACGAATTGTTGAATTTCTCGAACACTCCTTTGCGTTCTGCATCGAAAATGATACATTATTCTAGAATGAATAATAGGAAGATATTCAACTGTTCCAATTAGAACAATGTACCAATTGCTAAACATTTTATAATGATCGATGAAGAACTGGTGCCTTTAGTTTCAACTGGTTTTGATTTCAAGCTGGGCTTATTAAACAATCATGTTCAATAAGCATACAAAATAATCAATTAAAGAAAGCACTTTGAATGATTGCATCCAAAATACCATTGCTTTTATCGCTCACACAATTGCGTCTACCGTCTGACACGTTGAGAATGTGGTGTGCTTGCATGGGCCATTTACAAGAGTTTACAAAGCGCAAATGGTGTCACTACTGGATTTTGGTAGGATTGAATTTTGGTATCATGAAATAAGACAGCAAAACGTCGATAGTTTTATACGCCACCCTTCTTTGACGGTACGGACCTATACTTTTACATGATGCCTTTTACTTCAAGCAGGCGCAATATGGGCACTCTTTCCTCATTTTGCTTTTTGCTTATTGAGTTGGTTTGAACTGTATCCGAGCATCATTGCCATTGAAACTATGACTTAATGACATTAGTTCACAAAATATGCAAACGGTCAGTCACCGTCCTCAGGATATGTAGCTAGAGAACATTGGGCTTGCGCTTTGCGATGGTTTGTCCCATTCTTGGTCGCGGTGCGTCCCCGGCCAAAAAACTGGTATCGGCTACGCTTTCAGGTCTCTCCCATCATGCTGTCATCCCCCGGCACTGGCTGAGTCCTGCTCGGCCTCCAGGTTTATCTCACCATGCTGTCATCCCTTGGCACGAGCTGAGTCCAGCTCGGCCTCCAGGAGCGACCGTTGTGGTAGACGAACTGAACAACTATTTGCATATTATCGTAATCTTGTATTTGTTTTCTCTGACATTTAAATCACAATAACCATCGGAGTTTTCACATTTCCAACTAAGGTGCTGTTGCTTCTGACACATAATAATTACTCATGGTACAAAGCGCCTCTCCCCAGAAAGCGAAGGTTAGAGACACAATTGACGAGTACAAAAATTCAGAAAGTAATCAAACAAATAGGCAGTCACGCACTGGATGGCTATAGCAATTCATTTGCAGTTCAAGGCACACCTTTGCCACACCCGCTACCTTTGCAGTCATCGAAAGTTAAGCAGTCCCGCGTTGTCGTTCCAGCAGTGGTAGTGACCGCAAACTGGCAGCCATCACGACTCAAACCTTGCGCGCGCGACTGAAAGAAGTCAAGACCAAGGAGGTCTTCTTTGGGACGGGACTAACGACAATCCTAGGAGGCAGGGGAGGGACCGCAATGCTGCTGGTGGGCGTGACTAGTGGCCTTGTGGTGACCGCCACATTGCTGGAGGTGGTGACCTGTGGCCTTGTGGTGACTGCCACACTGCTGGAGGTGGTGACCTGTGACCTTGTGGTGACTGCCACACTGCTGGAGGTGGTGACCTGTGGCCTTGTGGTGACCGCCACACTGCTGGGGGTGGTGACCTGTGGCCTTGTGGTGACTGCCACACTGCTGGAGGTGGTGACCTGTGACCTTGTGGTGACCGCCACACTGCTGGGGGTGGTGACCTGTGGCCTTGTGGTGACCGCCGCCACATTGCTGGAAGTGATGACCTGTGGTCTTGTGGTGACCGCAACACTACTCGGACTGGCTCTGTGTGACCTGGCATTGACCTCGGAGACGTCGGGAGCTCGCACAGCTGCCCGGTTGGATGCCTCAGTGCTTGACATCTGGAATGAATCCAGAGATGAATCAGAATTCCCATTGAACGGACTGATATCGAACGTGAGCAGCGTTTTGTACATGTCGGATTTCTTACAGCTCACTACCAGCTCAGCATGCTCTCCTCTGAAATCCACAAATCTGAACAAAGTTGTGCATGCAATAGGCAGCTATCGATGCAGTTCAGGCGGTGCATCCCCAAGTACAGCTTAACATCAATTTGCGCTATCTCATGAATCTTTAAGAAAATGATTTTCACCGTCTTTCGTGATATCTTACCCGTTGTGTTCTACGCCATCTTAGTTTGTTGTTCGCTATATCAATACTAACAGCTCTGTCAACAGTATTTTTAATCATGGTAGAATAATTTTCGACAAGGACATAACCGATTTATTGTTATTCAACATTAGTCCATGGTAAATGCCAAGAAGTGTTCTTTCGATGGAAGGAAACAGACATGTTTTCGTGCGTGCAATTGTTAAATAATTCAGAGGTAACTTACACACTTCTTCACATATCACAGATCGGTCTTATTCAGGCGCACACATATACCTATGGGTCATGTGCGCCCTGGTCCCATCCCTTAATACCAGCACACAATTTACCTATGTTTTTGCAATCAAATGATGCAGGGTTGATGAATAACTTCGCACTCAGCTGGTATCGACTGAGGTTCTTGATCAAACGCCCTTCGGTGGTTTCAACATGTTGACCTTTGGGCCATGGGTAGCGTTACAGGTCTCGTCAAAGTGGAAAATGGAAAGTCTGCGACCATCGCCCTGTCCTACCATTTATCCCGGCACCCAATCGACGGATGTGCCTATTTACGATGGCAATGGTCGATGGTCCTGGATAATATCGCATGATTCACGTCGTAGTCAGGCCAACCGTGAATGGATAATTTTATTCAACTACACCTTCCAACCAATATGTATTAACAATCCATGCTGATGTCATAGATGGCAATTATGGAACAATTGTAAGTACACATACCATAATAATGAAACTAGTAATGTGGATCGTTGGTATTTGACCTAACATAACCTTAGTGAAAGACCACGGCTAACTTGGCTAATATTTCTGGCATGTGGACTTGATGCCGCCAGTTTTATGAACACAGTACTCAGGTACAGATCGGTACATATGCTTTCCACCGATATATATTTGACCCATCGTGACCTGTAAAAAGGCATGTGACATGTACTCATACGCTTCATCCCCAGTCACATTTGAATGCTGGCTCATGTTCCTCTGCGACAGTTAATAGCTAAATGCAGTTGGATTCACCACACTTCCCACCCAGAACTTCGATGAAAATCCGGATGCTCATCATGACATGACATGAGATATGGAGCCGTGCACATTGATTCTCAACTGGTCTATGTTGACTTCATGTGTCGTACTTATCCTTACGTGAACACATAAACATGGTGAATCTCTAACCTTTCAACAAAACAGAACAGAACAGAACAACAGAACAACAGAACAAAAAAGGGCTCATGGATTCTATCATATTTAGTGGTCTAGGATGACCTCCCATCATTTTATTTCATACACGGTATACAATTTATGGCGGCAGGGTATTTAATCGAAAGCGTTGTGTCGCTTAGTTCTTGTTACCTGTAGAATACTACATGGGGTGGGGGTGGGGGTTAAGCTACCACCCAGTCACTGCCGGGTTAAATGTTCATTACCAAGCGATAATAATTTGCCTAATTCGCGATGGCCGTCAAGTTACCGTATATCCAACGGCAAGTGCCGACTAAGAATGGAGATATTATGGCGGATGGGACTCCTTTTTCTAGGGTATTTGTTTGTTCTCGAATTCAGGCACGCTTTATTGGCACGGTAGGCCGAAAATATACCTCAATACCATGGCAACATACCGCAAACATAGTGCATTTTCAACGGATATGCCAAAGGGAACATCAAGCGGTTTTCGTACACCAAACAATATGCCCCACGCTTTTGGCACGACCCAGTCCAGTTAATTGCCTGATGTGGACTGAAGCAAAGTAAGGTGTTTAGTCTCAATCAGTGGGTTAGTGAGTGAGTGGGTGTGAGTGAATGAGAGTGAGTTAGAGTGAGAGTGAGAACGACTGAGTGTGAAGAAGCCGCCGGCTAGCCGAGTTGAACTCACCACTGCTCCCATGGTCTCCTCCTCACATTTGGGAACACTGCTTTCCAGTGACGCTTTATCGGTCCTAAAAGCAGACAAAGTAATACGGATATTAGTGTGTTGACGCCTAACCTTGATGCGCTGATGTATGCCAGAGACTTTCGGTGTAGATATGTGACATTTTAATGAACACGCAATTAAGTTATTGTCATTTGACTGTTCATATAAACGATGCGATTTTCTACATTAGTTTCCAAAGTAATTTTGGCATTTTATAACTATGCGCTTGTAGCTCGTAGCGGTTAAAGATATCACATTGCTTTAAATACGCTCCCCAATGCAACGCACGATATCACAAATACAATGGCGTAGCGTTGGGCTACGAAACAAGGACAATATACATGATGGCTGCTGTGCACTTGGATTTCAGCGCGACCACTTGCATCGGCTATTAACAGAGCAGGATGACATGTGATACAAATTGCTCCGACAGTACGTGCTTCAATTTTGTCGTGGATCACTTTAAACGTAGAACAAGTAATCATGCCATCCCGTTGGACATACACTCAGTCCTGCGGCCATCCCAGTAGACACGCACTTCGTCCTTGGTCTATCTGACACACAAATACAGGCGTCCACAGTTTGCCTACTTACTTCTGTGGGAAGCGTGGTGGGACGGGTTTGAAGAGCTTCGTGATCCTCTGCCGCAGCCTGTGTGCCGAGTCGCTGGTGCCCGAGTCAGCTGACCTGCAGAGCACCGTCGTCGCGCCTGGCAGGTCGTCTGGCGGAGTCTGGCGGTGTCGAACAACACGCATGCTACTGTGTGACATTGGTACCTGCTCGTGTGCATGGGTCGGTACCGCAGTCACAGGGTGTAGGCTGTTACCATCTCACGGCCATGTGCTTGGTGAACAAGCACACATATACATATAGCGATGTACTCACAGGCGGTACAGTTATCAGAGGCGTTCATCGTATTTGGTCTGTCTGTTGTGGACGATGCGGCAGGTGCTGCAGCCAGCTAGATATACTCTCTCGCAATCAGTGGCGTAGTCAAGGGCGACTGATGGCGAAGGTGACAGCCGCCCTCGCACCCTCTGGAGGTCCGAGGGTACCCCACGGGCGACCGCATTTAGGAACCTGCAAGAGCCCCCTGGGCCCACATGGTCCACGGGCCGACGAAAGGGACGCTGAGCTGACGGCGGACTTAACATGTATCCACGAGAGATGTTGAGGGCCCCGGGCTGGGCCAACATTAGGGGCTTCTATGTCGACGGAGATGACCTCGTATTGAGAGTAATCCGCCAATTTATGAATCACGTTGATATTTTATGTCATTGACTGTATTTCATTTGAGTTGGTGGTGTTTTCTTTGGTGTGTGACCGGTCATTTTGACGCTCCACCACAAAATATATTATATGTATTTATCCCGCTTGATCTTGACTGTATTTCTTTTGCTGAACACATCAGGACATTCCACGCCCAAATTTAAATCAGCGGTTAATAACACCCTTTGGCACTCCGGTCAGTTACAGGCACTTGTGAGCGATTGCGTATTATTTGTGTTCAGTGAGCTTTAGACTGGCCCTGGCGCCTTACGCGGCCCACCTACCAGGACGATTTCAGACGGACGTGACTGTTGTGTACACTACCCTGATCGCTACACGACTTGGTGTAGAAATCACAGTGTATCCGTTCGGCGATGATCTGGTGATATTCAAGCCATGAATAGAATGCTACATCATATTCTCACAATCGGAAGTGCACAGGCTCATGCAGCGTTGCTCAGCAATTTGTGGGCCATTGGTTGTGTCTCGTCTTGAACGCTCGGTGGAGCAGTTAGACGTTGTGTTGCGCTGTGGTGTCTAGGCGATTTGTGTTGCTTTTGTGTGTGGTGTGATACATCTTTTACCCGCTGTACGTGTGTGCAAGGTGTCGTGTAATTCATTGACTGCTTCCATGGTCATTCGGGTTGTGACGGCTAAATTAGGCTGAACGATATCGACATAAATTCGTATTGGCAGTGCCGTACTGGACTAAACTCAGCCGCGATCACGTGTACCACGTCACGATCGTGTAAGGATCGTGGGAGTGTCGTGCTCCCACGATCCTTACATGGATTAGCCTGAATCTGCCAAGACCAGCAAATCGGCTGCTCGACTTCCCGTAGACATCTTTAGCGCACATGGCGCGGTTTTATCGCCGCGCCCGATGTACACTATGCTGGCGGGAGTGCCGAGTGAGCGATGGCGAAGCCAACACAGTACACACCTAAGACAAGGAGCGCGTCGCCTATGGTGCTGTTTGAAGTGGAGCGGTTAGAAAAAAGGAGCGTGTACAAGGTCAACAGAATGGAGGACCGTCTGTCGTTGCACGTGGTTACAATGTTATCCACCATGCGAGTGGTAGCTGTACATCAAGCGCACAGCCATGACAACCTTGTAAAGAACCCAAAAGCAGTGAGACGTCGGCAGCTCCGGGAGAGGAGGATTTTGAATGCCTTACCTGGCAACTGACGTTCACGGACATACGGTAGGGGATGAGTAGCCTAGGGGTAAGGTGCCCGTCTCACAGTCGAAAAGTTGTGGGTTCGAGTCTCACCTGTCGCTACTCTTCGCCCGCGACCAATCGCCGTGAAAGATTGGCGACGCTACGTGACTCAACGGTCGACGTATTCTAAGACCAATAACCAACACCACGGACATACGGTTGTTATGCAACCATTCATCAGCAACAGAAGAGGTGGAAAAACGCATGTGTCAAGCGAACTCTGAAATACGTGGCGTCTGCATGCCGCAGGTTGCTGAGAGATGCGCGGCGTAGGGGATCGGTATCGCAAATAGAGGGTAGCGAATTCTAGGCCTGCTGGGTGTGGATTTTCTTCGAATACCTTCGTTTAGTGTCGTCCTTCATTTATCCCAGTGGTTTGAACTGACCATGGACAGCATCATGTTCACAAGAAAAAAAGAGACAATTGTAATGACAATTTCAGATATGCTCGAAAAAAGGGGGAGCTTAGTAAGCATCCGAAATGCTTGCACCTCGTTGAGAAGAAAACGCTGAATGACTGTCCAAAACAGCACGGCAAATCTTTTAACAGATATATTATATCCTCCATTAGTGCCTGTCCTAAGCCGGTTTATGGGCGTTCAGCTAAAATATTTATCAGATTAGTGCTAGTATTATGATCAGATTTGAATATTTGGTCAGATGTTTCTTCCATGACTTGCAAGGAATTATCTTAAGCTGGACTAGGGATGCCAATGATCATGACGTCAATATTGGCTTCGCCTGCTGGGGATTATTTTCGTTTAGGAGATTAAATCTTGTATTTGTAAAAAATGAACCAACATGTTTCAAGCCATATACATGTATATAGATATGTAAATGTATATGTTCTGATATGTATATATTATCAAGATGTATATATTACCAAGATGTATGTGTTGTATATGATATGATGTACATGATAAGCATATGATGCACACATAATACATATGCTACCAAGACATTCTTTGGCTTCTTTACTTCCCCTATCTTTTATACTTTGTCTTACAATATAACATCTGGTACGTCACGTAGGTTGAAAGCATTGTCTTCGAAGTTATGAAGTTATTAACCTGTTTAACATCAAAATACAATCCGCCGACATCACTGTAAAACACTAGAGCAGTTAGTACACAATGACATCCAACTCGAAGGCGATGTTGTATGAGCGGATCCGGCATTTTTTTTTGGGGGGGGGGACAAAGGAACCTTTGTCTTGATACCTCATTTGTACGTTCGAATTTTCCCACGCTGGCACAGGAACAATGCAACCCCCCCGCCGCCAAGTGGAAAAAAGCATCACTTTGCCCATCTGTTGTGTACACTTATGGGTGAAGGCAGGATCACAATGTGATAAACATAGCAAGCATTTCGCTGATACTTGAGGAATGGGCAATAAAGCTGATAAGTAAATTGCACGATTTTAGGCAGACATTGTCATGTCATGTCGTTTATTGACTAAAACAAAATTTGTTTGACCAATGCCAGCAGCTATTAAACGATTTTTAATAATTTTGGCCTTTAGCTCGCTATCACTGGGAAATATTTTCATCGATTTCCGTCTTCCTCTTAGCCGATGCTATTTTAACTGCCATTCTATACCTAGTCTTCGTTGACATGCGACTAGCGACACACCACTACAGTCAGAGACCAGCACCACCGGGAATTGCCACACCTTTGCTGGCGCTGGGCCCGGGCACGCCTCCAACTTCGAACCTTCGGTACTTCTTGAGCGCGCCCAGCTCCTAAGGGCCTTCAGAGCGCCTTTCTCCTTTATCGGTGGCGCCCCGGCAATGATTTCGCTCTGGGTAGACTCTGTAGATACTCTGAGGACAAACAGCGAAAACTGAGTCGCCGACACCGCACAATTGCACTGGTAGCCACCTCATTGCTGCTTTTATACACTGGAGATAAGCCTTTCCATGCTTTATACTGCAAATTGTTGTACACGCAGATCATCACTACACACTGGATATGGGAAGGCACAGATCGCAACACCGGCGTGGTGTTGTAGCAGCTGGGGTTGCCAAACCGGAAGCTGATCTGTTCAACTAATAGAGCTAGTCCTGATTGCGGGGGCTTTGGGCCATCAAACGGATCGACCCTGAACATTTCGGATAACCGAGGGGATGAGACCACCTAATATGGCTTGGGTGGCCACATAAGTTGCTGCGTGATGAATCAACAAGAAGTGATAGGCATCCGTCGAGGGCTGAATGATACATTCCTCTAGATTTCACAGCTGAACCAGAACTGGGATTAGCTGAGAACCTCAGTAATTCAAATGTAAACACATTGTTGCATATTGTGCTACCTCTGGCAGGTATGAAATGAAATACCACGTGAATACGAAGTCTCTGAATATAAATATTTCCATAAATGCACTCGCAAATTATTTGACCATCCAACGGGTTAATTAAGTTCCTTTCTTTCTGATCCTCGTCGCCTATCGAGATGTTTTCAACGAAAGTCTACAATCACACATATCACATAAATGCCCTGTTGTGCGTCACCGTGAAAGCCCCCTCCTTCAACATTATAAACCGATCCTAAGCACGCGCAGTTCTCCCCGGGTGAAACCGGCCTTATGATGTTCCCGTCCCTCGGATACGGACATGTCCAGCCTTAATACCGGCGTGGAAGGACCGTCGAAGCTCCCTCACGAGCAGGTCCAGGGTCTTCAGCATGATCTCGCCCACAGGGGTTTGCAGACCGGCGGGTGGCGGCGCCCCTGTGGTGTTCGACACCTCCACCGAGCTGTCGGCCGCCCGCTCCATACACCCATGCTCTGATAGCGTGGCGTTCGTGAGAGGCCCTGTCCGGCTGAAGTTTGCTCAGCACGATTCTGCCCGTCTTCCTCAGCACGGCATTCGTGTCATGGATGCGCAGCCAAACATTGATGTCAACTGTGATTAGTCCCGCGTGCAGGAAGGATCGACGTGTTTGTGTGCGTGTCTTCTTCTGTGTTTTTAGTGTTTAGTACCCTTTGAAACACTCCTGGAGCTGGCCTAGGACCGAATCTGTTTGGTAAGATAAACACATGCTGTGATAGGTGTCTGTTAAAAGCAGAAGAGCATCTGGTATGTACAAGTACGTTACTTCTGCTTATCGTACAAAAGGTAGTTTAAATAAAGTGGATTATGCGCCTTTCTTGTCTGGTTAACATCTACTGGTTTGGGAGGATCTGAGAATAGGTACGGTCATATGGTGTTCCCTCATATTTAAAATGAGGACAGTTACTATTTTCACCTTTATTTGGAAACAGACGAAGTATGACCACACCAAACCCGCTTCCTTATGGCGTTTAAGGTGGACGATTCCGACCTATTCATTGGCGCCATTATTCCTTGACAATTCATTGGCGCAACACGTGGGTAAGATGACACTGCATGAGGAATTCCAAAATGTCGCCCATATCGGACAGCATACAATTAAAAATGTAAAATACTTGCTCTTACTGATGCTAACTGTTGCATTTGGCTGTAAATGCCATCGGTGCAATCACTGCAGGTAAGAGCACATTTCTATATGTTTCTAATCTCTTGCCATGCAAATGTAATAACTCCTCCCACTCAAAATATACGAATGATTATGGAATATTTGTTTGGGGATTGACAACTAACAACTAGGGTCCGATTGTGATGACATTGACAATTGACATACCTATTTCACCCATATAAGTCCATTCGAGCCTTTTCAATCGTAATATTTTCGTTTGCTTTTGCCTACGGTGTTTGTGCAGTCTGATTCGCTGCTGGACTGAAGCTGATGCCAGACCCTGTGCCTGCAGCAGAGGAACCACCTTGTCTGCCTCTTGCCCTCGCTCGCCTAGCGCCCCCAACGACGCCTTGTGGTGGCTCAGGAAGTGTTTTCACCGATGTGTTTCTCTCTTAGCAGTCGCAAAATATCACCGACGCGGTGTGTTTCGGGACAACGTCCCTCGAATGATGCAGCCTACTCGACATAGTATTTGTATGCCTCCCAGTCCACCTACCGAAGACAGTGCAGCAGTGTAACACTGAACCCACCTGTCGATGTTGATGCCACTGTGCAGCGTTATATAACACTCAACCCACCTGTCGATGTTGATGCCACTGTGCAGCGGTATAACACTCAACCCACCTGTCGATGTTGATGCCACTGTGCAGCGGTATAACACTCAACCCACCTGTCGATGTTGATGCCACTGTGCAGCGGTATAACACTCAACCCACCTGTCGATGCTGATGCCACTGTGCAGCGGTATAACACTCAACCCACCTGTCGATGCTGATGCCACTGTGCAGCGGTATAACACTGGATGTTGATGCCACTGTGCAGCGGTATAACACTCAACCCACCTGTCG
Organism: Imbricaverruca yamaguchii; assembly: GCA_034440575.1. Taxonomy (NCBI): domain Eukaryota; kingdom Metazoa; phylum Arthropoda; class Thecostraca; family Neoverrucidae; genus Imbricaverruca; species Imbricaverruca yamaguchii. The sequence goes on along the minus strand of JAOTOL010001482.1, from coordinate 211,519 downwards.
ATGCTGATGCTACTGTGCAGCAGTATAACACTCAACCCACCTGTCGATGCTGATGCCACTGTGCAGCAGTATAACACTCAACCCACCTGTCGATGCTGATGTCACTGTGTAGCTTCATCCTCGGGAGAGTCCGGCATCGGAACGGCCCGAGCGACTCCTCGGAACCTTCCCCACACTGGTACACAGAGTCCTGTCGGTTAAATCAGAAACTGTAAATAATTGAAACCCCTTCATAGCCGAACATTACATGGGTTGTCGAAGAACAACTTTCGGAATTGGAAGGAACTGCTCCCCGCCTCTGGTGCCTGCACACGCATGGTATATGGGTAGTGTGTACATGGGTAGTATGCTACATGGGTAGGTCTTAGCAGATGAACTCGGGATTATTACCGTCATCTCGTATTCTGTCGTAAATAAGCCCATGTGATGCTTTGGATCCAGCTTTGCATATAAAAAGCCGATCCGAGCGAGGTAGCGATTTACAACCTGAGGATATTACACATTTTGCCACACAAATATGATGGTTGGCTAAAATTCATAGTCAATTTATTGAAATACAAAGAACTGAAGAAAAAATAGCTCTCGTGACAGCTCTCATTGAAGCTTTCACGAGCCAAGGATTATTTCAACCGCTTATGGTTTGCACATTGTACTTTTTATAACGTCAGGGTTCCCTTCACTCAGCGTGACAAGAGGGCAATACAAATATGACCGTTTATCTTGTCAAAGTTGCTGTATGTGCATCGAGTATACGTACTCTATGTTCGTACTAAGTATAAGGAATTTGGGGTGTTTTCTAACATGCTTTTCAGTGTGCCAATACTGGCTGTATTCGTCGTTTCATTGGTGAAGGTTTGTAATACTCTCCATAATCAGGCGTATGATACTGGTAGATTTCGCTGCTTCAAACGATAGTCGGTAGCGTTGAAGACGTTACTCACATTCGGATGGTATTTGCTGCCTTTCGCGCAGTCTGTAACGTCATCGAGGGCTTTTCATGTAAGCATAGCGACTGCAAATTTTCCATTCCACGAATACGCGTGTAAGAGACCATCTATAAACAAACACCAACCCGTCTGCCGATCACGCGAAAGTCTATTGCACGTTAAAAGGCAGCAACATGTGACGCAACCGATATCTTGCATGGTTGGACCCAATTGCGCAAAACAAAATCGTGACGCATGTAAATAGGTGTCTTACATCCTCACGCGGTTGCATCTTCTCTGGACAAAATCCTCACAGCGTTGTAATGGAATCTGCTTTTTAGTCCTCAAAAGCATGCATACGATATGAAGTGTATTCACCAAACCAGAAAAATGCCGACTATCTCCAGGAACGCCCAGAACACAGTATTCGAGAAGCAGCGACCCGGACCACGCATCAATGCGTATTTAGGATATATTTAGAACGGCAGAGCATTGTCAAGAGGGCGTCGATCGAGTCATCACTTGTGGTGAAGTGATCAACACACTTGTGAGAAGGACAGCTCACCTGCGACTCGCCTGCGGGTCCCACCGAAGCCGACTTGCGGCGCAGGCTGGCCGTCAAATGCGTCGCGCCCGCAGGGACGGGGTAGGGAGAGCGGTACCCCCAGTAGCCGGAGTTGCCGGCACCCTTCTCGATCTCGGCCGGCGTGGTGCCTGCTGATGCCGACCTAGGTGCAGGGCGGCCAGGCTTGGACAGGGGCAGGCTGACGCCGGTACAAGAGAGAAACGGAAGTGTTCATCGACATCTCACCTCCATCATTATGCATATCCTCACTATGAGTATCACAACATACGTCATGATATATCCTTTCGAACTATATTCAACCGCACTGGTGACCAGGCTATTGGTCTCCCGTAGTACCGGAGTTAGTCCTGACTTGGTGAGTTAGCCCTGATTGATTGCTACGCGTGTGCTACTTTCGGCGTACAAATAAATACATTAGCATTGATAATTCCAACGATTTGAAAACTTACTTCAGTCAACCTACTAAATAGCACACACTATATGTTATAACACAACTCACTGCCTTACCCTGTACCACGCAATTGTTTCGAAGGCTACCAAAAACCCTTGGCACATTCAGTCGAATTATCCTGGAACTACCTATCTGATGCATTTAGGCAGGAAATTTTTAATGGACAAAACCGCGAGCACAAATGCCCATCAGTTCCCCCTCAAGTTCCCCCAGCGCCCTACGACATTATTTTGTTTCACTATGGGGAGGGGGCGGCACCGGATAAAAATCGTACGGTTCGCAGACCATGGTGCCACACTGGTAAATCAAGGCCTCTTCCGTCACTCAGCTTTAGATGCACCTCCTGCATGCCAATCGATCTATCAGACAGGTCATGCTGCTCTAAACTGAGAGGTCATGGTGCCATTCCAAAGCCTTCGGCGGCTCACTGTGCCCTTCTTCAAGCTTAGGTTACTCATTGGACGGCTAGAACGGGGCTGGGAAATATCAGAAGTGCCCTTCATAACTCAAGTACCTTTCAGCCACGTGGAATGGCCCTCTTGCGATTCAAAGTGCCCCTTGCTAGCGCTACAGTGCCTTGCTCTGAAGTCGATGTGTCCTCAGGTTATTTAGGTAAGATCTTAGCCTATTATGTTGCCTCCAATGCACTTGAGAGTTCTTTTCTAAAGCCTTCGAGTGCCCATTTTATAGCTCACTGTGCCACACTGGCAGCTTAGTTTCTCATTGGACGGCTATGATGGGGCTTGAGAATATCGTGGATGCCCTTTACAGCTTAAAGTGCCCATAAGCAAAGTGGAATTCATTGCTCAAAGTTCATTCTGTCATCATTAATTCTGTCATTGCTCAAAGTGCCCCTTGCCGACTTTATAGTGCCTCTTTCACAAGTTGAAGTGCCCACAGATCAGCCTAGATGCGCCCTTATCAGGTTAAGTTGTCCTCATTGCAGCTCAAATTGCCCTTCAAAAGCCTTTGAATGCCCATTTGACGATTTGTCGTCCGATTTTGGTAGCTCAGATTGCCCATCGTGAGGCTAGGGGGAGGCTGGGAAATCTCAAGGATGTTCTTCACAGCTTAAAGCACTCCAAGCAAAGGGGGAAAAGGGAAATGTCCCTGCCGCTAGTCAAGGTGCCAATTTCTGGCTTTGCAGTGGCTCTGTCGTAAGTCGAGGTGCCCACAGGTAAGCATAGTTGCGCCCTTAGCAGGCTAAGTTGACCTCAATCCAACACAGTCATTTCTGTTGTCGAGTTCCTTAAAATGAATGGCCACCAGGGGGGGAGGGGTGCTCACTGGCTATCTACCAGCGCCGGGATTTCCTCAAAAGCTGATTCGGTCACCGGCCAGTGATGAGCACTGTGATGAGCAACTCTGTTCGTAGTCCAGATCGACACCTTTAAGGACATACTTATTGTAGAGGTCAGGGCCCCGCTAGTAAGTACCAGATACGGGATTTTGCCGAACACCCGCAACGGTGTCCCACAAATCCTAGCTGCCCCCCCCAAAGGCCGCATTGGAGCCCAAACAATGCCCGTGAGCTCCTGCCCCTAAAAAAACCACATCGGAGGCCCAAAATACATGGATCGGAATTTCGAAAACTGGTGCCGGGTCCTGAAAAATCGAGCTGGGGTCCAAAAGTTCCTATCAGGCCACCCAAAATTATGGTCGGATAACATAAACAAATACCGTTGGGCAACAAAACCCGCGCCGATGTCTGCAAAATCGCGTCCAGGTCCCAAAAATACGCATCAGGGGCCACTTAGATTCACGCCAGGGCCCAAAAATAAACAAAATGGGGCCTCGAAAAACACCCGGCGGACCGAAGACGAATCGGCGCCCTTGAAAACACACCTGGTTCTGCAAAAGTACGACAGGGCTTTGGAGAACGCACCGCACAGTGGCACAGCCAAAATACCACAGTGATCAATTGAGATGAGCATTTCCGTTCCGATACATCATGGGATGAACTGCTGCAGATGGCAGGGAATTATTTTTGCTGATACCTGCACAATTCGTGCAATATTTCAAAATATTGACACTGATCGGTTGATTATCCATGTTTGCTGGCATGGATGATTTAGTGCTATTCGGAACAGTCCTTGCATGTCTTAATGCACAGAGATGACCGTGCATTAATATACATACTGCTTTTCCGATGTGATGCTCATTGTAGTGACGTCTGCATTTATTTAATTTGTTGTCATGTAATTATACGGCTTACATTGCCAGCACTGTTTACTCCTATGTGGATTTTCTTCGGAAAAAAGCACGACCGGTAAAAATTATCTATGTGGATTGCATATCAAATTACAATTCGGTTCGAACGGATTCGGATGGGACACCGAGGAACTTCTATCAATTTGGATTGGACTGGATGAAGGAATGCAAATCTGGGCTTGCTCTGCTACTTTGTATGTGTACTGCACTACCGAGTTGCTGGGGAGCTGGTACCTCGGGTATCCCCCGGCGGCGCCGCTCATTCCAATGTTCAGCAAAGCATACATTTACCGGACATGTCTTGCTATGCATTGTTATGTCTTCATCTTCTCATATGTTCGACCTTTTATGCTTTTATTCCCATGAATCCGAAAGTTTAGCATTCCCTTCTTCCCTGATGGTAACTTCCACAGCTGATAGCCTATGGTGTGGAAACCTGATAGCCTATACATGCCAATGAGCTCGTGCACTTCGTCAGAATGGTTGCTCTATGGCGCATAGGTCTGCCTCGTTTGATGAAGGCGCGCTCAGGCCTCCCAGCTCATTATAAGCAGGCTGTCGAGAGAACACCACGCGGGAAGCTCACCTCCTGTAACTCTTTTGTTGCCTTCCCGATGGGCATCGGCCCTTGTCATCAGCGTCCAGAGATGCGGTGTTCAAGTGTGCCATGCTAACCACAAGGTTGGCAACGATGTTGCTTAACTCCTCTCTGTCCTTTTCTCGTCGACTGGAAATTTTTGAACCTGTTGGAAGACCGATACAAATCAAATTCGCTAAGTTTATAGCTATGTGCCACATTGTTCAATCATTTGTTGAGCTGTTCATAATGTGATCAATCATTTGCCACATTGTTCATAATGTGAGATCAAGGAACAAACATTTTGGATTCCGAGATATATCTGGTAAAAGTACTAGTAACTTACTACAAAGGATCGCAAAAGAGTTCTCTGGAATGCAACCTGTCAATTGATTCGAATTCTTGGTGTTAAATATCCAATGAAGCAGTTTCAGATACAAGGGTCATCCAAATCACTGATGTAGTTTAACCTTGAAGAGGCCATCAATACTGTGGATGGAAGGCCACGGTAGGGTGCCTGCCTACCTTAAGATTAAGATACGACAGAAGAATCATCTATGCACAAAACATACAGACCCAAACGCGAAGAAAATGCGATTTCAGGAAAAAGCTCAAAGCGTGTCCAGGTATCACGCAATAGAGCACTGGCCTGATATGACATCATGTGTCCAGGTATCACGCAATAGAGCACTGGCCTGATATGACGTCATGTGTTCAAGTACCACGCAATAGTGTACTGTCCTAATATGGCATTAAGTGTCCAGGTATCACACAATAGAGCACTGGCGTAGCATGACATCATGTGTCTAGGTATCACGCCATAGTCTACTAGCCTGATATGGCATCATGCAGAATTGCACTGCAATGTGGACACATGATACTCCAGTCAGCTGACGCAAATGTTGGCGTGCTGTCGCCCGCTCTTGTACATACAATGGCTGCGATTTTAGCTCGCTGCCGTCCCGTACTGTTTGCCAGTGGTTGCGGGGAGGCTACTTGAAGAGGAAGTGCCATCTACACCCCGCACCTTTCGGATTGCGCGGATTACATTGGCTCTACACTTCCTCTATGATAGTACATCGATAGTGATAGGAATAGTTATATGACTTTGAAGGGTTGCTTTGGCAGTGAAGAGTCGGTTGGGACCTGAGACATTTAATGCGAGTGATCAGTTACCATACGCTTTACGTCCCAACGAATTTGATCAAAATGCTTACTAGATCGCTTAACCCACCCACACTGTCCAAGCCATTTTCTCACAACTATAGAGAAAGTGGTAACGGAGCATCGACATTTTTCATTGCTGTGAACCCATCCCTTGTTCATATTGTGCTGTAGCACACAAATTACACCGTTATCAGGTCATCGACCTGTGAAGTCATAACGCCTGACGGCTGGCCGTGGTATTGTGACGACCCAGGGATCTCGTCCGCTATTCCGCCCGGCATGGCAGGTCGCCCCGCCCCACCGACCGTGGTCGGCCAGTCCAGTACAGCCGCACCGAGAGATACCGCCACCGCGCGCTGACCAGGATGACCCGGCCGCTCGCCGCTCCACCCACAAAGGGGCACGTGCCGGCTGGCGTGTGCAGCAGAGGCGACGACAGGCGTCAGGCGCTACCGCGGTCAGCCGCACCGACACTCAGCGGCCTGCCTACACAGCGCACCGGTCTTGGACCACACCACCCAGACTGACGGCACGGCAGACAGCCCCCTTCTGTGACCAGCCGGGCGAGGAACGACCGCGACAAGATCGCAATATCACGATGGCTCACTTAAATATCAACCACCTGATGCCATCAATCGATGATGTGAACATTCTACTCAGCTCACACGATTTAGACATTATGTGCATCAGTGAGACGTTTCTGAGTGAGGACGTGGATAGCAGGTTCCTACTTTTCACCGGCTATATCGTGGAGAGGCGCGACCGCGCGTCACGCGGCGGCGGTTATGCGTCCTATACGGAGACACATCGCGCGCGGAAATGCTGGCGGTACCCACTACTGGCTCTCCATTAGAAAGTCTGTGGCTACGTTTCCCAGGCAAATCTCCGTTCATACTCGGTATGTTATATCGACCACCGAAAGCGCCAGTTGCTCTAACACTGGAGGACCTGCACCATCAGCTAACGCATGTGATCACCAAGAATCAGCCGTGCTACGTGCTGGGTGATGTAAACCTGGACCTACTCCAACCAAATGCGAAAGGGGTTCACCGGTAAATCGAGGTGCTTCAGGAGCTTGCATTCCAGCATCTCATCAGCGCGCCAAACCGTACCACCCCGACTACGGCCAGCCTCATCGACAACATTATCGCGTCGCGACCTGACCTCACGACCGATCCACGTTTAGTGCTCCTTCAGCGACCACGACCTCGTCGCTGTCAACGTCTCGGTTAAACGTGTGCGCCCCAAAGCGCAGGCTATCCAAGTCCGATCATCCAGAAACGTCAACAAGGATGCCCTGTGCCTCGATTTACTGCAGGCCGACTGAGGACAAACCTACACTGCTGAAACAACCGCAAAGAAGTGGCACACCTGGCGTGCTATGTGGCAGCTCCGGATTGATGTCCACATACCTATCCGGGATGTTAAGCTCAAACACCCACCATGCCGGTGGCTACACGACAAACGAGGAGCTCAGAGACTCAGAGACAGAGTCGCCACCGAGCGCGTGAGTCCAGGGACCAGGATCCAGAAAACGCGACGATACAGCAGATGTACAAGGACAGCCGAGACGCGGTCAAAACGACACAGTACATAGCCTGTTCAGAGTTTTACGCTCTTTCGTACCGACATTCTAGGACGAAAACCTGGAAAGACTTTCGGCGTTTCCTGCTGGCATCTAAGGAACCAAAGCCCAGAATGAACACACCAGCACACAGCGACCCTGCCTGGGCGGAGAGGCTGAACCGACATTTCGTCAGCGTTGGTGCAGATGTCGCCACTGCGCTGGCCGCCGCTCCGCAAGGGGAGCCACTGTCCCCACGGCCGCCTCGCGTGTGCAGTAGTGCGTTTAGAGTTAGGACTGTGGCGCTTCCCGAACTTACATTTGCGCTTAAGACGATGGGGGAATTCGCGTGCTTGCAGCAATGATGGAATAGCTATCGAAATGCTGAGGATTACCTCTAGCGTAATAGGGCCGCATTTGTTGCACGTAATGAATAGTTCACTGCGCCCTGGTGACGTTCCAGGCGGACGGAGGGGGCGAGCGTTTCGCCGCTGTATAAAAAGGGCGATCGTAGCGACCCAGGGAATTTTAGACCCATATCGATATTGAGCGTTGTTAGCAAGCTTTGCGAAAAAATTAGTTTGTCTCCAGCTTTCCACGTATTTGAAAGAGAAGCATATTTTATGGCCAAATCAGCACGGTTTTCGAAGTAGACATTCTACGGAGACAGCAATGTTAGAGACCGTAATTCTTATGTCAACAAGGATAGACTGTGGTCGTGTGGCGACCCTCCTAGTAGCGGATACGTTTCGTGGGTTTGACACTGTGGAACACGGTCGGCTGTCAGACAAGGTCGTCTGGTACGGCATTGACGATCATTGGTTTAGGGATTGGCTGCATGGTCAAACTCAGACAATTCAGGGCAACTCCGTTGGGACGCTACCAGTGATCAACGGTGTGATTCAAGGTTCTCTATGTGGCCCAAAATTATATTTGATTTTCACCAACGACCTTAGATCTCATCTCCCAGACGGAAAACAGGTCGCCGACGCTGATGACGTACAATTTTTGGACATCCCTGCAAATTTAGTAGTATTAAAACAACGAGTAGAGCACACCTTGAGTATGGCTCTAATTTGTTTTACCTGAAATCGGCTCAAAATCAACCCTAGCAAAACGGAACTGATAGTTGTAAAATATCGGCGTCTGAAACTGGACGAAAACTTCTATATCACTTTTGGAGACAACGAAATCAAGCCCTCGCCACACGCCAAAATTATCGGCATCAATGTAGATTCAGCTTTGTCATGGGAAAAGCAGATATCCCAAGTAACTCGCCGCTGCTACTGTGTTATCGTCGGGCTGTCAAAATTACGGCACAAAATTACCTCCGAAACGAAAAAGTTACTGGTTCAGGCATTGGTTTTCCCCATATCTATTACAATATGAATGTTTGGGGGCTGCAACAAAGCTCAAAAACACCGAATTCAAGAGGTCACCAATTTCGGCGCACGTATCGTCTCTGGCTTAAGTCGACGAGGGCACATTACAGCGACGCTAGAGGCCCTGGATTGGCTGAAGTTCGACAACATGTTTCAGGAGCGCGATTTGGCCATGGTTGGAAGACTGCTTGCAACATTTGTCCCCCTTACATTGGCTAGCAGTATTAACTTCCGCTCCGAAATCTCCAGCAGGAGCACTCGAGGAACTGACGCGAACAAATTAGAGCTGCGCCACATTAATACGGAAGCTGCGAGGCGCAGCTTTCTGTATCGGGCGGCCAACACGTGGAATAATAGGGTAGATTCTCAGGGGCGTATTTGATGGCGTTTTATCATTTTATCACTTTTCATTAACGTTTTGCGTTATTTAATGTTTTTCATAAATCGAGTGTCTCTTTTATGATTGAACCATGTATTGACGTGAGTGCTGAAAAGCCATGAATATGGGGAACTTAGTGTACTACTTCGGTACCCCTCTCCCTCCTGTGGCAAGCGAAATGTTCTTGCGTTCTGGCGAATATTAACCAGATCAGCGTACACGCTTAGTGGAGTTTACTGCGTAGGTCCCGAACTCACACGATTCGCCGCGCAATTTTAATTCTGAGCGACGTCTAGTTTGTAGGTATGTAAGTGAAGTTGGAAACCCTCGGTCCAAATTCAAAACAGCGGGCATTAGCTTTGACGACCAATGTAATTATTTTGACATATTTGACAAGCTTTGATGCTTTGATGCATTTTGCGAACATTTAGAAAATAAATTGAAATGGTAGTAGCTTACGGAAGGCTTGATTTATTCTGAATTATGATAAATAAGCTGACAAGCATCTAACATCCATACAAAATGTATTATATTGGGCAATTCTGCACTTTGAAACTGCAATAGCGTAGATTAACTCTCTCTAACGTTGTTAGCCAATACAGAACACTGTGACCGGACCGAACAGGCAACCCTGAAACGTTAAAAACTAAGCATTCTTAGTTCGAACCATTGCGGCTTGATGAACCAGGGTCAGTGATTATTGCGTGAAGCAGAGGTTGTCGTGTGAATCCTGGCCCACCACCTGATCCGTGGATGCCAGTTCAGCACCATTTACCGGCAGTTTAGCGTGCCGTCAGCGTGCCGACACGGCCGCACCGACTCCGCGTCCTCGGTCATATCAGGTCAGTTGCCGGCTCATACTACTAGTCTAAATGCGGGCGCGTGTAGCGACTCGAACCCTATCATGCCAAGACAAGGGAGGGAGAACAGTACAGGCAACTCGAACAAACTGAGCTGTCGGGGCGACATTCTTGAATTCTTGAACTGAAACTCACCTAGTCGGCGCACTAGCTTGCCGGCAATACCGAAAACAATGTTCATCTGAGGTTCAGAACGTGTCATTACATTCTGTACGGCATGTGATGCAACGCAATGCCATTGCCAATTGAGTTGATACATCTACCTGTAATAAATCAACCAAAAATGGCCTCAAACTTACAACGCCGAGAAGAAAAACAGGAAAATACACACTGTGCACCAGCTTGACTGACACTTGCCTTCAGTCACAGCTGGGATGAGCCTCTTCATCCTTTCGACCTGAAAACAACAAAGATGCACCTAGTTAAGTATATGAACAAGCTTGAGCACAACGCATGGGCGCTCAGTCAGGGCTTTGCCAGGAGTGTTCGGCAATGTTGAAGTAGAGCAAACATTGGCACGCCGAGTAAGCTGTCAATAAGGAAAACGTCTCCAGATATATATATTTTTTTCATTGTCTTGTCCCACTTTCTCTGTTTCGGCACAGCTACGAGGGACTGTTTGAGCTTTGGCCCACCATCATCGCAAAATGTTGATGCGCGCACAATTTACAGTCACGCGACAGTTTCGGCACATACATTTTCAGGTGATGCTGTGGAAGAAGTTAGCAGGCGACGTTCTGGAATTCGTACAGATGCCAAGCTGAGATACCTGTACATTATTTGAGTATTATTGTCATCGACGGCTCTTTAACAAACGATCAAATCATCCTCAGAACATAACGAAGTCAGACTGTTATCTCAGGGAAAACCCAGAGATGTTTTGGTTCCACAATACAAATATCACATTCAAGACTAACGCACGAAGCAAAATTGAGATATTTGCGGTCATTGGTCATCCAAACCAAAACGAATTGTTAAAACACATTTCCATCAAATAACTGAAATTGTGTTTCTGATGCTGTTGAGCACTGATCAGTGCCCATTGTGTTCCTGATGCTCCTGAACATTAATCAGCACAGAATCAGTTTCGATTCCGCAGGCTTGCGTCCCGAGCAAATATTCCAATAGTTCACGAAAGGGAAGGTTTCCCTAAGCTAGGGCAAAGTAAAATAGTGCCGCAAGTCGCTCGAAAAAGCCCTGCATCTCGTCATCTAAGTCTGTTTTGGTGAGCAAATATGACACACTGGCCACATTTCTGCAGCAGAATCATCCGCAAACAGGGAACCAGTCGATCGGGTTTTCAGTGATAGGTCAGTAACATGTCTTCCTTGGACAAATTGAGAAAAACAACACATTTAGCTTCTTTCAAGAGAATGGTCCCTCTTCAACTGAAGCTGAATTAAGTGACGCAATCTTGCAACAACCACGGTTGTACGCTGCTGAACTTTACAACACACGACGAGTCCCAGCCCGTCACAGTACCACCCGTCCCTACACTTGGAGCTTCCGCGCACACTTCAACGCCATTCACCCAACAAAAGTCGTTGATCCCTCAGTCAATAATTATCGGATAATCCTGATCCTGATCCTGGATATCGGACCAATATTGGGCCATCCTGACACCGACATCACTGATCAAAGTCACTTTGGCGGAACTATGGGCGGAATTCTGAGCCAGGCGCAGCCAGTATGTGCCTGCGCGAAGACGGAAGCAATTCAGTTCACACTATCCATGGTGTAAACAAATGCACGTGCGACGCCAACATGCGAGGTTAAAAATCTCACCTGATGCCAAATACCCATTTTGGCAACGATCGGTTGCACCTCCGATCAGAATGCCTGATCGCATTTCTGTGGAGTCATTGCGCACTTTCTACTTCCAGATTTTCTTCATTTTCGCGTCACTTTACTGCTACATCTTTTCTTTACGTTCCCCGCACAAGAACCGGCGTGTACCCATCCCAATCCGCAATCTAGGCACGCGCGGTGGTCTAGCCACGCGTACACCGTGCAGTTGTTTTTAAAGGAATGTCACGCAAGTGCGAGTGAACGCGACTGACAGCAATTTTGTGTTTGTAGCTGAGACAGGGAGTGTGATGTATAACCAGATCCTGCCGTCGAGCCAGCTATCCTTTAGCAGATCTGAACAACCATCAATTTTTCTTCATTCTCTAATTATTTTCTTATGCTTCCTTCTATCACGCCTATTGTATTCTCTCTCCTCGTCCTTCCATTTACCCTTGCATCCTAAAATATTTTCATTTTCCTTCATCTCTTCCCTTCTTTTGGTCTTCCGTCCTATCTCTCTATTTCTCTCTCTCTCTCTCTTTCTCTCTCCCTCTCACTTTCCCTTTCTCGCGTTTGTTGTTCTCTAACCTGCTGAATCATGGCGACAACCTTGGCCTCGTGGTCGCGCTCGGTCAGCTGCCGCTGCTGCAGGGTCGTCAGCAGGTCCAGGCACTCACGCTGCGCCCCGTCCCGCTCGCGCAACACTCGCCGATTCGTGTCGCGCAGCTTTGCGTGGACGTTGCGCAGCTCCAGGAGGTCCTGCTGAAGCTGGGAACGCCGGGAAACGGATGGGTTAGCGACCGGGCTCCAGCGTTAGCGACCGGCCGACCGTGCCGGCCGGGCTATCAGTGACAGTGACGTCACCGAATATCTGCCGCACAGCCGAGCGGCAACTACGCCGTTGAATCTGATGGCCGGCAGCCTAAAGGCAGTCCAGGTACATGCATCTGGCATATAGCCCAAGATCAGATTCATAGCCCAGACTGACCGACTGATAACCAGATGATGATCTGAAAAGTAGCGCGACATACATCATTCACACACATCCTTTTCTTATTCCAAAACTGGAGAAGAGAGGAACAAATCAAATACGAGAAAATGAATCATACTTATAAAGATTATTTTCCCGTTTTTTTTTTGCTTCAAAGAAGTGGAATTCCCATATACCATCGAGAGAAATATAAATTAATAGTTGGAAAACACAGCTGGACATGTATTTCAGGTCCAGGAAATGTACGTACTTAGGGGAGGGACGGGCTGCACGTGTGGTAATTTTCACAAGGTATGCCACTTGATATAATGATCATATACACAGCTGAACGGTCTTGTGAATATGGAAACTAATGCAACTGAGCAGCACAAAATTAAGCTTGGAGGTAGGCAAATGCTAATAGCATTGGAATGGGAGATGAAAATAGCGTTTTGTGAGAGAGGCTTTCATGTATTTGTTTACACTGTGGCAGCATGCCAACAATTATCATCTGCGACTTACTCGTCGAAGCATCATTAATTATTTGCACCAGCAATATGGCAAATATATACATACCTGTAACTAAATTCGCGGTTTTTTATCGTTTGAGCGCAACGGGACCTTCGAAAACGTGCTGATCCCACCAAAAAAATGTGGGTCCACAAAAATAAACGCAAGCAAAAAAGCGCCAGGATTTCCAAAACGTGTCGCTTCCCTAGTAGACAACGTAAAATGTAGCGGGTCCAACACAAGAACACCGAATCACGGTCTTAGTTCGCTGGCCAACCTGGGAGCATATTTAAACGGAGATGAGATTTGTCAAAGCCCAGTGGGGTGTTGGAATTGATTTCAAACCAGCAAATGTTGGAAGAAGAGTTCAATTCGTCATCGAATTGAGTGCACCGATTTTTCCCGGTGAACCCCAATAGAAAGCATTCCACTTCGCGAAATATGGCACAAAACCAACATGTGGCAGCAATTAGTACATGTAGGAGGCCTAGCAGAAACTGCAGAATCGTACGAAGTATAGCAAGTGGGCCGAATGCGCCAGGCAGGTGTACACGTGCACGAATATTAGTGTGATGGTAACTGGGTGTTACGAACGAAATGCTTAAAATATGAATTAAAAAAGAAATTTTTGAGTGATTTGCACACATGTCAGTTCAACCGAATGTAATTTCACTTACTTAGCATGAAATTCCAGAAAAAAAGTTGGAAGAGGGTAGGGGGGTTTACATCCGATGACTCAGAAACGATGGCTGGTAGATTGGGTTCCTTCACAGGAAAACTAAGTTGATCGTGAGTTAATCCAAGGAGAACAAAAATCAGTTGGCCCTTTAAAACATAGGGGTCGAAATCCGTATACTTTGTAAAAAATAGGGGTAGGCGGGACCCCTCCAAATCCGTTTGCCCCTCTAACGCTAACTCTACGGTCGCCATTGACCATATCAAGGCGGTTGTGGGTAGGAAATACGCCAGACCGCGCCCAGCTAATTGCTGTATTTACGCTCTCGTGCTTCCATGGAGACGAGACTGTGTATTCCTGTGTTGACCCTTTCCCGCCTGGTGTGAGCGCACCACACCTCACACCGCACCGCACCACACCACACCTTGGTTGCATCTGATCTGTTTCGTATGTTTTGGGACGGTCACCAGTCGGACGGTGTTCCTGGGTCTGTCCGCTGTTGTTCCCGCCGACGCCTGACCTAATCCCCACCCTCCACCACCACCACCACCACCACCACCACCACCACCACCACCACCACCACCACCACCACCACCACCACCACCACCACCACCACCACCAGCACCAGCACCAGCACCAGCACAAGCACCACCACCACCACCACCACCACCACCACCACCACCACCACCACCACCACCGCCACCAGCACAAGCACCAGCACCACCACCAGCAGCACCACCACCACCACCACCACCACCACCACCACCACCACCACCACCACCACCACCACCACCACCACCACCACCACCACCACCACCACCACCACCACCACCACCACCACCACCACCAACCCCAACCCCAACCCCAACCCCAACCCCAACCCCAACCCCAACCCCAACCCCAACCCCAACCCCAACCCCAACCCCAACCCCAACCCCAACCCAACCCCAACCCCACCCCACCCACCACCACCACCCCACCACCACCACCACCACCACCACCACCACCACCACCAGAATTATCCGATGAGATGAAAATATCTTGATAATCTGATGAGCTGTAGTAATGAGAGCTCATCATGCTCATCGACGTCATTTTTTATGTTTTTTTATGGGAGCTCATCGTGCATTGGTGACTTTCTACCACCTTTCAGTACCTCGGAGCGCCCCTGAGTCCCCCCCCTCATCAAAAATTCGTGACGTCACTGGTGCAGGACACTATGATTTCGCAGCGTTGTTTCCAAATACACAGCAGCGCTGGGTACATGCTGCTATTGTTTTCAAGCACCTGAAAGGCATGCTTATAGATGTCTATGATGTTCGTTGAAGCAAGTACGAGCAAGCAAGCAAGACCACAGTTCGAAAACAGTCTCGATGGAACACAAATACAAAAGGACAAATAAAAATATTGACATGTTCAAACCGGCCACATATTCGGAATCAGCGCATACAACAACCTCAGAGAAGCTGTAGCAAGTAAAACATTCTTGGAAAAGTGAGAAAAAAACGTATACCACTAATATGCAAAGCTACTCCTATCAGCCGCTGATAAGCTCAAGGCCACACATGTATGCACGACTGCAGATCAGTCTCATGGCGTGAGTAAGTTCGCGGTCTTTGAGACAGCGCTATCGTCCCTCGGCGATTTTCAACACGGCTTGTTTGCTCTGGCAATCTGTGCTGTTGAATAACGTGGGTGGTTATCTGGCAGTGCGCATCAGTCAGCGAAGCGGCCCTGTCGTCTCGACACACACAAACAACAGCTCAGGTACGCCGGCGGCCGTGGCCCGCTCAACCCCCGCGGCAAACTTTACTCCCGGGATTATACGGTGGACAGAGTATAGAGCACCGGCACCGGCTGCCGCCCAGCCGCAAGGAGAAACAGTTCAGGTTGGAAGTTTGCGAAAACTAGTTGCGGTTTTCCGGCGTTTCTGTTGCA
Source organism: Imbricaverruca yamaguchii (assembly GCA_034440575.1). Lineage (NCBI taxonomy): Eukaryota > Metazoa > Arthropoda > Thecostraca > Neoverrucidae > Imbricaverruca > Imbricaverruca yamaguchii. The sequence goes on along the minus strand of JAOTOL010001482.1, from coordinate 195,534 downwards.
TTAGGATGGGTACCGTGAATGTCGTTGTTTTCCGATAAACATAAAATTGTGGATACACCGGTAACCCTATCGTGAACCGATTGATGTATTGGGCTTAGTACGCGAAATGTGTAGCCGTTCATGACCGTTCAGTGTTACCAAATTCAATTTCCCCCGAGCATCAGATGAAATATGCATCTTGTAATTTTGCCGATAACAATGCAGCCACTTTCTAGTATGCACAATGCAACTCATGATTGTCACTTTATGAAGTTGGCTGAGGGACCAAATTATCTTTTTGATGGCCAAAGCTGCCCGAAGACCATTTGTATCGGTGCACGTCCATATACCCAATGGTTAAGCTTGAACTTGATTCATGGATGGGGGGGGGGGGGGTAAATGGATGATTGAGGGGCAAAATCAATGACTAAAGGAGCCAGTAGCCCCATGTCATACACAGAGTGACACACCTGATGCAGTTTGCATGCAACTATGCAACATCATTATAGGTCTGCGTACATTCCATCATTACTTCAGCGCCTATAAGTGACAAATGAACACCATTCTTGCCAGCTGTTGTATTATCATGTATCAATTTCTTGAGTGCATTGATGAGGCCCCATGGAAAATGTAAGCAAAAAACTAAGTATCTGACTTAAGATGTACCTGACTAATATCCCTTTATGTGTTGTTTTCTACCATCAATTTTTTTAAAGACGCAATGTCCATAATAGAGAACTTCACCTACGAAGCAAGTTCAAAGATTGTGGCCGCAATGAGCATCGAGCATGCAGACATGCAAGATTGCAGAAAGATAGGAAACACATTTGACCTTCACTGTGTAAGAAGAACTTCTGGTTATGGAAATAATTAAGCTATGTTTAGGAATATAGCTTCACAATTTTCGTAACCTGAGGTCGTTCCTGAACAATGAAGCCCAATTTGGTTTCAATTATTCTTACAATAATAAGTCATACACGGGAAATACGGATCCTTCTTAATTATGCACGGAACATGGAGAAATGTGCTAAAAAATTACGCTGTCGGTAGACCACTGGGAGTCAGTCCTACGCATGTACATGCCGTTGACATACTATTGATTCAGGTTTGCTTATTTGGTCACCCAATTTTGCCAGTATTATGTCGCTTTCCACTTGTCAGTCCTTGTTGAATGTGACAATTTCTTCAGAGCTTACCGTACAAAGGGCGCTAGGTGAATCAGAGATGAATCACTATAATCAGACTGATATGGCACACTAGAAATCGGCAACTATTTTAAATCCCTGCATGCTATTGCTCAACTTCTATGATGTTTCCCAGCCATCAGGTTGGCAGCACATCTTGGGTTGTTTGCGACTGATTCCTGTGTGGATCGAGGGCTTCGGCACCTGAGATCTGGGCACCCAACAGCATAACAGGGTACATGGAACAGGGTACAGGGTACATGGTACATGCTACAGTGTACATAGTACAGGGTAAAGGGTACAGGGTACAGGGTAAGGGATATCCGAAAAAGATCAGTCGCATCTCAAGTCGATGCTTCCCATGCAAGGTCATAAGGTGAAGTGAAGTGGGGCCATGCCCCTCTCCTTGACAACCCATTCTGATACCTAATCATGGTTGGATTTATCAAATGCTAACGCAAGTAGATCTTCTTGACCTCGCATATCTATAAAGCATACCATGAAAATCCGAAGAGGAACAATGGCGAACCTCATATCCCTACAATTGAGAAAATATTACATCTTGCATTTTCTGCTGCGATCTCTCTGGCATGCTCGTTGCCACGTACACAAACATTCGCAGTGCGAGATAATAATTTTATGTCTCGCGGGAGCCTGGAGTTGACCACACTAATTTTTGTTCTAATCAAAGTGAGGACACGCGGCAACGGCGTGAGGTAGCTGTATCCTTGAACTTATAGAGTTACTGGATACATTTTCTCTATCTCTTTTGGTTGACCTTACAGACCAGGTCAAGTATGCTAGTGTCAGGTCAAGATGTTGAGGTGTAGTCGGTCACTCGCATTCACCGGAGTATTCTGGAGACATGCGTGGAACTATAATTGACTATTTGGCAAACAGATCATCTTCAGGAGCAGGGAGTAAGCGCCGCCAAATCTGACCAAATGTTTTCCACCCTTCCGATAAATAGAAAACCAAGGATTGTTGTATTGGGGGACGTTTTCCGAAGCGCCTTCAAAGATAATCGAAAATGTTCACATATAATTTCTGGACTTGCCTGAAAGATGCATTCGCTGTGCTGAATTACCCTGCTTAGTCATGTTAAATGCTCATTGTAACCACCAGAGCGCTTGGGACACATGCACTCTTGACACATGTAAGGTTATTTCTCAGTGAACTCGTCGATCGTGGCGTGATGGGGGACACACTTTTAGAGCACATAATTAGCCACCACATGCATTCCGAATATTCATTTACATTTCTCGGTTTAAAGTTATCCGCCGATTGTCTTCCTTGTCTCGTTTATATCTTCATTTGTCCTAGGAATCTAGCCTGAGGTCACATTTAGTTTGCGTTTTTCATCATTCATGTATTCATGTATGTGTTGATTTTGACTGCAACTTCCATGGTTTACCAATGAAAATGTTTCAATGTATATCTAAGCTGTGTTCAGCCGAGGCCGATACGTGGGGTTGACTCGCGCTAGTTCCGGTGTCATAATCCTCGCCAATTAGGTGGGAGGGGAGGGCAGCATCTGCCCTTGGATAATTACATTACTAACTCGAACATGTGAGGGATATCAATATGAAATATTCAGAAGCAGTTCGCACGTCACTTTCACAAATTGTGGCCAAAATAACATTCTCATTGATTATGGGTCGGGCGTGAGTGACGTCATAGTGACTTTACTTTCCGCAACTTTTAAACAAAGTGAGGAGGCGTTAGCCTGCCAATCACGGTGGTGCGTATTTTAAGACACCGCCTGCGGTCTTGCGATGCACTAGTTGCGAATGACTCATTACTGCTGTTGATGGACGTGTACCACAAAAAACATCTTATCTTGAATACACAGCTCTATGGTGAAACATAGACCAGAAACGTCTAGCCAAGACTTGAGTGTGGGTGACTGTCGGTTTCATGTAGTCTAAAGCTGCTCCTTCCCCAGTCGGGCGCGTTCCGTTGCATGCAGTCTGAAGCTGCTCCTTCCCCAGTCGGACGCGTTCCGTTGCATGCAGTCTGAAGCTGCTCCTTCCCCAGTCGGACGCGTTCCGTTGCATGCAGTCTGAAGCTTCTCCTTCCCCAGTCGGACGCGTTCCGTTGCATGCAGTCTGAAGCTGCTCCTTCCCCAGTCGGACGCGTTCCGTTGCATGCAGTCTGAAGCTGCTCCTTCCCCAGTCGGGCGCGTTTCGTTGTCGAACTAAGTGGTGCGCGGATTAAGAGACTGGAACTGAATACTGTGGCACACTATGCGCCCATCCATTGTTAAAAGATATGCCAAATTTGAAAGGGGCATCGTAAACCATTCGGGAGCTACCACATACAAATATCAGGGTGGGGTGGGGTGGGTGGTGAAATTAACTCCCTCATCCGTCACACGACGGCAATTCAACTATTCCAGCGGACCAATTTTAACACTTGTTTATGGACGGGTACGCAACCCACATTCTCTGTCAGGAGTTCGAAATGCTGACTTTGAGGTAAACTTTTGTACTGCGTAGCGGTTAATGATAGATGGTAAATTAAAAACTAAAATGTCTTGATGGGAGTGAGAGAAATTGCCATATTTGTCAATCGCTCGTAGTCACGTCAATAAGCATGCAAAATGGTTGTTTCGTGTGGATAGAGTAATCGTTCAAGGACAGAGTAATGGACCAACACATTATGAAGATCTGGTTGGGACATCTAACTCCTGGAATTGGGATGTACTGATTATAAGAATGAGCTGTCATCGGTCTTGACTACGGGGATGAATTAATCTTGACCCTGACCGCAGGGATGACCTGACCTAGACCCTAACCGCAGAGATGGTACGACTTCAGTCATGGTCATAGGGATGACATGGACTCAACTCTGACCACATGATGGGGGGACCTTGACCCTGACCAAGGGCTAGCATGACATTAACATTGTCTGCAGGGATTGCTTGCCCTCGATCCTGACCAAAAGATGGGACGACCTCGTTCCAAACTGCAAGGATGGCGTCACCTCGCCCTTGACCGCAGTGCAGGACGACGTCGATCACAACCGCAGGGATGAGCTGACCTCATTGTTGACAGGAATGAAAGCGGACCACTGCCTACACAGCCTCCTGGTGGCCTGGACGTTGGTCTGTGTGACGTCATTTGCCACACTGGAGGACCAGCCGCCCGTCCCTGACGGCCGGCTGCCGTCTCGGCCCTTCGAGGGGCCGTCCCTCCCCGAGAACCGGCTGCTGAAGCAGGACCAGCTCCCGCGCTGTCTTTGTCGACTGCTGTGTCGCCAGGGAATGGGGAGCTGCGATTGCTTGCGGCGACCACTATCGACCAACCAACTGAGAAGCATTCCACCACACATCACAGAACTGGTACTGAAGCTGCTGCAGCACTACCCGATCGTGCTGCGTGAATACTGCAACCGGATTGGGTACAGTTGTCGTCATCCACTTTGTCCGTGTCCCAAGAAGACGACTCCCAACACTCCTCCCCCACCAACTTCAGATACTCCTCCAGCAGCTTCACATACTCCTTCCACACCAACTTCTCAGCCTCCTCCACCAACGTCTCAGTCTTCCCCGCCAACCTCACATCCTTCTTCCCCACCAACTTCGGAGGAACCTCCTTCCCCACCAACCTCACATCCTCCTTCCCCACCAACTTCACAGCCTCCTCCCCTACCAACTTCACAGTCTCCTCTTCCACCAACGTCACAGCCTCCTTCCCTATCAACGTCGCAGCCTCCTTCTCCATCAACGTCACAGCCATCTCCCTCACCAACGTCTCAGACCCCTGCTTCATCAACCAAATCGACGACTGTGACGCCGGATTATGACGTCATCTGCGACATTCTCTGCAGTATAGGAGAGGGTGGCACCCTATGCGACTGCATGAGACCGCCAGCTGTGGTGGGAGCCGTGCTCTCCAAACGGCACTCGTGCAGAGCACTGTGCCGAGCGAACCCGCAGACTCCGCTGTGCAGCTGTTCTGCTGCCGACAGACGACCGTAAGTACTGCCATCTATACAGGGCGCGATGCTAGCGCCACGAACTCGCAGCGGCGTAAATCGGAACCACCACTTGACCGTCGCTCCTGATTGGAGCCGAATCTGCTCACAGCTGTGCCAGATCGGTGAGGGTGGTCCGCTCGGTCGCTGTCTTCTTCCAACGACCCGGGCATAGTCGGAAATCATCCAGAGGCCGGGCTTATGAGCTCAGTGGATATGCCAAATGTGCTCGGACCTGATCACTGTCTGGGTGGTGTCGCTCGAGAGAGGGCGTCCGTGTGCTGACTGTGCACACTGTGCCAACGTGAACAGCCAGTTACGACCGCAGAGAACCGCCGCTGAACATCATCATTCAGGTGCACACTGCCCACACCGACGCGCGGTGAATGGGCACGGCAGCTCGCAATGCAGATGTGGGCATTGTTCTGTCAGCTTTGAAAATGTTTCGACGTTTTTGCTCTATTTTACTTGTTCGCCCTATGACGTTCTATGGAAATACATTGTATGAAACGGCTCCGGTCCCATCACTTTTTACCCTCGTCGGCGCACGCAGCGGGAGTTGATGCAGTCAGACGATTTCTTTTGGAAACTCGGAAGGACGTCATTTGTCAGCGCGCCGCCGCCTGGGGAAGTTGACGGCGAATACTTCGTTCACATTCTAAGTTCTCTTTCTGGTCACAGCGCCGTGACGTCACGAGATGTCATGCCATGTGGTTTTTTGCCGATGTCGCACATGACCAGCAATTAACATCATTTATTGCTCCAAATGGCCAATATTGTACGGCAGGGTGATAATAACTCAGCTAACTTGCTTAGATAGGGCGCTGACCTTTCCCAAGGCCATCCGAGATGATTAACCAAACTTGACCTGAGATAAGCTTCGGCTATCTTAGGTAAATATCCTCTCCTTTTCCTTCTTTGCAGATACAATAGCGCTATTTGATGATGCTGGGATGAAGTGGTCAAGGTTCACTGGAAAATACAACCCGAGATTCTGATGTCACAGGCTTGAAGACTAGCTCCACATTAAATTATCCTTTCCACATTAAAGTAGCTAAATGTACCCCTGCGGTGTGAGAGGTCAAAGTACATACCCATCGCTAGCGTGCGATAAGACCGCTCGAAAGCTTCTGCAGACGTCGCATTTCACTGACGAAATAAACACACACCTGGCGTACTATGCACACCGTGAACAGTGCAGCAATGTCGCATAAATACACAGATACCTGCCAATATGAGCCTTCCCAACAGCGAGTTGAACAATGTTAGGAGTTCTGAACAGAGCTGCATTATCTTTTTGATGGCTGCCCCGTCCATCTTCTAGTAGTTCTATTTTTCCATCACACGTGCGCATGTCGATATATTTATATCGTGGGACCCGACCCGAGTGTGGTGTTTAATACTCAGTCTCACTCATGCCCATACCAGTCAGTTCCGGTTTCAAGACCGCGAACCGAGGCTCAGCAGCACAGATAGTCTAATTGTTGTGCCCGAACTGAGCCAACCGTATTTTGTACAGGGTCACCAAGCACAAACACAGCACACCCCTGGGCGAAATGCCGATGTACCGCTCCTTGGGTCACGTGATCCCAGACCATATATGGGTGTGCATGCGCCAAAAAATAACAACAATCTGGAATGCCAGTCTCTCCGCAGTGTCCTTCCGATTCACTTGTACTCGGCTCATCGGCCTCCGCACTGCGTGTGCACTTGACCCGTTGTGAGCTACGTACACAAGCACACCCACACGCACGCATGTACACACACATATTGATATACATATGCACATATGCATGTGTACACATATGATATATATTTCTATACATATTATATATACATATGCGTAAATGCGTATGTACATCAATATGTATATATATATGTAAATATATAAATATATATATATAATATAAATATATATATATATATATATATATATATATATATATATATATATATATATATATATATATATATATATATATATATATATGTATATGTATGAGATAACATCACTTGCTACAAAATCAAGTGTACTGTCGAATAACATAATTCCTTCATTTCAACGACTGCTTTTAATGCATAGATGCCCCTCGCTGAACAACCCATCATGCACATCCGTCTATGGAGTTTTCGCGCCGAAACGCGTCGTGAGGCCACACCTCGTTACCCAGCTGCGCCTATAGGATTCGCGACAATATTTCTAAAACATAGATTAGCATTTCCTGTTTTGCATGTCTTGAGCTATATGTGGAATTAACTATTTTACTACGGACAAAGCTTGCAAAGAAGATGAAAACAGAACAAGGTTTTATTTAATGAAGCCACCTACCTCCTCGATTTTCTTGTTTTGGACAGCTGCCTCTTGTTCTCTAGAATACTCCGCCTCTTTTTCCTTCCTAGCATGTGCACGTCGTTCCGACTCCAACTGTCGCTCCATCTGCAGTAAGGTAAAACTTGGTTACGTTCCCATAACTGAACTAAATACTAACTTCCGGACCAGACGCAAGAATGCTCTGAACTCAAGCACGAACACTGGATGGTGATGAAATTATGCTAAACACCAACATATTATATCACAAGCATAAATAGTCTATGTTTACACCTCACGACAATCCGAAAAAAAAATGCGCTGCTCCTAACTCACATTTCAAAACAATGTATTCCCAAGTGCACGTCGTCACGTGCTTCTGGGAATGGTGTCTTGACAGACATTTAGTATCGCACCTGCAGCTCCTGCAATTGGTGCTTTGGCAGACATTTGATGTAGCATCTGCAACTCCTGTAAATGTTGTTTTGGCGAATATTTGGTGTTGCATCTGCAACTCTCGTAAATTGTGCTTTGACGGATATTTGGTGTCGCATCTGCAACGTCCATGCTACTGCACTTCATTGCTGTTGACGTTGAACAATTTGTCTGTTACGGAGAGGAGCAATACCTCCGTCCAGAATGCTTAATCCGATTTCTCGATCGCTTTGTGGTAGATAAACAGTGCAATTTTATTTACTTCTTTATTTCTTGGAAGCATAACTGCGGAATCATCAATTATGTGTATAAAGAAATCCCACCATGGCGTGACTGGATCGCAAAATATGGTGACTTTTGTCGTATCAGGATATAATGGGAAAAATCGGCATGCTTCATTACACTCTGCGGTACGACTTAAGTCCGTACGCCTCGTAGTCCGGAGGTCCATTTTATCCACCTGCCAAACTAATTTGTATTCTAGGTTAGACATAGGGGTGTAGCAAGTGGCGTGGCGCAGGCCCAGCCTTGAACGTCTAGTGTTTCTTGGAATATGTTCTTATTTACCTGTTTAGTGACCTTACATGCCAGGTCATTAGATCAATATGCATGAACATTAAGCGCCAGGTCGTCGCCATATTTCTCAGACAATGATCGTGAAATAATGATTTCATACTTCAACGTCAGTGATATGCAACCTGAAGACTTGGACGCCATGACACGCAAGAAGGTACCGATCAGCACAACGTCAAACACCAATACACATGTGATGAACTGTTCAAGGTGACGATTTTCTAACATATTGTGCTCGCGAAAAGGCATTGCGTGACTCTAACGGAAAGCCAGGTGTGCCTCCTCTTCAAATTTGAAACGAAATCGCAGTGCTCATTTTCGCAGTATAAAGCGTTGTATAGTTTGCGTATAATTACCGGCGTATCCTATTGGGCGCATCATAGTCGGCGTATTATAAAGCCTTGCACACTTCACTTGAGCTAGTTTTGTTAAAAAATAGTCTGTATTTTGGCCTGCAGAACGCCGGTTATGCAAGCTGAAGATCTTCCACGTCATATTTATGTGACTTTACTTGACAATACTTGGGAAGATTGAACATTATTATATAAAACAATTTGCCATCATATTGTTTTTCATTCGGGTAATGCTCAGTGTCAAAATCATACACAGTACACAATTATCAAGATTTAACCTGCTTGACCTGATGGTTGACATCAGGTCACTACTTCGCATTTTACTTCTCATTCTTCGTTGCTCTTCTTTGATACATTCATGCTCACTTTTGTCGGTATCTTTGATAGATTCTTGCATGTTCATGACAGCAAGTTTGAATGTAGGTCTAACACTGCCTTGAGTTAAGGTTACGATCTGACTCTAACTCTCCGGTTAGATCTTCACAGTCTGCCTCGAGTGTGTGGGATGTTGTCGTTAAAGACCCCTCTAATTTTCAAACTAAGCGGTGCATGAACTCGAACCGGGCATCATTGGAAAGCCCTCGAAGAGTAGGGCCCTCAGGTGGTCCCATTTGTGTTAAAAAGTAACTTTTAGTCTCATCTGTGGCGCTGAGCGCCGCCGTTTTCTCGCTGTTACGGACAAACCCAGGGGGCTTAAAAAGGCTCCCAGAGACGGGGTGGGTTAAGATCTGTTCGGATATGCTTCTTCTGTTCCGATATTTTACTGAGGAAACATAGGACTGGTTGAAAGTCTATGATACATATAAAAGACCTGCCAATGAACTAACAAACAACAGATTGGAAGTCCGGTATATATCCCAGAGACTGATCAACAAGACTTCTGATCATGATGTGGAAGACCTGAGAAAAGCGTGGTGATTTTACTTTACCCACCTCACCTTCTGTCATTTATAATTGGTGCAAATTATGTACGGTTTCATTTTCATCCAAACAAGTGACATCAGTCCCACTACTCACCTCATTTTTTACCGCATTCATGTCCCTCCTGTGTGATATTGCTGCTTTCTCCAGCTTCTGCACCTCCTCAGTCTTAGAGTGCAGTGCCCGCTGAAGACGCGACTTTTCAAGCTTCCAGGAAGTCTCGTCAACTCGTCCCCACCTCTTCTCAGACTCCTTTACCTGGTCGGTGTGGTCAGGGTAAGTGTGAGCATGAGTGTCATGGTAGCCGGACAAATGTACGCAAGGCAAACATGCGAAAGCGCAGTTATATGCATGACAAAGGTACATTAGCGCAAATGTACGTGTGGCAAATGTGCATGACCACACAGTGCATAAACGTAAGCAAACACAAATGTACGCCAGATCAATTATACCCATGACAATTTTATGTGCGCCCAAATGTTTGTTTTCGGTCTTAACCTTCGCATACGTTCAATTCTGGCATTGAAGGTGGTTCCAACCTGGGTCTTGATTTAATCGTACCAGCAACCGTACCAGCAATGGTCTTCCTGTCGGTGAGTCGGGCTATGGGTACCAAAGGTCCCGGGTTCGACTCTAGCGCCACTCAGGACATTTCCCAATCCCGCGGCCCACCGGCGAAACAGTGTGGGCGGCGCCATTAGCCGTGAATGTGCATAAAGTGTGTCGTGAACCAACCAATAAACAAACAAACTTCCTGTCGGTGAGGACCAGGACCAGGATTAGCACCAAGACAGGTGCTAGCTGCTGGTGTGACGACCGGGGCCAGCAGAACAGGTCAGGGAACCCGGAAATAGACAACCAAGACCAAGGTGGCGAGCTGGAATCGCCTCTAGGAGAAACATGGGACGAAATAGTAACTGGACGGCCGAATCCTGGTAGTCTAATGCTAGGCCAGGATAGGGATCTGAACCGGGGCTAAGCCTCCGACCATGCCAAGGAGTCCCAATGACGGAGGCCTGAACCAGGCCGCAGTTCTGAACATCGCGCCCCAAAGTCCTCTCACTAGCATACTTCGATCCCCGACTCCATAGTTCTGACCTCACTGATCTTACCCTGACCTAGGGACTCGCCTCCTGACACCGACATACCTGGGCATTTTTATCAGCCCTGATCCTGGCAAAAGGATATTTTGAAGCCAACTTTCCATAATGCACATAAATTGTATATAAGTTTGCCGAGGAGATGATTACATGACGTACAGCTACCTAGAAAACTAAACTTGCTCACGCACATCTTGCTCGCATAACCACCAATACGTACCTTACCCTTTTACATATTGCACGGTGCTTGTCATGTGAACAATGCTATGCTATGCTTGTCATGTGAACATTGCCGCTCACACACAAGCATGGTGTATACAAAGTACTTACGTACGCACACACGCAAATATATGTGCCTACGTACATATATGCGCCCTAGAATAAAGTGCACCGCGCTGATTCAACTGGATATTTACTACCTGGCGAAATTAGAGGATGCAGGCATTTGAGAACTAGCAGTGAATGTGCACAATTGTCTCATTCGACACTTTAAGTTCGTCATGGGATCGTATTCCAGCTGCCGCGTATCGAGATTCCTTCAGCCCCGATTTACTTCACGTTGACGGGCCTTCCCTGCACGACAGCCTCTTGCCACCAACCTTTTCGTCCAGTGCGAGTTTCTCGCGAAGCCACTGGTCCTGCTTGTTGTTGTACGTATCCCGCAGTGTCTGCAGGTCGCTCTGCGAGGTGTCATACTCATGCTTCAGCAACGTGAACTCCCTGCCGTGTAGAGACAACAGCGTTCAAGGTCCACAGTCGAGGGTCGGGGCTCCCGCAGAACAAGTCGAAAGATAAAAATCGGAGGGCGAAATGGCGACGACACAAAAGACAAAATGGCCTCGGGTAAATTAGGAATAGTAAGGATGTCAGATAACAAAAAATAAAAGTGCCATAGAAAATGTCAAATAAAAATGCCAAATAACAAAAAGTCAGCAGGAATGAAAGTAGAAGGAAAAAATCGTTATGCGGATAAAAAGTAAAATTAAGAGCGTAAAGCAAATTCAAATGAAAAACGTCAAGTAGAGAAAAGTTGTAAAGACAAATGTTAACATAATGAGTTGAATAGTTTTTAAAATGTCATAGGAAATGGAAACAGGAAAGCCAGCTAATGCGGTAAGCAAACTTCAGTGGTACCAATTGGAAGATTGGCGAAATGCGGAATGAAATGTAGTACGAATCTTCAAAATGGTAAGTATAAAGTCCGTAAGAAAGTACAGGCTAGACAGTTTTAACTCAATGGTTTCCGAGGTACTAGAAAAACTGGTCGAGTCGAATGTTCAGACTCACCTGGGTAGGCACAATCTTTTAGGGGATACCCAGCATGGATTTCGATCTCGAATATCTTGTTTAGCTAACCTATTTAAGTTCATGTAGTATGAAACTAAAGAAGTAGACAAGCAAAGCAGGATGAATGTTGTGTAATTTGACCTTAGCAAAGCTTTTGATAAAGTTCCACATAGATGTTTCATTCATTTATACATCAACTAGAGCAGCATAGGATTGATGGAAAATCTCTAGATTGGATTGAAGCATGGTTAAGGGTATGGAAACAAAGGGTACTGTTAAATGGATATAAATTTGAATGAAAGGATGTTCTGAGTTGAGTGTGGTTCCGTTCTAGGACCACTTCTCTTTATCATCTTTGTGAATAACATTGAGATAGGGCTGAGAAATAGGCTGCTCAAATTTGCTAATGACATCAAGCTGATATGAGTGGCTAATAGTAGTGATCAATCCAGTACCATTCCATTAGATTTGGAGAACCCATGAGTGGGCTGATCAATGCCAGATGTCTTTCAACTAAGAAATGTGCAAGGTAATTCATCGGTGGTCTGGAGATGAGACTTTCAGACATACAAAGGGAAGAAGGGGATTGGATGCCGTTGAGGATAAAATAGACTTAGCTGTGTTAGGTTAAAATGACCTTAAAGGAGAAAAAAACAATGTAGCTCAGGTAGGAACAGGGCAATAAGAATGCTTTGAATCATTAATAGGAATGTGAGGCATAAGGGAAATGATGTCATGAAAAAAGCTGTACTTGGCCAATGTGCAATATTTTGTACGAGCATGGGGCCCTTATTTAGAAAGAAATAAGATATGCTATTTCACATATAGATATGCTAGAAAGAGTGCAGCGCAAAGCCACCAGACTCATCAGTGGACTAGGTATTTTGGAATATGGAGAAAGGCTTATGCCATTAGATATGTACCCGCTCAAGTAAAGCAGATTAATGGATGATGTGATTGAAAGGTATACATTCGCTAAAGGGCTAGATCACATCAATCTGAATGATGCTCTTCTATTTAGAGTATACCATGGGATCATCAATTCAGATTAGACAAGTCGAGGCGTAGGATAGTTAAGCGACAACAGGTCTTCAGCCAAAGGGTTGTTGATCAGTAGAATAGGCTGCGTGGTGATGCCGTGGGGAGTCCCTCATTGGATATATTAAAAAATATGGTGTGCCACTATTTAGGCTGGAAAATCCTGTTTTTGAGCCCTTCTTGGTGGTGGATGAGGTGATCTTTATGCTAAATAGATGTGCACGGTGCAGATCCCCTCAAACAGGCATGGATGGAGTTCGAACAGCATTGGTAGGGCACTCGATCCGCCTGTGCGTTGCCCGAGATCGAGTGAGTAGGGCTGGATATGCAAGGTAGATAGGCATTCAAGGGTGCGTGGAATGTTGGCAAATGGTTTCTTTGGAATTCAAGATGTAGTGTCTTTTTTAGGCTTGCAATATCTTAATTTTACAGGCTTGATCTAAATGGGCCTTCCCAGCTCATATTAAGTCTGCACACTTCATGACTTTGTATCCTGAGCAGATACTCACGGATGTTACAAGTTGACATGATAGTGTTGCTTGAGTAGAAGTGTAGTGGAACGATTCATCTATGGATGAGTTTACTCTATCGGTGCGCTACGACAATTCTCATGGGCGGAGGAGTCAGTAAAATATGATACCGTATTTACACAGTCAATTGCCTGTTTTGTGGATTAAACTATTTATGTGTGCAGGCGTACAAGGAGTATCCACCTTTCAATGAGATTCACTTGGAAGAGGAATGCGAAGAATGGTCAACACATAATATGCCTGCTACGGGAACTTACATCCCATCGCTTTTGCTAGTAATGAAAGTATAGGTAACACATATAACACACATAACACACTTACCCTTCCAGTTGATCCTTTTCCATGAGGAATTGAGCTCTTGAAATGGCATGCTCCTCCTCTAGAAGCTCATACTTATTGACAAGGTCTTCGCATTCTTGCCTCTGCTCCACCAGTTTACTCTCTAGGTCTGTGATGGAAAACACGTCAATATACTGATCGCCGATTAGGACCAGCCATATCACGTGGTAATAACGTGGTACTCCTGGGTGGTATCCGTCTCCTTCCATCATGGATAACATGTCGTAGTATCGTGGTAATCCTGGGTGGTATCCCTCTCCATCCCTTAGCGGTGCCATGCCGTAGTAACGTGGTAATCTTGGTCATTGGTGTACTGTGACAGGACCTTTATTTATCGGTTCCGTAATAATGGTGGCATATTCAGCAGTTCATGTTCAGCATTCTTCATATTCCGCACAGCCGTATTTCCTGATTCCGTCTGGTCATGTTCTGTCTGACCATGGGACTCAGATGCCATTCCGAAACTTTGCTCGAAGAAAATCCGCTCCAACGTTGGAACGTTCTCTATTACCGAGAACTTAAGCAAGGCATGGTGACTGAATACATATTGTCTGTGCTCTGTGCCAAATGTGTGCTACTTGTGCTATGCGCTGGATATATGTTACCCACGCTATGTGCTGAACATGTGCTACCTATGCTATGTGCTGAATATGGGCGACTTATGTCCAATGCTGAATATGTGTTAACTATGCTATGTGCTGAACATGTGCTACCTATGCTATGTGCTTATTATGAGCCACCTGTGTTATATAGTGAATATGTGCTATGAACAAGTCCTACAATGGCAGGATTGAAATCAGGGTCGATCTCAGCAGAAGGTCACCCCGGCAATTGAACCACACGGGAAGCCAGATTTTGGGGAAAGTGCGCAGTAATTTTATGGTACTTATGACATCGCATGACATCCAGCAAAATTGCAAAGTTCTAGAAGGCTACGTGCATGTGCAGGTCATATCAGGCTAAGATGTTTATGAGATGCACCTACATTTGCTCATGGTATCCCATGGTATCCATAGGAAGGAAAGCAAACCACAGAACATATATCATGAGACTAAAACGAAACATACCAACTTGAACTCCAGCTATTTCAAGAGTGCCAAGCTAAAGACCCAGACCGCTTTTCATCTCTGGCAAATTTAATGGTGCAGCGGACTGAAAGCTGGGTACCGTTTTTTTTTTTTTTAAAAACTTTTTTTAAAAAACCCTTTCCTTTTCTTTAAGCTATCACATAGCTGACTGCCAAAGTGAATCACTTGAGGGCTTATGCGCTGTGCATCAGCTTCTAAACTCTTCCAAATAAATCAGATTTTTCAAAGACAATTTCGTCACTAACCTTGGATGGTCTTCCTGAATGCATCTGCATCTGATGTCTTTGTCTTCAACCACTCGCTCTCTTCCTCCTTGTGCTTGTCCTCTATTGCTTGGAGACGCTCTGCTACGAGCTCTTCTACGCTTTCATACTGTCACAAGAATGCATCGTGTTTTCAGAACATTTCTTTAGAGGAAACAATTTGTCCATGCAGTGCGAAATTCATCAATCGGCAACAATCGCTGCAACATCACCTAGTACGCTCATTCTTCCTTGGCTCGCACACGGAATAATCACTGAGGTCTAATCAAAATATGCGGACGCAATATAGCTGAGGTAGCTAAGGCCTGCAAAACTCTCAACTACGCACACACGCACACATACACACGCACACACGCACACACGAACACACGCACACACACAGGCGCACACGCACACACACACATTCAGACATAGACACACATACACACACACATCCACACACAAACACGCACACACACACACACACACACACACACACACACACACACACACACACACACACACACACACACACACACACACACACACACACACACACACACACACACACACACACACACACACACTAGATCCAAGCCAATATTGCTGGCTGCTTAGTTTTTAGATATGACAACCTGACGTGGCTTAGTGGGTTCAAAGACAAACATAGAAACCCAAGGTACGTTCTCAACCACGTTGCAGCCTTTAGGTGCCTGAAATGCTTCCTAACATGAAGTTTTATGACTACTTGAGGAAAAATGATCTTCTGCAACAGCACATGTAACGGGAGTGACATGCAGCTGCGTTGTGGGCCCGAAAGGGGCTAAAACGATGTCACCAAAAAAAGACATTTGAATAATTTTGGGACTTATTACCCGATCAGGCTCATATTCTGACGTTGCATCGGTAGCTCAATGAGGCTGAGGAAGCTTCATATTCTTTTTGGTGAGATCTTAGCTTATTTTGCTGTCTCGCCATAGAAATGATGTGGTAGGAAGATACAGATATCGCTACGGCGCATCTGACGTTAAAATTTAAACCTAGCTTTTTAAAATTAAGCATACATTTTCAACATTCGTTTTCTCATGTTTATTCTTGGTAATCTTTGACCGCCATGCTATGATATTTGTTACGAATTGCTTCGATATGTTATGCTATGATAGGATTTTTAATAATTCATAACAGTTTTTTTTGATCGGATACGTATAGTTCAATCTTTGATAACAATTAATTACATTTGAAAGCAATATGATGCATTTCCTTAAAAAATGTTCTTCTTAGGAATTGGGAAGTTAAGTGCTATAAAAACGCCAAAGTGTGTACTTTAAGCTAAACATTTGGGCAAAACTCACTTAAATGTTTTTCTTCGCTAAACCGACCCCAGTTTTTGTTTGAATCGAAAAAAAGATTTTATTTTAGGCGAAAGTTGCCCATGATCCATAAAGAGTACTGCATGCCAGAAAACTTCATGTTTAGTTTAAAAATTTCAACCCCAAACATTTCAAGGCTTCCATAATTATCTTCATCTGTCTGCGGAAACGATATATATGTGTATATGTAGATATATACACACACACATATATATATATATATATATATATATATATATATATATATATATATATTTCATGGACATGATACCATGGAATATTTTACATTTTTGAATAGATCCTGTTAGTTAACGTGGAATTTGTTCCTGTACCTCGGTTGTCCTTTAAAGGGAGATTCAGGCGTTTCTAGGACATTTATAACTCATAAAAAATGTGTAGCTTAGGTTCAGATAGCTGAAACGACAATGCTAACAAATATACATCAGCTATTAGCTAGGAAGGCTACTTTGAAAGTAGGTCGTGAATACATCTTTAATATAGGCCTTCCAATGGATGCTTCACGAGCTACTAGGAAGGTCAAGCCAGATGGGAAGGAAATTTGATCTCAACCCTTGATTTCCCTTCGGGATTATTGAAAATACTAGAATTGGCCCGCATCAGTTTTTAGCTCAGCTCATCCCAGAATGTACATAGCCGTCATCCTTCTGAAAAACTACATAGCATATATCAATGCTCCCTTCACCAAGCAAAAACAGTTTCAGAACCACGCGGAAAACAGGGAAGCTCGAACAGGCTTGAAACACTACTTTTAGGGATATTACTCATCATATGACCATTTTGGCGCACCAAAATATATCATTAACGTTTACTAATGCAACATACTGTACATGGATATATATTGCAATATGATGTCGACGAGTGATTTTCATTTTGCGTCATCTATTATACGTTTTTAGTCATTGCACTTCAAAGTTCTTGATGATGCCATCACGCTACAAAATTCTGGATTTGCGTTGGTGACTGTCCGTGTTGCTGCTTTGGTGACTGTGTGTGTTGCTGCGATGGTGGCTGTGCGTGTTGCTGCGATGGTGTCTGTGCGTGTTGCTGCGTTGGTGTCTGTGCGTGTTGCTGAACTGGTGTCTGTGCGTGTTGCTGAACTGGTGGCTGTGCGTGTTGCTGCGATGGTGTCTGTGCGTGTTGCTGCGTTGGTGTCTGTGCGTGTATGTGCGTGTTGCTATACCTTAGCGTTTTGCTGTGACAGTTGAGGCTGTTGCTTTCGGCCGAGAAATGTCGATTCGGGAAGTTCCAGAGACCTGCAAGAAGTATACCACGCTGTCAGGACCAACAGTTCCAGACACATATTAATTCTGGGACATTGTGCCTGCTGATGTACACAATGCATGACGTTCACGATTACCCACAATGAACACGACATGCTCATAACTCCTCAATTCAAACACAGTCCGCTAATCAGTACGACATACGTGTCCAGAAGGTATCGACATCACACCACATAATTTATCGACATCACACCGCATACATGACTTGTTCGATGTCTATGCTATTTTTTAGCGGATACGGAGTTGTGCCCGTATCCGCTAGTTGTGCCCTTTCAGGAAAGTTGTGCCCATTCACGGCTCAACTTTCCTGAAAAACGGTCGAATGTGTCCTTTTAAGGTACTGCAACTGAAGCGAATATCAGCCTCCACACATAGATTCTAGTTGTGATGCGATGGCCGAGCCACGATAAGCGCTGATAACTGGAATGATGCGGCAAGAACAATTGCTACAGCCTTGGCCTTTAGCTTGAACATTCGAAGTACGGCTGACATGGGTATGAGTGGCACTACTAAACTGATATCTGTTGCTGTAAGCACGTGCCAACAACAAGAAGCCCTGCACCTACAACCGATTACCTTTCACCACCGACAAACTTTTCCGGACGGGAAACTAAATGTTGCGTTCTTCGCAACTAAAGAACATTATAATTTCGTGGTACAACGTATCACCACCAAAATATATTCTGGTAATATCAGCCCTAGGTAACCCCAATTGTCCTTCAGATAACAGCAAATATCGCACGTGAGGCATGGTCTGAAAGTAAAATATAGATTTGAAAATACGGCTTATCAGGTGACATATATGTCACTTGCAAGTTGTATATATACAACTTGCAAGTCCACGTTCTATTTCATGGAAGCAATGCGCCCAGTAAGGGGAAGATTTAATGAACATCTAGGGGACGCACGTCTCCGCCGCCATTCACTCCCCGAGGTGAATACATGACCGAACACAATTCCGACATGAACCGCCCGCAGACAAAAGCTAATTTTAATATATGGATATCTTAAGCAAAATAAGGGAAGGCGTGAACTTGAACATCATAGAATCTCACTTTATCCGTGAGCTCAAAACGATTATGCATTCCAACCGCACGTCATGGCATGCAGCGCAAGGAATCATATTTATTGGCGTGGTTTGCGTTTCGCTGACAAATTATCGCGTTGCTTGGGCTACTCTCTTTAGAGGAAGTCCAGTGAAATACATCTGTATGTGGGTCTTTATGCGGCATGAGTTTGGTGACCTGCATGTCACAACTTCCGACCCCCCACCCGCCAGGTGGACGTTTGCGATACAGGTGGTTTCCGCCTACCGCCCCTGTATCATGTATGGATGTGCACGTTTTTGTTCTTGCGTGTATTTCTTGCTTCGGTTCTTCTAGCGGTGGGGATGGGAGAGTGCGAGTGGAGACACTTATAGAGTTTCTGTCGCTGCAGTAATTTGCATTTCCTAACAGTTCGCCGACCGACACTGATGAACGAGTGCGTGCCGCTTAAAATAACCTAAGGTCGAAACATCAGAATACAGCTTCACAAGGTGTCTAATCTGAAGTCTTTCCTGGACAATAAATATCAACTGAATCTCATATTTGTCTATTATCATTCATTGCAACCCGGAAATACGGGTCATCCTTAACCGTGTACGAAATACTAACTGCGTAGTGATCTTCGAAAAATATGTGACCCACACTGGCGTTTCGCATCACAAATTAGGACGACTGGATAAACTTTTATTTTACACACTGCCGACGACAAAATCTCGTCCCGAAGTTCATTTCGTGTGCTGCAGCTCATGCGAATTCGACGCTCAACACGAAAATATAAAGGCACCAGGCTGCACCATAACATGTCGAATGAACATATCAGAGAAACGTTTTACCGGAATAGATAATCTCTATCTACTCCCCTGGCACCATAGACTAAGATCACGCTCTCGTGCAAGTCGTCTCGTGCGTACATCGCACGGACATATCGGCGAAGGCTGGAAACCTGGTGCCCAACAGCAATACAGAATGCATCATGTGGTTGGCGTTATGCTGATATGTATGCGGTCGTGCCGCTACTTGCAGTCTATGTTGGCAAAGCTACACTCCCGGAGGTCCAAGACGAGACGTCATCCATGACGTCATAACTTCCTGCAGTGGCATACGTTTTGCAGAAGGTCGCAAATTATGTTTGCGTTCTTCCGGAGTCGACATGGGCTATCTATCTGGCGGTACCTTAAGTATTTATTTTTACGGGGTCAGTCTGAGATACTGGAGAGAGGCAAAAACCAGCACCCTGCCCCGGCAGGCAGGGGACGATCTGAGACCTGGCTGGGCTCCAGTAAAGTCGCACGCAATTGGCTGCGCAAGTTCGAAGTGCCTTATCTACCTGCTGGTTCTTTTTCCGTTATTTTTGTGAAATGTCTCCGTAGGATGCATTTTAAGACACCTGATCCGCTTACCTGGCCCTTGTGAAGTGAGCTTTGGCGCCCGTCCTCTGCCATGCTTCCCGCTCAGTCATAAGAATATCATTGTTCCGCTGTTTCTCTATCACCTTTATCCGGAGTCTATTCATCTCTTCCTCCAGGACGCTGCAAAAAAAGAATGACTTGGATTTGTAAGAATGCACAACGTTGGTGTTTGAGTACTAGTTAGACAGTGATTAAGATGTAGCTCAGAGCGTCGGTGCAGATAGTAACGATATGCACATCGTTGTTATCTGCTTTGGAAGTCCACAAAAGAGATCGTAAAACCAAAAATCCTATTGCAAGTATGAAGACTATGACGCGATATATACATATATATATATATATATGTGTGTGTGTGTGTGTGTATGCGAATGTGGGTATATATATCACCCACACATAGCTTATATGCACAGTGCATTGCTTTCCACGCCCTGCAATGCATATTTGCAAACTCCACATAGCTTTGGCCAGTACAGAGAGTACATTAGATAAAAGAGGAGCGCAAACCTTCTCAGTATAGCAGATACAAAGGATTTTGAGTTACATGCTGGAGTAAAAAAAGACTATGTACTCAAAATATAAAAAGACACGGCCAGAAAATGGACGAAAAACACAAAATTACAAAATAGATTAAATAAGTTCCGGTTCAAGATACACAATTATGACTAAGCAAAAACAGCCAAATCCGCTTTCCTGGTCGTACACCACACACCCTGACTGACCGACTGATGACACACCATGACTGACTGACTGATGACACACCATGACTGACCGACTGATGACACACCATGACTGACTGACTGATGACATACCATGACCGACCGACTGATGACACACCATAACTGACCGACTGATGACACACCATGACTGACTGACTGATGACACACCATGACTGACTGACTGGTGACACTCACTAACTGACTGACTGAAGGCAGACACTGACCGACTGACTGACTGGTGATGCACACTGACTGACTGGTGATTCACACTGACTGACTGACCCTGACTGCACCAATTCATCGAATATTTGAAGTATAATAAAGACGAACGATTTGAGTCTGAAACAATTTGCGGAATAATATATCTCACATAGTGACACCCAAAGGACCTTTTGTATCCAGAATGGGAGCTGATGTCGCCTTGAACGTTAAGTCCCTTTGCGAGAAGTTGCAAATGGCAAGTTGGTCTTCCAAAATCGGAAAGAAAAGGCAAAATGCCGTCAGAAACGTGCTACCCCCCAAGGTAAGGAGGAAGCGTTTTGAACCTGGGAGATTTAGGCTTGCAAGAACCGGCATTTTTACAGGAATATTGTGCTGAATCTTCACCGTGTTTTGACCCAAGGGGCGAAGGTGGGGATCGGCAGATGTTTTGGGGTCATGTCAACTTAAAACGGATGATGAAGGACAAGCACACCTGAAATTATCTCGGCGGCTCAGCTGACCCAAACCAGACTTGGTGCAGATTGTGGAAGGCTACTTTAGCCCAACATTTCTCAACCTGGAGATAGGAGTAGATATCCCATGGCAGTTATCAGATATATAGATGAAACAATGGATCGTAAAATACGCGCAAAGCAGTCTTACTAAAGTAAAATTGCGGTGATACTTAGCCACCAACCACCATTTGCAGCAAAGCGGTTGATAACCATATATCGCTTTTCTGCAAATGGTGATGCATTTTCACCAAAAAGACTTATGACGACTGCCGATGGTATAGCTGGAATGAAGAATACGAAACACACGAACGACAGCTCCAGGAAAGCTGCAGTTGAACAGCTGCTCGACAACATTTGTACACCGTCGTACGTAGCCGAACTGTTAGGTAATTGGCCTGACGAGACTCAAGCTACGCAAGAAGTCCGCAAGAACCCTAAAGATCGGCGCGCACACTGGTTGATTATACTCCGCTTGAATTGAATAAAAAACACTGGTTCAGAAAATTAAGCAGTGAAAATTCATCGTGCCCAGCGCTTTCAAACCCTCGATGCCTTCTGTCAGCCAACACAGGAGGCCAAAGCCTCGGCGCCTTCGGCTAGTCGATACAGGAGGTCAAAGCATTGGTGCCTTCGGCTAGCCGACACAGGAAACACCGGCTCTGGCCACAGCGAACCAATCATTCTGCGTGAATGGCGAGGCGACGCTGGGGGAAATCTGTCCAGCAGGGGTCGTCAGGAAGCGAGAGTTCCACAACTGTGTTGCCAATACTAGCTTTTTCACCATAGCGATATAACCAATCATATGCTGAACGCACAGCAATTAAATCCAGCTTCCAATGTTTGTGACGTTTTAATCCAATTTCCCTGCGATGACTAATAAGTTCAACTGTTTCATGATACTGCTATCAAATATTTACGCACACGATCGATGCCATGCGAGCCATAACACCAGTGAACCTTACTTTAGCATAAGCAATTGTTTGCCAACCAATCTACCCAAATACCATCACCCCATACCCCACTACCAATGCGCTCCCGCAATGTCTAGGCATCACGAAGGATGAAGCATTTTAATTGTATACTGATTAGTCAGTTAATCATTACTGGCTATTGTGAGATTACTTATCGGAAAATATTGCTTCAACCTGTATGCCTATAGAAGAAATACCATCAGTTGTACAATATTATACGTTTATGATTGAGCAGCATAGAATATTCCGTGAATGTGCGAGTCGAGGTCGTGTGCAATAACTTTAACATTTTAGCTGTGAGACCATAAGCCAATGGCATGCATGACTGCTCACGATATTTATCTCAATTGTTAAAAAATGTGCAAGAAATTGTGCTAAAACAGTTGCTAAAAATGTACGAAAATAACTTGAGCTAACTGAAGCCTGCAATAAAATACAGAAAGAGATCGCTCGAACACTGGCACGTCACACAGGCTTTAGCACGTCGTCAGCGAAATGGTACCTGAGACCGGCATCTGACGTTACCGGATCAACGGATGCCACATCGTCAGCGGAACAGTACACGGGATGGGCATCTGACGTCACCGGATCAACGGATGCCACAGCGTCAGTGCACGTGATCGGCATCTGACGTCACCCGACCAACGGACGTCACATCGTCAGCGGAACAGCACACGGGATCCGCATCTGACGTTACCGGATCAACGGATGTTACATCGTCAGCGGAACAGTATACGGGATGGGCATCTGACGTCACCGGCTCAACGGATGCCACATCGTCAGTGCATGGGATCGGCATCTGACGTCACCGGCTCAACGGATGCCACATCGTCAGCGGAACAGTACACGGGATCGACATCTAACGTTACCCGACCAACGGACGTTACATCGTCAGCGGAACAGTACACGGGATGGGCATCTGACGTCACCGGATCAACGGATGCCACATCGTCAGTGCATGGGATCGGCATCTGACGTCACCGGCTCAACGGATGCCACATCGTCAGCGGAACAGTACACGGGATCGGCATCTGACGTCACCGGATCAACGGATGCCACAGCGTCAGTACACGGGATCGGCATCTGACGTCACTGGCTCAACGGATGCCACATCGTCAGCGGAACAGTACACGGGATCGTCATCTGACGTCACCGGACCAACGGACGTCACATCGTCAGCGGTCAGCGAGTCTCACACCGCCGTCACCGCTGACCTGATGCAGCGCATGGCAAAGGACGCTGTCGTAGCTTCACGGATGCAATTTCACGATGAACTCGCAGAGAAGAAAAGCAAGTCCGTCAGCAAGCGTACGGAAATTTGTTGGTACGTGTTTCATTCAGGATGTAGGAACGCACAAATATGATAAAGTGCGAATAATATACACACGTGTGCGTTAATAGAGAACGAAATCACACAGTTTGGGGTGTATCCAGTCGGAGGTCCGATAACTCATTTACGGAAAAGTATGGATGGTTATGGACATCTACCTCCATAATAGTATAAGCAATGCATAAATATACCATTCAACGGATCCAGTCCATAACCAAAGATACTTGTGGATTGCACTGCTGAAGTATGTGCGCATTAGAAAGAGGACCAGTATTTATGCATTGATGAGCCTTATTCATAAGCTTTGTTAGTTTGCACTTGTATTAGACTCATTTTGATACGTTAAAGAATGAGCTTAGACCAACTACCTTTTGCGAGCGATTTGCGTAAATGAAGGAAAATGGAATGTATTTTCCTATGTAATGTTGCGATGTTCTCGGCAAAACCTGGATACACCGAGGATGATCACACGTGGAAAATTGTTTGTAAAAAATTGTAAGCAACAGCGTTTCCGTTACAATATGAGCGAAAGGTATCCGTCTTAATATTAATTGCATAAATAATCCGTGCCAATGCACTCAGCCTCATTCAACATTGAGTGCGATTCGTTGAACATACTTAATTTTCTGTTCGTAGTAGGCGTTCGGGCCATCGCTGTTGAATGTTGGGAAAGTTTCAGTGGAGCTTGAAGAAGCTTTCGACAGCAGATCGCTGACTTGTAGCTGGAGGGCTTCGTTTTCCTGCTCCATTTTATCCACCTTTCTTCGAAGCGTTGATGTTTCCTGTCGCGCAACAGAAATGCGGGTGACAGTTATGTTTTTCATGATGCGTTGCGATTTTTTTCGCTCTCTTTCTGAGTATTGGACTTTCAGCATTAATTTATGCTTCATTTATTTTCATAAGGGCAAAACAATACTTCAGTTTGCGATTCCCAAACACTAAACCATCACATTATGTTGTGTCTGCCAGCAAAAACATAACACATTGTTTGTCTATAATTTAAATGTTGTGTCTATGCAACAAGTTATCCTCATAGTCCTCACTTGATGTTGACCTATTAGAAGACGGGGACCGACAACTAGCTGCACGACTAGACACGAGGTACAGACAACCAATTTATGGCACTACCGGGCCTCTATACTGCTGTGATACATGCATACAAGGAGGACCACCTGCTAAAGTGTAACGATGCAGTTGCATTACAATGCAACCTCACGAAACAGACAACGTCATGTATTAGTGCATTGCTTCTAAACAAAGCTGGTGGCTCCATGGACACAAGCTGTTCTTAGAAGCAATGACCTGATGCGGTACATTGACCACCTCCATCCAACTTCAACAATGTCACGGTACTTCCAGTACATAATTCGCGAGGTCATTAAAGAATAATTGGTCTAAAGTTTCGAATTTCTCCGGTGAGCTACGCTGAATTTACAGAATATCGCTAACTACCAGTTAATTAATCTTACAAATATGTATCAGCCACCAAAACAAGACGATGCGGTATGGCTACTCCAAAAATGTGATGCAGCACGGCTACTCAAAAAGGCAATGCAGTATGGCCACTCCCCCAAAACATTATGCACATGGCTGCTCCAAAAGTCCAGCAGCAATAACTCGGTGAACTTTACTCGAATCGGGCTTCCAGTGCCCAGTTCGGTTGAGCGTGATAACCCTGTAGATACGGCTGTACGGAACTGTGAACGATGGGGTTGTCAGGCACCGATCGATCTGACATGGACTGCCCCTCTGGGCTGTCGCCATTTCAGCTTACACGAAATACACACATGTGCACGTTCGTAATGTATCGAGAAGTAAGCACCGATGCTATTCTTGAAGCGTCGAGATGGGGCTCCAGTACTTTTTGTTTACTTCTACCGTCCCTTTAAACCTAAAAAAGATTTCATTATTTCGACGGACATTGAAGGAAAAAACATTCACTGACCCTTTCATTAAGCTCCAGCTGAATTGTGAGCTCATGATGAGATAATTCATCCGATTCTTCCTTCATTCCATTATTGTCTTTGGCCGCACCTCCTTCCTGGGAACCGCGTCTTACTGTAGAAAGATACCAAGGAGTGAATATTCCTGTGTACATGAGTTTCGTCACAAAATCGTTAAGGAGTTTGCAGGATTGGGTAATTATATACGACTACGATTCAAAATAATGGTTTTGATCGATCCTACACTCAGTTCGTTCTATATATTAGATTGTCTCCGATCACCATACATCTATTCCTTTGGACCTTCAGATACTATTCAAAGCGAAAGACCATGTGGATCGGAAGATCGCTGAGTCATTACTCATGAAGGAACATAAACCTGACTTAAGCTCGAACTGACTGACTTAAGCATCTTGGCCGATATTATGATACATTTAGTCGTTATGCATGCATCCACGGTGTGTGTATAACGTGCATGTGAAGTATGCTATCTCTGCAGGGAATGAGATGTGCGTATGCCAATTGTGATGAACGTTAGCTTCCGGATTGTTTTTCTTCTTCTTCGTCATGGCACATCAATGCAAGGCGTCTACCAAGGAAAAGCAGATAGACGCGATAGGAACGAATGGAACCCCCTTAAATGACTAGTTTACTTTAGGTAGCTTCAGTGATTTTGATATTTTTACAATAGGCACCGCCGTGTCTAACCAATTTAAGCAAATGTGTATAGATGTATGTATTGTACTTAGCATCATTAAAGGCTTCTCCAAAGTTAAAAAGCCTATGCCTAGCAAGATACGACATGGACATAGATAATAAAGTATGGCAGCGAGAATTCAACCGTTAGTTGGATTTGAAGATGAATATATATAATGTAACTAAATGCTCATATTAAGTAAAATAGGATCAATAATCAGTATAGTATATTTCTGGCATGACCCTTCTTCGGAGACGATCTAAGATATTTCGGCAAGACCAAAGGTCATTATTTTTTTATGAACCGTGACTGTCCAGGTCATAAAATGAACTTTTGTTTGGAGTGTACTTATGTTTTTAGTTGACAGTGCCAACCTGCAGTGACACCATTTATACAGGAATTTTGGAGCGTGGATAGCGCTCTCCATGGTGAAAGTTGCGGACGCCAATGACGCCACCTGATGAAAAAATGCTAGGTCTTATGTGGTGCCACCTATTGGGACTTAGGAATAACTTTGACACTAGTAGCGCCACCTACATGGAACAGAAACACAACGTGGATAGTGCCGCCTATGCTAGCATGAATTGGAGCTACTAACTGATATGCTTACTTGATAGTGTGAATGCTAGTGATTGACTGTGATAGACTAACTAGTTATGTTCGATGCTCTGCTTTTTGCTGGAACGTGCGAAAATTTTGTTTAAATTTTTTGGTAGTGGCTAAAATGAACACTTAATCCTGGATGTCCGCCCCTGCGAACGGAGTCTTATCCCCTACCTATGGCAAGTTACCCATTCCTGTCTTTCCACCCGGTGAAGAAAACCTGACTTCATCTGATGATCACGAGATAGTGCCTGACTAACTTGAGTTGGACGCATCAGTCTGGTTCGAATCGTCACTACTGACTAATCTGCCACAGAGAGCTGACCGCGATCGAGACAGGTGCTGATTCCAGCACTGCCGGCGACTTAGACCAGTGGGACTGACCACACCACTGATCAGCGGAGCTGCGCTTCATGGCGACGCCTGCTCACGGAAAGGCGCTGACAAACGCCGACCCTGAGGACCAGACTACCTGCGCCTAGCTGACTGGTGTTCCAGATAACTTGAGCGGCATATGCTCGGGTGTGTCCGTGCGGCACACACAGGTGGGCAGGCAATGCCTCGCCTCATCTGCCACACTGTGCGCAGAATCATCAGTGAACAACGAACACTATGGTGATTCAGCACTTCTTCATCTTCGATCTGCAGCAGAATTTTAACTTTGCATTAGCTTTAATTGTATTAATTTAGGATGAGCACCGAATGACACTCGTATGACTTCAAGTACTGATGCATTGTGTGATTGTGTTATGGCCGTGATTGGTCTAGTGGGATTTAGGGTTCTCCTTGTGTGCGGTACCCAAATCTGTAGAAACTCCGCTGTGATATAACGAAGTTAGTTTTCGGGGCAACTCAATCCTCTAAATTCATCCCCCTACCAACTCCGTTCCGGTCCCGACAAGTTCGCGGCACGTACCCTGTATCCCTCCGTCGCATACCTGTCGGCCGACGCCCAGACGAGGTCGGCCAGTGGACGTTGCCCGCCCTGGCTTCCGGCCACAGCCACCGGCCGTCCCGGTCACAGCCAAGGTGACCCCCAGCACCCCAGCGCGCCCCGGCGTCGTCGTCAGATGGTGAATGTCATGTGAAGTGATGTGACGTCAGTGGGTGATGTAGGAGCCCTATGGACAGGCGTGTCAATGATGTCTATGCCAGCTGTCAGTGGGCTGTGGCGAATTGCACGTCGTAAGTCGCTAGAGTGTCAGGCGCTGTGTCGCCAGACCAGAGGCTACAGTGCCGTCGTCTGCCAGTCAGTTGTTGTTGAGCAACCTCCCGTGAAATTCTGACAGCTCACTGTCCGACCCCGATACCGCGCGACCCTCACAAAGGCCAGTCTCTGGATGCCATCAAAGGCGGCTCTGATATCTGACTCTGAGCTGACGTGTGTCAGATGGACAGCGCGAGCCATTGTTCCGACTCGGGGCCGATGCCCGGGCCACGCGGTCAGTAGTGACGTGCTGGTCACATGGTAACGACGTACTGTCTGTCACTTCGGACGCGCTGCGAGAGGCACTCGGCATTCTCTCGTCGACGGGCGCTTGAGACGGGCGGTCGCACCCGGGCGGTCGCCCCTCGGGCGGGCCCGGCCTGTCCTGTCCTGCCCTGCCCTGCCCCACACGTCGGTACTAAGGTACGCTTGGACTCCGTCGGACTCGCTATGTCGGTAGAGATATAGAGTGAAGGTGATTGTTGACCTGTCAAAATGAAGCTATTGTATTAATACCTGTATCACGCTGCGCTATTAACGTCCTAAGCATCATGACCGTTGTTCGACTAATAGCTCAATATAGAAGTGCTGGCTTTGGAGGTGCGTGTCAAGAGATGTGAAACTAGAGGTATGAAATTGGAAGCTGCGAGCTGGTGAAATAATTATCCCGGGGCTATCGCAACGCTGAGGTCCCTAGTCTATTCACGTGCCTATAGAAGTTTACCTCAGACAAAGTGGGAAAAATGTCTGAGAAAGCTCTGGGGAGAAAAACTTCCCTACACGATGCATAACGGTGTACACGGAGTAAATGGCCGGCGGCTGTGTATGGCGTTGCATGACGTAATATGGTGGTGTATGGCTGTGTATGATGGTGTACACGGAGTAAATGGCCGGCGGCTGTGTATGGCGTTGCATGACGTAATATGGTGGTGTATGGCTGTGTATGATGGTGTACACGGAGTAAATGGCTGGCGGTGGTGTGTGCTGTTGTATTACAATGCATGGTGGTGTATGGCGGAGGATGGCGATGTTTGGCACTTCACAGTAAAAATACAAACAAAAACTTGAACATTTTAACACTTTTTGAGAAACAAATACAGATATTTCCTCACATCTTTACATTTTTGAGATGACATCACCAGACCAGAACATTATCTTCAGGCTATTTCGCTTCTACAATTATTTAAACATTGGCCTTTTTATATAACTTACAGGCGGCCAGGATCGCAAGTCAAGGTTTTCTTCCGGCAGGTGTGCTTTAACATTCCAAATCACGGAACTCCCAAAACCGTGGAGTCTATAAACAAAATAAACACACCATGAGGTAGTGCCACAAGAGCCACAAGAGCTACAAAACGTGACGAAATTGCTAAAATAATATCGTTTGCTAGGTTCTGCTGATCAATGCTGGATGAATTCAACATTGACCAGACCTAAGCTCGATGACATCACAATGGTCGCAAAATTCGTGTGAGTTCAATGTCAGATTCGTGTTAATGCAATCTTTAAGGTAGATTCCAAGGGCAACGAAATAAAAAAGCTATGAACGCTCTTTTTAGGTATTATCATTTTATCTAGGGCAGTGACTTTGCATGATGCTGGGCCAAAATTGTTACAGAAGGTGCTGAGGTGATGAATAACAGGTACACGGAATTTCAGCGTGCTACTCTATTTGCTTTCTGGATGTTACAAAAAAAACTAACACATTCAAACCATCCCCCCCCCCACCCACCCACCTACCGTTGCTCCCTCGGTCGGCTGAGTGTGGCTCAGCAACCTGCTACCTATGTTTGTATTGAGGATTTACAGTAATACCAAGTCACAGGTCTACTACCTTGTTCATGGGATGGTTTTTGGAAACTCAGGCTGGCACGTCAGCATATATCCTGCGATGATCATTCGTCAAGTTGCCTACTCTTACTAATGGTTGACAAATAGTACGAGACGAGCAATGAACGGGAACAAGGCCAAACACTGTCTCGCAGCAGCTTGAAATTCACGTTACTGTTGAGTGAGACTGACAGATGTCCGTAAAAATGATTATTCAATGCTCAATATAGCACCTGAGATTTTGCGAGCACTGCTGCTGTCTGTTGCTGCAACCACCAGCTCATCTATTAGCTTAAGCTATCATAATGTGAAGCTCACTTTGATTCGCCATCTTTTTCAGTTGGATGGTAAGGCTGTCGTTCTCTTCTTCCACGCAGACCAGTTTCCTGCGCATTTGCTGCGCCTCCTCCTCGGCGAACCGCAGCTGCTCCCGCATGTCCACTTCGCGTTCCACTGTGTCTTGCAGTGTCCGCAGCAGCTCACTATCCTCACTGGCGGATGACTGAACACATGGACATCGCAGTTGGAGTTAAATACAACATACACGAATGTCATCCGCATGCTTATGGAAAATGCATCACGCATGCGACATTCCTGGAGTACATTGGTTTTAACTGGTTTCGATGTCCCTGCCTTTACAACTTGCGAAAACAGAGGAAACATTTGCTCAACATTTACACAATTTCGTTGGTTATTTACACCGGTAGACTGAAAGCTTCTCCATATAATATCGTGAGAAGTTCGACAAATACAGACTTTCATGGGAACACAAAATATAAACACTTTTAAGCGCTTACTCATCCGTGCAACTGCGGCGGGTGGATAAGGGTTGGAGCTTTTGGTCGTCTTTTGTGATGCAGGTGCATGCTGTAATATTTTCCTGGTATTGCTTGGGATGTGATTTATCGGTCAACGGAAGCATCCTTTCAGATAAGTTATGCCTGCTCCAGTGTATTTGTGTGTGAGGGTATGTACATGATATACATGCGTGGAGCATTAACCCATCCCGTCTTGGGGGGGGGGGGGTCTTCAACCGCCCCCGTCAACTTTTTCGCGGATAGTGGATGAACGGCAGGGTCGATTTTGTATTTTGTCGATTTTGTCGCGACATTTTGTATGGCCCTGGTCGATTTCGCTGTCTTTTCCTAATTCCAAATAATTTTTTCTTCTTCATATACCCAAAAAATGAACTCCCCAGAGCCAAAAACATAATGTAAGTCGTGAAAAGTCGTGAAAATCTATCCCCCTGGTACCGTCACTTTTTGGGGGAAATTGTTTGGGGGTGGGGGTGGGTGGATCCGGACCCTACTCGTCGACCGTTTTCCAGTAACACCTCTTTCGTTTTCATGCGATGCTTAGTTTGGATTTTAGAGGGCGGTTACTCTCCGCCCCCGCCCCCCGAGACGGGGTGTGAGGATCTGACCGGAGAGACGGCGCAGGATAATATTATGCATATTTGCAGCTAACATTCTGCCCTTTTATCTTCTTCGAACTGTGTGATTTCTGGCGCACAAATACAACACTAAAATATTTTTAACGTGCATGGTATTCCACTCACGCGCATACAGTATTCCACACAAGATTCCCGATAGCATCTTCTAACAAAAATACGCAAGCGCACAGCTGATAAGCATGGATGTAGTGCGGCCGTTAGCACGACAAATACATGAGATGAAATAATTTGTTCTCGTTAATTCCAGGACACTAAACCAAAGAAGCTCCGGAGCGTTAAAAGTCAAACAGGTGAAATTCAAAGTGTGAAAAGTGAAAATGACAGCGTTAAGTGATGCAATTCAAACATGCAGGTAAACATAGAAATAAACAAGTCAACACCGGTGAGCGCTACAGGTAAGCAGTTCCCGGTTGTTCCGGTAAACGCTAGGGGAAAATTTCAAATGAACGAGGCAAGTGAACACAATTGCCACGGAAAAAAACGTCAAGGAGTTCAGTTATGAAGGAGAACCCAGCTTGTTTATCTTTAGTCGTTGACTTTTCATGTTCTTCTACAACGTTTTTTTTTCATGGGAGGATACTTTAAATGCTGTTCTAAAACAGCAATTCTTAGAACGGATGACAGGTCTTTAACATGGTCTAAGTCGGTGAACATTGATGTCTCAGAAGTAAAATTGCCATGCAAATATCTGCTGGTCAATTTTCATAGTCACGGCGATATTCGCGACTCGGTCGTCTCTTTTATCTTCGAAAAACCTCGCGGGAGGGGATCAATTTGACACTCACCCGAGCGCATGCTAAAAGTTGAAGGAATTTCTGCGAATCAGTGAGCGTTTATAGGGACCCCTGATTACGGACGCCGTCCTAAGAGCTGTGAACTACTGAACGCTTAATGCCCCCTGGGGAAATGAAGGGGCCAGGGAGCTAAGTGACTCCTAGGAGTTGAAGAATCCTGAAGAGAGTATGTGGTTATAGAGGTGAAGAGTTGAGAGGCTCCTGGAGAGCAGAATCCTCACAGGGCTCAATAGCTGAAAGGCCCTAGAGAGCGGAAGGGACTCAGAACATCTGAGTAGGGCCCGTGTGAACTCAAGTAGCCTTGATAATTAAATTCAGCTCTATGGAGCCTCTGAAAGGGGAACGGGCCCTGCAAGAAAGGTTAACAGAAGAGGAGCCGAAGAGTTCCCTGGGACGTGGAGGAATCTTGGCGTTTGTTTTTGTCTGGCTGAAATCTGAAGGAGTTCAACCAGGACCGCCAGTAAAGAGCACTGGAAGGTATCCCGAGGGAGCCTTTACGGTCAACTTTTCATCGTTAAAAGCTACTGAAGGTCTCTTGACTTGCTAAGAGTAGACGACATGGACTTGTGCGCCTCCTTCATCCCTGATTACGCGTCGCCTGTATTCCTGTAGGATCCTGTGGTCATGCACTTTTTGTCATCAACTCGTAGTCGTTATATTTTTAAGGCTTAATATGAGACACAAGGGCCCAATTATGTTATAGATAGAAAACACTATGAGGAGAGAACACACATTGCTGAACCACCCTAATGAATGCTATAAGTTCAAAGGAAATCATCGAACCCATTTTGGCAGTATTGCTAGTGTAATCGGCCTCACATATCAGAAGGAGGGCACTGAGTCTACTGCCATACATACCTGCTCCTGGGATGATTTCCCATTCATTAACATGATCTCAGGCACCTATTATTAATCCCACCCCATACACCGAAATGTCTATTCTCCATTGCACAACTGATAATTTGAAACGATTTTGTTTAACTTCACAATTTACCCTTTTGTTTTGCTCCATCATGGGGTTTTGCTCTTTTCATTTGGTCCCATTTGACTTTGAAACTTCTTAGTCTTTTTCTTTTGTTCGTTCCTTTTTTACTTAAATCCCTTTCCACTTTTCGTCCGTTTGGTTTTTGTCTTATGACATTTCGTCATGCAACTATTTGTCGTTTTATGTCTTGCCGTGCACTTTTTGCGTTCCCGACTCGTCAGTATATAATGTTCGGTTTCAAACGCGTTATAGGAGGTTGAAACAAGACCGCATGCTCCTGAGCTGGAGTTCACCCTTGAAGCTCGACCTACCTGCCGTCGCACATGTGTTTGGACTTCAGAGCCCTCGCTCTGCTTCCGCATCATATCCACTTCTTCGCTGAGCTTCAGTGACAATTCCTCCGCCAATTTGAGCTCCAATTCTAATTTTTCAACGTCTGGTGAAATGGTCGATCCACACGCTTTAGACTCATCCAGCCGACATTGTAAGTCAGTATTCGTCTGCTGAAGATCTTCAACGACACGTTCTGTCTTCCTTAGCTTGAACTGAATGATTCGCCCATTTTTGTTCGCTTGCTCCAACTGCTTCCTCAAGTCATGATATTCTTCCGCTTGATCATCACAAAAGCTGTCTTGTATCTCCTCCATCTCCTTAATCTCTTGTCTCAGATCAGCGTTCTCCTCTTGCAGGTCTTCCACTAATCCCTCCGCGTTCGAAAGCCGCATCCGCAGATCGGTTACGATGCGATCAACTTGAACAGAAGTGTGCCTGTTCTGTGTCGCCTTGGTCAATGCTTTTATCCGTTGCTCCAGGGCTGTCTTCTCTTCGAGTAGATCTTCCTGCATCAAAGAGAGCTTGCGATTGTCTTGCTTGAGTTGCAACTGCTCATTCTGTGATTCAGATGCCTTCCCAGAGGACATGGACACTTCCATCAGCTCCTTATTCTCCATTTCCAGCCGATGCACTTTTTTCGCAAGTTTGCCCACCTCTGCCTCCAAATCGGTTGCGCGCTTCTCCAGCTCCTTGTTCCGCTCGTCCACGAGGGTGGTGTCGGTGTCGGTGCCGGCACTGGCATCGGTAAGCACTGAGTACTCAGACGGCGCCAAGGTGCTGAGGTCATCATCATCGCCTGGCCCGCGGGCGTTTTTCAGCTTGATCATGAAAGCGACGTCCGCGCTCATGCTCTCACAGCAGACGTCATCGGCCGGCATCTCTCTTACCGTCATGCTTGACCGCGGTGAAGTTGATGAGGCGGAGGCTGAAGCGAATGCGAAAGACGACGACGAGACGACAGGGAGTTGCTCAAGGCTACAGGACGATGCACGTTGAATGAGATCCTTATCCATTGATACGTGGGCCGAACATTGAGGATCATCCCCGGTGCCACCATCAGAATGAGACTTATTGGAGTTTTGCAGGCTGCCAGTTCCTGAATCTGAAAGCAATTTACAATCTTACATCGGGCGGGCAAGCAACAAAGAACACGCATTGTAGGTGCTGTAATATCGTTCGATAATACCTGTGTTCTGCTTTCTTAACGCTACCATAAAATTACTTATCATTTGCTTATTATATACTTATTACTATATGAATTTGCTTTTCCCTGTGCAGATGAAAAGCAAATTCATTTCGAGCCAGTGAGGGTAGAAAAGAACTATAGATGAGAAGAATCAGGATGAACATTAAGATGGGGCATCATCGCACGTACAAAATATACACATTGGATTTCGGGTGGCTGGTAATGGCATTCAAGGAATGGTTCCACGCGTAAATCCAAAAATATAACATTGACTCTGTGGCGTAGACTGGAAAGAATTGACAATATTTGCAAAAAGATGTTAGTTGCATCCAAGGATGAAAAAAAACATTGATTAACCATGATTTCCCGGAAAAAGCGATGGATTTCTATGTCACTGTTTCTCAACGCAGAGTAATCTCAATATTTGGAGGTTGCTACCAATTGGAACTGCATCAGCGCATTCAATACCAGCGGCCTATCAAAGCAAGATCCGCAATGCTATGGAACCATATCTGATTATGTCATTGCCCGGATTGCTCGCTGAAGGAAAACTGGGTGTGCTGTGGCGACTTGATTACCTGCTGAAGTACCGCCAGTGAGGAATGCTGACTTGGCGTTCCTGATAGCCTGACTGCTGATGCCAGCCTTGCGCAGGTCCTGAGCTGACCGTGACTGCTGTGAGCCTGTCCATGAAGCCATCTGGAAAACACAATTGATCAGCATTTACAAGTCGCCCACTAGTCACGGCATTTACATCATGCGGGGTGTGATGAGTGATGGGTGATGTTGACGTCAGGTATTTGTCGGGGCGATCACTGTACATGCACGATGACACTACACGAGAACGCTAATCTCTGCCAATAGTTGTACCTTTGGCAGTAGTGCGTGCGCAGGAGCGGATACAGGGGGCACTGTGGGCACGTACCCCATGGAAAGTAGCGCCCTTCCGGTCAGGAAAAGTGCCCCTCTGGAAAGGCATCCCTCCACTTAATCTTTTTTTCAGCCAGATGTGGCCAACGGAGACGAATAGGCGCCCCTCGGAAAAAAACACGTGATAGGAAAAGGCCTCCTTCAGTATTTTAGACTGCACCCTGCCTCCCTTTCCCGCTCAACGGAACTTCAACTGATGCTCCCCTTCAGACACCTTCGCATAGGTGTTCCTCCGAATATATGTGGCGACTCTGCAGAAAAGTGCCCCATGCTAGTACCTAGATCCGCCCCTGCACGTGGGCATCGCCAGGCTACCACACCATTCATTCTGCTTAACAGGCAGTAGCGTGGCGGACTCTCATGGATTTGACGCTATTCAATTATCAAGCCTTTTCACACCTAAAAATGCAAAGTTGAACAAAAGAGAATAGTTAAGTACGAAACATCGAGAAATTTGTGCTTTGTTTTGTTCTCGGACTGCTTGTAGGTATATATAAAAATGTTGGTCGGATGTCCTCTTGTGATAACTGAAACAACCCGGTGCAGTCTAATCTAATTTCGGGTTTCATGTGCATCCTCAAAGTCAGGGAAGACGACTTCCAGAACCCGAAATAGAGGAATTTCGATAATTTTAGTCTCACTAAATGAGCAAAGAGACAGAAGAAACAAATGATGGGTGTGGCCGCCTGGTCAAACGACTTGAGCGGTCCTCAAGCGGGAGCATGTCGACTCGCCCGGCTGACCCGACTAACTCGCCCAGCTGACCCAGCTTGGTCACCCGGCCGACCTGTCATATTCGCCCGGCTAACCCGGCAAATTCGACCAGCTGACTCAGCCATCTCGCCCGGCTGATCCGGCCAGGTCGACCGGCTGGCAGGGCAATCTCACCTGGCTCACCCTTCTATCTCACCCAGCTGACCCGGGCAATCTCACCCAGCTGACCTGGCTATCTCGCCCAGCTGACAGGGCTAGGTCGCCCATTCAACCACAACCGTCTTGGTTCGCTGGCGCAGTGGTGCCAAGCCAAATAATATATGCAGGACATCGCGTTTCGGAGAAAGAAGTCAGATCAAAAGAAGCATAACAGACTCACGGTGCAGCTCTTGGGAATGCATTACCGAGTTGGAAGCGTCTACACACATGGACATAAATCTGGCCTAATAGACAGACGCCACAGTTCTAGGGAATGCATTAACGAGCGGGAAGCGTCTGCATACTTGGGTATGGATCTGGCCTAATTGACACACGGAACAGACCTCGAGAGTGCATTAACGAGCGGGAGACGTCTGTATGTGGATCTTGCCTCCACATGGACATATTTTCGTTAACAAATGAGCATCTTCCTGGACTGGATATGCGTAAGCGCACATACTGTAAGCGAGGAAACCACATGGCACCACGCTCCTCCGATGGGTGAGATGACCGGGCTCGCCCCGCCCAGGTGTGATGCAACCCGGTTATAAATACGGCGTCGGGTGGCGGAATCACTGGCGCGAACCTGGCGCGCCGCCAGCTGCAGGCTGGTGAACTCCACGCCGCGCGCGCCATGCACTATCAGCTGGCGCAGATCCGCATGCACTGTGAATTGACACGTGGCCGGTTGAGACTACTCCCATGTGTCTGTTTTCTTATGCATAGTAGGCAGCATCTAGGCGAAGAACATTTGCACTGTGAGAACGGCCTGAAAACCTTCACTAAGTGCTATTTCTGCAGACAACTGCTTCTCTTTTCAACAGAAATAGTATTTCACTAAGGAATTAATTGGGGCTGGGGAAGACCTGTTCATTTCTTGCTAGCCTCGCTAATTAACCAAAAAACCACATCGATTTTCTTTCAGATGCAGTGCACAAGGCCAAGGGAAGTCACGTGCTAGCAAGACACGTCCTGCACGCTACTAGTAAAGCATATATGCATGCATGACATGAATCAGACGTGATCAGGCTATTACTGCTCTTTTGCAGCTAGTTAATAGAAGTAAGTATACAAATATCCGGGCAGGTTCAATCGACACCCCACTCCTCGATCCTCATATACTGTAGCTCATCCAATACCATGACATGTGAATGTGGAGCTCAAAGAGCGGACATGCGAGTGTCCACATATATTGTTTTATTATCCACACATTGGTCATGTGTGGTACTTTATTGTCAATTCTGGAAGAACCATTCCCATTGATAGCAGCATTTCTGTGAGAAGGCAATAATATTATATGAAATGAAAACAAGAACACTGTGTTTTGAGTGCTGTGATTTATCGATATTTTGTACAGATCCAGATTACAATGAAAATATGAAACTAAGACCGTCCATGGAGATAAGGGAAAGTCTGCTCTTCCTTTCTGCAATTCCCAAGATAGAAGTTAAGTCAGGGATAATGCTGCTGCCCCGAAGTCGGCATGGCCACGAACTAACGCGCTCAGTAGCCCGAGTTCGTCACCACTGAGCGGCGGTGGCCAAGTTACCTGTTCGGTGTGAGCACCATTGAGCCGTGGCGACTGCGTCACCAGTATCGCTAGCAGCGGCTGCGTCACCGGTATCGCTAGCAGCGGCTCCGTCACCGGTACTTCTAGCAGCGGCTGCGTCACCGGTATCCCTAGCAGCGGCTGCGTCACCAGTATCGCTAACAGCGGCGGCGGCTGAGTAAAAATCCTCGCCGCAACACTCACACCCACATCTCTCCGGTCGCGGCGGTGTCACTCCCACAGGCCACACAGGTCACACAGGTCACAGGTCACAGGCGAAGGGCGTCCGTCGGGCGCGCCGCCGCCAGCCGCCGATCCCACCGTCGAGGCCGATCGTCCGGAGCGGCCCGTCGGTGCCGACTCGCTCGTCGGTTCGACCGCACTGCCGGCGGCGAGTGTAAACATCGCGCCGACCGTCGGTCTCGACGCGTCCCGGCAGATGCACCGACAGGCTCCGGGCGCCGACCGTCGGTCTCGACGCGTCCCGGCAGATGCACCGACAGGCTCCGGGCGCCGACCGTCGGTCTCGACGCGTCCCGGCAGATGCACCGACAGGCTCCGGGCGCCGACCGTGGCGGCCGGAATGACGGGGCGTGGCGGAGTGCAGGCAGACCGTGGTCAGTGGCAGGAGCGTGACTCACCCGAGAAGCGGTGTGCGTCGGGGCGAGTAGGCCGTGCTCCCGGGTCGGGGTTGGGTTTGGGAAGAGGGTAGGTGGAGTGACGCTGCAACTTGAATTATTGTCGACTGAAATTTCGACGTAAGTGTCTTGAATTATTTCGACTTAATATGAACAAAAATATATTTGCATTTATTGTTGGAAGCTTAGCATATTCAGTTCGATGATTCTGAGGGTAGATCTCCTTGAATTGTGGAAAACGGATAATCCATTGTCTATTGATGCAATAACTGGACGTTACGAACCATCTACGAATGGTATCGTATGACCTGGATCCATCAACTTTAGAATTCATTGACTATGACTGACTGCTAATTTCGTGTCAAGTATTTTCTTCATGATAAACTAGCTCGGGATGTCTTAAATTAAACCGGTTTAGTGTTTCGTCTGAGACGTTTCAGTTTCAGTTTAGGCTTCGCTTCGTCCATAAACTGAACATTGTATAACGTTCAAGCATAAGCATTCGGCAGAAACATGTTAGCCTTGGCGGGGACAAACAGCTCACTGGGTGAACAAAAACATCAAGATAGGCATGGTAACCGCTCCAGATAATGTATGTAAAATAATGGTTTTGGTTAGGGGTCTGTCCCTCGGGTCCTTTCCAGGGTCACATCATTCATTGTACCAGAATACACAATGGTAGCCGGCATTATCTAAAATGGTAGACATCATCGGAAATAAATGATAATATTGTATCGCTAGCAAACTGTAGTCGTGCTAGGATACCCATTGCAGGTTCATATACGACACTATGCAACCTTACTCGAGTCTAGACATGCTGAAATGTATGTGTTTCAAGTTGCTCCCAAATATGAAGTTCGTTCTTTGTTCAGCCACCATTACCCACCATGGAGCACTGCTGCCATGTTTCGAAAGATATCTTACAGCCGTTGATTAATTCGACTATTTGCAAAACTTCTGATGCCAAAATGACATGAATAAGATCAGTAAATGTGTTTTGTAGCGTAACGGCACAAACATGTGGGCTGCTACTGATCTTCCAACCTTCGGTCATGTGATGAAATATCGACTGGTGTGACATGTCGGCTGGGATGACATGTCGGCTGGGGTGACATGTCGGCTGGGGTGACATGTCGGTTGGGGTGACATGTCGGTTGGGGTGACATGTCGGCTAGGATGACATGTCGGCTGTGGTGACATGTCGGCTGGGGTGACATGTCGGTTGGGGTGACATGTCGGCTAGGATGACATGTCGGCTGGGGTGACATGTCGGCTGGGGTGACATGTCGGCTGGGGTGACATGTCGGTTGGGGTGACATGTCGGCTGGGGTGACATGTCGGCTGGGGTGAAATGTCGGCTGGGGTGACATGTCGGCTGGGGTGACATGTCGGTTGGGGTGACATGGCGGCTGGGGTGACATGTCGGCTGGGGTGACATGTCGGCTGGGGTGACATGTCGGTTGGGGTGACATGTCGGTTGGGGTGATATGTCGGCTGGGGTGACATGTCGGCTGGGGTGACATGGCGGCTGGGGTGACATGTCGGTTGGGGTGACATGGCGGCTGGGGTGACATGTCGGCTGGGGTGACATGTCGGCTGGGGTGACATGTCGGCTGGGGTGACATGTCGGTTGGGGTGACATGTCGGTTGGGGTGATATGTCGGCTGGGGTGACATGTCGGCTGGGGTGACATGTCGGTTGGGGTGACATGTCGGTTGGGGTGACATGTCGGCTGGGGTGACATGTCGGTTGGGGTGATATGTCGGCTGGGGTGACATGTCGGCTGGGGTGACATGGCGGCTGGGGTGACATGTCGGTTGGGGTGACATGTCGGCTGGGGTGAAATGTCGGTTGGGGTGACATGTCGGCTGGGGTGACATGGTGGCTGGGGTGCAACGCAGCATACCGGCCCCAAGATGTTGACAAACAGGTGCTCATTACCTTTGACCAGTTGTGTCCTGTCCAACACAAATAGAGCTCTGGCAAAGGGCAGTCTTACCCTGCCAGCTGCCCACCAGTTCGACTATTATTTCAACTGGGCGAGCCAGAACACTGCGCTGAA
Source organism: Imbricaverruca yamaguchii (assembly GCA_034440575.1). NCBI lineage: Eukaryota > Metazoa > Arthropoda > Thecostraca > Neoverrucidae > Imbricaverruca > Imbricaverruca yamaguchii. The sequence goes on along the minus strand of JAOTOL010001482.1, from coordinate 154,198 downwards.
ACACATAAAAACTTGGCTGGAGCACACTGGCGCCGGTAAAGAGCATTAGTGCACTGCGATGGGGCGCTAGAACACCGCGACTGGGTGCTTGAACGCTGAGCTGGAACACTAGAACACTGAGATAGCACGCCAGAGCATGCGGCTGGAGCACCAAGACTGCAAGATGGAGCACCCGAACACTATAATTGAGCACTATACACCGAGGAAGAGCAGCAGGGCATATTGATGATGCACAAGACCACTTAAAAATAGCACCAAAGCACTGAGGAGATAGCTTGGTGTATTACCTTTCAGGGTTTTCTTATACATGCTTTGTGTAATTGCTCTATCCTGATGTTGCATGCAACATGTTGGCTTGATCACCCCCACCCATCGTCTTCTATATTTTGCATGGATTTAGCATGCACATGCTAATGGTTAAGCTATTCGTTGCCGTTCTCCACCCTTCGGAATGGAGTCTATGGTATCGCCCGTGTCGCTAACATCAAATCTATAGTATCACCCGTGTCCCTAACATCGAATCCCTAACAAGCCCGTGTTCCCTGGGATAGAGTCTGTATCATGGTCTATGTCCCCCGATGTCTAGCCTATAGCTTCGCCGTGTCCTTTGCTATCGAGTCTATAGGATCGGCTGTGTCCCTCGACATCGAGTCTATAGTATCGCTCGTGTCCCTCGACATCGAGTCTATAGTATCGCTCGTGTCCCTCGACATTGAATCTATAGTATCGCTCGTGTCTCTCGACATTTAATCTATGTTGTCGCCCGTGTCCGATGACATCGCGGCACGTGTTGCGATCTAGACACATTCGAATATTATATTGGTCTAAGAATGATTGCGAACGCGAAACCATGTAGTCAAATATCTTTTTTAACCCTTGCCTTCTCGGGGGAGGTCTTCAGCCTCCCCTTTTACGCGGATAGTGAAAGAACGGCACAGGGCAACGCGCCGAAAGTTGGTATACCTTTTCCGCATCAATTTGGCATGTTGTGTCAAAATTTTGAAGTCAGATCATCTAGAGTCAACGAGTTTGTCTAGGTGAAGTGAAGTCACCTCTAAAAACGTTCAACCAGTCGTCACGCTTTAGCCGATACAAATATTTTAAGGAAACTTTCAGCGTTTGCTTATCTTTAGGGATGCAACAAAACACACCGGAAGAATGTTTCATTTTTTCCGTTTTTGATTAGTTATTAGTTTTGCATATTAGCCCATTAGAGTTCAAATAGAAGATTATGGCTAAAGTAAGTATTTTTATCGGAACAAGTTGACTTCGAACAAGGTTTTGCGCTCCGCTCTACCCATTAGAAAAGGAAAATTAAAGAAAACTTGAAAACTAAAAATTCTGAAATAAAAAACAAATAATTTTTGGTGGCCAACAATTGTACGGCCCTGATCGATTTCGCTACCTTAGTAGAGTGCTTCACTGCAGCACCGACGCCTTATCCTGATACGTGTGCCAGATGTGTTTGTGTACGAGTTCTGCTTCACGCGTTCCGTACCTTAAAGTCAACTTTGAATCCTCCTTCGAATACGCTTGGCAGCCTAATCACGGCTGTTCCAGTGTATCGTGAGATCCGGACTCCGAGCGGATCTCAGTCGGTTGGCCGGCACCTGCCACCGCCGACGTCGGCAGACGACGCCTCGAGTCTCGGTGTGGACTGGATGTCTGGCTTGGTCATCTCGGACGTGGGGCGGCGACGGCCGGTCGGCGGATGCTGTGTCGTCATTAGATTGTGACACCCGTGCACCATGGTTGGCTATTGGAGTTTAGAGGCGCATCGACTACATCGGTCATGCAGCGCCCCACCCATGCACCATGTAAACGAACCACACGTGGAGAGTGTCTGGGGCGGAGTGCGACGACCGGATCCCTCCATCTGCGGTGCGTTGCAATAGGTGATGCAGGCCAGGGTGTTGGCCGTTGTTGCTGGTTGTATTTTGCCAGCCTGCCACCAGTGCGTTGGTGTCGGCTGTTTCCGTATGTAGTGATGTGAATAGGTGTTGGTGTTATGGGCATAGTAAGAAGGTATAAGGAGTATTGAATTCAGAGGAGAGGAATAGAAGAGCTTACTTGTTGAAAGTCGCATGTTATGAATAATTTGGATATTGCGATATGAATTGCCAAAAAGGTTACTGCATTTCTGTGTCTGTGCATGTGTGTTTTGGTTTCCTCAATGAAAAAGAGTGTTGTGGGTGTTTGGTGTTTCCACCATGCCTTGGGTGGTGGGGGTGTCATTAAGGTTGGCAGTGTGATGTGTAGTTTATTTGCTTGTTGGTGTATGCGATATCCTATTGTTGTTTTGAGTGGTGGCTTCTTCATTAGTTCGTGTTTACGTTTGGCGCGTATCTTTAGCGCCTGAGTTCATGGGCGTTGTCTAATGAGTTGTGTTTGTAGTGATATCTGGGGAGTGCTTCTGTTCGTCTGTGCTGTAGTTGTGGTACATGGTTTTATATGTGAAGAGCGTGTGATATGGATGTACTATATGTTCCAGTAGCAATTCTGAGACATTGATTTGGAAGTCTGTCAAGAATTTAGAGCGTTGTTCGAGCGGTATTTGCGAAAAGTGTGGATCCGTATTCCATGATCGGCAGAATTATTTATTTGTTCAGAGTCCGTCGTGTATTTATGTCGGATCCCAAGTTCGTGCCGAATAATGTTCGTAGAAGGTTTGCTCTTTTTGATGTGCGTTTTTGAATGTTGAAAACGTGTGGCCGAAAGGCGAATCGTGGATCTAATGTGATGACGCAGCATCTTGTTGTCGTAAAGAAATGTATGGGCACATGGTCTACTTATGTGGTTGTAAGTCATTGGGTCGTCTATAGTCGATTAATATGCATTTGGATTTGTGTGGTGTGATGGGTAATTTTAGTAGTCAGAGTTTTGTTGTGTAGTTCTATAATTGCGCGTTGTGCTGCTATTCCGTGAGCTGGTGTTTCGGTTGAGCTACATAATACGATGTCGTCTGCATAGAGTGCAATTTTGGCCGAAATGTTGTCGGTGATGACTCAATTCATACCGAGAATAAACAGGGGAGGACAAAGAACAGAGTCTTGCATTTAACCGGTAGTGGGTAATTTAGTGTCTGAAATGTGGGGCCCAATTTTGACTTGAAAGCACCCGCCGGGTGGCCTCCTCCCCATGAGCGACTGCCCCCCCCCTCGCGCGCCGCTCGCGCAGACGGAATCGAACGGTCGACGGGATAAGATGTAGCCCCGGAGTGTGGAAGTTTGGACGGTTGTTTGTCACGGGTGCCTAGAGATTTGCAGGCACGAACTTGGAAAGGAACGCGCTGGTGTTTGCGTTCTCTGCTGTTGAAAATGTTGCACAAGGTGTCGCTGTATTGCTAACTATCAGTCCTGTCAATGCCGTCGCATTAACGGCTGTTTGATTTGAGAACCGGTTACCCTACAAGGGTAGCAAACCATAAACTATCACTGTCAGGCGAAATGAACTTGTCTACATTTCTGCATTTTCATAATAGCAGATGAAATGTTCGTTTCTGGATTTCACCATTCGAAATATAGGTCACAGTACCTATATTTCGAATGGTGTCTATATTTATCTATATTTCGAAATATAGGTCACAGTAAGGACAGTAACAGCCAAATTGCTAAGTGTTGAGATATTTGTGTCCGTGTGGAATGTCCTTACCACGTGATCTGAGACTGAGCTCACTACCGGGTAACTGCGGACGCATATTGCTTCTTGAAACAACTCGCAGGCAGCAGCTAAGTCTTTTATCAAGAGACATCAATGTGGAAATACAAACGATAAGGTAAACAAACAATACGACTAACAATTCCATCATAGCATAGTAGCGTGTCAGTGAAAGCTTGCTCAGAAAGCTGAGCCGCTCTCACGAGCGCCATGTCTGTGCAGTTGTTGGGAGTCGGCGTACACCGCCGCCGCGCGACCGAGCGCGGCCGGTCAGCTGACCGCCAGCAGTGACCTCACGTGACCGGCGGCTGGCCCGGGGCTGTCCGGTCGGGTGTGACGGCGACCGGCAGTGTGTCAGCGGGCAGCCGCCTGGTGACATCTCCCGGCGCAGGAGGTACGTGCGCGCTGCGAGTGGTCTGGTGTGGAGTGATTTTCAAACGATGAACCGCATCCGTTTCCCAGAACAGGAATTGCTAGCAGGAGCTCTTTAGGGAGAAGGAATGTGTACGCTGAGTGATGGGGGGGGGGGGGTCGGAGTTTTCAGACGATGAACCGTATTCGCTTACCAAAACAAAAATTGTGGAGGGCGCATTATCATTGCTCTTTGGCGCACGATATATTCAGATTCATAACACATTGCATCACGTTGTATGATATATCATTGCATCATATTTACGTATTGCATCTCGCGTGTCGTACATATGAAATTGAAGCCGTGTAATATGAATGCTATTACTAGAACGGGGCTGATACTAGAGCAGCTGTCAACACCATTGCACATTTTGAGCATCTATGCATAGGTGTCTTGCGGTTGCCTCATCCAAAACGTACATGGACTGGACTTGCTGAAGCTTACCTATCAATTGTTAGTTTATTATTTCTTGGGATAATCATATATCTGTGACACACACACCTTTTGAGGCCACTTAATGTCAACGGAATGCACTCCAACGCCTGCATGAACACAAGCACTAGTTTTGTCCGGGCCACTCGGGGACGTGAAAAAGGTATGTGTTCATTTATTTCAATGTGCAATTCATACTCCAATAAAATCATGGAATTGCATTTATAACATTACCTTCATAAGTATATTAATAAATAGATAATCATAGATTCATAAATAGATAGATTAGAGCTCGGGTATGAAATCACACTACCTTCGTAATATTGCAATGAACTTTACAACTCGAAAGGAAATTGGTTTTCGATGCATCCGCAGGTTCGACGACCCGCGATTTTGCTGGCATTAATGCATTGTTAGATATTCATGAGTTTTACACATAGTTTACCTCCTTGAAGCAGACAAATGGTTTGCTTAGGTCAGGCTAGGCTTTTTTCTTTTTGTTTCGACTATTAAAAAACTGAAGCAAAAACTTCGAATTTTTAACTTCTTCAAAAAAGATTGTGCTATGTTCGGCAGGATTAGGTTAGATGATAGTTTTACTTTTTAAAGAAAACAACTGCAAAATTTCCATTTTTGGAAGCATTTTTATTGCTTGGTAGGCTAGAATACCTTAGGTTAGGCTGTTACGTTTTTAATATACTTTTTAAAGCATTATTTGTATGCTCTTACACAAATCCCAACCATGTTTGGTGTCAAGTCTCCAAATTGAAAAGTAAGTATTTGCAAAGGAAATGGTTGATCAGACCATGTTAACCAAGTTCATAAACATTGCATTGGAATTAGATTCCACGAATTAAAAAATTACCTTAAAATTATAAAAATGAACATGCTCTTTTGCGGAATCAGCTATGCTATCCGAAACTGTGATATATGAAACTTTGTAACTTGAACGGAAGCATAGATGTCCTAAGCGCCCCAGGTTGGACGAACCAGCAATTTTGCGGAATTAGTTGCGCTATCTAGATGAGGATGCCTTGTTTTTGGTGTGGGAGAAATTATTCCAATATCGTTGCCCCAAGGGTGGTGGGTGGGTGGTGTGTGGGTGTGTGGGTGTGTGGATGTGTGTGGTGGGAGGAGGCGGAAGCATTCAAGGGTCCACCCCTCCTCTGGCCAGGCGAAAGTGAATTTGCCGGTCGGCCCGGCTAGAGCTAAGTTTTCAGCAGTAAAGCTGAGCCTATTTTCTGCGTTTCCATGTTGTATTTTTCTACTTGCCATTTTGCATTGGATAATAGTGTGACGAGGTGCTTATTAATTATCTTGGTAGATGAAGATCTTCCATAAATAGCGATGCATAACAAAACATATCGAAAACAACCATGACCTGATCAGTAAACGATCGAAAAGCTGCCTACTGAGTGAAAAAGATGGAAAAAGAACTGGCAGCAAATCTCTGATCAAAAGAAACACCGCAATGGGTGGGGAAGGGCTACAACTGAGCATCTTTAAGGTAACGAAACTCATTGTAGATAATAAGTTTTTTCGAACGAACATTGCGAAGGTCTTGTCTTCCCTTGAATTGGAAGCGAAACCTGTGGTAACCTGTGGTTTACCTGTGCCACTTGAAACATGTAGGCAGGGAAGGTGAAAAAGTGCGTTGACTGATCTGGGGCTTCGTGTCTAGGCGCGCCTTGACTGGTTTCTCGACATGTTTATCGACAGGGTTCTCATTTTCATTATTGTACGTAGTTAATTGGCGAAGAAGAAAATAACCTAATGTTTTTAATGCAGACTTTCAACTTGTTGCTCAGAAGCAAATCACCAGTATGCAAAATTAGCTTACAATCCAGGACTTCGTATGCATCTATAATTTTTGTTTGCATTCGCATGTAAATCGTCTTGCCATCCTTATACTACCGATGAAGTGACTTGACTCGTGAGCACTGACTACAGTTGGGGTTTGGAGTATTTAGTTGTTTTTGTGCAGGTTCACATTAACAGACTGTGACTTCCAGAAAATCTGACATCTAGTTTGCGTTTTCTCAGGTTTCATGTGACCTAATGCACTTTCAGTGAGCTCTTGTGGCCCAAAGGCCATAATTATTTGCATTTCGCCAGAACATGTATTTGTAAAATTAAGTTAAAATCGCGCTGTTAATTGGAACGGAAAATGATAGTAGCGGCAAAGATTCTTGAAAAATACGGTCGCTTTGCCCACGCCCCAAGCCAGGATCCCACACTGGCATGAGGGTCTTGCCCCACCAATAGCACCAAGGCGCCATGCAAGATGCAGCTTTGGTGTAATGCTAGGGCAGGTTGCATTGCAATGTTAATTTTCAGTTTCGTATTTCTTCAGGTGAATCTAAGCTTCAAGACCACTTTTGGAGCATTACAAGCTACTTTCAGCACCTTGGAACCACGGTGAAATTGATCCATTACACCTGCGTGGGATGTTGCCTCCAAAAACAGCAGGATTAAAGGGATTAAGATAAATGATCATTTTCAAACACTTGCCATCCATAATGGGTGCCGACTGATTGGACATCGTACGTACTACCAGAAAATGTCTTTTTATTTCATGTGCACCAACTATGTGCCATTTTATGCTTAGCTAATTTATAAGCAATTTAAGACTCATGAATTTTCAGAGAAAAAATTGCTTAAAAATTGGAGAAATAATGCACAGAACAAGGCAACATTTTATTTGTCTGTTTTCACCCATGCTGTTCCAGATGCCGAAACAGCACAAACAAATTAAATGAATGAGGGGTACCAATCGGCATGCCTCTCCGATGCTGCTGCAGGTGGTGTAACGTCCTGGTGGTGTTGCAGGGCGGGTATCCGGCCGTGGTGCCTCCATGCTGCTGCAGGTGGTGTAACGTCCCGGTGGTGTTGCAGGGCGGGTATCCGGCCGTGGTGCCTCCATGCTGCTGCAGGTGGTGTAACGTCCCGGTGGTGTTGCAGGGCGGGTATCCGGCCGTGGTGCCTCCATGCTGCTGCAGGTGGTGTAACGTCCCGGTGGTGTTGCAGGGCGGGTATCCGGCCGTGGTGCCTCCATGCTGGTGCAGGTGGTGTAACGTCCCGGTGGTGTTGCAGGGCGGGTATCCGGCCGTGGTGCCTCCATGCTGCTGCAGGTGGTGTAACGTCCCGGTGGTGTTGCAGGGCGGGTATCCGGCCGTGGTGCCTCCATGCTGCTGCAGGTGGTGTAACGTCCTGGTGGTGTTGCAGGGCGGGTATCCGGCCGTGGTGCCTCCATGCTGCTGCAGGTGGTGTAACGTCCTGGTGGTGTTGCAGGGCGGGTATCCGGCCGTGGTGCCTCCATGCTGCTGCAGGTGGTGTAACGTCCTGGTGGTGTTGCAGGGCGAGTATCCGGCTGTGGTGCCTCCATGCTGCTGCAGGTGGTGTAACGTCCTGGTGGTGTTGCAGGGCGGGTATTCGGCCGTGGTGCCTCCATGCTGCTGCAGGTGGTGTAACGTCCCGGTGGTGTTGCAGGGCGGGTATCCGGCCGTGGTGCCTCCATGCTGCTGCAGGTGGTGTAACGTCCTGGTGGTGTTGCAGGGCGGGTATCCGGCTGGCTGGCGGGCACTGTCGGCGGCCGTGCTGGGATGTACGGGTTTCGTGCCGGCCCGCTGCGGCTCCTTATGGTGGCCAGCTTGGTGTGGCTAGCCAGCACACAAGCCGACCGAGAAGACCGGTTTCTGCGCCTCCCACTGAAGTTCCCCAAGTTTCCTAAGAGTGAGTCGTGACAATTTGATGGCCTGTTCTTGATGGAAACTCTTAGTCTGCCATAATGTATTTTGTATTGCGTCGTGCGCCTATTATATGCCGTGTTGTAGCCATTTTTGGAAGCACGCTTACATTTTTGTTTATATATTTGCAACATAAGGTATGTGTCCCGCGCCTGTGAGACATGCACCTACACTGATGATATTTTAACAGCAAAGGCTTCTACAGTACGCTGAACCCACTCGTTCATAGTAGCCATCTGTGAACAGGAAACACGATGAGTTATGAGATGTCCGTATGTTGCTAAGTCTATACTTTATTTCCGCATTAATCATATTATTTAGTAATTAGTTGAGAAGATTCGTCTGAATGTAATGACGTCACGAAACGATCCCGTGGGCCATGATGCCTGCTGCCGAACGGGACTCATGGCGTAAAGATATGTGTGGGGAGGGGCTGCGGCTGGGGTTCGGGTTGGGGAGGAGAAACATTCGGTTAGTACCTTCAGTTCATTGATCGGTGGAATAAATTAACCAAAGTTTCGGTCCAAGTTGACTTAGCCTATTTATACTACAAGCGAATTAATTCACTCACTTCCCCGAATACATGTCCGTAGATACTCCTCCAAATGCGTCTTATTTCTGAAAGGAGTACGGCAATATTTCAAAGCGAAGTTCTCAGTTCTCGGCTCTCTGTCCCCTTTCGTAAGCCGCTAAGACAATGCGCAATGTTAGCTCCTGAAACTGCACGGACAAATGCGCAGGTATGACCTCAATTAACAGTGATGACCCGTGCGATATACAGAATCATGGCCAATTTAATCATATTCAATTTAAACATGTTGTTTGAAGGTATGTGGGGAAGTGCTTGTTTGCTTGTGTAAACAAGCAATGAGCATGCAGCGTGTGATTATGATGATTTCTTTCTCTCTCTTTCTCTCTGTCTTTCTCTATCTTTCTCTCTTTCTCTCTCTTTATCTCTCTCTTTCTCTCTCCATTTCTCTCTTTCTCTCCATCTATTTCCCTTTCTTTCTTTTTTTCTCTTTCTCTTGATGGGCGCTGTATAGCCACTGCAGCTGATGCGCCCTAAAACCCTAATAACCAACTCTCTCTCTTGAACAATACATGGAACAATTAGTTGCTATATTCTCCAGTAGTTGTGCAACTTTTTTTCTCGATAAATCTGAAGAATCTTCTTCCCCGCCACATCCGGCGATTTTTTTATAGGTAGCGTCCTTTCGTGCGCACCACCCTCAAGATTCGCTAACCACTGTTTACGTGTTGCGACCCAGCCCCGCATTACATGCAAATGAGGCGACAGGTTGAGCGAGGAAATTGGGATTCGGAACAGAAATGTTCCGCACAGCTCCTTGAGAGGGCAGGGTGTCACAACGATGAATAGTCGATGAATAGTCTACTCCAGCGCCACGGCCGTAACGCGCCAACAGCTCAACCGAAATTTGGAAACATTCAAGTAAAAACACAATAAAATTAACACTCATCAGTCATAAAAAATGGAAGCTTTCCCACTTCGAACAAATATGTAATTTCAATCTCTATTAATTGACATAGTTTTAGATTCCTTATTAGTGGAATTTTGGAAAATTTATTCACCTTTGTTTTGGGGGAAATTATCCAAGGTCATTCCGAAGGCCACATATATTTGATCGTGCTTCAGCTCGTATGACCCGAGATCCCTCTCCCTTATCCGCGCCATGGCGTTCGTTTGCAGGCACAAAAACTCTTCTGCGGACTGAAAGATCACGTGCAACTGCACACTCCCCAGCGGCGCGGAAGTGCCCAAAAACCTCCGCGACCACCGGGATTGACAGGCTGCCGTCGCATCTCTCCGCCCAGCATCAGTTGCAGGACCCTGCGCGTGCTCGCAAGCGGCAGCGCGCCACCCTGGACGGTTTTGTGGTCGGCAGCAAGACACTAGAAACGGACAGCGGTGTGTTGACCGACAGCAACGCCTCAAAGCGCATCAGACCAATCATCACCAAGACGAAGGGGTTATGCGTCACTTGGGCCGATAACGGATTGTGCTACAACCTGGTGAGCAACAAGCATCTCCGCGGGTTCTTCGAGGCCCCGTATACTCCGAATATGGATCGCCGTGTGTTGAGCGAGGAAATGGTCTCGCTCTCTGTCAAGCTTATGGGCGCTAAATGACGCATCCTGAAGTCGGCGCACCCTGAAGCCCATATAACCAATTAATTATCTGCCGAGCAGAACGAGACAATGACCGCGCGCATCTGCGACTTTCCGTGCAGTGCGTGTTTCTACCGCTGGAATTGCTGTGTGGACAAGTACTTGAACATCCTCATCCGTGACGTGAAACCATACTACTACAAGAGCTTCAAGGTCGAGTACTGGACCACGGCTACCCTGAAGAAGTTGATGCACCAGGCGAAGGAAATCGAGCTTCTGAAGAGCGTGATGACTGCTGCCTGCTGCGACAATGTCTCTGGGTTCATCTTCGCGATGGAGGGAATTGGCCAGGAGTATCCGTTCATCCTGTGCTTCAAATGCTTGACCCATTCCGTGCAGCTGCTCATCAGGGACCTTTTCGCGCTGTCACCGATAAGGTTTGTTGTGGAGACCTTCGTTCCTCGGAACACTACACACTGGAAGTGTGCAAACAATCCAAGAAGCTGAAGGACCTCCAGGTGTCGTCCGGAACTCCGGAGAATCTGTGCATGAAGGCCAAGAAGCCCAATGCAACGCGCTGGTAGTCAACGAATGGCACTGTCGGCCACACCCGGGTTCAGAAGCCTTACAGCTCCCTGTGCGGCCTGAACCTCACGATCGAGGAGGACATCAGAATAGAGTTTTCTCAGAAGATCCTGGACAAGTTTAAGATCACTAACCGCATCCAGGACGCTTCCAAGATGGTTGAATGCATTAAGCTGTGGAAGGACCTCGAGAAGCACATCGAGGGCGTGAAGCAGGCCAACCCGGGTGTCTACCATGGTTTAAAAAATGCAGAATATTACTTTTCGCCTATGCTATTCATATGTCTGCACCAACAACGTACGGTGTATTCTACACCTAGCTAAGTGTATTCTGATGCTACACTTGCCATTAGCTGAAACACCAGAAATGGCGAAAGTAGGTGCTATGGGATGTTTGTGGGATGGAACGTATGCTCAGAATATCTCATGATTATGAACAATAGCATCGAGATGATACTATTTTGCTTCACTACCTATTTCTACATCTTGATATCCATATTAGTATGTTCCACATTTCTCATTTCATTTGTCTCCACATATCTGCACACATCAGAACATAGCCCATATCTTTCTGGACACCGCACGCATTATCGCACGCATGGACCTGACTGTCGCAAATCTCGACGCTCTCTACTGACCCTTTGTGATGAGAGGTGCGCTATTCTGGCCAGAGTAACACCAGAGCATGTCGCACGTCACTGCTGGGCTGTACACCATTAACAGATGAAAGCAAAGCAGGCGGCAGTCACGATGAAACTGGATGGAGCTCGCTTTCCACGCTTCGGTATTCCACCAAGATGAGCATCGGAAACTGATTAAATTAGTTGAAGTTGGATACCCCAGCTCCGGATCGATTACCCTTCAGCGAGTGGCCACTCGGTGGCTCAGCCCAGACACCTACTCACCAGAGGGGTCCCCCGTCTCTGGTGGTCGACCTGAACCTGATAAAGGCGCAGTTAGGCTGTGTTCCAGCTCTCGGCAAGGCAGACGTTCAGCTTTACCTTCCATACACGACAGGCCCGATTAAGGGGGCCATCTGCCTGACACCATCGCAGACCACCACCGTGCTTCCAGACCATAGCGGGGTGCAGCTACCATCACCGTGCTGCCAGACCACGCCGAGGTGCAGCTACCACCACAGTGCTGCCAGACCATGCCGAGGTGCAGCTACCACCACCGTGCTGCCAGACCATGCCGAGGTGCAGCTACCACCACCGTGCTGCCAGACCATGCCGAGGTGCAGCTACCACCACCGTGCTGCCAGACCATGCCGAGGTGCAGCTACCACCACCGTGCTGCCAGACCATGCCGAGGTGCAGCTACCACCACCGTGCTGCCAGACCATGCCGAGGTGCAGCTACCACCACCGTGCTGCCAGACCATGCCGAGGTGCAGCTACCACCACCGTGCTGCCAGACCATGCCGAGGTGCAGCTACCACCACCGTGCTGCCAGACCATGCCGAGGTGCAGCTACCACCACCGTGCTGCCAGACCATGCCGAGGTGCAGCTACCACCACCGTGCTGCCAGACCATGCCGAGGTGCAGCTACCACCACCGTGCTGCCAGACCATGCCGAGGTGCAGCTACCACCACCGTGCTGCCAGACCATGCCGAGGTGCAGCTACCACCACCGTGCTGCCAGACCATGCCGAGGTGCAGCTACCACCACCGTGCTGCCAGACCATGCCGAGGTGCAGCTACCACCACCGTGCTGCCAGACCATGCCGAGGTGCAGCTACCACCACCGTGCTGCCAGACAATGCCGAGGTGCAGCTACCACCACCGTGCTGCCAGACCATGCCGAGGTGCAGCTACCACCACCGTGCTGCCAGACCATGCCGAGGTGCAGCTACCACCACCGTGCTGCCAGACCATGCCGAGGTGCAGCTACCACCACCGTGCTGCCAGACCATGCCGAGGTGCAGCTACCACCACCGTGCTGCCAGACCATGCCGAGGTGCAGCTACCATCACCGTGCTGCCAGACCATGCCGAGGTGCAGCTACCACCACCGTGCTGCCAGACATGTCAGCTACCACTGCTCCAGACCATGCCGAGGTGCAGCTACCACCACCGTGCTGCCAGACCATGCCGAGGTGCAGCTACCACCACCGTGCTGCCAGACCATGCCGAGGTGCAGCTACCACCACCGTGCTGCCAGACCATGCCGAGGTGCAGCTACCACCACCGTGCTGCCAGACCATGCCGAGGTGCAGCTACCACCACCGTGCTGCCAGACCATGCCGAGGTGCAGCTACCACCACCGTGCTGCCAGACAATGCCGAGGTGCAACTACCACCACCGTGCTGCCAGACCATGCCGAGGTGCAGCTACCACCACCGTGCTGCCAGACCATGCCGAGGTGCAGCTACCACCACCGTGCTTCCAGACCATGCCGAGGTGCAGCTACCACCACCGTGCTGCCAGACCATGCCGAGGTGCAGCTACCACCACCGTGCTGCCAGACCATGCCGAGGTGCAGCTACCACCACCGTGCTGACAGACCATGCCGAGGTGCAGCTACCACCACCGTGCTGCCAGACAATGCCGAGGTGCAGCTACCACCACCGTGCTGCCAGACCATGCCGAGGTGCAGCTACCACCACCGTGCTGCCAGACCATGCCGAGGTGCAGCTACCACCACCGTGCTGCCAGACCATGCCGAGGTGCAGCTACCACCACCGTGCTGCCAGACAATGCCGAGGTGCAGCTACCACCACCGTGCTGCCAGACCATGCCGAGGTGCAGCTACCACCACCGTGCTGCCAGACAATGCCGAGGTGCAGCTACCACCACCGTGCTTCCAGACCATGCCGAGGTGCAGCTACCACCATCGTGCTGCCAGACAATGCCGAGGTGCAGCTACCACCACCGTGCTGCCAGACCATGCCGAGGTGCAGCTACCATCACCGTGCTGCCAGACAATGCCGAGGTGCAGCTACCACCACCGTGCTGCCAGACCATGCCGAGGTGCAGCTACCACCACCGTGCTGCCAGACCATGCCGAGGTGCAGCTACCACCACCGTGCTGCCAGACCACGCAGGGGTGCAGCTACCACCACCGTGCTGCCAGACAATGCCATGGTGCAGCTACTACTTGGTGTCGCACACCATTGACAACCGAATACAAACTCGGGCTTGCCGCACTGTCTTGGTGTGTATGCGGGACTTCGACGGAACATCGATCAAGGTCGACTTGAACAGGGTGGACGACCACCTGCTGGTCACACTTCCGATTTCTCTGTGTCTTGTGACGACTGCTGGTAGCATTGTGTGACACTGCCGTACACCGAGCCGGCTGCGGTCCTGCCGTCCCATCCTGCTGCAGCTCACCAAGGCGCTCGCCGGCGGAACGATCGGAGGGACTCGGCGAATGGAGGAGATGGCCGAGCTGCAGCAGATGGCCACCGGGTCGGCGGTCGTCACCGGCAGCCTCCACACAACGGTGGACGAAAAGGTCGTCAACACCCCCATCGATGCTGCGTCATCTGAACAGTGCATGTGTCGAGCGATGCCTCGGAAGATCAACTATCTGGGCGCGACATTTCTCGCCCGATTGTAAACAGGTAATATGGCATCAGCAGCCTACATTGCTGGCTATGTGCATTGGCTCCTCGTAACCTATGGAATGGAGCTCCACAAGTGAGGAGAGACGAAAATACGAGATTACAGCAAGCAAAGCAAGACATCCGGAGAAACTCTCCCATGAGTGCTATTACAGGCCTGTCAGTTACCCCCCCCCCCGCCCAAGTGCCCCGGTATTGGTGCATGCTCTGGCTGCATGCTGCCGAGATTGCCGGAATTTGAATCATAGCAACCCCTCCCCCCTCGGCATCGGTGCCTGCTCTGGCCAGACATTGCCGAGAGACAGCCAGAAAATGTATCCAAGCCAGCCTTCCTTTTCGGTACACGTGCCTACTCTGGCTTCCCACTGCCGAGAAACAGCAGGACTGCGGATCCATAATTACATCTGGTACCTAATGCCAGGCTCCATGTACAGATCCTGGCTTACTCTCCTTACATCGTCTTCTTCTGATTGGCAGCATGCTGAAAAAAATGACTCGTCTGACGAAAATGTTGCACACATTACTTAGCAGCGCTAC
Organism: Imbricaverruca yamaguchii; assembly: GCA_034440575.1. Lineage (NCBI taxonomy): Eukaryota > Metazoa > Arthropoda > Thecostraca > Neoverrucidae > Imbricaverruca > Imbricaverruca yamaguchii. The sequence goes on along the minus strand of JAOTOL010001482.1, from coordinate 139,136 downwards.
ACGGGATTTCTTTTTCCTTCAAAATACTATTGTACCCCATTATATCCCCATGGTATATTGAGGAACAACATCACACACCATGGGTTACCAATAGGGAACTCCACTACACCTCATTACAAGATACTGGGGAATATTTCATTTTCTATGTGGAATATTTCATGAGAGAGGCATTGGATTAAGGATTGAGCTTAGGTGTGCGTTATTCATGCAGCATACAAGCACTGAGAATAGTTAAATAATTGCTTAAATGGAAGCTTCAACAAAGCACAATGTGTGCTGTTGGGTCTATACCGGTAGTAAGTATTTCTGAGATTGCAATGGTGATTTGATCTTTAATCAATGTGTTCTTGCATGTCTGTAACCACGATTTCGAAATGGAGTGGGGGCGGGGACAAACCAGGGACGCGATAAGTTTTGACATGCTAGAGGGGTAGTCCCGCCCCTGAAAAATTACATTTCAGCCACTTCATTTTCAATATCTGGTTTTCAGATTTGCCATTATTAATGATGTTTTGGAGACAAAAGGTTCCTCCAAAATTAGCAAGTTTCACTCCTTATTACTACCTTAGAACATTTAGCTTTATGTCGTATGTGCTGGGGCAAATTTTACAATCACCATAGAACAATGCTGTAAGTATGTTGAACGTTGCCTTCTTGCAACGATGAAGAAGGCAACGTTTCAGTGTGATGGCAACGAATGAAGAAAAACAGAAAACATTGGACGATAGTTTTATTGTAGTAAATATGGGCATACAATAATATTTCAATGATTTTGTTTTTCGGGGACACATTTCAGTGCAATGACAACGAGGGTGGATACATGCTGTGGCACTGAAGGCGTGCTCCCTCCACATGGGCGGTGGTGCCCCTCTGAAGGTGTTAAAGTGTACCTACCCACTCGAGTTTTTCAGCCAGTGGCGCCCCCATGAAAGAAAAAGGTACCCCTTGGAAGGAAAGGCGCCCCATCCGGAAAAACTGAGTGCAAACCACCCCTCGATTTTTATTTTCAGCCAGAGGCTTCCAGGTGTTTTTGCATTGGCGTCGCTCCAAAAAAATTGCGCCGCTGAACTGGATAGTGCCCACCTAGGTGGGGCTTCTCTTGCAAATTTCACGACCTACGTTTAACCATCAAGAGGAAGCGGACTATTTGTTTTATTAGTTCTATAATTTGTATGTCAAGAAGAGCAATGTGGAGGTGCAAATAAAAAAACAGTGATTAGAGCGCCATTCGGACAGGTTATGACGGCTTTCTTGGGGGGGGCTACTAGTCGAATAGGGTTTGAGTGCCTGCTATCGCAATGGCTTGCACACAGAAGTATCCTTGTTATATAATTTGATGGTCCTATTCCTAATACATTCAATCGTTGTGCACACACCGGACCTACGTCACCTTCGAGATTATTTTGATATCTCAGCCGTCTGATACCGTACGGCAAGCCACGTCAAATGTGACCGACATAATGCAAGTTGAAGCCATAACGACAAAATGCGAGGGCTTTGAATAATGATAACTCTCATTTGACCTTAAGACTTCATCTGACATGTCCCGCTTCAAAATGTTACTTGCGGTTCCCTACGGGCTATTGAGAGCTAAAAATGCGAGGCGACGAATGAATTTGACTTAACCTTTGACCTTTGAAATTAGTTCGATTCCTTAGCATTATACTATGATACGATCCACTTCGAATGGCACAATTGGTGCAAATTGAGCCTACATATAGCGGCGAATTGCGAGGAATTAAAAAAATTCAAGGTTACCTTTGACCTGGAGACTTTACCTTGACATATCACGGTTTCAAAATGTTATTGAAGGGTTTATCATGAGTCACAGCTTGACAGTGGATCTGGGCATGTTTTGGCGAAAACCCAAAGAAATGCGAAGCGTCCGAAGAAATCGACCTGAATTTTAACCCGTTAAGTTTATTTCGAGTTGTCAACTTCCTGATACGAACCAGTGTGATCGCAGCAAGCGACGTCGAATGACATCAATTTTCTGCAAATTGAAGCCGTAGCGACGAAACGCGATGCTATCGAAGAACCCAATGAAACCTTCGACCTTTGCATGTCCCGGTTTCAAATGTTACTCGAGTGTTCACCATTGGCTATCGCTTGATACCAGATTCGGACAAGTTTCAGCGAAAAGTAAAAAAATGAGGCGATTGAAGGATCAGTTTCGGCTTCGCGCTTTCAAAAATAATTAGATTGCTTAGCTTTCTGATGCCGATAACAAGCCACATCGAATGGCGCCAATTTGATGTAAATTAAAGCGACAGCAAACGAGCCTCGCGTTCGATCGATATCGCTTCAAAATCGCCATCTAATAAACCAAGCTAACCTTTGACAACAAAGTTTAACCTTGACGTGTACCAGTTTGAAATGTTACACGATGGCTCACCACAGGCTATCGCTTGATACCAAATGTGGGGAGGTTTGCGTGAAGAAACCAGTTTGGATTGGACCTTGACCGTTTAAGTGGTAACATGAGACCCACATAGGTGCTTCCAGCGTGCTTAGTACAAGCAGCAGCATTTGTGGTAATTGATTCGAACTATATTAAACCCGTCGCTAAATGCCAATGTAAACAGAAATGCGCCTCTGCCAAATTCGTCGCTGAATACGAATACGACGTTGGCTTGACTTGCGTGCTTAAGGCTGCCCATGACCACACTCCATGGTCTTGTAGATGCCCAAGGACAACAGGAGTCATTTTTGTTCAAGATACATCAGGATATGTGCAAGGGAATGCATCCTATGACCCATATACCAGTGCGATAATGCAAATTTGTTGCCTCGCAAAGCAAAGTTTTCCACACAATCGCGAAAGCCCTAGATGGCCAAGGTTCATGCTGCTCAAAAATCGCCTGGAAGCATAAATATGTACCGTTTGATGATTTACCATTCGGAGATTTTGTGACGACAGATAGCCTGTAGTGCCCGTCCATTGGCTAAATTGGTTTCTAGTATTTTTGGCGATACTCTTGCATATATATATATTAACTTCATGAATGAATAAGTATACCTTTGCGGCGATCATACACAGGTAGCTGAGGCTTGGGTGGGGGCACTAACAAAATTGAGGTACAAATCTCCACTTTCATAAATGGGGGGAAATCTCCCCCAATCCCCAGTGGTTACACCCATGTGTTCTTGCAGTATTGGTTTCATGCTATAGACGCTAGTTGTATTCTAGAATTTGGCATGCAAAGATGCTAGATTGTATTTTTTCTTGTGGTAGGCCCTCAACCATGATCGCCTCGAGTAGCAATAGTATCGCCTCGCTTGAATAATTATGAGTGTAGTCGTCCAGTGTGTTCCGTACTGCCCGTTCATTCACTCCTGAACTACAACAATAAAACTCCGTTTTCTTTGTTTCCAGTCAAGCTTCGACCTGCAATTAAAAATTTCACAAGCGCCCTAACTGAAGCCGTAAATATTGTAAAGGCGATAAAAAAGATTCCATTATACTATACCACTACAACTACGTCCACGACCACTACCACACCAAAAACCACTACAACAACCACCACCACACCAACAACCACTACACCAACAACAACAACCACTACACCAACAACCACTACACCAACAACCACTACACCAACAACAACCACAACACCAACAACAACCACTACACCAACAACAACCACTACACCAACAACAACCACCACACCAACAACAACCACCACACCAACAACAACCACCACACCAACAACAACCACCACACCAACAACTGCTACACCAACGACCACTACACCAACAACCACCACACCAACTACCACTACAACTACCACTACACCAACAACTACAACTACACCAACAACTACAACTACACCAACAACTACAACTACAACAACAACTACAACTACACCAACAACTACAACTACACCAACAACTACCACTACACCAACTACCACTACACCAACAACTACCACTACACCAACAACTACCACCACACCAAAAACTACCACTACACCAACAACTACCACTACACCAACAACTACCACTACACCAACAACTACCACTACACCAACAACTACCACTACACCAACAACTACCACTACACCAACAACTACCACTGCACAAACAACTACCACTACCACACAAAGAGCAACCACCATACCGACCACGACTACCACAACCACACAAAGATCAACGCTCACGACCACCACACCGACTGCGTCAACGACTGCGTCAACGACTGCGTCAACGACTGCGTCAACGACTGCGTCAACGACTGCGTCAACGACTGCGTCAACGACTGCGTCAACGACTGCGTCAACGACTGCGTCAACGACTGCGTCAACGACTGCGTCAACGACTGCGTCAACGACTGCGTCAACGACTACGTCAACGACTACGTCAACGACTACGTCAACGACTACGACAACCACAACACCAAGAACGACTACAACACCAAGAACGACTACAACACCAAGAACGACTACAACACCAAGAACGACTACAACACCAAGAACGACTACAACACCAAGAACGACTACAACACCAAGAACGACTACAACACCAAGAACGACTACGACACCAGCAACGACTACTTCAGCAACAACTCCAACAACAACATCAACAACTCCAACAACGACACCACCACCTACGACACCACCACCTACGACACCACCACCTACGACACCACCACCAACGACACCACCACCTACGACACCACCACCTACGACACCATCACCTACGACACCACCACCTACGACACCACCACCTACGACACCACCACCTACGACACCACCACCTACGACACCACCACCTACGACACCAATGCCGACCACTCTAGCACCGCCACGGGACCATGACTGCCCTCCGCCAATCTTTGTGCCGGTGACGAGGACGAGGTACGTCTACCGCACCGCCACCAGCCAAGTGCACTCTGTTCACCACACCGAGGTGGTGCGGTACGTGACGAGCACGGAACTGCTTCGCTACGACACGACTGTCACCCAGCTGTGGTGGACGGTCTGCCCTGCCATGATGGCGCTGCCACGTCGTGTTTTGACGGCCTTTCAGTACCAGGTGAGGGGCACTCCAGGGCGGGTTTGGGCGCCAGGCGAGTCATTCGAGATGAACGCCGCATGCTGACAGTAGCCGATGGGGCTAAATAATCGCATTCTGAAGGTCTTAACCTAAAAACTATGGTTTGATTACATTTTTGTGCTTGAAGACCGGTGGACGGGATATTTGCGCCAAGACGGGGCAACAGCGATTTCACACCATTCTCGTGCAACCGCAGCATTTCTCTTTTTTATGAGTTACTACCCGGCAAGATCGAGTGCAAGGGTGTTCTCACACATTGACTTTTCCGTGAAGTTGAGTAACCTTATTGGCGATGCAGAACATTCAGCGGGGGACAGAACGGGCATTAGGTTGCCCGGCAAATATTTTGTTCTCTTTTGAGGGGCCAATGGGCAGTCGAAGGCAGTCAATCCATTGAAAGGCAATACAATCGGAGTTGGCGAGCACCACCGTTCTTTGCATCTATAATTTTTGTAATTGATGTTCGTTGGGTCCTCTGGACTGAGTGTCTTTGTCGACTTAGTTCGGGTTATCATGCATTTCACATATAAAATCCTTAGCCAAAATCAGTCACCTACGTTGTATCCAGGTAGACAACCGAAACATTTCTGTAACGTGCCTCTCTGCCCGCCAGGTGGTGCCCAAGTACATACCGGAAACACGCTTTCGAACAATCACCGACCACGTCTCCATCACCGACACCGTCAACAACTACGCCACTGTGACGGTCACGCTGCCGCAGCCCACCACCACCACCGTCCGCGCCACTGTCCTGCGCACCGCGCACCGGTTTGTGACGCGTGTGACGACCGTGACGCGTCGTCACACCGCCACAAGGACGGCGGTCGCCACGATGACGGTGTACGCGCGCACCACGGAGCTGGCGACGGAGCTGCGCACCAGTCGCACCACCGTCACTCGTGACGTCACTCACGTGGTGCCGGCCGCCACCGTCACGCACACGCTGGGCACGTGCCGGCGCACCGCCGCCGTGTCCGTCACGCCCGGCCGGCCCCACGGCAAGCTCGACCCCAAGTCGGTCTCGAGCATTCTGCGCAGGTCCAGCAGCATCTTGAGTCGGTTGCAGGAGGCTGCGGAGCGGGCGGATGGTGGTCGGATCCATGTTGTCGCGGTGAAGAGCTGACCAGTGGCGACTGATGACTGATTCAGAACGTTCCCGCCCCCGGCCCGGCAGCCAACCAGATCAAACGGACCGGCGGTACCACTCCATCGGTGGGAAACGGCACACGCCAGCCGAGCAGCGCGGCGCGAAGCCACGCGGTTGCAGGTGCGGTGAAAGCCACTAGGATGGTTTCAGAAAGTCTTCCAAGCCCAAGAAAAGACTCTGGGGGAAATGCAGCCGCCTTCATCAGCAGCAGAGCAGGGGCACCGTAAATCAAAGGCTGAGCTGAGAGCAAAGCTCGTGACGCTCAATTATCTCGGGCGTTCCAGAGATCGGTTCCGGAATGATGCTGCCATGAGCAATGCCATGAACACCGGATCGACCCCGTCTGCACCGGAAATCATTTTCTGGACATTGTTGATTCTGGTGAAGTGCCCTAGACGACTGAGATTCGGATGATTGTTCCGTTCCTCGGTTCCGAAATTGCTCAACCTGAAACGGGTGCATCCGACTGGAATCGATCTGCAAAGCAATTGTCAGCACCAGAACGAAACTTGGCGGCATGGTGGATTACTCTCAGCTATGAAACAATTTTGAGTATACAACGTTCTCGAGTTGTTGTTGAATGTGTAAGTTGTGTGTAGTTTTGTCGCAATACAAATGGGTGTGTTTCTGAACTTAACAAAATTAACCTATGCGTTGACTTGTCTGAAATTAGCGGGCTAGACAGCAGTGACGCAAGCGCTTTTGCATGTCGTACATATTAGTGAAGAAGCCCAGCATACACAAATGAAGAAAAACATAGAAATACGCAGCGATGTGCTCGAGCGAATTTAAAAAGGCGTTGTTCCTGCTGGCGATCTACGGCACACCAAAAAACGAAGCGATTTTGGCTTCGCCACGCGGCTCCAAGCCCCTCGACGCCATTGCTCCATATTTACCGAGAACCATCGTCGACAAAATTTGCGACTTATGTCCGACCTTACTTCGACTGTTGCGATGTCGTATACGATAAATTCACCACAAAGCATGACAGGCTTGCGACACGACCAGAAATACGACATCTGGTTATAAACATTCACTCCCTTCTACAACCAGGTTATGCAACGAGCTATCCGGCGCCATCAGGTAACTCATCTCAACCAAAATATTCAGGAACTATCTATGATTGCAAAAGAAACTAAGGTGTTCCGGGTGGTAACCGCACCAAAATGTATTGAGTTAGATACAAATGTGGCTAACACCTTCCTAGCAAAGTTATAATTGGTAATGTCGCAGCTAAATGCACACACCTACCTCATCCAAAATCAGGCTCACCGCACTGTCACTGGTCGCCTTAACGATCAAACCCATCTCGCTGCCACTGTGGTCACCGTAGTGATCAAACCCGCCGCATTGCCGGGGTCCGCGGCAGCTCAGCGGCAGGGTGTCCGCCTCTTAATCGCAATATTGTGGGTTCGCATCCCGCATTTCGAGATTATCGAGATTATCGAGCCCATCAGTGACCAATCGGCGTGAGGGATAGGCGACTCCATATGACCTAGCAGTTCAATGCATCGTAAAAGAGCCCAAAGATCTTCGCTTCATTGCCACTGTGGTCACCGCTGCCCACTATTCATATAATGCACACCATACATCCATCAGAAAAATACGCTTCATGCATCTTTTTGACGCGCTTTCAACCGTAGGATTCAACTACTCCTTCAGTCGTCCAGGCTCGATATGATCGTCCCGGATAATGGAATAAGGGTGAAAGAGGTTCGAAAGGCAATAACAGCTATTGAGTCACACACGTTTGGAATGAGAAGGTTGGGAACAAATTAATTAAAAGTACTTAGAAGACAATGGCACCCTTTACGAAGTGGAGTGTTCTGACTCCGTGGAGTCGGAGGTAGTGGCCGATACTTTCTTCGCTGACTGCAGCGGTCTCGGCCTTTCATGGAGGCTAATTTTGAGAATCATTTGAAGAGGGGAATTTGAGATTCTTAGGACCTTGTCGGCAAGCGGTGCCGAGACGAGGCGAGCTCATTGATCTTATGCACTAATTGTCTGTAGTATTTTTGTTTGTTTATGGTGCTTGTAATAAGTTGATGATGATGAGGCATGGAGAATGGTTGGAAACTGATAACTCACCAACCTGATGTTTTGGCTCGAAGTAGCCCAGCATAGCATTTCAACTTCCCAACAAATGATACTTCGCTTGCATACAATGACAATTTTTGGTCTTGTTCCAGATCTGGAAGCAAGCATGTCTCTATTCTCTTTCCAGTACATCCATATTTCAATGAATAATGTACCTTCAGGTGCCCAGCCAAAAATATAAACTGCGACGCCACAAGCTGAATGTCTGTTGCCTGCTGGCTTGTTACGGCGCATCGACCGCGTTGGTCACGTAGTTCCACCAGCTTGTCGTGCGATTGGTCACGGCCGAATCGTGGCTGGTAACACTCTGAGCTCACAACCTTCTCGGCTGAGAGACGAACATCCTACTTCTGAACCACTAACCTCCATACATAACAGATTTACGTGAAATGAATAGCTACTGGTAAAAATTATCGAAGACGTTAGAAAATATACACAGTTTTGAACCGCACATAAATGTTTTAGAAACATGGCTGTAAGGTTAATGCAACTGCATAACCACGGTGGAAATAAATCATAAAGCTTACCCAGCATCTGCAGTAAATCTCAAAAGTTCTTTTTTGCTTTCCGAACGTTTTTGTATATCTTTCAGGATTAGCTCATTGGTTAATTGATTATTTGGGCTTCGGGATGCATCAGATGCCACTGGTTATGCAGCCCCCATTAAGGATTAGCTCAGAAACATGCTAATCAAAGAGTGCATTGTGAAGATTACTTAGTTTGGAACCGCTCGTTGGCCCACGATCCCTTCACATAGGCTCGGGCCCTTTACGGAGGACCGCGGTCTTTTCCAGCATCTAGGGGTCCCTCTCCATCCGCTCAAGTACCCTCTTTACCTGCACGGAGCCTTCACCGTTAGGGTGTAGGCCTTCGTTCAAAAGATCTCTTCGTCAGATAGGGCCATTTCTAAGGCTTGGGATCCCTATGTCGGCCAAGGTATAGGCGTACACAAGGAGCCCTGGGCACGTGCCTTCTCATACCATCGGATACCATCGGAAGAGATCCATTTGAGAGGGAGAAAGGAAAAAATCGACAATACGACAATCGTGCGATGGCCAATTTCGATTTTTGAACTGGAACGAAATATTCAGTGTTACTTTTACTTTATTCAGTTCAGTGTTATAAACGAAATGCTCAGGATCTATGGGGGCCAGTAGGAACTAATGTGCTCCTGGAAACCAGATGGGCTCCTTCCCCATTTCGGAACTGCTAGTTCTAGTGAGCTGGATGGGCCCGGCCAGCTCGATATGTATGAGGAGGCAGGGGCCGGTTTGAAGGGGCCTCTGGACCGATTGAAAGACCCGGGCGGATGTAAACTATCCAAAATCGATGAAGAGTCCATGGCCAGTAAAGAGTCCCCGTGCCAACGGAGAGGGGCCTGAGGTGACTGAAGGACCACCTAAATCGCCTGAGAGGATCGTAGTCACCGAAAAAGTTTCCGTCCAATCGGAGAGGATCGCGAGCTAACATAAAAAGCAGCTGCTCTGACGGAAGGACCCAAGCCGATATGAAGGCCCCTGAACTGACACGGATCCTGAGGTCGTTGAAATGGCTCCTGGCCTGATGAAGAAGACCCGGCCAGCTGACAGGACTCCCAGAACCAACGAAGAGGAATTCTGGACCGACGGGAAGGCCCATGACTGTCAGAGAGGACCCAGAGCCATCGAAGTTGCCCGAAACTCGATGAAGCGCCCGTGGGCCATAAAATGGGCCCACGCAGATATAAAGGGCCTGGACTGACGGAGAAGCATCGGATCATTGGGAGGACCCCTAGCTTGACGGAGCGGGACTCAGCAAGTAAGGAGGACCCTGAGCCAACAACGGGGCTCCTGAGCAGTCAAGGGCCCCGTATCGCTTAAAGTGGGCCTAGTCTACTGCCTACTCCTAGCCTAGTCCCTGGCTCGGAGAACCTTCACATCGGCTCTGAGCCCTCTCCAGCCACTAGGGACCCTTTCAGTCTGCTCAATGACCACCTCCATCGGTTCAAGGACCCATTTCGGTAGTTCAGGGACCCTCTTTACTGATCGGGCCCTTGTCATCAGGACGGGGAACCTTTCAACGACATGGAGTCTCCTCCGCCGGCAGGGATGCCCTCCATGTTTTTCCGGACCGGGACTCTCGATGTCTGACCTTTGAAACTATCCATCGGCCCGGGACCATCTCCATCAGCCCGTGGCCCTTCATGTTTGCCCATGAACTCTCCAATTGTCGGCACTGAGCCCCTCTCCATTCCCTGCCTTCTTGAACGACGTATTTATTGTGCACTTCGTCGTTCCACAACTTGTCAAACGGGTTCCCTGGGTCCCTGAGGCGCCCGGGGTAACATGACTCCATGCCCCTGGATCCGCCACTGCCGGAGCCCGCAACTAATTTTGAGTGGTTAGTGGGTTATTTGGGCTTTAGGGCGCATCGATCAGAGTTGGTCATTCGCGCCCATAATTTTGACTGGATTGCGATGTTTGCGATAATGTCAGGTAGTCGAATTACTACATTGTTACTTGTTGTTCTTGTTGTACTTGTTGCAAGTTGTTCTGGTCTTCCTTTCTTACATTTTAACCAACAGGCAAGCATGTCACCAAGGGACAGTCGCTATCAACTCCCGTAACAGTAGTTACGCAACTTTTCACCGATGGCGCTAGTTGTCTCGCTGCCCGTCACCGAACCGCACCTTGCAGTGAACGGTGTCTACCCAGGTGGGAGATGCTGAAGTATTTAAATAGGACCTGTTTGTATAAATAACGCATTGTTGCTTAGATGCCAGATGAGGCTTCAGTGATGAGATAAGAACAAGGTAAATAACTAATACATATTCAAGCAAACAACTCCGTCTTCATAGTCGATGCGCCCCTAAACTCCAATAACCAACCAACTCCGTCTTCATCTGGGCTTCGTGAAGACCTGACGAAAAAATTAACTCCTTCAATTTAATTGTCGTCTTCGGTTGTTTTGCTAACGTACGAAGCAGAATGTTGCCATGCCTCAGGATGAGATCTGTACCTCAAACGAGTCGGCAGTACCACGCCAAAAAATCAAGGGAGCTGGGCATTTCCAATTCCGTGCTGTGTCAAAGCCGCTATCCCCAGTGATTGTACGTGTGGACGTGCAATGGGATTTGGTGTGGAAAGGACAGTAGCCCCTGCACATTTTCGCAAATTGTATCACTCATGCACGGTGTTGCATGGAGAGGAATTAATTAGTTTGATATCATATTCTCACAACATGTCTAACATACTCCGAGGTCGTTTATCCACCTCTGCATATGAGCAGTAAGTGGGATAACATCGTTGTAACTGCTGGCAAGCAGGACATGCTGCCTGGATTTAAAGGTACGCAATCCATTTGATTGAGACCATTTGCACATGAGGCACCTGAAGTTCTCCCGAAATTTTATCGGAACCTCAAAAAGACTGAAGCGATGTCACGAATGCAACGGCTATCGGGAAGTGGCGTTTCTGATACCGCGAGTATTTCTCAGTGAAGTGCAATTGTGGCTTCATAGCTCAAAAGGCAGACTTGACATGAAGACACAGGTTCACTGCACATGCATGCAACCGTTTTCGCACATTGTTACTATGACCATTGCAGTCGATGCGCCCTTTAGACCCAAATAACTAACATTGCTACACATGCAGCAGACCATCTAGTTTTTCCACGCGCTGGACCAAGTAGTTTGTTCCTAGGCCTACGGTGGGGTGATCTGACGGCGAGGACGAAAGGCATGTTTGCTTCGGTGAGTGTGCTCTGTAGTGTTGCCAGGCATTGACTGGTGTCTGGTGAGACGTTCAGTGTACAAGTTCAGTGTCGTCTGCATAAGTAACAATTTTAATCGGAAATCTATAGTCGATGCGCCCTAAAGCCCTAATAACCAACCAATCGGAAACCTGTTTGGAATCATTCAATTGAGATTACAAAATGAAGAGATGTTGCTTAGTATTAAGCCTGGCATGGGCAAGGCAGTGGCTGTTTTCATCTAAGAAAATATCGGAACTCATTGTTATTTTTAAGGTGCGTTTTAAGAGGTGGAAACTTAGATAGTAAGAGGTCCTTGGATATCTAGTATGTGTGTGAATGTTGTAGTTGTGCCGTGATGCTGCTTGCATTGTATGTGCACTTGGGGCCTTTGCAACCATTCCTTGGATATCGGTACCGATTAATAGCAGGTTGTCTATATAGGTTCTACCAGGGAGGAATACAGATTGGAAAGATCCAATGGTCTGGCTGGTTTGGATGTTATGGGGAACGAGGCGGCCCGCTGGGGGCTGGTGCAAACTGAAGGAATGTCGACATCGGTTAACTAGGGCCGCAGCGTATCGGGGACGAGTAGTCTGGGGGTAAGTTGCTCGTCTCACAATCGAAAGGATGTGGGTTGGAGTCTCACCTGTCGCTACTCTTCGCCCGCCACCAATCGGCGTGAGAGATTGGGCGACGCTACACGACTCAACAGTCGATATGTCGTAAAACCAATAACCAACAGCATACGCCACATGTAGCACAAACAGGGAACTTCGTGGAAACACGCGCCCAGTAGAGAACTGCATGCCTGTGTGGTCGGCGGGCGGGTACGCTGTACTGTGTGACTGTCAGGCTCGTGCGTCTGTTTTGAGTTGGTCATACCCGAGCTGAGAGCGGCGCGTAATGGATGTGTGAATTTTTGTGAAAGTGTAGTCAGTCATCTGGCCTATCCGGGAATGCACTATTTGCATGGGTGGGCAAAGCGTAGCGCGTGTCGTGCGCTCAATATTCGCGCGACACCAAAAATTATACATACATGGGGCTGTGGTGTTGTTGACGAAAAACGCGACCGTCATATATTAACGTCCGACTCGGCTTACATCACAATGATGAGGGAACGAGGATGTGTGACATCATCTGAAAACTCACGGTGTTGGCAACCTTTTGTATACAATTTCAGTGCGATTTGGTCAACAAGCTGCACGAGAGGGAAGCCGATGTTATGGGATAATGGAATGCGCCTAAGTCCTCTGTGGACAATTGGCTTAGCGTGTGGGGCGGAAATTTTAACGTCCGAATATGAACAATTTTCGTGCGCCAAATCGGCTCGTTTTCAGCCGGCATAGCTCGCGAACAAATGGACCGATCGACACCAAACTGACACCGCGATGTAACCGAGACAACCTCCAAGCTCGGCAGCGCAAGCATGTTTGCCACACATGGTGCTTGCACTCAGGGGAAAGGTGTAAAAAAAGGCGACCGTTTTCATCGTTTTTTTTCAAGATTGGATCGGGTGCTGAAAAACGACTAAAGATGACACGTCGCTTCCTGCATTGCCCGGTTCTATGTACCGGCTACACTTTTCCCATTGACCATCGGCACCTGCCGTGCACCAATAATTAGCCACCACGACGAGAGTGGTAAATGTCGTAACCTGTAAAACAGGCTCTGATTGGCAACCAATCAACGTCCATGTCGGGCCCCACTGTGGATGAAATGTGAGAGACACACATAGTTCAGGCTATTGTGATTTCAAAGGTACCTTTGCATTTTCCCCGTCGAAAATAATTTTCCTGCAATCAATGCTGCACTGAAGCATTTCCGAACATCATTTTCGGCCTACATAGCCGGCTCATTGCAGAGATGGATGCCTATGTTTGTTTGAGCCAACTTCATCGATTGAAAACTTTCAGTGCGCACTTGCTGCAAACCAGTCAAGCTACCGTAATAAGAATTTTATAGGTTAGTGTAGATTAGTCAATTTTGAGTTAACTTTGTTCACACTCGCTTTGGATCCTTGTAGCATGGCTCAATTTTGAACACACAAACATTCTGGGGGATGGTGTTCATTTAATGGTATAAACAAGTGCATCCCGGTGCAGCATTCACTAGGCACACTAGGTACCAATGCCATCTAGCGATTATAGTACAAATAGATGTGTTCCGGTGCAGCATTCACTAGGCGCACTTGTACCAGTGCCATCTAGCGATTATAGTACAAATAGATGTGTTCCGGTGCAGCGTTTACGAGACGCACTTGCACTATTACCATCTGGTGACAATAGCTAACTAGATGCTCGCCGGTGCAGCATCAATACGCGCACTCGCACCAGTGCCATCTATCGATTATTGAATATTGCAATTATAATTCAAAGTGACTAAGTCACGATAAATATAGTTCGGATATTGAATACATGGCGGTCGGTTTCCAAAAGTTGTCGATAAATGTTTGTCTGTGTGTCTGTGTATCTGTATGTGCCGCTTGGACGCATGTTATGCCAAAACGGCCAGACACATTTCACTCAATCTTTCGCATGTGATAGGCCGTTTCGGCAGACAGATTATGACAGTGGTTTCGGGTTGCGCGGCTGAAGTGGGAACGTGTAACGCGCCATCAACTGGGGTCATGTCGACACCGGTTAGCCAGAGCCACAGCACATACCACAAGTGGCACGAATATAAAACTTAGTGGAAACACTCGCCCGATAGGAAACTGCGTGTTTGTGTGATCGGCGGCCGGGTGTGTTGCGCTGTGACCATCAAGCACGTGCATCTGTTTTTAGTGGGGCACCTCCGACCAGAGAACAGCTCATACGGCAGCTGTACAATTTGATGAGCACCAGTCATCGGGGGTATCCCAGCATGTACAATATGTATGGATTGTCAAAACGTACCGTGTGCCAAGCGCTCACGATTCGCGCAACAATTCCGCTGCTGTTTAGCGTGGGGCTGGGGCCTCTTCGGACGAAAAACGCAACCGCCGTATATTGGCGCCAGGTTCGGCTCACATCGTACGGAACGAAGGGGAGGGGGGGGGGAGAGGAGTGACACCACGTGAAAGCCCACAATGTTGACTACTCTTTTGGCACCATTTGCGTGGTCCGGTCAATGTGTTGCACGTGAGCGATACGGGTGTAATGGGTGAACGGGCTGCGCCGAATCCTCTGTCGCTAAACCAAATTGGTTCAGCAAGTGAAACGTGAATTTTAAAGCCTGAATATGACAAATTTTGGCTATGTTAGGTTAGGTCTGGCTAGGCCAGTCTAGGCCAAGTCAATGTAGATTATCAAATTTCTAGCTACTTCAATCCAAGTCCCCAGGGGTGGTAAACTGCACGGTCTGTGCTGAAACTATACATTGGAGTACCTTTATGGTTTTGCACACCCCAACGTGGTAGTGGATTCGATGTCATCCAGTCCAAAGGATCTAGTGTAGTAATTGTTCGCGAAATTGTTGATTATTGTTTGTGGATTTGTAATGGCGTTGTGGATAAACCTATGAGGTAGTGGCTGTAGTGCGATCTGCAAGATGGAGTATAGACTGTAAGGCAGTAAGCGCATGCTGTCGGTTTGCTGTAGGGTTTGTAAGGTAGAGGCTGTAGTGTGATCTGCAAGGTGATGGTTGTAGTGTGGTCTGTAAGGTGTAGTATAGTCTGTAAGGTAGTGGCTGCAATGTGGTCTGCATGGTGTAGTTTTTAGTCTATGATGTGGTGGCTGTAGTGTGGTGTGTAAAGAGTAGTGCAGTCTGAGTAGTGCAGTGCAGTCAGTAGGTAAAAGCTGCCAGTTGGCTTTAGGGCGATCCATACGTCAGTAGGTGAATGCTGTCGGTTGTCTGTAGTCGGTTTATAAGGTATGCTCGGTAGGGTGTAGCGTAATCTGTAAGTCAGCAGATGAATGATGTCGGTTGGCGGTCTGTAAGTATTTGAGTGAAGCTGGTCAAAACCGTTTTTGAAGGTTCTGTTGTCCAAAAGGGACTATGGTTGGATGAATCATCGGAAATGCATGGAGAGATGGAATTGAAAATTTAGTGGGATAACTGTTTGGCTGTGTCCGAAGAGACCTTTTCTCAAGGAACCGAACGTCTGCATGATATGTCTATGTTGAGAGCATCGAGAACAACCATAGGCGCAACAAATCCGGTTAAAACAACTTGGAGCTTCTTCAGCCGACTTGGAGATTGCTGCATCTCGCACAAAAGGCGACGGTGGCGCCGCCACATCACGTGTATCAGCCATTACGATGATCGTTTGGGTTTTGAAGGGGCTGCAGAACACGGGCTATTTATTGGTTTGGAACATTTGAAATGTTGCTTGTGGAACTGGCAATCTACTTTGAACTTCTTAATCATAACATTGTTGAACAAAAGCAGCATTTTCCGCAGGATTCCATAATTCCGTGTAGCGCACAATCTCTCTCCCTCCCTCTCCCTCCCTCTCCCTCCCTCTCTCTCTCTCTCTCTCTCTGTCCCCCTCTCTATCTCCCTCTCTCTCTTTCTCTATCTCTCTCTCTCTATCTTCTCTCTCTCTTAATCATAACATTGTTGAACAAAAGCGGCATTTTCCACAGGATTCCATAATTCCGTGTAGCGCACAATCTCCCTCCCTCCCTCTCCCTCCCTCCCTCTCTCTCTCTATCCCCCTCTCTCTCTCCCTCTATATCTCTCTCTCTTTCTCCCGTCAGCCAGAACTGATGGTTTCCAAGCTCATAGCGCTGATCCTTATTTATTCTTCTTCACATAGTCTCATGCGTTTTCCCTACCTCTCGGTCCAATCCAAACGTACACCAGGTCGTGACGTACCTCAGGTAACTTGCTCTGAGAGAGTGTGAGATGAGGAACACAGTCGCCCCACCGTTCGGCGCTCACTCCCACTGACACCAGTGATGGATTAAGCTGAGTAGTGTATATGCATATACATATATACACACACACACATATATATATATATATATATATATATATATATATATATATATATATATATATATAGTCTATGCATATACACTACTCAGTTTAATCCATATATATATATATATATATATATATATATATATATATATATATATATGTATATATTGACAAACAAGATGGGTAAACACCTGGCACAATAAGGCATTCGGCGCCGGCTGATTAATGCGAGACCTGATACCAATGTCCAAGAGTCCGGTTAGAACATAAAGACATAAAGACATAAAGACATAAAAGATTAGTGCAACTATGAGCCACAAGGGCCCTTCTTGGTTGCACTCTGTACACTGAACCAGTTGCCCACCAAATGTGTCAATCAGCCCTCCCTGTAATACTGAAAAGCAAGCCCTCTATTCTTATAATGATTGTCTATGCTGTTTTTAAAGATGTTCAATGTGCTGCTACTGACAATGTTTTCTGGCAGCTGGTTCCAGTGTTCTACTACCCTGTTGGTGAAGACAGTTTGCCTTAACCTTGTTCTGCTGTGGTTAACTTTAATTTTGAATTTATGACCTCTCTAAGAACAAGATAACCCTATCGCATAGAAGCCGAAAACTAGCAACAGAAAACCTATTGCGGGAAATTATGGAATGTTATCACATATCCAATGAAGACATGAATGTTGTTAGCTTAAATATATTATGATTGCCTAGATCTACGGACACAATTGCTTCTTTCTGTTATCCGCTATGTTCAGACAGTTTAATATGGAGGGTATTTATAAGGATGAGGTCCGTAATGTTGCGCATTTTTAACACCTTCGTACTACCTAAACATGAGGCGTGAATGTTAGTGGGGGAAATAAGTAGAAAATTTGGAGACAGGAGAAGGACTAGCAACATGCCCGACCAGCTGTGCCAAGCACCTATCTTGCATGGACCAGTGCCAGTCCTCAACAAACCTGTGCAGGCTTCATGGGGATCCTGCAGCTCCGAGACAAGCCTCACAATTTCTAGCAAATATCGCCGGCCTTCGGAACTGTCATTTGCGCGTAGATGGCTCTGTTCATCCTCAGTGTTCCTTTCGAGACTCAGGAACATTTTCGGTTCGCTCTAGCTCTCGGGGACCATCCCGAGTCTTCGACAGCTTTTGTTTTGGTATAAAAAATAGTCTAGCTCTGAAACTGACTCTCAGCTTTCCTCACAACCACCACAATCCTTAGAGACTCTTTGGATTCCATATATTTGGGTATATTCGGGTTATACATCATCTTCTTCCCATGGGGACGACATTCAAGCCTCTTGAGCAAACCCGTCCAGTTCTGTCTTAACCTTCAGTGACCATTTTCAATCGTCAGGTTTCCTCTCCAGCTGTTGGGGACCATTTTCAGTTCTTGACAGTCTTTCTAGCTTCAATGCGGTGCAAGCTTCACATCTTGATGAAGATTCCTGGCGCCTATGACGTTTCATAACCATC
This sequence comes from Imbricaverruca yamaguchii, assembly GCA_034440575.1. Lineage (NCBI taxonomy): Eukaryota > Metazoa > Arthropoda > Thecostraca > Neoverrucidae > Imbricaverruca > Imbricaverruca yamaguchii. Next base: position 120,724 of record JAOTOL010001482.1, on the reverse strand, counting down.
TACCCTGCTCATGTAGATAGCGCTGCTGATAGCCGGAACGGGCCGCCGCCAGCTGAGTTAGTTATTAGGGCTTTAGGGCGCATCGGCCGCCAGCTGACGCCAGCGCGCGGCAGTGGTCTGTCTAGCGAACATTATAGGTCAATGCATCACAGACAAACAACAAGCGGATGTCAGGCTTAAGTGCTGTAAACCATCTGCTATATATCCGAAGCTTATGTCTTGCTGTGACTCGAGCCCCTCCATCTTCGTGCATTCATAATCATGGCTTATTCTGGACGACCGCAAGACAAATAACGGCATCAATGACGTGTCAGGGCTACATCAGCCGACTGTCCCGCCGAATGGGCGCTCGTTTGCGGCCGAAGATCGCCATTAATTGTCGCCGGTTCTGGCGCCATGCCCAGCGGCGAACCTTTTGCGACAGCACGCTCGAGGCGACACCGTGAGACCCAGCTGACCCAGACGGGCGGCGGGTGACCCAGACAGGCGACCCAGACGGGTGGCGGGTGGGCCGCGTGGTGGGCGCACCTGTCTGGCCGGCGGAGGACGCCGGTGGCGTGTTCCGCCGCTGTCCCTCGGCAGCCGCCGGCCGCCGGCGAGCGACCATCAGCGGGGTTGGCCGGCTGCCCGTGGACGGGCCTGGCGCTGGCGCTGTCACGACTCCGCGGCCGCCCACGACAGTGCCGGCCGCCGCCGCGCCGCAGTTGTCCTCGGCCATCCGGCGCGGTCACCTGCCGCGGAACACAGGTGAGGGACCATTGCGGACACAGATGAGGGACCATTGCAGGGCACACAGGTGAGGGACCATTGCAGGGCACATGTGAGGAACCATTGCAGGGCACATGTGAGGGACCATTGCGGACACAGGTGAAGAACCATTGTATGGCATAGGTGAGGGACTATTCCATGACATAGGTGAAGATGGACCATTGCAGGACACAGGTGAGGGACCATTGGAGGATACAGGTGAATAACCATTGTATGGCATAGGTGAGGGACCATTGCATGTCACAGGTGAAGGACCATTGCATGACACATATGGGTGATCATAACATGACACATGGGAAGGACCATTGTATGACACAGATGAGGAACCATTGCAGGACACATACGAGGGACCATTGCAGGACACACGCTGGGGACCCTTGCAGGACACAAATGACGGACCATTGCAGGATACTGGTACAGGGACATTGCAGGACACATGTGATGGACCATTGCCTGACGCAGGTAAGGGACCATTTCAGGACACAGATGAGGGACCACTGCAGGACACATGCGAGAGACCATTGCAGGGCACAGATGAACAACCATTGCATGACACAGGTGAGGGACCATTGCAGGTCACATGTGAGGTATCATTGCAGGACACATGTGAGGGACAATTACAGAACACAACTGATACAACATTGATGCACTGATGCAGGGCCATTGGAGAGCAGACGTGAGGGACCATTACCGGACGCATGCAAGGGACCATTGCAGGACGCAGGTGGTGGATCATTGCAGAATAAAGGTGAGGAACCATTGCTGACCAGTCGGCGATCACTGTCGACCTGACCGTCCGGATGACTGGTTTGACGTCGGCGACCTCTGACACGATCGTGCCGGCGCGGCGGGGTTATGCAGGAGGGTGGCCCGCCTCACCACGCTGTACTGGCGGGGCATTCGTCAAGTATCTGTCGGGAATCTGACGCTGGTAGTGGATGATCTTGGCCTTACAAGGAATGGTAAATAGGAGAGTACATCCAGGGTCGGGCGTAAAAACACATCAAACCGCATCACAACTCTCTAAAGTCCTGGAAATACGACGGGGAGTTTGGCATTGGCTCCCGTGCAAACGCGAGGGTATCCTTGGTCTCGTCAAGTTCTCTAAAACCATTAAAATTTAGAGTAGGCGTAGTTTCCGTGTTCGTGGTATGAAGGCTATGGTACCATAGTGCACTTTCATGACAGATACTATCATTGCGGGATAATTAAATGGTAGGTTCCCGAGACCACAGTTAAGCGGCATTCGCTCTTGGTACAAGCGAATCCGGATCTATCGAAAAGTGGCCTCTGCGCATGCTTTCTTCATGATGAGTATCATCCCTGCATTTGCATTTTAGCAAAGTATGTTTTCACAGCTATGATGAACTGATGGAAGGTCATAGTCAGGCTGTCGGAGGCATGGTTAGATCATAATTCCTGACAATAGGAGACGCTAGCAACACGTCACAACCAGTCCTTCAAGGAGAGGCTATTATTTCATGTTGGCAATCCAGGTTTGGAAGCGCTAATGGAATCGCAACAATCTCCCGTGCTGGGAAAGGTGACACAATGCGTACCCGGGTGAGGTTGACAGCTGGTCACATGTTGGCAGAATAATTGCATGGCAACTAGCGAAGGTGACACTACTACCACTAATAATAATGATACGATGAACGAAAGTAACAATAATAACATTATTTCTAATGATGTTAATGGTATTAATAATATTAATAATCATAATAATAATAATCGTCATCATCATCATACTCCTTATACAAATATTTATTGTTATTCTTCTAATAATGCTCCTAATAATGATTTCAACCATAATACTACTAATAATACAAAAGTAAGAATAGTCATAATAATCAGCACCGCCGCAACACCCGCAACGATAATCATTCCGCGAAAATAATTGTAGCACATGCTATTGTTTCTTTTTCATCATAACCAACAAAATTAATGCTACTATTATTATGAAGTAATGCCCCTAACAGAGACGTGATCAAACCTCAACATTCTCACAGTATACTACCAGATAGTTATATACTACACGAGGATCCATTTCAACGATGCACGGCTCCTTGGATGCCGTATGGCAAGTAGCACTGCGCAACCAAATTTCCCCGGTCATGCACGGGGCAGACTGAAGACACATCTCTCTGACTGTCTGACGATCGGCCTCGGGATGGGACAGGGCGGGACGAAGGCCGGGGGGGGGGGGCTGACACCGCACATTCCCCGAAACGTCGCCGTGACAAATCGCCGTTGAATTGGCCCTGCCGACGGTGTCCGTACCTGTCACCGGTGTCGGACACGAACATGACCGACGGTGGGCCGCTGCCAGACACCACACGTCGCGTCCCGCCAGCCGCACGGCCGCCACAAGCGCCACACTGCCGGCGGGCTCTGAGACGCACTGCGAGCACCGATGACAACAGAATAGCTTTCAGTGAACGGAGCTCTATATAACACAGATGGACGTTTGTTGACATATCAAATCCCATATCAAATAGCTTTCATCGAACGCAGCTCTATATGTAACACAGCTGTACTTGTGCTCACATGTCATATCCTTCCCACGGTAGCCTGGCTGGCGTGGCAGCACGTGCGCCCATATAATTTTCAACCGGTGAATTTTTCTGTGACAAACTCGGAGATTGGTGACAAATTTCGAAGTCGCTTTCACGAGGGCCATTTCATTAGTCACAAAAATGCTGCACTGTAATGGCTAAATTGGCGCGAGTGCAAACCAAAAATGAACTGGTGTCGATCACAATCGCTCCACACCTATGTCGCTAAGCGACACGCCAGCAGATGATGCCATTGTTAAACCTCACTCGGTAGGCATTATGACAACATTCATGAAACGAAATCTATCCCAGATAGCAAGCGATGCTAGGTTGTGCCGAAATCTTCCTGAAATAGCATGACCAGACGTGTGAAATCGAATGCACAATTTGTTGTGCTTAGCCTGTGCTTGAGTTATGTTCACATGTTTAGAAGTTCATGGCTGAGTTATGTACACGTGAATAAAACACGCGTGCAGCCACATTGATTTGCTATTTGGATGACGGAACTCGCCTAAACAAACCACCAGACCAAGTTCTAATCCAAATTCAATACATTGGAACAAGTAAAGATGCTCAGCCGGGCAGCTCGCCGAGCTTCGATTGCGTCTTTTAACATGGAGCTACCAGTGAACCTAAGAAAGAAATTAGCGCTCAGAAGGGTCTGCATGCATGTCAAATCAGTGCGAAAATTTATCGGAAACTGAAAGTATTGTAATAAAATTGAAAATTACAGCGCAATTCAGAGTCATTCCAAAACTTTGACGGACATTCCGACCCATATTGGGCACTAAAAATAATTCGACAAATCCCTGTCCGTTGTCGCTGATACAGCGACAGTGTGATTGACTTGCTTTCAGATAGAAGCCAACATGGGACAAAATGACTGGCGAGTACAACCTGATAACACAGTCCAGGTCGTCAATCCGAAATCACCGAAACAGAATGTGAGTATTCTGAGCACGATGTTGCAGCTGGATTCTTGCAGTCTTAATGTGTGAATACATGTCTCAACTCGTGCTAGCTATTTATTCATTAAAGGAATGTGTTCAGCCGATCTTACGCTGCATGACTCACTGATCAATATTACCATCGTCTGTGCAATTTGGATCCAAAATATGCGAAGGTGACTCACCGGTGTCGTGTTTAACCTGCTCTGTTCGCCCTGCTTCTTCCTTGGCGCTCCTCCTTCACTTCACAAGGTAAAGACCCCGTTGATGGCGCTGCACGAACGAGGGCAGGAGGCGAACTATAGGACTTCCGTGCTACGAGCACAAGGTCTGGCAGGGCACCATCTAAGGATGATAGATATTTGCGAACATCTTGGTCTTATCGCACGCAGCTAGAGGGAGTTGGATATGTTCAGTGTTTGTACAACTACGACGGGTAGACAACATTGTGGGCCAACAATGTCAGGAGCAAGTAGAGAAGGCCGAATGGAGTGGGGAGAAAGCGAACAACGCTGGGCGTGATTAAGTAACAGGGTAGCATGTATGATCAGTGAGTGCTGCAGAAACTTGTAAGTTCGTCAGTAGAAAGTATTCAGAATTCCATAACAGTATTTGATAAGCAAATATTGGTCAGAATATTATAATAAAGGCAATGTAAAGTTTGGTGCGTATGGGCAAGAAAACAAAGTTGATGAATAAAGAAAATAATGGAATAACATTTTGTGACAGAAGGCGCTGCCATCTGTCGATCCCAATTTTCGGCTCCGTTTCCGCGCGCGCAATCCTTCAGATAAATTCCTTGCTTCGCCATTTACGTATCACCGAGTATGCTCCAGCCCACGAGGAGCTTGTATCATCCGCAGGCTTGACAGGGGCGGGGAGTCAGGGTGTCTCTCGCCACCCTCTTGACGACCAATGATTTATCCTGCCTCCGTACGAACTTTGCGAATTTGTATTACGTGCACAATGATCGTAGACGGGGATCCCTTCACCCCTCGCACTGCTGGCTGATGTTGGTCCATGATAAAAGTGAGGGAAAAAGTTTGCATGTAGGCAGTTTCAGGGCAAGGCTCGATTTTTACACGTTAGTGGAGTCTGCTTATCATAGTAAAATGCTTGCCACTCATTTACTTCCAAAGGAACCAATGTCCTCGATCCAGTGCATTGTTATTTTAGTTTTTATGTGCTTTTATATATATAGCTATGATTCCATAATAATGCGTTCCGAAATATTGCATATTGCTGATAGAACATGGACTAGGGCATACGAGGCCAGCGTCATTATGAATGGGTTTAACTTTGAGTGACGATATCGCCGAGTACGGCTGGGAATGCAACTAATGCAACAGCATCAGTGAACTGGTACGGTGCGAACATCTTGCCTTGAGGGCTAAATGACCTTGTAGTCGGCGCGCCCTTAAGCCCAAATAATCTTGCCTTGAGGACATCCTTCGTGGATAAACTCAATGTCGTGTCATTGCTATCTGGGGAGAACGACTTAGTCAAATTTTGTGTGCACACAGAAAATTACAATGGGGATGGATTGTCGAAATTCGTCAAATTTGCATTATAGCGGTGCATTTCTTCTGAAGGCATTTTTGGTATTCAGAGGATGTTCTTGCTCTGCGAAGGTGCCTCACACTGAGACGAGTCAGACTTCCACTTATGGGAAGGCGAGACTGTGCTGAAGCAGCAAAATCTGCATGACGTAGATTAGACTTCGAGTTGGAGCTTTATCTGACAACGGTGCCCGTAGATTCAACAAAATCCTTAAACAAAGTCTTGCTCTGGAAGAGTTAGTTTCAGCTGTAGCTGGGTGTCGTTTGCTGCTCACGTCATCGCAGGGGGGCTACACAATTGGCTCCACCTACCAGTGTCAGACACCAGCCGCAGCTCGGCAGACGCTGAACCGTCCTACGAAGGGCACTACGCAGCTAACTCATCTACCACGCCAGCATACTGATAGTGGCCGTAGCCGCCTCTTTAGTCATCTCGATGTTACACAGTGTATGCTGTTATTTCGCACCATGCCAATGTCCGGCAATCCCGAGTATTGGTATTCTAGAACGGTTTGTCGCTTTTATGCATATGTGTATACATGTATATCTTATTCCATCAATTATGACGCCATAAGTATTATGCATTGGTCACATGAGGTGGACCGGAGCCTGCGAGCTTGTGTGAATTGTGATATCACTTAATCGACCCGAGTCGCCGACTTAAGGAGTCCCCACAGCGTCGACACCACCGATGTTCGACCCCGGCCACCACCGACACACCTCATCAGTGCAAATAGACCGCAGGCGGCTGCAGAAATAATCCCCAGTCTTGTCACGCATTTGCAAGGAAAACGATAATTTGCAGGAAATACCCTGGGCTACGTCTCGGGCCTCCCCGTTCTCTTGAATCCGCCTTTACGTCGATTCGCAGCCGGAACGTCATCGGTTGGCAGCCGGAATGCCGTCGGTTCGCAGCCGTAACACTGTCGGTTCGCAGCCGTAACGCTGTCGGTTCGCAGCCGGAACGCCGTCGGTTCGCAGCCGTAACACTGTCAGTTCGCAGCCGTAACGCTGTCGGTTCGCAGCCGTAACACTGTCGGTTTTCAGCCGGAACGCCGTCGGTTGGCAGCCGTAACGCTGTCGGTTCGCAGCCGTAACACTGTCGGTTCGCAGCCGTAACGCTGTCGGTTCTCAGCCGGAACGCCGTCGGTTCGCAGCCGGAACGCCGTTGGTTCGCAGCCGGAACGCTGTCGGTTCGCAGCCGTAACGCGGTCGGTTCGCAGCCGTAACGCCGTCGGTTCGCAGCCGTAATGTATCCATGGCCTGCCCTCGTTGGTCAGCAGTCGTAACCCAGAATTGGGTCACTATAAATTTGCCTGTCTGATAAATTGTGGCATCGTAGAAAGCTTTCCGTACATTGACCATTCGAGGACTGAAATGGATAGGCGAACGACAAATCGATGCCACTTAAGTGTTCCGACACGAAGCTAACAACCGTTAATCCTCACCATTGGATTGGCAACGCCCTTGAAAAATATCATCTGAATCGTTCGGCAGTTCATTTTTAGCATAATCAATGGGTTATCTTTACACCACTTTGTTTTGTTTGGTTTTCTAAATAATCCTGATTATGTCACGTCACAAAGCTCTCAGGGAACAGAGAACGCATCCAACCTTTTCTCATAGACATTGCGGATGCTCACAGTTAATGAGTCATGCATAGTGACTCAAATGTGTGCTATTCTGTCTGCTACGCTTATTTATAGCTACTTTAACATGTTCACACAGGTTGCTGGCCATTCAAAAGCTATTCTGAGTCATCGACATCAGATTAATTATAATACCTTCTTAGGTATGGGGTATTAAGGTTGATGTAGGTCAAAAACGTCATATTTGCATATATTGTCCCTCTCGTGCGCTTAAGGCGATGGTTTGTGGCGATGGTTTGGGAGAGGCTCGTCCCTAAGATATTCGTTAAATTTATCACGTCGCATCTGCAGAAACCATACCTTTTGGTTTCTCCGATGTAAAACTGATTAGGACTCACTGGCTCCTTGGAAACCTGACCTCTACGGGCGACACTGGCGCCAAATGGACATGATCAGTTCCCTAAGCTTGCACCGACAGAGTACGAGTTCGAGCAGTGTTATGAAAAACTGCTTTTGTCTCACCGGCATCTGCTCCGGTTTTCTTACACTCTTTCTCCTCTTATTACTCTCTTGGTATGCATCGTAGCAGTTTCGCACTCCTTTGGCCACAGTGTCTGGTGACACAATCGAGATACCATCACCTCGCCACATTTCCATCACTTCCTCACTGACCGGTCGGAACACGAGAGCGAACAAATCTTCACTCGAGAGCTTTCGATCTGGATCAGGCAAAACAGTGAACGAAATCACTGGGGTTCAGAACACATACTCGTCACTAGAGTGACATACAGGAAAACAATCTAGACCATCTCAGGAAACCAGTTGCACTCATATCAGATACTTCCTAAATATGACGGATGGATGCGTATGAAAAAGCTTAATTCATGCGGTATTTGGATGATCACCAACATTTTCGCAATGAGTTAAATGCTGTGTTGGTCTTCCCTCCAAATTAATGTGTGCTTACCCTTTTGATATTTGTGAAGGTAATTATTCAGAACGAATAATAAGCTGAGCCTTTCAGTGTAGTGTTCAGCACACTGTTTGTTCGATAGTCCCTTTTTCTGATTTTTCATTATTCAAAGTTCCTGTGCATCTATATTGTGCGTTTATCATGCTACACTTGTCATGACCACCGGAAAACGTCAGTGAAAACTTCCACCTCTTCTTCTACGTATAAATATTGCGGTGTCTTTTTGCAGCTTTTGTACCTTTAGTTGCTTCCAAATACTTTTCGTTTCCGAAAAATTACTCCATTACTGACCAGTGAGAAACTCTATTCTTGTTCTCATGAAGCCCCCGGGGGAATTTGTGACATCCCACTAGTTTCTTTTGTATGCGCGTTGCCATCACGACCCTGGGGTGTTGCGGACGCATATCCAGCTCGAGATTATGTAGCAAGTCAAATTATATTTTTATTTTCCAAAGAAAGGCTGCCTGAAGTGTGATTTGACCTAACACAACAAAAACCGGTGACCAGGGTAGATATTGAAATACAACATTGGAAGCGTTCGGTGATGCAGGAACTTGCCAGTTGAAAGTGAATTGGAGGAACTGGCGAGTAGCGCCCTTTGTTAAAATACGCTTTCAATGGAGGGTCCAACCGAACCCTGCAGATGCCAGGACGCGAGCAAAGATGGCGATTTTCGCCTATGCTCGTGACTTGGGCTGCTTCGGTATAATTTTGCCCGACACTAGCCCTTGACAAACAGAAAAGGTTCCGAGCACATCTATGTTCAGAACTATTTAAAGATAGGCAACACTGAATGCAGATACTTCGACAGCTATATGCTGAAAAGTCCACATGCACAAAAAACATCAATTTTTACCTTCAATTCAACGAAAATCCTCATGCCGTCCCTTGCACCCACACCAAGATGGCCCATCCACCAGTATCCAACCAGTGGGAGACCGAAGTCTTCTCATCCCTGTCCCCGCCCTTAGTAACCAGCCGGTGGGGACCGAGCCTGCATTGCCCTGTTACCAGCCATAGCAGCACCGGACTCACCTCCCTGTCTGCCAGCTAGTGGGGACCGAACCGAGCCCCCACCCCGGTTACCAGCTATAGCAGCACCGGACTCACCCCCCCGTTTGCCAGCCGGTGGGACAGAACCGACACCCCCTGCTACCAGCCATATCAGCACCGAACTCACCCCCCTCCGCCCCCCGTTTGCCAGTCGGTGGGGGCAGAACCGGCGCTCCGCCAGCTGCCGGCCGGCTCCGGCACGCTTTCCGGTTGTGCCGCAGGGTGCGGCCGGCGACGCCGACGAGCCGCGGCAGAACTACCGCGGCGTGCTCATCGCGTGGCTCATCATCTTCGCGGTGCTGCTGGCTGTGGTCGTCAGTGTGGCCATCATCGGCGTGCGAGACCCGCGCTCCGTGCGCATCGGCCGCCGGCTGACGGCACAGGACGCCCTCCAACACCGGTTCCGGCCGACATCCTTCTTCGCCGCGTGGCGAGGTCAGGGGTGTGGGTGAGGTCAGGTGTGGGTGAGGTCAAGGTGTGGGTGAGGTTAGGGTGGGGGTGAGGTCACGGAGTGGATGAGGGCAGGGGTGTGGGTGAGGTCAGGGTGTGGGTGAGGTTAAGGTGGGGTGAGATCAGGGAGTGGATGAGGGCAGGGTGAGGTTAGGGTGGGGGTGAGGTCGTTAGGGAGTGGATGAGGGCAGGGGAGTGGATGAGGGCAGAGGTGTGGGTGAGGGCAGGAGTATGTGTGAAGTCAGGGGTGTGGGTGAGGTCAGATGTCTAGGTGAGGTCAGGATGTAGGTGAAGTCTGGGTGGGGTCGGGACGGCATCAGCACGGGGCCAGAACAGGCTATGGCGGGGCAAGAAGAAAGGCAGGCAACTATCCGAGAAGAGCAGGCAGCAATCAAAATGCAGTCCGAGCGCACTCGTATGACGTCATTATGGGGTGGAAGCAGTGGCTATATGTGTTTTTTCCTCGATGTTACGGCTGCCTTGACTTGTACAGTGTGAGGAAGGAACACAGTTGTGCAACCACGAATCAAACCACGATCAAACGTTGCAAAACACTAAGCTTTGGTAAACATCATGATAGGAATCTCGCACGATACTCACAAAGCTAAGCATCGGAAAATCGATTTGAAGTCATTTCCTCTGGAGACAATTTTTCAACCAGTCGACAAATTATTATGGCAGTAGCATTTTGATAGCTCATCCTAATTTTTTTTATGCTTCGGCTATTTCCAGGACATTTGCTTGGCACTGCAATTTAAGTTGGAAAAGAGTTTCAACTTGTAGCGGAATAATATCAAAACGCTTCTGTAAAGTTTTCAATATACTGAAGTGTAAGTGTACGTTTGCCCCGTCTCAAGGTCTCATTCATCAGCATATGATATAACCGGCGAAATTATTCCGATATTGTCAGTCCACTTGTTTTCGTCCTGAAACACGAATAAATATATTGTTTCAAGCCATTGAATGTTATCAGATTGCAGGGTATCTTTATTCACCGCAGGTTAGATCAAGCAATTGCTTGATGCGGCTCTCCAGATGCTTTCGGAGTTCAATATTTGTCGATATTTTGAAAATTAACGTCATAGCGTCGAATATTCAGCACGAATACAACAAAGTGGACAGCAATGCATTATCAAAACAAATCATTTTTAAGATAAAAACGCGCTTGTTACGTTTTTAAGCACGGAATGGGCTGTATTCGTGGAATGGTCAGGTCAAATGAACTTATATTGCGTAGCATGCTGAAGCTCATTGATAAGTTTTCCACCTGTACCACGGACATTATTATTTCATGATAGTCAAGAAATTCACCACCCGGTAATTATGATGTTATGCTGCTATGGCATGATTCAGAATGACTCTGAACTTAATTGTGGTGTCAACGAATATCTGACTTGTTCATTTCATGGCATTGGGATCTTGAATTTGCTAGCTGGAATCGTTCAACTCAAATCCTTGCATGCGTATATCATGCTCATGGCGAATCTGTGCATGGGACAGATCCGTGCACGTGACGAATCTGTGCATGCGGTGCATCCGTGCATGTGACGGATATGTCGTTGGCTATATGTTGCCAACCGACCGACAGAGAGCGTGATGGTGACAACATTGTTTGTATCACTACATTCTTCGTCGCACTAACGGGTCGTTCTCGATCGTCGTTGATTTCATTATATCCAAAGTTATTTGTGCAGGTAACAATGAACAACAAAGCCATCATACATCACACTACCGCCAGAACGTTTACATTGTTGGACACCGTCGCCGGATAGGAAGCTGTGCAACAATCCGATATCGATCCCAACATCTGGGACTTCGCTATCCGTTATGGTGGTGCTGTGATGTTGGATGCTCCGGAAAAACTGCTCGAGTTCGACCATCGTGCTATAGTTTGTTTTCTATCCACTGTCACATATCAAAATATAACTAATTCTATCAGTGGCGCCCGAGCAACGAGGCCTACTGGATACCCTGAATGTACAGGTTTGCACATGTCAAGGTCACCGATCAGGTCAAGATCAAGCACCCGGAAGTATGTGTTTAGCTTTTGAGGCTGCCGATTTTCGAAATAGGTTGTAATTATAAAAAGTAAGTGGAGTGATCAGACCAAACGAGGTGCTTTACCCCTTTGGTAGGAGTTTTGAGGAAGAAATGCAAACGTTTCTTCTTTATTAAAAAAGAAGATCTAATATTCTCAAATCAAACTTGGGAACCTTAATCTCATCAGAAACTAAATCAGCGTCCAAGTAACCATATTTGACCATTCTTGCTTTGTAATAAGTGGTACAATAAGTATATGTCGATATGCAAATGTAGTAGCCTCTAAAACGCCCGTGATCCCTAAGTTTTGCCAAAAGAGATTTTGTTTAACAATGGGGCGAATTTGGACACTCGCGGAAGAAGTGGAAGAGGTGCCGGTCCCATTAATCCCGGGGCGGCAAGTTATAAGACAATCCACTGGCATCGTGATGCAAACCAAATATTGCCATGCATCTCAGAAAGCTTATTAGCGTATGACGTGTGAAAGCAAGGCTGAATCGAAGTTCGTTTGGCACCAAAGAACCATGCATAGAACAAAGGATAGTACTTGCTGTACCTCGCCTCAATATCAATTCAACAGCCGACGACAAATATATTGTGGTGCGATAGTGGTGTGTGGCCTAGGCCTAGGCCTAGGCTAGCTGCTTTGGCCAGGTGGGATAGGGAAGGTTTCCCCTTCCATGCTCTCTACAAGCGATAAAATGTGTTCATCTTCTTTCCGCAATGCGTCAAAGTAGGATACCATGCATTCCACCTGATGTGCTTATGGTTATGTGGTTATGTACACACGTAAGGTATGCGGTGCTTAGTAGGTGCATTCGAATGCAGTGCATGCTTGCAGGTTCAGCCCAACAAACAATGTTCAGTTCACATAGATACAACAATCTTAGTACGTCAAGCCTGTTCTCTCAACACACGTCACTGTCGTTAACCCAGCATGTATTGTCGCATTGTACGTACTAACAAGGTTTTAACTTTTCTAGGGAACACATTGATATACAAGCACTCCTCTGGGGATCTGGTGCAATATGATGTTGTGAAAAACAGCTCCAAAGTGTTGTTCCATTTACCGTCGGAGGTAAGATGTCTTCCATAGTTCCATAATTCCATAGTTAAAGTGCTATTATTCGTGGCGGAATTCTACCTTTCGGCGACATGCTCTGCACTTGTAGTCGCTGTGTTCTGTGCCTGTCTACGTGGTGTTCTATTCACATCAGCTTGGTGTGCTATACTTGCTGGCGCGGTGTTCACCACCTGATGTACTGCTATGTGTTTGTCGGTATGGTGTTATGTGCTATGTGCTATGTGTACTAGTCGGAGTTATGTTCTGTACACGACGGTGTAGTGTTCTGTACCTGACGGCATGCTGTTCTGTGCCTGTCAGCGTGGTGCTCTGTGCTAGTCGGAGTGGTGCCCTGTAATTGACTGCGTGGTGCTCTGTGGATGTTGGCGTAGTGTTCTGCACCTGTCGGCGTGGTGCTCTGTACCTGACTGCGTGGTGCTCTTGGCTGTCGGCGTGGTGTTTTGTGCTCTATGCTAGTCAGAATGGTATTCTGTACCTAACGGCATGGTGTTCTAGTTGGAGCAGTGTTATGTACCTGACTGCGTGGTGTTCTGTACCTGACGGCGTGATGCTCTGTACCTGTAGGCGTGGTGCCCTCGGCTGTCGGCGTGGTGTTTTGTGCTCTGTACTGGTCGAAATGGTGTTCTGTATCTGACTGCATGGTGTTCTGTACCTGACTGCGTGAGACTTTCGGCCATCGGCATAGTGTTTTGTGCTCTGTGCCGGTCGGTGTGGTGTTCTGCACCCGACTGCGTAGTTTTCTGTACCTAACTGCATGGTGTTCTGCACTTGTCGGCCTGGTATTTGGCATAACATGCGGAGTTTGAAAAGGAAAGAACTTTTTCCTGCCGCTGAATCTAGCCGGGATAATTATCCGGTGATCGTCACAAAACAAACGATATTGTTGGACATAATGAAGAGCGATTTTCACAGATGATAAGAAACCACTACGTGTATTAGGCTGACAAATACATCACGGTTATTAAATAATTTTCAGGTATCAACGCGTACTCGATGCACCCGCACGAACTTTCGGCACACATGTCTTGGTGATAGGGAGGGTTAGTGTGATCAAATTGACTCATACCCCCGGATATCACAGAAACTAATGGAGATAGAACAATGGAACTAATTGGGTTTCATGGGGATTTCTCACGCTCTTTATGCTGCAGTTTTTATATCTTATAATTCGGACGGGCTCAAGCACACCAAAGGTGGACTTTTGCTGTCCGGCTTGCTCATAAATTGCTTATTGCGTGAAAGCCATTGGATTTATTGCTAGTTTGCATCTGAACTTCGGTAAAGAAATACAATTTTGCACACTTCAGTACGTTTATATCGACAATTGTTAACTACCGGGTGCCTATATGGTCTTCTAAGTTGAACCTATGTTCCCTTACCTTATGCGCATGTGGTTGTATGTAGTGTCACATCACCTGCTTTAAGGGAATTAATTGGATCCCAGGGACAAATTCAAGATCATGATGAACTCTCAATGTGACTGAAGAGGCAAGATGATGTCGGTGAGTTCATGAGTCGGGAAGATATTTGAATTTGAGTTAATGCCACAATAATTACGCCTGCTACATTTGAATTGAGTGCACTTTTATTGAGAGCCCCTTAAAAAGTTTTTGTCATCCACTTGGATGGCCTTAGTTGGAATTTGCTGTGTAGCCCAGCCGGCCGGCTTGGGGCGTCGTCAGGTGTCATGTCGTGTCGTATCGTGTCATATGTCATGTCGTATCATGATATGGCAAATAAATGCATTCAATTCGCAGGAATACGAAGAAGACTTTGGTGAAAAATTCAAGTGTATGTCGTCATGTGCATGCCTGTAATGTCTCGTAAATGTTTTTCTTTGCGAAAGTTTCGATAGGTTACAAATATTAGTGAACCATCCTATGGACATTCCTTGGATTTCGCCATTTTTGTCTTTTCCCGGCATCTGGCACCAAAATATCATGAGCACTTTTTGAACTGAAAACATAGACACGGCCCAATGGGATGCTCTGGGTTCCCAGAGACGATTGGGCAAGTTCAGTGAATCAGGGTGAACTGTGCATTCACTCCATTTCCCCAGTAAACCTCAAGACAGCTCACTTTTAAGAGTGTGTGCGGCACACAATAACCACCACATGTACCGGCTAGCCAAAGCAACAGCTGGCTAACTTGGTCGCGATCACGTGATCGTATTGAAATCACCTCCTACTAATACGTAACAAAACATGTTTAAATATATGAGGACGTCATAGCGACATATACAGATTGCTCACTGGTCGCCGGTTTTCCCTCATGAACGGAAGATGTGGCGCGAAGTCTTTTGACTAAGCTTAATATTTAACTGTTTGGCATATGGCTGTTCCTCGCTTTATTGCTTGGAACCTGAATAACGTCAATTGTACTTAAAAACATAACCGCTTAAAACACTAATTTTCCATACCTTGCTGAATAGAAGTGTGGGTATATATATATATATATATATATATATAATATATAGATAGAGATGTAGAAGAAGAGGAATACTGTACTATCGTATATCAAGCAACCATTTTCACTGGCGATAAATCTCAGTAAAGAAAATGTGTGGTCTTGTGTGGTTGCTGTTTGCTATGAGGAATAATACGCACATTCATCAAACGAGACGAAGGACAACTCTATTCATTCAAATAACAGCAAATGTAGGCCCTAAACCTGTGTGCAAACGAGCTAGAAAAAAGTAGGTTGGCAGTGTTTCTCCCCTCCCGTGCACAATGGTCTTCATGCGACCGCCTAAAAGATTCTTACAGCAGCGGAAAAAAGGCGCGACTTGGCACGCTGCCATCTGGCATCCTTTAGTTTATGGGGTATCGAATACCGATTTTATGGTGGAATATCCTGAATGGCATGTCAGACCATTATCATGTGACGTAACAGAAGGAAGCATGTCAGGGCGTCCTTGCCGACATTGCTTCTTGGCCCAAATGGCCAACACTAGATGCATCAGCATGACATACAGTTCGCCGATTATATTTGCTTACGGCGTCAACCTTTTCAGGGCCATTCGCGTCATGTACGCATCTTATCACTTATCTGATCTTTTTTTGTTTTCTAGCTATAATCCGCTTCCGGTATGAAAGCTTAAGTTGAATTTGGTGTTAGTTTTTACCCACATGTGCTAGAAAATAATCTTACTAGCAATATTTCGCACTCTTCTAAAACGAGGTCCACACTTCGACCTTAACTTATCCCTTATCTATAGATTAAAATGTAGCAACTCGCGTATCGCTGTTATATCAAGATACTAAGAAACACTATCTAGCATATTATGGGAGCATCTGCTATGGTGCTTACGCACGCAGCGATGAAGCACAAGACATTTTTGGCACCTCATGAATGTATTGCCGAAAATTGATGCTAAAGCTGGTAGAAGAGACCAACTCGTGATTCCAAGTATACAAATCCGATGCTAAGCGCCATATATTTCCACTTGCACCCTGGTCGTATTCCATGTCACTAGCAGTTCCCGCTTAAAAAATTCCAGATGATTTCGGCAACCTGCCGTGCACCGGGGAAGGGGAAGGTGGCAAAATGTCCACAGATGAGGATTAGCAAGCGCACTGGAAAGGGTGGGCGGAATCCGCCACCCCCTCTAAGATCTGGGCAACTACTGAAACTAGAAGCACAACATTGGTATGATATACTACATCAGTAATATTGTAGTACAGCTGAACTCGCTTCATGTAATCTTATAACCATAGGTCAATGTTTTCACGGTCAAATGAGGTCGAGATCGGGCGCCACGCCGCTCAGCCGCACCGCCGCATAAATTAAACAGTCGTGACCTGGATCGCTCGGAGGCGGGTCGGTCGACTTTGCGTCCCCGCAATTTCTATATTGATCATCGAATTTCGAACGTTTATGGTGCACAGGATGCGCATACCAGTTCGTAACAAACTCACAAGATATTATTAGAAGATCGCCGCCCGTTTATGAGATGTCGTCGAAAGACAGGAAGGGTGGAGATAGACTCCACCCTCTTCGGCGCACATGTTAAGATGACTTAGTGGGAAGTCCGCTCCTGAGCTGTTTTATGCTCACAGCTGTGTCACAGCTGTTCTGTGCTGATTACAGCTGTTGCAGGCGTTCCTTTCTTAATGATACAAGATTGATAATCATTAATGTTGACGGCAGAGGGTCCATTGTGGGGAAGAGAAGCAAAATGGTTCTGCATAGACAAATTTGTGCTGCACCGACTGAAAATATTCTGGATGCATAGATATATCAAACATGCACTACTCTTGAAGTGATGACTAGCCGAAGATGTTGCTCCTTCGTCAGTTATTCGGACAGTATATTTTGCCACGATTCCCAAATTCTTTTGAAACTTAAAAAAACAAGTGGTATTACAAAATGAGTAATGCATCGCAACTGCCTGAGAAAAAAGGCCTTAGTTATATGCACAAACGTATATACCTGGTGCCAACAACGCAGCTAATTACTGTGCTTTCTGCTACTATCTAGAATATGACGTCCTCTTCATTTCTATCATTTCGTCACCATTTTCTTTTAAAAAAAACTTCCTTTTATCTCATTAAAACGTTAGTGCCAGAGGGACAGCCTGGGGAGAGACCTAACCCTGCCTTAGCAACGAAAAATACACTAGATCAAAATTGATATTTTCACTAAACAAAACCCAAAATTTTATGTACGCGTCGCGCGCCGAAATCCGTAGCTATTTTTCGTCCAACAATCGAAAGATTGTGGGTTAGAGTCTTACCTGTCGCAACTCTTGGCCCACGACCAATTGGCGTGAGAGATTGGTGACGCTACATGGCTCAACGGTCGACGTGTCGTGAAACCAATAATCATCATCATCATTTCTGTTTTTCCAATATTTATCGTCGGATCCCCTTAGACAATCATGGCTGCGCTCCTGCCTAGAGCCTTGTGTCGGTGTAGATGGTCGGAGCTGTAGCCGTAAGCCTTTTTCATCGTGCTCAGTGATTT
Source organism: Imbricaverruca yamaguchii (assembly GCA_034440575.1). Lineage (NCBI taxonomy): Eukaryota > Metazoa > Arthropoda > Thecostraca > Neoverrucidae > Imbricaverruca > Imbricaverruca yamaguchii. Next base: position 102,741 of record JAOTOL010001482.1, on the reverse strand, counting down.
GTCTTAGTTTGCGAAGGGCAAGTCTTAGCCTAATGGGTGCTATCAAGTTAGGTATATATTTGATCTGTTTTAACTTCCTAAGAGGGCGCAAAGTTCCTATTGATGTGGTGGCCACCGATTATGTTCTCAGACAGAATTGATGTTGAATATCAGTTTCTTTGCTCTGGCTATGGACATGAATATTCTTAGAAAGATGTAAATATTTGTGTAATAGGAAAATCCTTGTTAGCTGAATTTCACGCCTCTGTCACCAGGAGGAAGTTGGGAATATCGATGCGGTGCTTTCTCCGGACGCAAAATACGTCCTTGAACGAAGGAGGACGCGATACGTAAGTGAAATCATTCTGAATACCAGGATATTAAGATTATCCGCGTACATACTCATGTACATACATTCAGGCACGCTCTCTTCTCTCTTCTCTCTTCTCTCTTCTCTCTTCTCTCTTCTCTCTTCTCTCTTCTCTCTTCTCTCTTCTCTCTTCTCTCTTCTCTCTTCTCTCTTCTCTCTTCTCTCTTCTCTCTTCTCTCTTCTCTCTTCTCTCTTCTCTCTTCTCTCTTCTCTCTTCTCTCTTCTCTCTTCTCTCTTCTCTCTTCTCTCTTCTCTCTTCTCTCTTCTCTCTTCTCTCTTCTCTCTTCTCTCTTCTCTCTTCTCTCTTCTCTCTTCTCTCTTCTCTCTTCTCTCTTCTCTCTTCTCTCTTCTCTCTTCTCTCTTCTCTCTTCTCTCTTCTCTCTTCTCTCTTCTCTCTTCTCTCTTCTCTCTTCTCTCTTCTCTCTTCTTCTCTCTTCTCTCTTCTCTCTTCCCTCTTCCCTCTTCCCTCTTCCCTCCTCTCTTCGCTCTTCGCTCTTCTCTCCACACTGGCATAATGTCACACTGCATACGGTTTGCCGTTTAGTTGTTCTAGTCTAATGTGCTGCTCGTGTTTATGTGATCGGTGCTGCCGACTGCTGATGCACATCACCGGATATCTATCTGTTTGTATTTCTCTCGAATGTAAAGTCCCCTCATGCAATGCTTGGTACAACAGCCAACTTTTTGGGAGAGTTCGTAGCCATGGGTTAAACATACAATACCCATATTAGAGGGCTAACACTGGACTATCCACTCATGTCGAAACATGCAATAATAACCGCCGCAGTCTGTGGATGTGTCCGTAGGAAATACAAATGCAAATACAACTGTATGTCTTCGTATATCCATTACATTTTGTGCATTGTGGATATTCTTGAAGCACATCCAGTTTCGAAGGGAAAAAGATCCCATTAAAAATATGATGTGAATTGGAGGCGGCATGAAATACATGGCAAGATTACCCACAGCATATCATAAGGGTAGGCGAGAACATAACGCTTGCAACTACTACCATCACTACCATTACCCTTACTACCACTACCCTCGCTACCATTACCAACTCCCATCTCATTTGAATGCGAATGCGAAAGTTTTTTGTTCGAATGGCACTTCCAGTGAGGTAGAATACTTTATATGATCCAAGGTGTTTAATCTCTAGCCCAGTGGACTGCAAAAAAACAATCTATGTTGGATTAGCTCTCTTTGGACGCAAATTTCTTTGTTGAAGGTTAGCTGGCTGCAACGTGAGTGCCTGTGAGCCTTCTGTTTGTGGAAGTATCAAGATTACTCGGCCTACCCACCGTTCCTCAAAATATCACAGGCCTCAGTACGTCTATTGAGGGCACATGCCATTGGGCAATCAATTATCTGCGCCACCGGCGCTCGTGCCCTTCCTCGCAATCTACCTTCCTGCAGAGGTACCGTTGATGCTTGCCATTCGTCACGATGGGCAGGTAATCGGCAAACATGAGGGGATTCTTGAACAATTGTACTTAAACTGTGCAAGTGATCTCACCATAAACAAACCTGAATGTTCCTCTTGTCAGTCTTGGGCAAAGGGGTCTACCACTTTGCATATGGAACTGGTTTTCCAATACTTTGCCAGCCCCTCCAAGGGAAACATGTGAAGCGGCGAGACGATTCTACTATTTTTATCCGGCGAACTAACGAAGGCTATTTTCACCAGGGTCTGCGAGGAGCAACTGAAACGCAATACGTGATGCATGATATTGATGGAGGGTAAGTCATTCTTGCGCATTTGATGGTGATCTGATCAATGCAACCTGTTGACTATTATTACTAGCCAAAACGAATATTTCATACTTTCTGCAGACCGGAGGTAAACATTGCGATTGGGGCATGAGGCTAAAAATTCGCTCCCTAAATCGCTACAAAACACATGCTTATGAATCGCAGCTGCCAATTTTAGTGAAGAAATGAAAGCTTGCGACATTCAGACCGTCGGTGATATTTCAATTATCCTGTGAACAATTGGTCCGTTTGACTATTGTGGTGTTGAACTTTAATGACAAAAAAATACGATCATGCAACTTTGTTATTCCACAGGACCATTCAACTCTGAATCATCCCAAACCTAGAGGCTATTATGCCCCAGATGATGAGTAATGTTTGCTTTTAGGCATGAAGTGCCTGCAGCTACTGCAACACTAAAAACGCTTGACATATTGCAATCAAGACCACAGTATGTGTCAAATTGCTGATATCCATCTATTATAAAGCTCAGGATATTTAGTCGACATGGCAGCTAAAAAGAAGAAGATGTTACGAAGAACTGCCACAAGAAGACCCCAAGGCAGTGCGAAAAGAAATAGACAAACACAGGAGGGAAAGCCAAAGGCAGGAAAAGGTCGCTTGGCCAAGAAAGCCAAGAAGAAGAAACGGTCAGTCGATGAAGAAATGTGCTGGGATCCTTTCCCTATGTTTCCACGTGAGATTCACGACGTGAACAAGACCAACAAAAACATCCTTGTCTCAGTAACTTGCCTTTTCTTCTGCACAAGCCTTGGTCTTTTATGTCTAGGCTCTTACCTTGTGGAAGAAAAGAAAGCTCGCCAGGAACTGGCATCGGTGTATAGCTTCCCTAGCTACATGTTGAACGCCTCAGTGGTAATTCTTTCCATCGGCCTGATATCACTAATTATTACGCTCTGCGGCTGCATAGGTATCCTCCGAGAGAACATCACCATGATTCGCATCTTCTACATCTTCTTCATCGTGGCCCTGCTACTCAAGCTCACTGCAGCTATATTTTTGCTGGTACTGTCCGGTTATTCGCGTCCCATGTTGGGGAAGATGTTTGCTGACGCAGCGGTGGCAGACTATCGCGCCAGCAGCGACGTGGAAACTCTAATGGACTATCTGCAACTAAACTTCCGCTGCTGCGGCATCGACGACAAAGGCTTCACAGACTGGTCGCACAACATCTACTTCAACTGCTCGCCGGCGAACCCGAGCCCGGAGCGATGTGGCGTGCCGTGGTCGTGCTGCTTGAACGGCACTGGTCTGGAGAACGCCCTCTGCGGCTACAATGCACAACAGCTGGACAGAAACATCGCCAGCAGGACCATCTACACCAAGGGCTGCATGCTTGCCCTACAGGAGTTCGTCGAGAAGCACGCCATCGTCGTGGGGCTGCTCATCTTCCTCGAGTCGGTGCTGACGGTGGTCGTCATCTTTCAGTGTACCCACCTCGTCAACGAGCTGCAGATGATCAACGGCGTGTACCGTGGACCCTGGTGGGAGACGATCGGAAAGCCAAAGGCGCCTCGCACGCCGTCCCAGCCACCGGGCACCCCGCCGACGCCGCCGACGCCCGCCGAAGTGACGAAGCCGACGCTTACCGAAGTGACTCAGCCATCCACCATGCAGATCGGCTTTGGTCCGGTGGTACGGCGGACCGCAAGGGCGACACGACCACTACCACCACGACCATCCGGGCACCTCGTCCCCGCCACCCAAGTGAAAGTCGCCACTAAACCCGAACAGGTAACCAGCGAGCACGTTTTCAGCACGTCGTTCAAGGGCGCCGTCACCGACAACGACGAGACAGAGCTATCTGAGCTGGCGGAGGCCGCCCTCACATTCTTGTCGGAGGCGTCGGGCGGCTCGTACTTTTGCCACACAGATCCTCCTGATCAAGAACCTAGCTCCAGCACCGATAAAAACATTGTTTAGCTTGCTATCTTGCTGATACTCCCTGCCCAAACACACCTTAACATAAGCCCAGCTGCGGGCAAGTTTCAGAAAAGCAAGTAGTCTACTAGCAATGATCGGTCGCGTATGCTTCATATAATACGATGTTTTTCATCGTTATTTCTGCATTTCTGCTTCTGATATGGCACGGACCATGCAGGCACCCTGGTTTGGTGAAGGCGTAACTATCGACTTTGACTTTCCCAGTGGAGCCCGCTCTCCCGGTGGACCGATTTGCCGAGCCGCAAGTTTAAAGTACGCGGGTACGACTTCAACTGGACCAAAGACCTGGACAATTAGACAAGCACCACGATCGCTGAATTTCCCCATTATCGGAGATAATGCATCATCGCGTGCTGCTATGCACTGGTGGTACAACCACGGGCGTGTCTGCGATACCCACCCTGAAACAAGGAAATCCTTCAGGTAGGGCCCGTCCGGTCTGATTTAGCCTCGTCCAAGCTTGCATTTGAGACAGGGTCCAGTCCAGTGTGCGGGTTTTGGTATGGGACTGACAGCAACTGGCACAGCTATATGAGTCTGCTTCTATGAACTACACATGGATGCATTTAAGGGAGAAACCTGAGCTGGTAGAACAACCTCAGTGGTCTCAATTGGAAAACTATGCAGTGAAGATGAAGGCTTAGAAAATGTTCTTTGACGTGTTCAGAATGGAGCTGCCGCATTTTGAGTACACGTCTACCAATGCAAGTTTTATGAACATTTGAAATTTTGCACCACACAGTAATCTCGCAGCAACAAACATCCGTGCTATGTCGTGTTCCAGCACGACGATAACGTTTCTAATTCAATCGAAAATCATGGTGGCGATCCATAATGATAGCACATTCAGTAGCTTCTATTGTAATAGGTAGAGCAAATGGAACTGCGTAGCCAACACTAGGCCAATTATTTGTTTGTATACGGGTACGGGATATACTTGCTGTATGCCCATATCATTATCGAGTCAGTTTGTCACTTGCATTCGTTTGTTTGTGTGTGCTATTTACTATGTGGTGATGTACTTGCGAACTCGCATCATGTGTTGTTACATCGATGTTCCGCCAACTCAATCATATGCTTTTGCAGTCTGATTGTAATGCTTTTTGTTTCTGCACCCTCAAGTTTCTACATGTGCCAAACAAATATGCATGCGACACCATGCGACAAAATATAGTGAAACATTGTGGCAATAGAATGCCATCAATTATCTGAAATGTGATGTGGTGCTCATTGCGTGAATTGTCTGCCAGCGGTTTCATTTAGGGAATTGATGTTGGCTACATAACTCAGAGTATTGTATCATTTGATGGATCAACCCTCCATCGGTACTTTGGGCTCAACATCACTTAGGCTTCACCATGCATATGTACAAATGTTTTTGGAATGATGGAAGTGCGCTTTATCAATTTCCATGAATGTTCCGTCTATGACACTGCATAGCGCTGGGGAAGTCCTACAAGGGCCAGGTCTCTTCGTCGTGTTTGCCTGTACTCATATATTTGTCAGAAGGTACATATCAAGAAGCAATAAAAATATGATGGTGAAGTGTGAAACTAGTTTGAAATAACAAATACATGGTTAATTTAGGTCTATGTTGCAGGACCACTAGCAAATTTAGTATGCCTGTTTATGGAATTATCGACACATGCGAGCGCCACCTACTCTGTACGTGCAAACTCGCTAGGTTCGCTAAGGCGATGTAAAATAAAAAATATACTCCAGTGCCGTGTTTGGAGCATTGTCGGAAGCTGAAAACGGTTACCGGAATTCTACAATCAACAACATTCCAGCACGCTTTGTAATATGTCTTGTCATACATGCCGCTATGATAAAACATTGACACTACTAAACAGCACCTTGGTAGTACTGTCAATCCGAGTAGTTGCCTATGGTACCTATGGTATGGAGGGGCGACTGAGTAAATGTGTGCAATGTTTATGGCCAGCACATCAATATATTTCGTCCATAATGTCCTCACCAATATTTTATCTGACAGTCCTTAAACTTTACATCGCAAAACAGGAAGCAAAACTAACTTTGCACTTGTTTATAAGCTTTTCATTATATTTGTTTTTGTATGTGTCAGAATGTAGGATATGAGGTACACTGACTGGAAGCGCAGACTATTGCACTTGCATTTTCAACCCTTGTGGTGGCTACATCAGCCCTTCACCAGTCTGCACCATTAAAACAAAATTATATGGTCGAAGCTCCCTTGAACTCAAATAACTAACTAAAACAAAATTATACAGAGCAATGCCAGGTTTCTCTCAATTTCTCTCAACATGAATTATTTGCAACACCAGCCATGCCGCCAATATTTCGCCTGCGTTTTTGCGTAGCTGTCCTGAGGCATATTGTGTCTGCACGTGCTGCTGTCTGCAGACACCAGTACCCACTGGCGTTGCGTCGGGGCAGTCTGGAGGACACGTACCTGCAGATGGCGCTGTTCTCGCCGGCCGCTGCCGCCGGGCAGCACCTGGCCGTGGTCGACCGAGGCGACATCTACCTCTTGTCAGCCGTGGCCAGTCCCGATGTGGTCCGGCTGACTGCATCAGCTGGCGCCGACAGCGTCGTACTCAACGGCGTCTCCAACTGGTGGTACAGAGGTCAGGGACTGCCAATTGGTGGTGCACAGGTCACGGGCAACGATTTAGTGGTACATAGGTCAGGGACAACCAGCTGGTGGTGCAACGGTAAGGAGTAACCAGCTAGTGGTACAGAGGGCAGGACAACCAACTGGTGATGCATGGATCAGGGACAAATAACTGGTGGTATGGAGCGCAGGGACTGCCAGCTGGAGTAACAGAAGTCAGTGAGTGTCAACTGGTGGCATACGGGTCAAGGTCAATCGGGTGGTGGCATGTGATCAGGGACAATCAAATGGTGGTATGTGGTCAGGGACACCTGACGGTAAGGAGTGTAGTCGGGGATGACCAACGTGGCATCAGTCGGGGAAGACGAACTCGTTGCACTTAGGTCAAGGACAACCAACTGGTGGCACAGAGATCATGGACAGCCAACTGGCAACACAGAGGTCAGAGACAACTAGTTTGTGGCACAGAGGCGAAGACACCTTTGTGTGACATCTGGCTGAATGTGAGAGGAGGGTAGAACAAATGATCTTTAAACTAACGCAACCTGGAAACCTTCTCATGCAGAACAATCATTCTTACATTGATGCACTGGTGTATACACGATTTATAAGTTAATGGTACAGATTCCAGGAAGGTAACTTCTGTAGAGCTCCATGAAGGAAAAGCTAAGCATACATAACAATTAGCCTAATAGCTGAAAGGCCCGGATGACGGTCACTGCGCTACACTTCTTGACTCCTACACACAAAAACCTGGATAACAATCCCCCCACTACCCTTTTTGGCTTCCACGCATACACTCTCAGAGAGGGGGGGGGCGACTCCAGGTCTTATCCAACCGGTTTGGTTAGAATATCTCCTCTTCTTGCGCTTCAACAATCTCACCCGCCTTGATCTTCTTCTCCGTTTTTTTTCTTGCATTAACCAATATACATCTGCTTGTCTCATTCCAGTAAGTGTACCTTTACTGGGTCGTCTCCCGTCACAGCCTGGACAAACCAGGCGACTGTCTCACGTCTGTCGCGTGCCGTGCAGAAGCTCTGCTGGGTACGTCTCAGGCGCTGCGGTTCTCACCGTCTGGTGACCAGCTCATGTTCGTCACCTTCGACGACACAAACCTGGACACGGTGGACATCGTCAAGTACCAACTGGTTGGACACGCTGTCACCAGACAAATACCCTACCCCAAGGTGGGCAGAAGTTTTACGCACCCGATGCACCAAACATAACATATGTGGCGGTTTTTGTATTTAAACTGTTTAACAAAACTGGCGATCTTTTTCTCAATAATCGATGGATAAGTCGGATGTCCGCTTCATATGATATCGGTGTATGGCGTGTGTTCTACATATTAGTAATATTCCTACCTTCATTCCAATGGAAAACACTTTTTGTTTACAGAGAAATGGTAACCTGACGAGAATATCCATCAGAATATGCGACGTGGAGGCATCCTTGACAAACCAAACACCGGTTATTACACAGCTCGAAATTAACTTCTGGAACATGTAAGTACGGGATCAAGTGTTACTTGGGGTGATCCTTTCACATTTTATTATTTATGGTTCTCCGATTGATTAGTACAATCATGGCTGTGGCACCCTCATGCATGCCGAGTATGTAATGCCACACACGTAATGAGATGCTAATCGTATCAAAACCCGGCTGTCGTGCAGCGTTCGTAATGGCCAGGCTGATCCAACATTTGCGGTTTCCCTGACAGGGCCCAACATATATTCTGGTTTGGTCATGTCATGGCATATCGCAAGCCAATCCTCTCTCTCTTTCTCTCCCTCTCTCCCTCTCTCCCTCTCTCTCTCTCTCTCTCTCTCTGTTTCTCTTTCCTTCGACTTTAACGCCTTTGGCATGTGGCTGAATGGTCCTCCCGACCACGCAATAGCTCGGCAGTGCTGCCGCCACCGACGTTCATCAATTTCACCAGGACCAGGAGCAGTCTCGATAGCGAAGCCCTCGTCAGTAACTGTAACGCTTACATGCTGCTGGAGCAACGCATACGACGTGACAGGTGGCAATAATGCACCACCACACCAACTTCCTTTGACATTGTTCACCAATGCATCACTGTCATATTTACACTAGTACATTGTCTAAGCAGATAGAATAAATACTAGGAGAATACCTTCCAATACACTGGAATACCTACAACATGCTTACTCGTGTCCACACCTAATGGCCTCTGACACAGATAATCAGTCATTGTGCCTTAATTTCCGTCATTGTTATCGTTCAAGAAGTGTATTGTTGTTATAAATACAAACCGCTCTTCACGTTTGCTATGAGTACGTATCAAGACGGTATTGGTAGGCAGTATTAAAAGATCTTAGAAGGACCACAGCTAGCATCAATCCATCTGAGTTCTTATGGAATGCGTATGCACATCTTTCATATCTTGGGTTTGTTTTCACACACCTATATATTGGATTACAATAAAACACAAGAAGTTCAATTGAGTTAATTCAACATCTCTAGCACCGAGGAGCTGATCACTTTTACCAACCAAAAGCGGGGTGTCGACCTCGTGCGACGAGCTTAGCACAGCCGTAGTAGCGCATATTTGAAACCACCAAGTGCCACACCGACCGACGGAACGGCGGCGATTGCCACGATTTGTGATATTGTTGGTATAATCATTTTGCCGGCGATCTGACGACTATTGTCGTCGTGGCTTTTATTGTCTTTGGTAATGGCTACATGGCGTTGTATATGGCAATAGTTACGTAATAGATCATTTGACGGGCCATTTTACATCTTGGAGATATCTCGGGACATTTTGCGACTACGGTGCACGTGGGTGATTGTGTCTGACGCGATGTCGTTATTGTTGTCGCCCTTATTTATTATTACAGTCAAGATGTTTGCCGATTTGCTGAAAACTGGCCAGAGCCTTCAGGATACCATCTACATTCTACAGTATTTAACTTTAAACTAGCACTGACACAGTGGCGTACCAAAGGAGACAGAGGGGAACCCCAACTTCACTGAGAGGTAGTGGACCAGAAGACTCGCGCCGGGCCACAAAATCTCACCAGGACGCGAAAAAAAAGCTGGACCTCATACAAGTAAACAATAACACAAACAAACAATCCCGGCTCGGAATATCGCTTTGGAGCCCTTAACATTGCTCCAGAGGTAGCAAAATCATGCACGGACCCCAATAAATCGTGGCAGGCCCCACGGTATCATGCCATGGGAGAAAATTATAAAACGGACCAGACAAAATATTGCGTGATCCGGAAAAGCGACCAAGCTGGGATAAATTCGGAAGAGGTCCTAGCATATTGCGCGGGCCCAGAAAACGCGCGTGGCAGACCGAACAGGTCGCGTTGGGCCCTATAAATCCCACATTGACTGGATAAATTGCGCCGGAGGAACCCAAAGTAAATGGTTAGTATATAAACGTATTTATATTGTTATATAATATATTAAGTGTTTCAAATGATAGTAAGCAAGTTCTTCGCATCGGTGGTGAATGTCGGTCCGTGACAGCTACAAACTTACAGCAATTAGCAACGGTATCACTATATACTATTGTTTTAGGATGCAGTAAGGGTGAAATTATTTTATATTTCCACATTTCAAGCTCAAATTTTCGCTTCGATAAACAAACGACTCATTATCAACGAACAGCCGTGATCTCACTGCACACGGTACCCGCAGAACGCCGTACCTGATATCGGCTGAATGGGTGGATAACGTGACGGTGGCGGTGACGACGATGAGTCGTGACCTGACCTCGACTCAGGTCAGCCTCTGCTCAGCTCCCAACTGGGGTTGCCGTAAGGTCAGTGTCCCAGGCTTACGCAGGCTATCGACTAGACACAGTACGTATAATACGGTAACTAACCATTATTTTTGTAATGTTCCTTCTACCTTCATAGATATAATGTGTGGAATCAGCGTGCACTCTCTATAGATCGTGGACGGAACCATTAGGCGTAGGATGATCGGTGTCAATTACTGGACATGAACAGACGACATCCCTGGTGGGCTTATTAAGATTACTCATACTCCAAACTCTTCCTGCGGGTGTGATACTGACCTTGGACGTATTGGTGGGAACCTGCGACAGCGTGACATAAGCACGGCACATGCTGTCTCAGTGATGCAACTTTTCTTTTCATGCTTTTTATGTATGTGCATATATGAAGGTGCTAAGTAGTTAAGTATAGCCTGCAAGATCGTGGACCGTGCACCGTGGACCTTGCAAGTCGTGGGGCTATAGCCAAGACCTGGCTTAAGGCTCACCGATACCTTGCTTGTCCCGATAACAAATATGGTCAGTTCAGAAATGGGGTCAGCTGAAACACTAAGGTAGTGTCTTTTTGCCACATTGTATTCAGAAAGCTATGGTTACAAGGGGAAACCAAAGCGGATGCAATCCCGTCCCGTGCTTTTGAACATCGTGCCCGAGCGGGTTGAATCCCGCGCTATGCGGCTCAACTTCAGACGTATGACCGGCCGGTCCGGCCAGCTCATAGCCACATTGGTAGCCTTGTGAGTTCGGCCTGACCCGGTCACGTGGTGCCTCGTCAAGCCACGTGACCTGTATGCCCCGGGGGCGGCCCGCCACCTGTCCCAGGGACAGTGCAGAGAGAAGTACCGCTGCGGACGGTAGTGACGTAACCTGAGCTGAGGAGCCACGAAATAGGAGCGGCGACGCACCTCGGCACCATTTATGTACGTGTAATTATTTGTCGACAATGCGGCGTACAATTGTGTGGTAAGTGCGCATTGTTTGCCAGAGCAGCTGCGTAATGGCATCAGCGCAACTCGTTTTGGGTAATGAGTGAAGTTAACCTGAGAGTCCAATAATTAACTAAAATTAGACGCGACAGGTTTGTGTCTCCGCAAGCAGAAAAGACAGACCACTTGCGCTTGGTTCACACATTGTGCCCTGTGTGGTTTTCGGATCACCTGCCTGCAACTCTAGTACCATAAGGCCAGCCTCCTGCCCGCGCTCATCAAGCCCATTTTGTTCAGGGTAAGACCAGCACGCATTTCTTTTAGTTGCATTCTATAATTATAAATTAGGTCTGGATGCTTGCTTGCGCGGTCTTGTGGACTAGTCGTACGTTGAGCGGGACTTGTTGCGTGGACCTTGACCCCATCACTCATTCGGGAAATTTTAGCTCTACAACATAATTGTGACCGAGAACTTAATGGGCGCTACATGACCAATGTAGTCGATGCGCCCTTAAGCCCTAATAACTAACTGACCGAGAACTTAACGTGTCATTAATGTACCGGCTCGGCCGTCCCGGTGTCACATCTTTTGGTTTGTTGGGGGGGGGGTCCGACCCACCCTGCCGCCCGGCCGCCCGGCCGCCCGGCCGCCCGGCCGCCGAGCCTTCAAGGTCACAAAGGTTTCGTTTCGTGCGGTGGCGCGGCGGCGCGGTGTGGCGGTAGATATCGGCCTCATTTTACCCTGAAAGCAATGCCATAGGATTGTGAAATTTGAGGACGAGTAGCCTAGTGGTAAGTTGCTCGTCTCACAATCAAAAGGTTGCGAGTTCGAGTCTCGCCTGTCGCTACTCTTCGTCCGCGACCAATCGGCGTGAGAGATTAGTCGGTTTTACAGCGGAACTTTGCTCGCAGGTCCCAGGTCTCCGGAAAGAGACCTGGGACGAGACAGAGGGAGAAGACCTGGTATAATGATCCGCATACATTAAAAGAGACCACTAAATATAATTATTACGTCAGTTTTAATAACGAAATAGGTTTTACCATCGACGATGCTGAAATAAGTAAAACTAAACTTACGAACATCAGTAAATTGCAATACTCTTTCTGATTTACGTGGAGACTACACTCCGCTCTACTGTATATGGCAGCCGACGATTTAATGCCAGAGGGCAAATTGGCGCTATGGTTAATTTAGCAAAGGAGGCGGTTGTAAGCCAACTTCCTGAGCAACGGCAGACAAAATAACAACAAAAGTACACTTAATCGATGTCAACCAAGTTTATCAATCCATACCTGATATCCTGACATGCTCACACCGCACAACTAGTAAATATTAATAACACCCCATGAGTAGGACGCACACGCACCGACCGACTTGTCACTTGCCATCTATTGGGATATAGGTTTCGGAATATAAAATGCTTGATGGAAAATTATACTAAAGAGATCCGTCTAAAATCGTTTAATTCTCACCAAGAAGAACAATGTTTTCAATTATAAAACCTGAGAAAATTGATTGAAACCAATTCTTATGAATATTATAAGCTTTTCGATGTAATTTTTTAGTTCCTGTCTGGAATATTTAGCTGAAGGAAGGAATAACCTGGAAGGCTCAAAGGCTAGTAGATATGGAAGCAAAGTGCCGCTGTAAATCCGACTATTGGCGACGCTACATGACTCAACGGTCGATGTGTCGTAAAACAAATAACCAACCAGGATTATGAAATTTACATTGAAGCGAGAAAACTACAACCGTAATCAAACTTACAAGCTTTCTTCTCTCGGCTCAGTAGTTCTGAGATCTTTAGGGTGCGAATACGTCCCACGGTGCGCGCTTTGTGAGAGGTCCACAGGCACTCGCGTTAATGACTCGCAATTTTCGGTAGGCTTACATTTTAGGGTGAATGATAGTGAAAACGAAATTCCCCCAAACCAAGTTCATGAACGTGATCAAGGCGACGCAACCACTGATTTCCTCTCATGCGTGTTCTTGCATCCATAAAGATAAACAAACACGGAAAGTTTCATTTAAATATCCTTATTCGTTCAAGCCTGACGACTGGTTAAACTTTTTTGGAGGTGGCCTCACTTGACCTTGATTAACTTCTTGATCGTAGATGACCTGACATAGATATTTTCACATGACGTGCCAAGTTGATATAGGAAAAGGCATGTCAAATTTTGGCGTACTATCGTGACACGTTTTATTATCACTATCTGCGGAAAACCTTAGGGGGTGAGAGTAAAATGACATCCCCCGAGACCCCGAGAGTTATAAAAGTTTTCGAAAACGTATGGGAATATATGTTGTCACGACGATGATTCGTTTTCGCTGTCTTGTGAGGTGGTGTGACCATACGTTTTCGCGATGTCGCAGATGTCGCAGAGATGCATCCTCTCACAGATACCTGGCCACATTGACCTCGCCGGTGATGCCTCTGCTCGTATGCCACCAGGTGTATGCAGCTGCCAACTGGCGATGGGTGAACCAGCTGCACCTTGTGTTTGGCGCTGGCGGGTCTGACTTCGTGGCGAAGACAGATGAAGCAGAGGAGTCTGGCCACGAGATAGTCGAGGTGCGGGTCCACGCAAACACCAGGCACCGACACAGGAGTGGCGACCACCTGATCACAGCCGTCCAGCACTGGGACCGGCAGCAACACCGAATGTAAGATGCAGAGCAGAGAACGTGGAAGGAGAATGGTGCTGGATGTTGGATCATACAAGGACAGGGCTGTCACTTTTGGTGCACCAAGGACTTTTGGTGCACTTTTGGTGCCACTGTACCCATGATGATTATGTGCCCCTCCCCCGAAAAGCTCAGTTTCCCTCTAAGGTTTTATTGTTCGCAGACCACAGTTAGTATTTTGAGGCTTATTTTCTGTAGGTATTTTCCTTATCTGTGTTATAGGCCATATTAACATGTTGTCCTTGGTTGTTCATAACCCGCAGATGATTGAAGAGTCACTGCTTCCAAAATTTTATTTAAAAAAGTGAGTAAACCTACTTGCTGTCTAAAAACTAGCAAAGGCCCAACACCGTGGCACTAAGAACCGCTTCATGAAAAGGAGTGGGAGAACTGAACAATATACAAGTTGTCTTCACATTTATTCGTCCTCAAATTAATTTTCACATGGTATCACCTATGGTCACCGACGACATTTTATCAAAAAGACGCACGAAACATCTAAGCTACGTATCTTAGGTGTTCTGATGCTCAGGCACATTTTGCTTACTTCATGCGATGCTTGGTAGATATAATTACTATACTAATAATGTTATTAATAATGAATTTAATATTACTAATAATGAACTGCGAAGTCTGGTTCAGAACTTAAAGTAACCCTAGATATTCTGCCAAGCTAAAAAACTTTCAGCCGATATCAATATAGATCATTGACCGTCCATGACTGGTACAGTACAGAGAAAAAGTACAGTCCACTAGCTTAAGCCGCACTAAATGTGTCGTTCTAGGTCGTGTCATGTCAAGATGCAGTAATCCGTAATTTCGTTAAGGAATGGCCCGAGATGTTTTCCTTTATGACATAACTCCGCAATCTGCCATGACCAGACACAAAATATGTTATGAAAGCTCCAAAGAAGACGCTCCAGAAGGCATAAACAACTTTGATGGATTCCGTTGAGCGGTTCGAAAGCTATCCACAAAAACCTAGGGGTAAATAGATAATCAATTGCTCCTCCACCGGTGAGGGCTCAAATAATTTCAACATAAATTTTCTTCAAGTTTACCTTCGGACGACTCTTGGAAGACTATCAGTGGCTTGTACGTAGATATATCGAATAAGCACCGCTATGCGAAACAGTCCCGCTGGGCTGTACAAAACTGTTCAGCTTCACGCACTCGGCAATGTCATCGGATCATGGAGCCGATGACTATTGTACACACGTCTGCTTGAAGTCTATATATATTCCGGCTTTGCTGTAATGCCACCGCCTTGCGTTGTCTGTTGGCCATTCTACACCGCCATGTCCAGGAATAACATTCATAGTTATGCTTACCGTTGGGTTTCGAGCACAATTGCACATCTTCGAGGCTGAAGACTGCATTCAAGCAAAGGACTAGACACATACTACAGATCGAGGCGCCCCTAAACTCCAATCCACCAGCACATATACTACAGATAAAAATATTTGTCTCGGTTGATGTCGTGTCGTTCACCGACTAATGTAAGCGCATGGTATCGCAGCCGACTAAGTGCCCTCCCGCTCCATAGATGGTGCCAGCGGCGCTGCAGTACATTTGGCGGCGGCCGACGGCAATGGTCAAATGCCATGGACCGTGCAAATTTGACAGTCGTTGACCGGCGAAATTTGCTATTCCTTCGTTTCTAACGCCAAGCATTTTGATTCCGTAAGACGTAAAACAGAATACGTTCCAGAGCTTTGAGAAACATGAAAACTTTGTTTTGGTCAGAAGTGACCCTTGCATTTGTATCCTTACAATGCGGTTGTATTATTACAATACCATTTGTGTCGCTACAATGGCATTTGTGTCATTACACTGCCATTTGTTTCATCGCAATGTCATTTGCGTATTCACCACGCCATTTGCGTCATCAAAATGTTAGTTGTGTTAATACAATCTCACTTGTGCCATTACAGTGCCATTTGTGCTATTCCTAATCCATTTGTGTTCTTAAGATGACATTTGTCATTACGATGTCATTTGTGTCGTTGCAATGACATTTGTGTCATTGTAACGCATTTTTGTCCTTACAATGCTAATGGTTTCATTATCATATAATTTGTGTTATTACAATGTCATCTACTGTGTTATTGCAATGTCATTATAGTATCATTTGTGTATTACGATGTCATTCTCGCTATTATGTTTGAAAAGTTACCATGACATACGTTGTCCCGCTGATTTGAGGCGGCTCTGACTCGTACTTCACCGACGTGACCCGTGTGCTCCGCACACTCCACAGTTTCTACACGGGCGTGGCAGAGTCGCGACCGTCCGAGACGCACGTGTTCAGTCGTGCCGACTCTGCGGCGTCGGCGCACGTCTCTGAGCCGGCACGGTCCGACTGCCTGACGTGCCACGTGTCTGCGGTGATCGGACGCCGGTGCGACTCGTTCCTGCCGGTGTTCAGCCAGCTGGGCGGCGGCCCGCTGGCGCTCGAGTGTTCGGCCGGGCCGGTGCGTAGTCTGCACCTGCTGGACGGCTCGCTGTCGCGTCAGCTGGCGCAGCTGGACACCAGCGCCGCCCTGACGGAGAGGTGCAGGGGCGTGGCCGTGCCGCACGTGCTGCGCGAGATGGTGCGGCTGGACGGCCAGCTGGTGCGACTGGAGGTGGTGGTGCCGGCACTCTGGGATCAGATGGAAGGCGGCAACCATCGGTTCTCGTTCGTACTCAACATGTATGTCAACATGTGGAAGACGCGCGGTAAAGGGGAGCCATGCGATATTGATTTAATGTCTTATGGGCTTGTCGTTGTCATTTAGAGGGTGAGTAGTCTAGGGATGAGGTGTCCATCTCCCATCCGGTAGGCTGTGGGTTCGAGTTCATCGTATCGCTACTCTTCGGCCGCGACCAGTAGGCGTAAGGGTTTGGCGACCCTATGTGGTCTCATCAACCGATGCGTCGTAGAACCAAACAGCCAACCAACCAACCATTATCACCTATGTAGTGTTCGATGAATTTATAATCGATGAAGAGAGATCTGCTGTTCAGTTACGTAAATTATGCTGACATATTGAATTGCGCATCTATCCGTTGACAATAGTTTTGCTCAAGAAGTACTGAATCGTTCCTTTGCATTGCAACAGTTGTATATCTTGGCACATAACGGAACCTTTTTTTTCCAGCGAAGACGATACACTGCAGCTGGATTGGAGCAGAGATCTGGCAACATTCATGGTCAGCAAGTGGGACCTGGTGTTTGTTCGCGTAAAAGCCTGTTCAAAAGAAATCAGAAGAAGCTTCTCCGATAATGAAAAGAGGACGTCTAGCGTACTCAGGTAGGCATTCACAAGCTGACTCGGCTCATTCAAATACGGCTATAGCCTCTAAATGCTTTGAAAGAGACCCTACGTATTGAAACTAGTCTAAGTGTAGTGAAGGAAAACACCGGTGTCCATGGAATGCCCAAATGTGCTGAAAGGCGGCAACCATCGGTCCATGTTCATGGAAGTACAATTTTCCAGAAAGGGTGGTCATCTCATCAAAGGCCAATACAATACCAAGGTATTTGTCCGTGCACTTAAGCAACAAACAAACAACCAAACAATCATGAACTGTGCCAACGAAGAGAAATGTTCCCGATTTTCTCAGCATTTCAACGAGATTAATGATATTGGGCTTGATATGTGCATTTTGTAAACAAATTTGAACCAGGTGTATGCTGACGTAAGAGGAACCATTTTGTTCAATTACAATGGGTGCTGTATAACCACTGCAGTTGATGAGCCCTAAAACCCAAATAACTAACTTGTTCAATTACATTTGTGTGCATACGGGATCAAGGTACAGGTGGCGTGCGGAATAGTGTAATGGTTAATGGTGCGTTTTGAAAGTACAAATTGCATTTCCGGTGTTACTCCTGGGTAGGGTTGTACTTAATGTGCTACAGCTTAATCTAAAGTCCGCTCATGTGCGTCCGATGGCACCACTAGGCAACCATTTACTTCAAATGGCAATGAAAACCTGCCCACGTATGCACGTCTGACATCATCCTCGGATTGTCATTCATCTCCTTCAAACACATATTCACCTCACCCGCCCGAATCATCAGGAGAATCGCTTATTCCGCGTTCTGTCTCCAATACCTTCTTACCAACAGAAAAAAAACTACCGTGTCATGAGAGTTCTGGCAGCACGTGTATCTACTGATGATGTTCTCGGAGATGCGTGAACCTCAGCTCGTGACCTTGACATCGCTCCCGCTCAAGGGCGTACCAGGCAATTTGACGACTCTGCCACACCTACCACACAACTGTGTTGGTGCTTGTAGCTGTGTGCATATGCAGCCTTAAAAGCTGGTTTACTTGCTACCTACATGCTTTACTACAATATTCCTGCTAGATATGTAAAGATAGCCGCGAAGGAAATGAGTCGCTTCTGGATGTTCGTCGCCCAGCATAACGTGACTCGTCTCTCTTTGATTCCAGTCACCTTGGCAGGAAATACCCGCGCCTGGACGTGCAACACGTGACCGTGATCTGTGAGGGCTTTGGAGGCCACTCAGGGCTAATGGCCCTGGCAGAGAACACTGCCGTATACTGCGGTGCTGTCCTCTGGCCCATTGTCGATCTGGATCTGTACGGTACGTTGCAGCTGCATTACCTGGGTGAGCTGTGGCGATGTGCGATGCTTTTGTTCGTATATTGGAGATATTTTTGCTTTGCAAGTGTGCGTACTATAGCCACGCTGGTTCATCGTTAATGGGTTCCAAGTAGTGCTGCAGGGGTGCCTCAGATCAAACCACGAAGTTGCTTTCTCGTGCGATTGTCTAGCTTAAATCGTTATCGAGGATGTCTTGGCTCCTGCGTCTCGAGCTTCACGAAGCTTCGCTCACTTTCCTTGACAATATGCTCTTGCTATGCGTTAAGGTATTGGATGTTGCATTTTGCATGCCACGTGGGAAGCAAGTATTGTCATTGCTTCTCAGAAGTGTGCTTGTAGCAATGAATAGTTACAATTCTTCTACAAAAATACAATTATCTCAATATATAGGCGTCCCATTCACAAATATACAAGTATACATTACTGCCATTCCTGCAATCATAGTAATGAATTTCGTAATCAAAATGCATTGCAAAGCAACAGACGAACATTTTTATTTTGAAATGGTCTCCTCTTCTGCGGTACCTTAGCTTTTTTTTTACTGAATGAACTACCCGTTAGTGCACAGACATTTTTCTGCCTGAACATCAAATTGAGGGCACCGAGTTTGTCTAGGATGCACGACATCGCTTTGAACTTCGGTGTACCTTCCTACAGTTTATATGCGCACCTGTGAAATATTACTTTTCAGGATATAAGAGATACAGTGGTATGTCAGGTCAAATCTAGCTTACGCGATCTTCCCGGTGTAAGTGATAGAATTTCATTGAAATACCCACACAAGCCTGGATAAAATGATAATGGCGCGAATTATAATACAATATAGAATATATTATATGAAGGAATAGAATGCGACTGTGCCGTGGAAAGATTGCAAAAACATGCACACATACCAAAATGCCAGGCCCAACATAAAATTGCATTGCATCAAAGGCACTATGCATGAGTACGAACCAAGTTGTGACCGTCCAGTTATGAATTACCAACTCTATTCAAAGTGTAGTGATTGGCAACCATTGAGGAGTACGAAATATGAGGTAGAGCTGATCACGCCGTCTTAGCGTTGGGTATTCGAACTAGTGAAACGCCCCGGTACTTAGATACACCATCGGTTGACCTCTGGTACCAAGTTGAGCGCGACACATGTGCTTTGTGAGAAGATAATTAAGTAAAGTCAACTCCGGGTACTTTGAGACATGTGACCTAGGACTCTGAGAAGGCGCTCACGTGATTGTTTTTCTTGCGTTCGAACATCTGCGTCACCAATCTTGCCAATTGTTTCCTTTTCACTAGAGCACTTGTAAAAACGTCATCACCGCTCTGTATCATACAGATTCTAGCTGCCTTTTGCTGGGTTCCAGGGGCGTCATTGCCTTAAATTTCCAGGTGGGTCCAATCCCAGAGGAGCAGGAACTATTGTAATGTCAGAGGAGAAAAGCCGTGGCCGTCCCCTATCCAGAGTTGGAAAATAGTTTCATATTTATAAGTTCCTAGATGTCGTCGAAAACATAGAAAACACCGTCCTCTCCAAGAAACGTTATTGTCATTTTCCCTATTTTGAGAATTAATAGTGTTATTGAACTATGCTGCGCTGAAGTGCCCAACATTCACTTGAGTATGTATACTGAGATTCCGATGTCACACGTTTGAAGACAATTTTTATCTCAGCATTCAATCAACCAGAAAATTGTCCTCTCCAGCTGCAGGACTACAAAGTACACCTCCATCCCTGCCTTTACCCCAGGCTGGGTCTCGACTCAAGAGACCCTAGCGACGGCAACGCCCTGCTGTTTTCTGTTGTACTTGTTCTTCTGTAAGACAACTATGGAAGATAAATCGTCACATTATTATCCTTTGCACCCAAGTAAACACATCGTGCTTAAAATTAAACGTGCGGGATGCAATAATGAAATAGTTCGATGATTTTTTGTTCCAATCGTGAAATGTTGTGCACATGTGTTGCTCAACGCACATTGTGTGCGATGAACACAGCGGCAACTATTAATGCCACTAATAGTCGCCAGAAACTTTTTTTGGGTCCGATGTCCGCAACCGGCCAACTGTTGCGGTGAGATGTTCGAAACCGGCATTCCGGTCAGATGTACGCAACCGACAATCGCATCGCAACATTGTTGCCAATGTGCTCACTTCAGAAGTGGAGAAATCATATCGAACATGTTTCTCTCATAATTTTCTTCATCTAAAGACAATATCTGACCAGGCCACAGAGCTGTGGCATACAATGCTTCTAGGCTGGGCAGTTACTGGCTACGAGTAGCCAAAGTATCTTTTCTTTGACGAGAAATGCGCGCACTCCGCATAAAATACTGTGATGGAGACCACCAAACAAGCAAGATTAAAAAGGGCAGTATTGGCCAACAAGGACAGTTACTGAATTCAACATGGCCTACCGTAATGCGAAGTGTAGAACTTCTGCGACACTAGGAATTAATTAATTGCACTCTTTCCAGATGCATACCATGCCGAGAGGTATGTGGATACTGTGGACGTCCTGGATGCAATTGGAATGATTCCTGATAATTCGCTTTACCTTATTTACGGGACAGGAGATCCACTCTTTTTCCACGGCGATCTTATCTCGAAGAAACTGGTGGAGAGCGGTGTGTTGTTTCATCAACAGGTAATATACAATTGGGGGATGATGCTGTATACGTATATATATATATATATATATATATATATATGCATATATGTGCATGCGTATGCATATGTATATGGATGTACATGCCTATGCATATGCATATGTATGTATATGTACATATGTTATGTAGGACCCAGGCTCCAGCACGAAACATCTCTCTCTCCTAGTACATTCCCCTCCACATCCCAGGCCACTCCCCCTTCTACTCCCAGTGATCCGTTACTTACTGTTGCACGTTTAGGTCGCTGAGCTCTCAAGGCCCTTAGACCTGACCATAGCATTGCACGGAGTCCCCTCCATAACCAGCTTATAACGCGGAGCGACAAATTATAACAATCATCGGGTTTATCTTTTGTTCCCTGCTGTCCTCGAAGGTCTCCCTCCTAAATTTTCTTAACTTCTTCATTGGAACACTTCCAAATTGTTTTGTTATGCTATGAATTATGAACGCGTCGAGTCGTGCTGTGTTGATCGGCCTAGTTCTTGTAAACATTCTTTCCTCTTTTGATATGTTCCTTTGTTTTTATGTAGGAATTTTTTCCTTGTTATTTTCTGTGTTAGGAATTTCTTGTTATTTTCCTTGTTATTTATGTGACTTGTTAGCATTCTTATTGTTGTCTGCTTTGGCTTGGCTGTGGATGCTTTCCTTAGACTTCTTGTCGCTTCGACTTTATTCCAATTCACTTGCCTTTTTCAAACTTACCGCGTTTCTCGTTTTCCTTTCTCCTTTCCACTTCGTGTTCGATCTACATTTTGCAACTGTATGATGTTGATTGTCAGTGTCTGGTTTTCAGATATACGCGGACGAGGACGTGTACTTGCGCTCCGTCCGTCCGCACCTGCTTCACTCACTAGAAGACTTCCTGATAAGCAGGTGTTTCCCCCAGCTGGCTACCAAAGAGGCAGAATGAAACAATTAGTAGCGACACAGATTCGACTGCAGTAGTTAGAGTAGCCCCGAAAGGTCATGGTGATAACAACAGAGAGGTAGACGAACTACCTGATCCGAACCGTAAGAGCAAGCGAGCTGGTTTGTCTGGGTGAATGGAGGATACATTGCAAGCCCGGTAGATATGTCTATTTACCGAAACAGAAGTGTGAGGGATTGTCGAAGAGATATCATCTCTGAGCAACCGAATATCTCGGTATTAAAATGTCCCGAGTATTTGTGTTACAATCGGCAACTAGTACTTCGGTGCGAATGGAGATGTCGGTATCAACATCTGGCTAGTTTTATACGGTCAACATGTAACTATCAGCAACGTTGTTAGAGTAGTCCATTGTCAGGTGATAGCAACTCATTGCTCTGCACTTGGTGCCTCTGTTGTGCACGGCATGTACCAGACCCTGTTGCACCTACATCCCATCCATCGTTTGCTCAAATAGTGTGATGCATGTGTGTTTATTCCAGCGATTATCGAAGTACAAGCACCCCGTTAGCCACGGTCATAAGATGGCGGACAGTCGGCGGTGAAAGATGCTGGAATTCCCTGCAGGGAGTAATTTTTATGTCTGCCTTTGCTGGCCGTGATCAATGTGCTGTCATTGAGCGTCACGTACTATATATCTGTCATGCTGCTGGAAAACATGTCTTGTAAATAGCAGCCTGGTAAGCGAGCCGAATCCTCTGTCTCACGCGTTTCGTTAACAAGCTGCAGGACCTTTGTCATGCGTGCTAATACAAAGCAGAGTCCAGCATTTTGGTACAGAGCATAACAGTCGAGGAGATGTCAAGAGCAGTCAATGGGGTGCATCCAGACTAAAACACCAATCAGTGACGATACATAATTTATGCTGTTCCCAGATGTCGGATATCTTGCAGAAAATTGCCGTCTTACAAACCTTCTTGGAATTAGGTAACCATTTCAGCGGAACTATTAGTGAGGTTTTTGATATGCATTCATAATGATGGCGGTATGGAGCTGGATGTAACCCACTATCCCAGGAAAGTGCGATCACTTTGCAATTTCGTCCTTGAGAAGGTCGACAAGGTTGCCATTGCGCATGTTCATCTATAGAAGTTATGTGATCAGCGTTCGCAACATACAACAGTCGACAGTCAACTTCCCTGATGACCTGACCTGATTTCCAATGACCTGAGGACGAACTGAGAGATCGCCCTCAGGGCATCAACATGGTTATCCGAAACCAATCGTCATTTGTCGATACATCCGATCGAATCCTATGAACCACGATACCTTCGCTTGTGGTAGCCAACGCACTACTTCTGAACATAATTATTGGCAAATTAACATTTGCGCGTGGATAATGAAGCGATGCATTATGCGTAACCTACGTAGGACCCTGCGAGAAAATGACACTAGCCGTTTGAAGTGTCAGCACGGTGATTGCGGTGCAAGATCCGGTAAATGGGGTGACCACAAATTTTCCGTTTTGTTTAACAATGCCACCAAAATTTTATAATTCATGCCCGTTGTTCAATTTTTATGTGCATTAACATCATTCAAAGCTCTTGAGTACCTACTTACATTCGAATTGCATTGCTGTTTCAATTATTTTAATAAGACATAGCCCACTTCACCACTTCTTGTAACCCCCTGATCTCACCTGGAACACCGATCCTGATCTCTGGGGAGGGGTGGTGAGTCCTGACCCGTAACCCCCTGGGTTCCCACCTCTGTTTCTGTTTACATGTGTTCACAAAATGTTTCCCTGTAAGCAAGGCAATACCGGAAAACTTAAACCAACTTGTATAATACAAAAGAAACCTTGGAAAGACCAAAAAGGGCATAATTATTACTTCAGGAAGTACAATTTCAAATGCTGTAACCAAACAAAAGTTACGTAATTTCCAAAAACGGAACAGACAGAGCCGGATGAGTCGGACTTCTCTAATTAACTTGGGCGCTGTATAACCACTGCAGTTGATGCGCCCTAAAACCAAAATAACTAACTAACTCAATAATTAACTTCCCTCGTATATACATGTATATATATATATATACATACATATAACATTTGACTTGCTTGGGTTTCAAATTCACTCGCGATACAATTAAGATATCGCATTAGTATTACGACCAAAAATATGGAAGAGACTGAGTGACAGCAAGCACCTCGACATCGTTACTAAGTGTATTGAAAGATTAACCAAACGAGGTGAGCACCATTTATCAAGTACTTCAATTGAAGGATGATGTACCACGCTATTCCGATTATTGCACTTGATTGACCATCAGAAACAGTTAGTGGAGACTTCAAAGAGTACTTAGTTAGTTTAAGAATTACATGCTTGGCTGAGAGAAACCTAACTGATGCAACTTCGAATAAGAACGACGTCACTAGCTTTTTTGCTCTGATCTAGTGGCTCGTTTTTCTGCCAGGCTGATCGCAATTATTGAGTAATCTTGAATCTCTTGAAGATGATAATCGTAAGAGTCAGGATTTAAAGACCAATGCGAACAAACCCCAGCAGATATGAGACTTACTCCACCTGCTCTCTCTGGGAGTAATGGCGGATATAATGCCACTTACTCTGCCTGTTTTTTGGCAGTAAGCTTCTAATTATATGGGTTTGGGATTACGGGCGCATCGACTGCGTTGGTCATACAGTATATGGGCTTCGGGCTGTAATTTAATAACATTTGGTGCATCATAGGCCATGGCGACACTACAGGCAATCTAGCATGCTTAGGCTGCGTCAATAAATATACAATATGGTGAGGGGAGATGTTCTACCAATGTTATGAAGTGGGCTTTAGTTTCACTGTCATGTTCATCTTTGTGGGTTCCGTGGCATCGAGACAGTTTGCATCGCATATTTTTATCGAGCCAAACCGCTTAGGTAATTAGCTTCGGCTTGGCCTTTGTCTTGGGCTTGGAATCCTGTCGGCTGTCGGCCCAGGCCTATGCCGACAACTAGATACACCCTGGATCAATGGAAAGAGGTCCTGAGGTGACTGGTTGTTTGAACTGACGGAGAGGGCCGTAGTCGCGGGAAAAAAATATCTGGCCATCGGTGGTGGTGGTGGTGGGGGAGGGACTCCGATCCGATATGAGGACCACCTGGACCGTCCCCTGGGCCGGGCTGAATAGTCGAGGGGTCCAAATCACTGAAAAGGGGCCAAGTCTACCAGGGACCCTTTAACAATGTATGCGCCTCTTAATAAATCCCGGTGTGTGACCCTTGACCTAGACATTCTTCATATCACCCCAGGGACCCTCTCCATCGGCTCATTGGCCATCTTCGTGAACACAAGGACACCGTTAGCTCATGGGCCTTCTTTGCTGGTCGGGTCCTATCAATCCGGGAGCTCTATCATTGGCCTGGAGTTCATCCACGCTGGTTCAGTCTCTTAAATTATCGGGACTGGGGGCATCTCCTATCTTCGGAATGCCCTTGGGATGGAGTTGTGCGTTTAGTCACGGTCGATATCACGATCTTTGAGGATCTTTTTGCTCCATTGTATTATTATTATGTATACTCCATTGTATTATTTCGCGACAGCAAGGCAGTGGCAAGGCGTCGAAACATTTTCAGTACCATTTTCCTCGAACATTTTTCGCCTGAAGTGAACAATGCAACATCGGATAATGTAGTCATTGACTTAGCTCAAGTGAAAGAGCATCACCTTCAAAAATGTTTGGGGATCGATAATTCGTGGAAATGAAGAGATGCTGAGATGAAAATTACAACGCGAGTACAATGTGGCAGTATTTCCATAACGCAGATCTCAGGATTCGCAGGATGGCAGATCAGCGATCCGTGGTTATAACCAATTTCGGCCCATTTCCGTCAATGGTCTTATTTTTGTAATGTGCATTATGTATGTATGTATCAATGGAATGTGTAATTTCACTTTTTTGCAAACATTTTTACCTTGGTATGCATGCAGAAACATCAGGAGAATTTCCGTGGGCAATTTGTTTAACCTCGGTCATCACGATAAAGTGCCTATGTGTGCTGAGCCTATATATACACCACTGCTGTGTAGTTTATTTAGAGTTCGAATGTCCTAAGTGGTGCAAAAGTTGCATCGCACGACCTAAACGACCCGAACAACCGACCAAAATATGCCGATATAAAGTGATTGAGTGCTTGATATTCTCCCGGACATTTTGGTTTTCACAATTGCCCCAAAATGAAGACCATTTACAGACCACAGAGCCGAGAGCCATGCGATGGTGCAACGCATATCTTGGAAGTTAGAATGGATGTGAATATCTGATCGAGTGTTAAAACAACATGCCAAATTGCTTCCTTGACCACTCCGGGGTACCGAAGGTGGAGGAGATGAACCTTCATCAGCGGCGTCGCTACGAAATTCTCTCAGGAGGACAATGTTGAAAGGGGGCCTTCTGCTCCCCGAAAGGGACTTCCACTGTGGTAGAGGCTCCTTTTGTTTTGATGCCCTTACTATGGTTCCAGAACGGGCAACATGATTTCATGTTGATGTCTTGTCTGTTCTTTGCATAGTGCATCATTTACGCAAAACGCAAGAGCAAACTTTTTTCCGCTGAGAACTGAGCCATACCAGAGCAAGTTAATGTCGATAAGTAACCAAGTGCCCAGACAAACCAATGTCTTAATTATTTCTCGACCGGAAGAATCTTCCCGCTGACCTCTAGATTTCAGCGGGCTGGCGGGGCTGGTACCAAGCATACCTTAAATATATCTCCCATTGATCAACCCACCTCTATGTCCACCAGGTCCAACTGAATATAGCTAGATTCATCACTACTGTTAGTCATTCCCACCAGATTCATGTCGTAAGCAAGCTTAAACGACCATTACTCAGTCCCAGAACGACAATATCGCGAAGGCGACAACGAGAAATGGATTGAATTGGTTTTCTGATCACCATCATATGGAAATATTGAATTTTGAGATATCATTTGATACTGGCTGCAAGGCACCTGGCACACAAGCTAAAATAATAATTATCAGCGAATAAATTCACGGCAAGAAAAAACATTGAACAACAATGCATAAATGACGATGCAATGCATAAATATTGCAAAACTTTCAAATTCCACGCCCTCGTGCACACTGTTTTCGCTGTGCCGCACCGCTTTCTAAATGATGTCGTTGAGAGGTATTGAAGTTAGGAGCTCTAATCATGCAGACTGTAATCACGGAAGACACATTTGTGGGAATAATATTAATTTAAAAGCATACTTCCTCCCATTTGATATGGGCGCCTCAATGCTGGCTTTGCCCAATGAGCGTATGTTTCTGAAAATCATTGGGGACCAGTGGCGTACCTATATTTGCTTTAAGGGAGAGGGGGCGAACGTATTTGTGGGGGGGGAGGGAGGTATACCTACCCCATTAACAAGTCCTCAGATTTTAACCACTATTTTGTCAAAGAGGACCTGTTTAAATACAATAATTGGCGACCAGCTAAATTGTCCTGTTTAGACGCCTAATCTGCCACTATCATTTCTGATTCGTCGGATTTCAACCCTAACTCTCCCACTCTGTCAACGTTCGTGCACGTGCACACCCAACTTGTGCATTCGGTGGATTCGCCACACCGTGCGACGCCACGGTTTCGGCTAGGCCTCCTACGTTTTGCCAATTGCTGCCACATAATGGACTTGCGCCATATGTGACGTGACGGAATGCTTCGTATGGGTGTTCGTTGCGAAAATTAGATGAATTAAATTCGATCATTAGTTCCCTACATCCTACATTATATCGTGGTTAAGAAATGCGGATGGCCGCTGAGCCTTGATGCACCTCACATCTTTGATTAAATATGATCCCAAATTGGCTACCGAGCTGAGGCCCTGTTTCGGTGATCTTTTTGGACCCCTTTCGTCTATCTTCATCCACAGATATGTCATAGGGCTCCAATCCACTTTTGTTAGGGGTCCAACACATCTCCGAAACCCATGCTCGTTTTAGGGTTTGTTGTTTTTTTTGTTCACTGAGGATTTTTTTAAGGTGTCTAGGCGTTTTCAAAGATCCGATGTGTTTATTTAGTCCCGGTTCTTTTGCTCGTTTTGGGACCATGTTGCTTTCTGCGGCCTCAGTCTCTTTTTCAGGCCCGTGTGCGGTCACGTGGCCTCTGTGTGCCGTCAGAGCTTCCGGTGTATTTTTTAGAGGTGCTGGTATGTTTATTTTGGGCTGCAACGCATGTGTTAAGGCACTGTCGCTTATTGCGAGACTGTGCGCTTTGGATGGCCGGTTGCATTTTCGGCCCCGCTATACTCTTGGGGTCCCGCTTGGTTTATTTGGGGCTTCTGACGCACATTTGTGGGACCCAGTACAATTTTGGGACCTCTGTGCGATTTTTCTGGGTCTCAGCGCGACTTGTCGCGTTCAGGCCGTGGTTCCGAGGACCCAGAGCCAGTTTCCTGGGCTCAACGATATTTTTGAGATCTCTTCTGAATTGTTTTTAAAGTCCGAATCCTGGCCTCATTTTTCGAGCCCCTGGCGTTATGCTTTTGCGTCTCGCCTCGATTTTTCGGGCTCAGGTATGCTTTTCGGGGCCGTACGCGATTTGTGAAGGGATCTGATAAGGGGACGAGTCTAGGGGTAAGTTGCTCGTCTCACAATCGAAAGGTTGTCGGTTCGAGTCTCACCTGTCGCTACTCTTCGCCCCCGAGCAATCGGCGTGGGAGATTGGCGACGCTGCATGACTCAACGGTCGATGCGTCGTAAAACCAATAACCAACCAATGTTTCTGATAATATGTTCGGTGTTCCATAGGTATTTTTCTGACCCAGACGTTTTAAAAATCCGTCCTTATTTCGAAAGGATCCGGCTTGATTATTTTTTTTCTGGTACCTATGCGAATTTTGGGCTACACTGTGGTTATGTGGGAGCCTAGACACCAATCTGCAGGAGCCCCGACGCGAATGTTTGATGCCCAGATCAAATTTTTCGGAATACCGATTGCAATTGTAGGTCCCGAGCTCGATATTTGGGGGGACCGGTTCGAGTTTTCTGGGCACGTTGTACTTACCTGTGACCCGAACGCGATCCTGGCGGCTCTATCGCATATTTTCGGCCCTGGGAGCGAGTTTTCTGGGGCCTGCCGTGTATATTCGTAGCCCATTGCGTTAATTGTTGTGTGCCGATGCGAATTTTGGTGACCCAGCGCTACTTTTGGGGGCACCGGCACGATTCTTAGGAGCTTGTCTCTCTTAGGAGGGAGGGGCATTTGCCCCTTTGATATGCCACTGCGGCCACCGAAGGATTTTTTTTCAGTCGATGGCACATTTCGGAGTATAGTAGCGCTCCAGGTAATTTTTTCCTGCACATGTTCTTTTCAAAAGCCTTTAAAAAGTATCGGGGTAAACTTTTCGGACATCGAGTTCTATTTCTTTAAAGATCATTGTTATATTTCTCTGTCCCGGTGCCCAACATATTTTTGAGGCCGTAGTTTGACATTCCGGTCGATAATTGATCGGAGGAGGGGGCAGCTGCAAATTTTGGGGCTCCGACGCGGCCTTTCGGGTCCCAGTGCAACTTTCAAGCGCTGCGACGCGACTTTTGGAGCCAAATGCAATCTTTGGCGCCTGACGTCATTTGCTTGTATCTTTAGCGCGAGTTTTAGCGACCTGGACACTTTGGTGGTCAAATATTTTTAAAAGGCTTTTGGCGTCATTGTTGAGCCCCAGAATGATTATCCATGTCCGGATTGTTTTTCGTTTCCCCGGTTTCATTTGTGTCTCAATGAGACTGCTTGGGAACGGTACGACCTGTCGTGTCACTAGAGTTATTGTCATGGTCCGGGCGTGACTTTGACATCCCAGGTTGAACATTATTTTCAGGAGCCCCGGCCGGATCTTTTGGAGCCCATATCGTGATTTTCAAGTACTCCGGCATGACTCATACCTTTTATTATGGACTCTTCTTGCAAATTATAGGCCTCCTGTCGCGTCTTAGGGGTCTCATCTAGTTTCCTGGAGACTTTACCGGTTTCGGATGTCTCCTCATGTGTCCTGCCCTCCTCTATATTCAATGGTCCTCCTGTCCCGTCTTGGAGGGCCTCCTCATACACACTGGGTCGCCTTTCACATGGCATGGGGCTTTCTCTTATGTTTCAGGGGCATTGTCTGCCAAATTAGGGACCTCCTGCCACGCCCAGTGGGCTTCATTCTTTGTCCTGGCCAATCCTTAGACGTCTTGAGGAACTTCAATTTCGGAATCCTCGCCTCCTTCTATACCACTCCCATCTTAAGGGCCCCCTCTCATTTCTTGGGAACTTCTTCCGGCCTTCGGGACATCATTCGGCCCTGAGACCTCCTACTCCGTCTTGAGGGACTCCTCCAGAGTCCTGCAGGGGCCTCTTTCTTCTTTTCGAAGCCTCTTTTTCAAATTAGGGGCCTCCTCTCACGTTTGGGGCCTCCGCTCTGCGTTTTGAGTCAATATTTTCTCATTTTAAGGGTGGCCTCTTCTCCCGCAGGTACCGCCTCTTCCAAATTACAAGCAACCTTTCATATCTCAGCTGCCTAGTCATTTCCCGGGGACCTCTCACCAGTCTTGGAGCCTTCTTTCTCGCCTGGGAGACATCTTCCTCATCTAATGGCCTTTTTCTCCTATTTTAGGAGCCTCGTAATTCATCATTGGGTCTCATTTACAATATTGTGTCGTCCTCTCCATAATTAAGTTCCTCCTGCCACGCTCTTTATCTTCGTGGAACTACCCGTTTTGGGGCCTGCTTTTGCGTCTCCGAAACCTCACCTCATACCCAATAGCTTTCTCTTCCATCTTAGGGCCTCCTCTCATTGTCTGGGGTCTTCCCTCCTGTGTTGGGGCCTCCGTTCCAACTGCTGGTACTCTTGATTTCTGGGGCCTCCCATAGTCTCCTTGGTGAATCTCTCGTCAAACTCGGGGCCTCCTCACCTGTATTTGGAACCTCATTGTCCTCTTAGCAGGGGGCTTTTGCGTCCTGGTACCAAATCTTATTTCCTAGGGTCTTCTTTTTGCAAAATATGGGCCTTATCTGGCTGGTTTCTATGGCCTCGTTATTCCTGCGGAGACCGTTTTACTCATCTTGGGCTCACTCTCGAGCCTGGATAAATATTTCCCATCATTCCATATTTTGTATTTTAGGGCATTCCTCTTCCCTCTTTGGAGGCCTCGTTTTCCAAATTAAGAATATCCCGTCACCGATCGGAAGCATTCTTGTATAACCAGGATGGCTTATTGCCCATCTCGGCGGGATCCCTTTCATCTCGTGGGGGGACTTCTCTCAATCTCAAAAAGGACCTGATCCGATTTCCCTGGGCCTTGTTACCAGTGCTAGTCTTTTTTAGGGGAAGCCGCATGAACTCACCTGAAAACATGCGAAATGATTCAGAAGAAATTGCATCCGGAATATTCTAAAGTAACTCTTATTCCCCCTCGGGTAACTTTAATTCGGGATGTTGAAAGCAATTAGCTATTGTAGTTTAGGGGCGCGTCGACTGCAAAGTTCATATAGCGGTACATCTAATAGCACAATGCCAACAGCCTAAGTTGATGTTTATTGCAAAATGACAGGTCTGTTTCGTAGCTTTTTCTTCTGTATGCTCTACTGGTACCGGCTCAGGCCGAGTAAGTCATCCACAATACTAGTGTGAAAATTGGGAACGTTCGATGGATGCGGACTGATAGAGAGGGGAGGCATATTGAGATGGATACAGAGGGAGGGAAGAGGGAGGGAGGGATAGAGAATAGATGGATACAGAGGGAGAGAGTTATAGAGAGGGATAGAGAAAGAGGGATATATATGAGAGGGAGAGAAAGGGAGAGGTAGACGCAGACAAAATAAGTGAAATGGTATTGCCATTGGCGTGGATATAAGGGTAGGGGGTCCCTCTTTCTTTATCTCTCTTTATCCACCTCCCTATCCACCCCTCTATCCATTCCTCTCTCTACCCCTCCCACTCTCTGAGGGGAGGGATAGAGAGAGAGAGAGGGATAGAGGATATCTACCCTCTTCCTCTCTATCTCTATCCGTCTGAGGGAGAGAGAGAAAGGAATAGAGATATGAAGAGAGAAAGACGCAGACGGAGAATAAGTGAAATCGTACCGCAATTGGCGTGGGATAAAGGTAGGGTGTCCCCCTCTCTCTCCTTCTGCATCCTCTCCCCTCTATCCCCCCACCCCTCCCTCTGAGGGAGAGAAATGGATACAGAGGGAGAGGGCAGGGGGATGAAGACGGATAGAGATAGGTAGAGAGAAGAGATAGAGATGAAAAGAGATAAATCCCTCTCTCCCTCTCCCTTATATATCTTTCTCGGAGGGATAGAGAGGAATATGGAGATAGAGAAAGGGTTAGAGGATGCAGAGAGGGACAGAGAGAGGTATGCAGAGGACAGAGGGAGAGAGGGATAGAAAGATGGATGGAGTGGGTTAGAGGGAGGGTTGGATGGAGAGTGATATTGAAGTTGGCTTGTATGGGTTGACAGCTAGAGAAGCGCTAGTTAGGTGGATTAAATTATGAGCATCACCACCGATGTGAATCGTTGTATTCGGAAACGATACGCAATCGAAAGGATGGTGTTCACGGCTCATGCATGCAGGCTAGCGAAGTAAAGAAAGATGTTTTACTTGCTTGGCAGGAAAACGAGCTTACTTTGGCTTTGAGTAATAGAGGACTATGGTACTTCAATGGTAAGACTTTCACTTCTTAGATCTCCGCCTATCTTAGTGGTCTTAGACAGGGAAGCCCGATCGTGACTGCCACAATTTTTCCAATTGAGTCTCTAAATATGCATTCTTCTAAATCACGCCAGGACAACACCAAAATACATGACATGGTTTTCTCGCTTTCCCAGCAATGTATTGCGCCACACGGTCCCGGCTGTGCTATGACGCCGGCAGTGAGTAGCAGCGACAAAGGCGGTCGACAGATGGAAATGATCGCCGACTGACGTTCAGTGCCCCCTCGTCCGGGGTGCGGGTGAACCGACAGCGTTGCATCCGTACTCGGACGCCCGCTCAACCGGTCATCATCTCCATGAACTCTGCAACACAAAAATACGATCAGACTGCGCGCGGTAGACCGGCGGGTGTTGGTCCACTTTACTGCCGGGAGTTTACGCCTAAGCTTGTGGAGCACGGAACCGAACTGCATGCGATCTTTGCCAATCGATCTAGCATAGCCAATTTACTTTACAGAAGGTGCCAACAAGCCCTCTTTTTCTTCATTGTTGCCATACCAATGTTCGGAAGC
This sequence comes from Imbricaverruca yamaguchii, assembly GCA_034440575.1. Lineage (NCBI taxonomy): Eukaryota > Metazoa > Arthropoda > Thecostraca > Neoverrucidae > Imbricaverruca > Imbricaverruca yamaguchii. Next base: position 69,267 of record JAOTOL010001482.1, on the reverse strand, counting down.
TACGGACCCAAATTCCATAACTCTTTCACCGAGCACCGCGGCATAGTCATATGATGATATACTGAAACTTTTATACGGCGACTGTGGCTTTGGTTTAAGGCCACGACATTCTAAAGTCTCGAGTATGCTACGACCTACGCATGAATGCACGTACAAGCATACCGACCATGCTACGTCGTTTGATGGTCTGAAGCATTTCTGCTCTATAGTTCCAGAGCACACTGTGCTTACCACAGGTGGTTGGTGGTTTGTTGCTGACCGCCGTTCGAACGTCTGCGGGTGGGACATGGCGTGGCGGCGCCGCAACTGACCGCCGTTCGAACGTCTGCGGGTGGGACATGGCGTGGCGGCGCGTAACTGACCATCAAAGTCGACGGTGCCGGAGCCGTCTGTGTCGATCTCTCCGATGATGTTGTCCAGGTCCTCGGGGCTCAGCGTGTCGTCCAGCTCCTTTAGAATCTCCTTGAGCGACGATGTCGGGATGAAGCCGTTGCCTGCACGCAAACACGGTGGCATCACCATCACTGCCAGGCTCAATCATGGTCCAATGAGTTGAATGACGACGCTGCAAGGCTCTACGAAGAAGGCTGCCGAGCTACACTGGTTCTCCAACAGTACGCATCGTTGAGTGTTCACCATTAACAGATTGAGCTACTTTTGCTACCTGATCCAACTTATTGATCCAACTATAACAGATTGTTCCAACTAAAATAAAAAGTTCCACGTTGAAACAGGTAAAGCGAAATCGCTAACATGCAAGGAAACGTAAGTCAAACATGTCTGCAGTTACCCATAAGCGAAACCAACGAGTGACCAACATAATTAAAAATAGTAATACCTAATCAGCACATTCTATAAATATTTGCTTTGCATTTTCATTTGTATGGAGTTTGCTGGTCTACGTTCAGTGTTTGCAGGATGAAGCGGACTCGCCAATTAGCAGGCCAATGCAGTAGTGGCAATATTTTTCTGGAAGATCAGCATACTACAGCAGTTTATTACGCCACACTGTAGTATCGCATAGTCGCCTATTATAATCACTTATACTGGCACCAAACGAGGCATAATTTTAGGCTTCCTGCCGTAACAACGTGCAGAGGTTCCCCCGAATGAAATGAGCGGTTCCTCCGTTTCAAAGAGTATTCTTCAGATATACGATATGTTTACGAGGCGAGCCGCACTACGGCACCATGGAAATTACTCGGCCGAAAACAGCCTTAATTGGCAGACATTATGCCTTTGGCAACGGGACATAGACTTATGCGCCAGGCATTGGTGTCGGTGTTAGAGCTGGTCTGGCTAGGTCCTTGGGCACGTGGTCGGATTGTAAACGGGCAGGGCCGCATCGATGCTTCGCATAGAATGGGCCTGGGGCAGACCATGCCTGATTCCCATTTTCTGGGGTTATTTGGGGTGGCAAATGTAAGTACGGAAAGCCTGATCAGAAAGCCCGGTCAGAGCAGACTGGCTTCTTTGACCGGCCCTTGGAAAATATGCCACATTTCCAACCGGTTTGTCGGTTCTTTAAACACGAACAGCTCAAAACCTAAGGAGGGTAATCATGCAACTGTGAAGCCAATTTTCACATTCGATCAAACAATTGTCACAGATTCAAGAGTCGGATGAAAATTGTTCAAATCCTTCCTAAATAGTATTCATATAAATTGTTGAATGCATAAGTTGATCAAATACATTGGTCATTAGCTCAAATATATAACACAATACAGCATGATATGCATTGTTCAACAGCATGACTTACAACTGCAATAATTGCGAGGAAGTGCTTCAATTGATTCCACAATTGGTTTCACTAGCTTATCTCGACCAATAAGTGGAAATAAACAATTTACTTGAACACATGAGTGCAATTTGATGAGTTAGAGGATTAAGGTCAACGTGCTTCCGATGTCTCTGGAATCTGCATTGCAACGCATTATTAATGTCCCGTGAAAAAAATTGCCAGGGGGATAGTGTATATTTCCAAAAAAAAATTCAAGCACGGGCATTTTGTAAAACACTGCCCGAGTAAAGTGCTCAAGGTATTTAACCACTCTTATTTCAAGTAGTGCAGAGCCAGGCACGGGGCATCTAGCTGGATGCAATCTCTTGCAGTTCTAAGGCCACAAGCCAACTATAGGAGCCCCAACCGGGTAGAGGTATGTAAGGTCAGTTTCCTATAAATCGCAACTTCTTTGAAATTCATCACTGAGAAAGTCTGCAGTCAGACGGGCAGTGATGTGCACTTGAGCGAAATTTCGGGAGGAACCATGCGGGCTACATTGTTTATGAAGATTGCATGAATGTGCAAAGTCCTTCCAGCAGGTTGTAATAATTATTTTGGAGTAATTTGTAAAAGTTTTGCAGAGTGTGGCATCTGCTCATATATTATGTGCAAGGGATGAGCATGAGGTAAGAACCACCACCAATATGAGCACATCAGGTAGATTCTGCCTAACCTACACAGTGTCCTAAAATTATTTCACCATTAACTGTGAGGATGAAGAAAGAAGTTGCTTGGGAATAGTGAAAGATTGGAAGAAAATAAAGGATCGTCACTTAAGGATTACAAAATTGGAATGCCTTTCACTTCAGTCACATGCATTTTACGTTATTTAGCAGTTGTGTGTATAATGACTGCCCACACATGTGGCAAAATGGTAAAAACATAAGGCAAGGATGAAATAGCACAATTCCATTAACTGTGAATTTTCAGGCCACATGGTCAATTATTTTATACTGAACCTACACACCTGCGACGCATGTGGGCTTTCTGGAGGAAATTGAATCGAATGCACATCTTTGGGAACGAAAACACTTCCAAATTTCACGTATGATTTCCGAAAATCGCCGAATTGGTTATTAAGGCCAGAAATAACAGCTCACAGGACTAGATCAAATTGAGTATGATATCTTCAAATTGTACTAAATAATTTGCACATCGTGCCTAGGGCGGGCTGAATACAGGTTGCATCCACAGCGAACTTGACAAACCAGGATGTGGCGTGGAGTACGTGCACAGACCGGACTGGGTCTATGAACTTGGGCTCGTTTCGAACTTTGATGGGTGTCCAGGCCTGTATCATGTCAAATCTGATAAGTGTCTTGCATCTGTAGTGCAATATAATACTTATTAAACACGAATCTGGCGAGTAACTACTAATTAAGCTCAGCTTCACTAATTTCGGTGTCCTTAAATTATTTTTTATTTTGATGTCAATTAGCTTTAGGTGTCTTAGAGTTTTGTCGCATCAGCAACCAGCCAGCTGTAGTCATCAAGAGCCACAACACTGTGTACTAACCAGCTTTGTCGTACAGTCGGAAGGCGTCTTTCAGCTCCTTCGCCATGGCCTCCGCGTCTTCCTCAATGATAAACTTGGCCGCCAGCGTGACGAATTCCTCGAACTCGAGCATCCCCGACTCTGCACGTAACGACAACGGAACGTCACCCATGGCGGCGGTCACCTCGGCTTCCTGATCAGGACGGAGCTAACCGGTGGAAGCTAGACGCGCGTGCACAATGGGTGCTGAACTTATGTTAGACGGATATCTTAAACACATTGTTTGTGAAACAAAGTGATACACCAGATCCATCATGTGGTTTGCCGATTATTTTGATGCGTGCAAGGTGTGCTTGGTGTGATAGAAATAAACTTCGATGTGCCGAAACACGGGAGAAAACTCAGGGGTATTTAGGAGGGGGAGCGGCAGCTGTGCCAACGTCCAAAACGAATGTAACATATATTCTGCGGAGTTCACTAGATATTCTTGACCGACAATTATGGACCGTTCGCTTGTGTTGTTCCCCAGTCTGACCGATCGACTTGTTCTGCCGATGTATGCATTCTGGCCACGATGACTACAAATGCTGCAAAGTGTATCCATTTATCAATTTATTAACTTTATCCCGAGCAAATAAAGCACACAAACAAGTGAAAGCAAGCAGTATAAAGCAAATTATCATTAAAAAGTCAAATGCTTAGCATGGACAAAATTATGATCAAAATTTATCTGTGCACACTACGACGTGACAATAAGGACTCAGGAACATATGACAAACAGTCGTGTAAATGATTACGATAGCAATCATGAAAATAAACTTTAAGACTGCGAGCATGATGAACCTGAAAACGAACAAAGTTAAGGTTTTGTTTAAAAAGGTGTAAATATCGCATATAAAAATGAAGCAGCGGATCCGGTCCCAAGACTTAACTTTCGACAACTTCCAACATTTGTGACCTAAACTGTAAGAAAACATTGGCAAAACAGGCTGACCTATCAGGTATATATCACGAACACGTATGAGATGCACATTACAAATGTCTAGAGACACCATTAAGACATCACATCGCAAACCGCAAGCAGCCAGACACGTCACCGAGGTCACATCGCAGACCGCAAGCTGGCAGACACACCACTGATACACATCGCAAACCGCTAGCGACCAGACACACCACTAACCCATCACACCGCAGACCGCTAGCGGCCAGACACGTTACTAAGATACATCGCAGATCACCACTTGCATGCTAATAGCACAGCAAAGGCCTTAGTCATCAGCGTACTAGGCATGTGTATGGACTCACACTGCACCACTTACGAGAACGGAATCACCAGACACCTGCGATTAAAAATCAGTCATCAACCCCAGCCCTTAGCATACCATTGGCACTCCCACCACCACTTCAGTGCGACACGTGCAACACCTTTCACACTGCTTACAGAACTCATCGATTCGGCCCTCGATGTCGTTCAGTAATTGGTGTTTTAGTGAATTGGATTTCCAACCCGTTTGCATTGGGAACTTCGACTGAAAATGATGTCTACATATGTTTCTTTGGTGGTTCATGATGAGTGATGACGCGTTTTCCTATTGCAATTTTATGCAATTTTTAATCAGTGATTATAAGTGTGCCATTTATATAATGGTATTATCGTACCTATATGCTTTCGATGCTATTGAAGTTATATTGAAATGCGTTGAGCTCAAATTATCTCTTCATCTATAACTCCAATACTTCCTGATTCATGTACGATATTTAAATGCGCTTCTTATATATCATCTTAATCTGTACAACATTTTTTGTGTGTGGAAATAACCGCCTTGAAGATCCCGCAAACCGAATGAACGGCAATCAATTTCGATTCCTTTTCGGCCAGTGTCAACGCAAAAGTAAGGGTTATTTTGGAGTATCATTTAAGCTGAAATGTGATGATTGAACAACGGCAGAGAAGTAAAAACCCGCATATATGTCGCAGGTAAGTTTCAAATGACAAGGGTGCGTTCGACCCGGAAACACCAGCGTTATGGATCACGACATTGGCTACAGCGGCGGGGCCCAGCGGCATGGACACCGGACAATGGCCACGCCTCTACTCACTGTCCTCGTCGACCTCATCGATGAGCTCCTTGAGCGTCTGGGCGTTGTAGGCTTGGCCCATCATCCGCAGGATGGTGGCCACCACGTCCGTGTTGATGGCTCCCTTCTTCTCGTGGTCGAAGCCATCGAACGCCTTCTTGAGCACTGTCAACACATGTTGGCGTGTTGGCGTGGTGGTGCGGCAGCGGTGTTCACACGACGCATTGTCGCAGAGTTCCCGTGGTGTCGTCCATCGGACCCCTGCACCACATGACAGCTACAGCTACATTTGCATCTCAAATAGTGGGATTGATGAGCGCGGTTCCGATGCATTGCTTGTGCGCAGGAGGTAAACGGCCGCTTAGCCTAGAGATGAATAGGCTCGTCTCACCATCAGGTGACAAAATAAACCCAACCTGAATGAGCGTATTGAAAGATACGGGAAAAAATGCATTGCTGCATGTTGATGTATTCGGTCCTGATTTTGAGCAAAAGATCTGATTTGCACAAAACTGGCTTCGAGTTGGTTATCACCGCGCCGTATGGTTCGGCGCACCATCCATGTAGGTGACCCGTACCCTCTTCGGCGCGCCACACATGCAGATGGCCCCGTATCCCAGCTCGGTGCGCCATCCATATGGGTAACCCGTACCCCCATTTGGCCTAGAAAACGGAAAAGAGAATGTTCATAATTTGCATCACACCATTTTGGCGATTTTGACGCTTTAGGCACGCCAGACATCCCTAAAAGTAGGTCACGCTGAGCCAATGGACCTCGTCTACACATCCACACAGATGCGCATCATCTCATGTTCCTCCACAAGGTTAGTTTCTCCATACCGTTAATGTGTCGGCAAACGCGTTAACCATGGCGAGAAAGTTATTTTGCGAGATTACGTTCCCGTAGAGCTTACTCTTATCTAGATATTTGATGCTTTAAATGTCGCTGTGGCATTCAAAACACCAGCATCGCTCATAACGTTCGGATGGCTAGGAGCACGGTCTCCTCGAGACACAAGGATGCCACAACCCATTACGTTAACATGGACATTATAGAACGAAGTCTTAGCACTCTTAGCTATGAAATACAACCGGGCATAGGTTACGAAGGCAATATATGCCCATTAGTGAGGTATATTAAAATCATATTAAGTTTTTAAGTCCCGTACACAAAGTGAAAAGAAGCTTTATCAGAATGCGTTATGCAACTACCCACTGATCAGTTGACACTCATTCTGCTCACCTGCCAAAGCTAATGCTAGAGACATGTTGGGATTAATACGGTGAGTGACATTATCTAATTACGCGTGCGCAGTCGAGTGCGGCATCGCCTCAAGTTCCGACAAGTGAAGCGCTGAAGCGTGGGCGTGGTGCCCGATGAGCCATCGGTGAGGCAATATATAGGTGATATGCAAGAATGGTAGAATGTAAATAATTGAGGGTAAGTCATCTGACTAATTATGGTGCACTATTCAATTTGAAACTTCCGGATTCCTTGTGAAGATCCATTCGTTATCCGACTGGATGGTATGACAAGGGCTGCATCCAATTTAGCAACCAAACATACAATACTTGCAATGGTTGGGTGTTAATACGAGATCTGGTCACAAACAGTACCCACGGTTTTGTTTTGTTTTTCGCCTCAGTGGCACGCTTCATGAGGAAAACATAGTGCCACAACAAACCCTGAACTAGCGAAGGTGGTAGAATGACACACGGTCGAGACCCAATAAAACACGACCATGTAAATTGCCGGCCAATGCGGTTTTATTGGTAATTTCAAGTATTTCGGAAGAATCAAGCCCGGCTATGCACTATAACCTACTACTGGAGTTCCATGCATTTCGCAGCTTATAGCCGATTGCCATTGCTGGCTTGCAAACAAAGCAACAGTTTTGCAGTTGATCATTGGTGTATTTCGTGAAATTGTTGTAATACTGGGCAACTTTCCAGACATGGGCGTTACTTTATGGAAATGATACGAGGGGACTTTTAACGGTCAAGCTGCCCCGAAAACCATATCTGTCTAGTGCATGCGCATAGGCAAAATGGTCTAGCTTCAACATGATTGGCTCAGCATGGGTACTCAATGATTCTAGGTAGGATCAAATGGTAGATTTTCGTCAAAATCATGTGAATTGTCGAACACGATCGTGAACTCCAGAAGTAACCAATGATATGCACTTGCAGCGTTTAACAACGTTCTACCTTTTGGAATCCCAGCGATGTGCGATAACTTCCATACGGACGCATGGGTCAGTCACAGTCGAGGCCATATCGAAGTGGTGATCAGTCTTTCGAAACAGTGGTGTTACGTCACATACCAGTAATTGTGATTGTCCTAGGGTAAAAAGTGAAAGGTCGGTATATTCAGGAATGTCGAGCTATTTCTGAATGACACCACAGCCGACAGTAAGGCCAAGTGACGTCAATGTCCTCACATGACATCAATAGCCTGTGTCACGTATGTCAGGGTTATTACAGGGTTACTACAGGGACATAGAACATACGGTTCTGTGTCACGGTTGCTATGAACATCAGGGGTAAGGAACCACTTAAAGTTACAGCAAGTGTATCAAGATTAGGATTGGTTTTCCCTCATTGTGAAACATATTTACATATTTTTACTTCTCGTCTGCTACCCTATGTCACACTTTAACTATTATGCTTCCAGCTCATTGAACCTATTTTACCCACTAAAATTTATCGAAACAATGGAACAAACACACGTGAACTTTATCAGAAACAAAGGAAATATATATATGGTATGCTGAAAAATACGCTTTGTTGGCGTTTTTCCTTCATCCATCCAAGGGCAATGGTAAATGTGGCGTCTTCTTCCAATTCAATGAAGTGCATTTCAAGTGCTTACCATTTATTTCACCTTAACCATCATTTCAAAATGAGCACTTTGCGAATGATGCACGCAATACAGAATGATATGGAAAGTGCAGAGTATCCAGGACGCAAGGATCTGTACTCAATTTTTTTTTCTCACCAAAATATATGGCATTTGATGCTGTCGAACAAATTTGATGTTGATGCCTTCCTATGACATTCGTCTAAGATTTGCCAACGATAATAAAACCAATCTGCATCTTCATATGCACGCACCCATGCTATGAGCCCAAATTCACCATCAGGCAGCCTCCAACTTGCGCTATATATGTACTGGTATGGGAACGCATTCGATGTCCCAAAATTCGATCGACCCAGTGGTTTGCCACCCAATCAAAAGCTAAATTTCTCATATCCAGCTTAGTACTATCTGGTTGCATCTTAGCGATATCTGATGTGTGCCAAGTTGCAACTAATACATCAACGCCCAACGCAGTATCGAGAACAGTGACAAAATGACACAGCATGCTTCAATAAATTTACCTGGGACACGTCTCTGATCATGCCACTTGTTCGATACCAATTTGAAAGTATAGCTGGCCAGGTAAAATTACCACTCAGCTGCAACAGATCGGATATGGCGAGCGAAAGTCCCGGCCGGGTGGGTCATCCGTCACGCTGAGCGAAATATCGTTGGAAGTGCATCGTGCCTAAGGATATCCGGGCACCTGTGCCAACTCCTCCCCCAGCATGACATTTGTCTCATATATACAGTAGTTATGCAACAGTAGCGAATAGCCCGCATCAATCCTACGAGTCGCTTATGCAGCGTCCAACATTCGTAACTATTCACCATCTCCACATATCATGGATATCTTGAATTGTCGAAGACAGCTTGGTGGAACTGGTGCAATGATAAAGGTGAAATTATTCATCAATGAAGTGCAAAAAGTGAATGCCTCAGACTGAAATTAAGTAGCGTTTCAACTATATCGTCCGAGAAACCCGACAAACTAGGAATAGGCGAAGACTGAACACATTTAAAAACATTTTTAATAATCATGATCAAGTGAACTTCTTGTACCTTCAACAACAATCTACTGAAAATATAACGGAGCCGTTGACATAATGCATGTTATATACATTGACCGAGATGCGAAACAAGGGGCAAGTAAGCAAGCACGGTATTTAAGTATTTCATTTTGCTTCAAGCTAAACACAGATCAGACCATGAACTTGTTAAGCCAGGATAACTGCACCGGGAAGAGAACTGCTGCTTTCTGTCAGTGGAGCTGTAACGCAAATGTTTTTTTCAAAAACCTGCGGATGTTTTTTTTTATAGTGGCAGCAGATGCAAGGTAGGCCGCCTCCACCGCTCTCGACTCAGCTTTAGAAGCGTTGCAATCAATGGCGACTTCCTGTCCAGTTTGGCATGTGCATGCCGTGCACGAGTGAACCGCTAGGGCACTGGATATCTTGCGATTACGTAGGTCTGGCTTGTGCCAACTGAACATCGTTTGTGGGCCTTAGCCACTTTCTCCATATCATACTTCTGATGTATACTTCTTAACATGCACCACATTGCATCTTGCAAACAATACTGACGATGCTTTTGCTTTCCAGCTTATCTTGGCTTCACGATCTGACCTATTCTTGACCAAATACCGTAGCGATGGAGACTGCAGGACGAACACATGTGGCATGCTCGATGTTGAGTTGCTTGCACGACCAGAGACCGCCTGGTTTCCGCCTTGTATTGAGCTTACCTTCACTGATGAATGCGTACGACAAAGAATGTCGAGCCATTCAACTAATTAGAAGTATTAGATGCAAAGAGGAGAAAAATCGTGGCTTGCAGATTATATGGAAGTATGCGTGTATGAGTGAAGTAAATCACTGCTTTGCCAGTGGACACATGCCAAATAAAACTAAAATCTGGAGTATTCCATAAATATAAACACTCGATTTAGCTGAGTCAGCGGCGAGAGAGCATCGAATGTCCAGCCAAGACTGAGGAGACACCGAAGCGGTGCCTATCAAGAAGAGTAATGTTAGACAATCAAGCTCACTTACAAGTCACCCAAGAACAGACGAAGCACCACACCGTTCACCGCACAGTCAGCCCAGTCTGGCCACTCACTGGCAAGTTGATCCTTGTCCAGTTCCTCCTGCAACGTTCCGATCGCAAGTGAGCTTTGCGTGGGGATGGACATGCAACTCCGCGGAGGGGTAGGGGGTAACCGCGACAGAACATAGTTATTGCACTGGGGTCGCTTGTCTACATCTATAAAAGCACGGAGGTAAGGCTTGGCAGTAAACATCTACTGGTATTCGGTAATGGTAACATTCCGCGGGTGGTATTCGGTAATTTGCATGTTATGGCTAGTATAGGCACGTATTCAAATAGCCAGTCAGTCGTGGGGAATGGGGCCACTGCACGTCAGAAAAAGGGAGCCTCATGCAACTATGGGGTGACACCTAACCACAGCATCATCTACACCGCCACACACATCAAACCGTTCCAGGGGATACTCCACTACACTACACTACACCATGCTACACTACAGCTGGTCTGGCTAGCATCCAGCCACCAGCTGTGGCTGGACTCACCATGGCTGGCGGCGTGCTGTTGACGGCAGTCCTGTGGCGGCAGCAGTGCACCCTCGGCTCGCCGACGCTCGTGTTCCAGCGCGCCAGCCGCCTAAATTTACCGCCAGCGCGGACCTGGCCGCCGCCACGGCCGATTTCCAGTCGCTTGGGCGGCACTGAGCGGATGGCATCCTGTTGTGATTGGCCGCGCCAAATGTCCGCCACGTCGGCCCACCCAGCGAAGGCTTCAGGTGGCGGCAACGACGGCGGTGGTCGATGTGACGACAGAGATGTCACGACTGGTCATGACTGGTTCCTCTGATGTCATGACTGGTCCACTGCTGTCGTTGCAGCGCAATGCCCAGTCTGGCGTCCCCCCACCAGCTTTGAGGTGGAGGCCGACGCTGGTGGATCCTGAGCGAAAGAGGCGATGCCCGACATTAGTGGAGCTGGTAGAGGGGCTGACAATGTTGGAAATAGGGAGGTGAAGCCGGTGGAACCGAAGCCGGGGAGACTGAATCAGACTGCGAGGAGGTGGTATATCTTATGCGGATGGGGCTGCAGTAATCTCACTATTTAGGGTCGACTCCCAGACTAACCTTCCTGGTAGAATGGGAATGATTTCGATACGGATTACTATGAACGAGGGTGGAGTTCGAAAGAGTCACGATTTCTTCCGCACGACAGCAATGCAAACTCGAAGCACAGAAGCGACAAGGACGCGCCTGGCGTCGCGAAATCGGAAGCCTCCGACAACACCCTGGAGGAGGCAACTCAGGCTGCACACAAGCCAGCTAGCCATAGCATCGCAGTACGGCCACAGAAGCGGCGGCAGCCTTGAGCCCGCGAGAAGATGCGACAACTCCATTTTGGCAGCCATACGGAACACGGCCAGACACCGCCTGACCAGGCTGTCACCAACTCGCCTACTTCTTCACTACAGACTTCCAGCTCTACTCTTCACTAGACTTCTAGCTCTTCAACTCGAATCCAGGTTGGTTCGGCGGTACCGCCTCCCCCAATTCCTCCGATATTTGTAATACGTGTGCACCTATCTTTCCTAACCCCCAATACCAAACCCACGACCCACTACAATCACCAAATATGAACACCGACACCACACTGAAACACCCAGCGCACACCGAACGGCGGGTGACTTCTTCCTCTGCCGCCGGGATAACTGGGAGCCCATGGGCTTCCTTGACCCCTGGACGGTGGACGGTGGAGAAGGAGATCACCCGTCGGACACGACAGCCCCTGCACGCACACCAAATCTGTTCAGGGGCACTTCTCATTCAATCATATAACTCCCACAACGCAGACTCTACACAGACTCTCCACTCACTCTACATCCCACAACCGAACATCCCACACGACCACACCACCTACCAAAGAAGCACAGACAGACTCAGAAATCATAATCAGGTCGCCACCCGAAGCACCAAAACAAAGCAAACGTCGACACTACCCACCCACCCACCCACCACCCCCAGTACCACAGCGCGGAGCACGCAGGCCATCACCAGCACCAGGCCCATCCGAACCATCACAAACACCCCACGCAGTACGCCAAAACCCACGCTTTCGATTTGAGACATTCACAGACTCAGGCAACAGTTCAGAGAACGCCACTACCATTACCCACGCACCTACAAGACGAGCAACGAACAAACCAAACACCATATCTACCAACAACAAACCACACATCCGCACCAAACTCTACACCAAACGATATGCCAGCAAATCCCTTCGCCTGGTATCTCCCTACTCTACTCATGTGTAAAAGATATTAAAAAGGAAGAACATAAAATAAAGAATAAGTAAAAGAGAACACAAACCAAGAGGCCAAAACCGGAAAAAAACAAAAAAAAAACAAACAGGCCATAATAAAAAGAAAAAGAAACCAAAGGCCCAAAGCAGTGTACAACTCGTCTTCTTGCAATGCTAACGAACGGCGATGATCCGACCATACCCCCATTCTACACCCCCTACGGCACCGTCCGGACTACCTCCAACAACTCATCTTCAAACACCTAAACAGCCGTTATCACCCGACTGTGGTAGGTTGGTTAAATTCAACCATAAACAACAACAACAACAACTCGAGAGAGTACTCGTGTGCGTATGCTAAAAAAAGGTTAGCGTGAGCAACCCGGCTCGGAGCACCCTATCCCGATCGCCTTGTTTTTCAAACCGCAATAACTTAATTACTACATCACATCCAGTTTTATTTCTTCACTCACATTCTTTTCTATTTATTGCAGTTTTCATCACCATATTTACTTGGAAATGCTTGCATTCTTTGTTTATAGAAGCGCTTCAAGATAGGATCACTTCTTTAAACTAGGCGATCCTTGTCGAGCCGACACCAGCCAAGTCACAACGGCTATGCGGCTACACCGTGCCGCGTGACCAGTCTGCCCGCGACCAGTCTGCCCGCGACCAGTCTGCCCGCGACCAGTCTGCCCGCGACCAGTCTGCCCGCGACCAGTCTGCCCGCGACCAGTCTGCCCGTGACCAGTCTGCCCGCCACCAGTCTGCCCGCCACCAGTCTGCCCGCCACCAGTCTGCCCGCCACCAGTCTGCCCGCCACCAGTCTGCCCGCCACCAGTCTGCCCGCCACCAGTCTGCCCGCCACCAGTCTGCCCGCCACCAGTCTGCCCGCCACCAGTCTGCCCGCGACCAGTCTGCCCGCGACCAGTCTGCCCGCGACCAGTCTGCCCGCGACCAGTCTGCCCGCGACCAGTCTGCCCGTGACCAGTCTGGCCGTGACCAGTCTGCCCGCGACCAGTCTGCCCGCGACCAGTCTGTCCGTGACCAGTCTGTCCGTGACCAGTCTGTCCGTGACCAGTCTTTGCGTGACCACGGCGACAGGAGGTACTAGGTCGGCCGGATGCCGGACATCAGCGGAACGAAGAGCTGCGCCATGGAAAACGACAGTGATACCTTGTGCCACCTACAATTCGGCACAGCCCATTTCGATGGTGTCCAATACGCTTGTGCTGAAGTTATAAACACTACCAAAAAAATCAAGCTCCCCTGCCGAATTGCCCAAAACGGTTGCATTTATTTATGAAAAGCTGCCTAAAATTTGCCTAAATAATGTCATGTCCCTATTATATTAATAGAGCTCAGTATTCATGGACTAATAAATGATCTTCTCACTTTATACTTGATCTTGTACTGGTAGTTCTGGAGCCAAATAACCAGCATCTTCCCTGGAGGGAGATGCTGAGAATTTCGGGAAGCCCTCTCCCCCAGGATGTGAGTCACGCCAGCGCTGCATAAACAGGATGGAACATCCTGCTGATTCGACAGGTAGCTCGTGGATAGACTGCATCTGCGCTGTCTTGGCAGATGCTGCACTGTCTTGGCAGATGCTGCACTGTCTTGGCAGATGCTGCGCTGTCTTGGCAGATGCTGCGCTGTCTTGGCAGATGCTGCGCTGTCTTGGCAGATGAAATATACGCTTTCTGGCAGATGAAATCTGCAGAAATACAAAGATTGAAGGATTACGTACGGCCTATAACTGCGAATCTGTACAGTTCGTGTACAATTTCCCATATGTGCGTGGTGTTCGGTATTGGTGTCACATTTTACACATGATGCGCTTAATTTTTTAATAAGCGCATTGCAAACCAGTCCGCTTCTATCGGGATCGGCTGCAGTACTGCCGGCGTCGGACCCATCTGGCGGAGATGGTGAATTAATCTCAAACTGAAATGCATCGCATAGAGCAGTCAGACATATGGGCGCCTCGGTGTGCCAGGAACATGTCCAACTCACAGCTTGCCGCTCAACTTGTGCTGCTGTCCAGCGCGGCACCAAACACCAACTGACACTGGGCACGCCATCGTCCGGCCCCGGCCCGCAGTCACGTGACATCAATGGGTAACCACGTGACCAGTGGCTGAAGGCACACGATTGTTTATTTGCCTGTGAGCACGAGATGTTAGCAACAGAGCCCTTTCTTTGAACAGTGATTGTGGTTCATTAACTAGGCATGGACGGGGCTCCTCAGCTGCGCAGCATTGACTGGGGAAGGAGGGGGGGGGGGATAAACTTCCCTGTGCTTATCTCAAGAACGCCAGGCAGATTTTGGACATTCAAACGGAAATCGATAGCGCCATGGCTTGCGACCTCAGAGCACGGGATCATTCGATTCTGGCCGACTCTATTCAACATTTGGAAATGCATTGCGTACATAAGATTGCGCACATGAGTTATTTATTTCATGGTATGAAATCATTGCACATTGATTAAGCATGCTGCATAGGGAGTTAGCCAAATATCAAGCGTGCCACACCAGGTCGCAGGTCAAGTGTATGTCAAATGGAAATTGAAATAACGGTCATTGGTCCTCCTATTTGAACCATTTACACGTGAAGTGAGAGTGCTCAGCTGTATTTTCGAGTGTCAGACGAGTGAGTAATCTGAGTGGAAAAATAATAATTCGGGATCAGAAATGGACTTCGTACAAGGAACTGACGATTTATGAAACAACTTCATAGGTCACACTATAACTACGTCCAGCACTAATTAAGGGTAACTGGATACAAATTAAGTGCACTGGCTAACAACACAGCACAAAACTACGGGAGATACTGCGGAAGGAAGAGTTCCTCCTGGAGGCACGAGGACCCTAGACACTCCCGACTGCACCCAAGGGAAAAGGAGGAACAAGCCGCTTGACAGACCTGATTGCAACCCACCCATTGCAACCCAGACTGCAAAATACTGCTACTTGCAACAAAGAAGAAATCCATAAAGCAAGATCGCAACGACTGCTGCATGCAAAGAAAGAAATCAAGGGCATCGAATTAAAAAAAACAAGGGTGTAGGATTTCGTACAGCAAACCATACTGTGAAATGTTATCGGTACAACCTAATCCACTGTCGTGGGTGTCGTCGCATGCAAATTATTTGGATGGCTCAAATATCCGAAGGTAGTTGGTGCGATCAATGTGGACGGTAGCCTAGAAAGCCGTACCGAGCACATAACCACGGGATACATGTCCCGAACATATACAAGGCGCATCACTGGACCGCGGCAAATACAGAGCATTAAACATATGGTTGTTATTAGGGCATCATAAGGAGAGCACTAACAGCAAGATTCTGCTCTTTACCTCGCATTTACCGGCATTTCTCTTCTTGTACGTACGATAATCTGAGTTTATTGGTCACATCACACCATCACCTCCTCGCTAAATTCAATGGTGGTACCACCGCGCGGTATGTGGCGAGCACGTCTCAGTCATTTTCCGGCATGAATAGTTCGCCACAGTCGAGGAAGCCCTTTTAGTCTCAGACTTTAGATGGACCCTACTTACGTGCCCTACTTAAGGCAGAAGACAATGAACTATTGATTCATGACGAGCGATGATTGTTAGTTTCAAGTCATTAAAGGCGCATGCATCGTGTGAATGGTGATGTATTTACCAATTGCGATACATAACATGAGCGAAGCGTTTTTCGATACTCAAATAAATTTGTATCATTATGGGTACCGATATAAGTAACTGTAAGCACAGGCGTCGACTTCTGACAATTATTGGAAGGGGAAGGGGTGAGGCATGGCGCATGAATACAATGGACGGGCCCAAAAGGATTATGGTGTAGGACACACCCATGCCGGCACGTAGGCTTCCATGTTAAAAGTTATATTTATAGGGATAAAAGCTGACGCTGAGGAAGCACTTGCCCTCAAAAACATATGCAACAACAGCTTTGAATGTAAGTAGGCATGTTCAACGTAAGCATGTATTCAAGTAAATATGCATTCAATGTCAGTAAGTATGCAAGTATGCAGGTTCAATGCAAGTACGAAAGAATGCAAGTTTCCAGTTCTGGAAAAATATAAATGAGACACAAATGTGTTCCAACGCAAATACAGCTTAATTTGACCACAACGGTTGAATATGATTTTCGGACTCGCCATACGATGTAGTTTTTAAATATTTTTGTTAGACTGCATAGCTTCAGAAATAAATCACGTGCAAGCCTGATCGTAACATTGTTCCGCAGAGTCGCCAATTATGTGCATAAAATAATGGCATGATCAGATCGCATAGCTGTGCATGACTGGCTGTTAGAGGCAGCTCAAGAGTTGCTTTTGGATCGGGTGTAACTGCCACTAGCAATCGCCGTAGTAATGTTAGCGGAGGTACACACCAGCCCAGTAATGATGGCAAAACACAGCAGTTAAGGAGTCAACTAATAGCATACAGACACGGGCGGATATAAGGTGGACGCCGGGGGAATATGCCATCTATGGGAAGGTGGCGCTTCATTGCAATGCAATTTCCCGGACAATGCATTGGCTGGGAAAAGCGCCATTCTGGAAGGACGCTTGTAAATGCTTTCTCAAACTTTGCAGCCAAAGGCACTCTTGTAAGGCAAAGTGACGTCCCTCCGAACATGTGCCCCCCATGACAATTTCTGGATCTGCCCCTGAATCCAGATACATGGACACTGCACAAAGGACTAATAAGCGAGGAAATAGTGATTCAACCATTTCTGGAAATGCTTGCCATTTATGCAGTTTTTCTCATTGATTATTTTGTTGTCCAAAACCACTGGGATGACCCGGAGTTTGAGTGGCTTGAGCTGTGCAAAAAAAGTAAGCAAGACGACACCCCTGGTTCCAGTTTGGTACGGAATCCAGACAAGGTGATCAAACTCTGACAGCGTCCACCTCCTACAAATATTGATAATGTTTGGTGATGGTGGCTGTGACTTCACGACGCACTCAGCAGCCAAGGCAATGTGGCATCACCTGCCTCTCATCCAGACAGGAAGGGCGGGTACCGCGTGGAATCGAACCCCGCACCTGTGGCGTACCAGGCGCTCGGCTCAACCACCGAACTACCGACGCCCCAATGCTTGGTCATGCAATTTCTTTTGACATGGGGATAAGGCTCATGAAAAGCATAAAAGCATGATAGCATAAAAGTCCACACATGCTTGCTTGTGCCCCACATTAAACCCATCATACCTCAGTGCAGACAAAAGTACATATTAGTTTGCCAGTTCAGTTTTCACTCATTTTAACCAACATACTGCCTAAACAAGCAAATAAACAAATAGACTGGCTAATAGTAACAATTAAATTCAATAAAAATATGTAAGGACATTTATTAATACACTACAGGTTATAAAAGTTCAAACCTGACATAGAAAAAAGAAGGTTCTTTGGGACAATCACCGCAAACCATCAATCAAAGTATGCCTAAAATATCTGGCAAATGGGATTTGAGTGTTAAGAAAAGTATAGTGGGTATTTACATTCCTTCAGTATCCTTTGGCTAAATTTACATGAAGGAATTAGTTATGCTTAGCATTACTAGAATCTACTTTTCAATGACATTCGTCTTATCATGGCTTATTTTGCCTAACATAAAAAGTTGCTGATCATAATTGTTTAAGAAAGCAACCAGGGAACCCTTAAATAAAAGTATAAACATAGTGGAATCGGAAGACTCCAAATGGATCATTTCGGTCCCTGTTAACCCTTCACTACATTCGGCTGAGGACAGGAGATCGAGTGGTCTGTATTGGATATTGGCACCTGCAATTGTTTCTGTCGACATTTGGGCATATCATGTCAGGTATGACCTATTTCCTCCCGGTTATATCAGAGACGTACCGGGGCAACACAACCTCGCATCCCGGTCGCACCTGGAATGTACCAGGGTCCCACAAAATCTCCTCTCGGTCATATCAGAGATGTACAAAGGTAGCCACAAATGTTCTGTCCGTGGTACCTGGGATGCGCCGGGAATGACTCAGCCTCTGGAGAAACTGCTGATCTGACCCAGATCTCAGCGGCTGCCTTTCAGAGGGCGATACCCAGTGGGAAGCGACTGGAACCTATAAATAGCGCTGTTGGGTGGGCAGGGGGAATGGGAGATGGGCGCGGGGGGAGGGGTGCAGGCGGCTCATCAAGGGAAACAGCCGCGGCTGATCAACCGCGAGCGGGCCAGGCGGGAGGTGTACAGTGATTAGGTCAGGGGGGAGCATGGGCAGAGCCAGCGAAAACAGCCGTCCGGCAATGTTGTGGGTGACGCACTTTAGGAGGAAGGGGAGGGGATCTCAGTATCCCGTCCACGCGGAACACCACCCGCGGCCACCGCACATGTGCTCGTGCACGATCCCGCGCACTTTGAGTTCTCTTTGTGGTTGTCTGTAAACTCGGCTCAGTAGACGCACTAGTTTCTGAATAACAAGCTACGTCGGCGCCGTCATAAAGAGCAAACATGGTGCAGGGAAAACACTGGCCCTCTGTCTTCTAATGCGCTGTTGGCGACGCGTTGCCCACCACTACGACACATCAAACAAGCACCAACGGTACGACTGTGAGCCACTCGTGCGGCTGCCACTCCACAACGGAACCATGCTCCGACTGAGGCTGACCACGAGCCGGAGAGTGCGTGTGGCGCTGCTACTGCTACTGCTGCTACTGCAGCTGTCCACCAGTACCACCACGACCAACAACACCAGGTACAAGCTGCTCTCCAGCGTACACGCCACCACACCGCTGGGTGAGCCGAGGCTCCTCTCACCGGTACAGTGCGCGGCACACTGTAGCCGCGCCGCCGGCTGTGTCCACTGGGGCCGCCTGCTGGAGACCGGCCAGTGTGTGCTGTGGCCACAGGCGGATACCAACAACCCGGCGTCTGCCACACCGCAGCCAGTCTACCACAAGCATCCAGTCTTGCCGTTTCCCGACGGCTTCACTGTCAGCGCCGACCCGCGCGTCGCCTACATGGTGGATGACAACAACGAGTACGGCTACAAGAGCGACGGACCGACCCTGCTGGCCGCCTGTCGGAAGCACCACCCGGACGCGTTTCCAGCTGTACCGCTGACCACCAAACAATTGAACTATATGCTTACATTTCACACCCCCATATTCCTACGAGGCCAGTCCTGGGGCCACACCTACTACCCTTGGGTCGGCGTCAGGTACAACAGGAGTGCGTGCATTTTCGAGAGCATGTTGACGAACCAGCGGCTCACCGTGCCGGAGACCTGGCTCAGTGCTATGCCGGCGGCGTGTGGCAGCAGCAACGGCTGCTTCGCCATCGCGTCACGCGGCCTGTATGACACTTCCTGTACCAGGTATCGCCGACCCGTACCATGCGAGTACCGCCCTAAGTTATCGACTCCAAACATGTTGATGTGATGTGATATATTCGTTCAACCAACTCAATTTTAGTGTGCCTGTAAATACTTCGACCTGTTTACTACCGCGGAGAAATGTTATCGCAACAGCTTGAGGTCAACATGGCTCCGGTAGGTATAAATCATGTGCAGCTGGAATAACAACCAAGCCATCTGTTTGCTCCCGGTTGTATACATAAGATAGAAAGACTCATTTTATACTGTCTTGATTAACCAGGTTCTGTACCTGCCTGTGCAATGTGTTCCTGACCGACTGCTGAATTCAGCACTAGATCGATTGTTAAGAAAATACAAACATTTAAATGATGCGCTGCGAATGTCACCCACATCCGATATGACATTCAGAAGATGGCAAAGTAAAAGTCGATTGGGAACATTACGCAATAGTAGATAGTCGACATTTCAAACGTAATGGAAGCGCCGAGCCGGACCCGATATATGAGGATCTTTCAGCAAAGATAAATTGAAAACAACATTAGCCCATAATCATGCTATATCATAGCATTTCAAATGCTAAAAGATTTCATTGTACAATCTAAGAAAATATGGAGTCCTCTTTTCTTGCAGAGTAGTTCACAAACTATCACATCAGTGCTCAGGCTCGTATGCAAGATTCGTATGTAAATAGTCGAAGAACGTGCGCACTTCTCCGCAAAAGAAAGCGTGTCTATATGCTGAATATATTTAAGTGTGCAGTGAAGTCAGCTCGCACTGCTAAGCTTACACCTGTATAGACGATTGTGAATGGTAAATTTTCAATTTTCACACATTGGAGCTAATAACATCCAGTAGTCACCGCGTCGACATTCTTGCATGTCATGTATGTGCACTAGGGTGTGTCGCCTAAACGGTTTTTCTTATGCTTAGTGAAATTATCGTGCAGATCACCTTAAGAAAATCCGTGGTCGAAACCAAATAGAAATAAAACAATAAACAAAATATGCGACAGGCCGATAAAGAAACAAATTTGCCGGGCGCTCGGCGTTAAAGTCTCCAGTGATGGCGCTCCGTTGCGATTGGCATCTAACACCACGCGTCGGCCGCCGTCGGAGCGCCGCCGCGGCGCTGTGACGAAAAAGGCGGCAGTGGTTCGAGAATGCCGCGATCGCTACCTGCGATACATGAAAACTGCTGGAAAGAAGTCGGCA
Organism: Imbricaverruca yamaguchii; assembly: GCA_034440575.1. Lineage (NCBI taxonomy): Eukaryota > Metazoa > Arthropoda > Thecostraca > Neoverrucidae > Imbricaverruca > Imbricaverruca yamaguchii. The sequence continues at coordinate 48,149 of JAOTOL010001482.1, read as the reverse complement.
CCACCAGGTGTACGTCCGTCCGGTGATGAGTGGTTCGGAAAATTGTTTGATATAGCCCGCTGCAAATGTGCTGATATCGATAGCTGCAAATGTGCGATGGCCGACAAAGTGCCACGAATGGAGTTTCCCCTTGTCCAAGACTAGAGAGGACCTCGCCAAATGCAAATCGGCACCGCAGATATCCGTGAAACCACTCGTCGACGCGCCATGGACGAAAGGAGGCGTCTGACCGCCGAGAGAGTCACATCACCACAACCGGGACCTTCCGGAATGGTCCAGCTAGATTCTAATTCAGACCAAGATTCCGCCACAGATTCATCATCGCTCACATCTGTAGTCAATGAGTCAGAGTATATGGTGAACAGTAACACAGACGAACTGCTAAATACGGCTCTAGCAGCAGATCGGTACAGAGTGTGTAATCGTGCGTGTGCTGCGATCATAAACGGTTTCCAAGTGGACATTGGTCGGATCACTTCTGACGATATGGACTGCATAGTGGATAGCAAAAAAGTATGGCGAGCAAGGGATCGGATTAGAAGAGAGGTAGTAGCCCAGAGCCATGAGGATCATGCAGGTCGTGTGTCTGGTCTCTACTTCGACGGTAGAAAAGACGACACGCTTATGACAGCCAGTTTAAAGGAGACGGAAGAGCACATTGTGGTTGTATCCGAGCCAGACAGTGCATATTTAGGACACTTTACCCCACAGACTGGGAAAGCGGAGGACATTTTTCAGGACCTGAACGCCGTGGCATATGGGTTTGGTGCGGATGTTCCTGTGCTTGGCTGTGACGGCACGATATTTAATACTGGTCAAAAAGGTGGTGTTTTCCGTCTGTTTGAGCTCGGACAAAAACGCCCCGTCCACTGGTTTGTGTGCTAACTTCATGCAAATGAACTTAATCTTCGTGCAGTATTTAGCCAGTTAGATGGAGTCACAACAGGACATAAGTCGTTTAGTGGGCTGATTGGCCGGGCTGCTGCAGGCGCAGTAGAAACCTTGCCAGTGGTCGATTTTGAGCCAATCGATGGCGGAAATGTTTCAGAAATGACGCAGGAGATTCTTAGTGACCTAAGTTCAGATCAGGCTATTCTGTACAGTCTGGCGCGTAGTGTCCAGACGGGCTGTATCTCAGATAGAACTGCGAAAATGAAGATCGGTCCACTAAACCACTCCAGGTGGCTGACTCTGGCGGCGCGAATTCTCCGGCTCTACATATCAACCGAAGAGCCATCGGACAGTCGGAGAATGCTAGCGTAGTTCATCGTGTGCCACTATACTCCCATGTGGTTCTGCATCAAGAAGAACTGGAAATGTTCTGACGGTCCTGGAAATGCGCTGCACAGCGTGCAACTTCTCAAAAGTTTGCGACCTGAGATAGCGGCCATGGTGCAGCCGGTAATACAGCGCAACAGCTACTGGTGTCACCCTGAGGCAGTACTGCTAGCAATTGCAGCGGGCCAAGATCAAGCCACACGGGAAAGGCCGGTCACTCAAATCCAGCACAGTCGCAGAACTCAAGTCGATAATGATACTGACAAAGTGCGGATGTTCAAGCTTCCAAAAGTGAATATGGGGGCAAACAGCATCATGGAGCTGATTGATTGGTGTAATGAAGCGACAACCGAGCCGCCCTTGACGCAACAACTGTCCGATGATGACTTACTAGACATCATCGCGAGTCCTCTCGAAGTACCGCCATACCCCGTGCACAGTCAGACGGTGGAACGGATGGTGAAAGTGGTGACCGAGGCGTCTTTGAAGGTAATTGGTGAAGAGGCCCGCCACGGTTACATTGTGGCGAAGTTGAAACACAGGTCAGCAATGCCAGTGCTCAGCAGCAAAAAGGATTTCATGTCGGGTTTTCTGTCGAGCATGTAGACAAGTAGTACAGTTATAAAATGATAGTTCGTACAAAAAATGTGGCCGCTCGTACAAAAGGTGACGTCGCTGTATGCCCGTCTCCTTCGGTTGTAGTGGAACGGAGCATGATGCCGATTTCGCCTGGTCTATTTGTCATAACAATAAGATATTAAGTGTCTCAGAATGATTTAATTGGTCTTCGATGTAAACAGACGAGGAATTTTGAGGATGTTCAAGCTTTCAAAAGTGAAAATATTAGCATTATACGCCGATAGATCTACTGAATGAAAATGGAACGAACAAGCGACGTAAAGTGAACCTTTCTTTCATGCGTCAGATATCCAGACAACTTATTAAGCGACTGGTGCTTATCAAAAGCCTTTTGCCCCACTAAACACTTTCATTGAGTTTTATTAATGAGCTTCATCACCAGAATCCAATCATCAGTCATCCACAGCACCGACTGTCGCCTTTTTCGTCACAGCGCCGCGGCGGCGCTCCGACGGTGGCCGGACGCGTGGTGTTAGATGCCAATCGCAACGGAGCGCCATCACTGGAGACTTCAACGCCGGGCGCCCGGCAAGTTTGTTTCTTTATCGGCCTGTCGCATATTTTCTTTATTGTTTGATTTCGATTTGGTTTCGACCACAGGTTTTTTTTAGGTGATCTGCACGATAATTTCACTAAGCAAAGTGCAATTTCCAAAAAAAGGTCCTTCGTGACACACCCTAATGTGCACACCAGACTTGCGCATTCGTCGCATTCACCACCCTACGTGCGCTTCTGCGATTTCTGCCAGGTCTCTTACGTTTTGCTAATTGTTCCCATATGATCATGTGTGATCTTACTTCATAATCATAGAATGCGTTGCATCGTGGTTCTGCGGAAAAGTTCGATGTATTCAAATAATACAGATATTCATTCCTCCTACATCTCTAGTTGGAAATGAATCCGGGTAGCTGTCTGGACATTGATGTACGTGTGTCATAATTTTTCTTCAGTTTGCTCACAGATTGGCTAACGAACGGAAACGCGTCATCCGACGTTATTTTTAGGACCCGTTGTGCGTGCGTGTTTTTAGTTTGGTTCAGGGGTAAGCTTTTGGGTCTCAGGACAACTTTTTAGTTCCTCAGCGCGTTTTAAGACCAGGCGTCTTTCTTTCCTGATTTAGTTTCGTGGACTTGCTGTTTTGGTAGAACCGGTGCGTTTTATGACTAGGTCACTTTTTGCGTCCCTGGCTTGTTTTTGAAGTATTCATGTCGTCTTTGTGGTCACGGTGTGCTTCAAGACTTTCAACATGTTCATAGCCTTGATATGTAGCATTTAGCGGCTCAGTCTCTTCTTTCGGAGACCCGGGGATTATGTAAGGCTCTGGTAAGCCTACGGATTCCCGGTGGCTTTGAGGGCATGGCCTCAGGTTTATTGGATGGGAATCTTTAGGCCAACGTACGATTTACGTACACGTCGGCGCGATTTATCAGGGTTCAGGCGCGATTTACTGCGCGTGGCCCAGGCGCGATTTATCAGGGTTCAGGCGCGATTTATTGCGCGTGGCCCAGGCGCGAAAGATCTGGCACATGCGCGAGTTTTCGGAGTCCCAAGGTAAGCTGTCTGGACAAAATGTTAAATTGCCATGGATTTAAGCAACTAAGATAAGCTAGCTCATATATCAATCTAGGGGGATAGTTATTGAGGCTAGTTTAATATTTCTTGGACAACTATCTGTTACAGACTTAGTGCCCGCTATTGTTTTTTTAAACGGCACATCGACCGTTGAGTCATGCAGAGTCGCCAATCTCTCACGCCGATTGACCGCGCACGAAGAGTAGCGACAGGTGAGACTCGAACCCACAACATTTCGATTGTGAGACGGGTAACTTACCCCTAGTCTATTTATCCCCGACTTCGTGCTCGTATCTGATGGCTTTGCTCCAAACGATTCCAGCCTAGGCTCCAGTTAAACAACGGCGGAAATTTGGCAGTTCTCGTTGGAGCGAACCTGGCAGGCTTGGTGTTTTAAATTTGTTCATGGGGATATTCATGCTTTGGGGATGAATATCCCCAAAGCATGTTATGGGCTGAATATCCCCATAGTGCCTCAGCCCGCAGACTGCCGGCACTATGGGTGGACCCGTCCCCAACGAGGTTGATGTTGCAAAGCATAAATAACTTGTGGGCCGATTTTAATGTCCAGGGCTTACAGCTAAATTTATGTTAATCCCCAATCAAGCATGCCAGCTATGTGAACCTAACTCGTATCCTGGCATCGTCTTTGAAATGTTAAAATTGCATTTTTCTGCTTCACCCTATGCAGTACGAATGAAAGTCTCATAGATTTCACCAGACCTCTGACCCCTGTCCTAAATAATTGACGCTCTGCGACGTCTTTAGCCGGTTTTACAGCGACAATTTGCTCTCCTGTCTACTAGCTTTTCAGCCTTCCAAGCCCTCCCTTCAACTAAACATTCCAGACATGAACTAAAAAAGTACACCGAAAAGCTTTTAATATTAATAAGATTTCGTTTCAATCAATTTTCTCAACCTTTTCATTGAAAAAAAAATTGCTCTTCGTGGTGAAAGTAAAACGTTTTTGGACGGATCGCTTTAGTCTAATTTTCCTTAAGCCATTTAATACTCCGAAACATATATACCAATAGACTACAAGTAACAAATCCGTTGGTGCACGAACGTCCTACTCGTGGAGTGAATTGTGAATATTTATAGTTGTGCAGTGTGAGCATGTCTGGAGTATCAGGTATGGATTTATAAACTTGATTGACATGTATTAAGTATACTTTCGTTGTTATTTCACCTACCGTTGCTCAGGAAAATGGCTTATAACCGCATTATTTTCTATTTTAACCATAGCGCCACGTTTCTCTCCGACAGTCATTCGTCGGCTGCCATATACAGTAGAGCCGAGTGTAGTCTCCACGTAAATCAGAAAACGTGTTACAATTTACTAATATTCGTAAGTTTAATTTTACTAATTTCAGCATCGTCGACAGTAAAACCTATTTAGTTATTAAAACTGATGTGATAATTATATTTGGTGGTCGCTTTTAATGTATGCGGATCAATATGGAAAGACTTCTCCCTCTATCTCATTACGGAGACCTGGGACCTGCGAGCAAATTTCCGCTGTAAAACCTACTTTTGAGATAGAATACCCATTGAAGAGTTTGAGCTTGACTTTCATCTGCTCACGAAATCCAAATATTTTCGACTCCCTGACCTATCGTGTTTAGGAGGCAGAAACGCAGACAGGACTAAGTGGTCACGACCCCGCCAAAAAAAGGATAAACAAAAACAAAACATGACTCAAAACACAGCTCCCAGCCCGCCTAACATTTAGGGTTTTACATCATGAAAATCTCAATTTATAGCTTGGCAGTGTATTTTGTTGTGCTAAGGGGAAAGGGAGACGGGCCCCGGCTACCTAGGCTGCGTCCTTGATAGGAGGGCTTACTGGAAACTCCTGGACATCCTCGCAAAATTCCACGGAACGCAAAATTTCATGCTGCACGAAATCTGGCCCAAGAATCTAGTCATGTGGGCTACCCGCTTATACAGACAAAAATCAAACCCTTTCGGTGGATTGCAGGTCATTCCACAAGCAATCTCAAGTCTGGCGCTTGCAAAAAGGCAGAATGTACAGCAGAATGCAGCAAAGCGCACGCCTTAAACAGCGGTCATACAATCGATCAGGCCGGAGTGGAGTACTTACCCTGTAGCAGGTTATCGTGAAGATCTTGCAGGCTGCGCCATGTTCCGAGACGCCATGTCCGATCCTCACACCGGCAGGTCTAGTGCTTAAGTCAGCGTATTCAGGCGACGGACGCAACTAACCCATAGGTCACGTGACGTGACCAGGTGACTCACATTAAAGCACGAGTGCCCCTAGAAGGTTTTGCTGAAGCGCGCTGTTGCTACGGATGGCTGACGTATATCAACCGGAATACCAAGCAAGTGTGAGCTATCATCTGCTATGAAGTACTATGGATGCACGCGCAACCATAGTATATGATAGTATGATATGATAGATGGGCCACCGATAGGCACATTCCACACTGGGTTTGCAATGCATCATGCACTTGAAGCTTATGCCGAATGGCTGGCCATTTTGTCCTTCAAGTTGCCAAGATGCTGACGGCCCAACGATAAATACGATGACGGAGGATGTTAGTTGCACCATGTGCATTTTTTCCACGGTAATTCATCATGAACGTCATTTGTGAAAGCGAATACCATGCAAGTACCTGAAATGTTATGTGTAATGGAAAAAGTTCGCATACGGATGTCACATGGGATCCAACTGTGGGTTGAGCCCCGGCTGATACACGCTTGACTGTCAGCTGAACGAGGATAGCAGTACTTGTAGAAGCCGCTCAACCGCTGCTTTTCCCGATTATACTAATACCACCAAGGCAGCTTGAAGTTGTGAAGTGAGGAGTGCATTGTGAGAAGGTGGAGTGGTTACTATCTAGCCGGTATTTAGCGTGAGGAAGTGTTATGACATCCGGATAGATCAGAGTTAGAATATGTTAAGTCCGAATCATATATGGTGGGACATTTGCACACAAGATTGCTGATGCTTAGGATCAAATTTATGGGCATTGATTGAAATGAATGAACATTTGCGCCGCCTCGCCCGTAATAATTTTGACAGAGTTGCGCCCCTGCACCTGCGTATGCCACCAAGGTGCCTACCTAGGTGCCTACCTAGGTGCCTATCAAAGTCACAGCAATGGACCGATACAATGCATTTGGATTTATGTTTTGTTTCAGTGCTTTCGCTCTTTTAAAATAAGTCGTTGCGCGACAAGCGCGATCATTTGACTACTAGCGCGGCGGTGCGGCCGGCGGAGAGAACTAGACGACATGCTCTAAATACCTGCGAAAAACACGAAATTTCCTAACTGATTAAAACAAATTATGGTGAGACAAGTAAACTGAAATTGAAGAATGAATACCTTTACTACTTCAAGCTAACATGGAAGACATCTGACCAGTCTTACTGCCTACATGGCTGCACATGGTCATATTTGTGAAAATCCGTGTTCCAGGGAGCCTGGCAGGTTCGATATCGGACGGCCGATTTCCATTGTACTATCCTTTTCCAGAATTTTGACAAGGCACTTCAGGTTTGTTTGCAACATTGCGACATTTTAACCTCAAGTTAGCCAGTTTTGCCACTGTAATCACGATAAATAGGAATGAATAGAAAAACTCATGCCACAGGTGGGTCGGTCGGCTTATTTCCTATGTACTGGTATACATTACACTACCCACGATGCACGTTTTTCCCACGGCATTTTACGTTTACTTGCAATGTCCGCATTACTATCACATCACGTTCCATAATTAGAACTGCAGATCGAAAAAGGGAGCCATGCCTAGCTAGTTGGAATACATTTTTATAAGTTCAATGTTATCAAACCATGTCAACCAAGTTGAGCAAGCGAGACAATTTGACCATTTCCACCTGGTTACATCAAGATGGCTGTTTTTCAATTTATGGAACTGATCATGGAAACTGTCAAAATTGGGATTCGTGTTCAATAATTACCTGGAAAGTAATGCATTAGTGCCATTTCACATCAAAATGACTTCATTATTTACTCACGAATTATTAAAATGCACCTATCATGCATCCAATGTTTTCAGAATGATCAAATACACGAACTGTGCATTTATCAGAATGTGACGCATTTCACATGATTCAACCACATGGCATTGGTGGGGCACTTGACCATACATGCATTGTGTGCAGCAATACGATAGCATTCGACGAGATATCCATTTTCCCCCCTTTTTGACGAACTTACTTTTCGGCCAACGCGCAATGAAACACACCAACCATATAAGCCTTTTGTTATGTTATTTTGCTTACATTCAGATATATTTTCCCTATTCAGTTGCTGGGATCCAGTGTTCACTTCCTTTCTACCGACCAAATAATTATGTGTGCCCGTGTGCAAGCGCACTTGCTATAGATTCGCATAATGCTCATATTCGATGGGTACAGACATGGAGATGTGGTGGCAAACTTTGATAATATTTGTGGTAGTCCCAGCTCACAGAAATATTGTTTCGCTCTGATGGGTACCTTTGCAACTGCATTCACCAGGATTCAAGTATGCAGCCGTATGAAATGAAATGAGTCCTCCCAATACAAACTGGCTGAGCGTACAAGAGTTCTCACCAGGGTTTGACCTATGTTATAAAAAGGATTTTAATTTCGGAAATGAAAATTGTTCGGCAATACTATCTGAGGTCCAACTTGCCTTCTGTATTTTTTCCATTGGAATCCCTGGTATTACTTCCCAGCGCATTTTTTGTTGCTTTCGCAACGAACGATACGTTTCCAGTTATTCGCAAACAACATCATTCAGCTTGGTGTTGCCAAGTAAAATGAGATTATTATTTTCTGTAGAAGATAAAAGATAATATGGAGCAACCACATAGCATAAGGATGCTTTGCTGACCACGCTTTTCACCAAAGGTTATGTGTGGCAATGTCCAAACGTACTCGACTTATTTGCAAGACGTACTGCTGGGAAAGAATGCTAAAACAACTGAATGAAAACCAATTAGACAAATTAATGAAAAGGTCAACGGGAAGGTATCGCTATGAAGGACAAAACGTCAAGGGAAGCATCCATATAAAACTATCTAGTGCCTTGAGCTCAAATCAGTGACACCGCTTTTACACCGGATATCACAATTCCCTGCTAACCACTCCCAGAGAGAGTTAACTGTTGCCTGAGTTACAATACATTGTCACAAACGATAGCTTCTACGTTGCAGGAACATATATATCTGAGTCATCGTCCAGGATCCACACATGTCACGCATAATGCTCTCTCCCTGTGACCTGCTCTGCAATTCAGCTCAGCAATCGTGCTGGTCGCTGAATGACGAGCAATAGCAATGCACACTGGCTAGTTGCGTCAATTAGGTCGGCACAGCACCTGTACCTTGGATGCTGTTCATGCTTCGTATACGTATAAATTTTACAATAACCTTGAGATTGTAAACCTGCCAAAACAAATCAGACCGACTGAAATCCTTGGAGGGGAGCATGCTTAGGTGATGTGATAATCTGACTACGGAAAGAAGAAACATAATGCTGAGATTATATATATATATATATATATATATATATATTCGTATGTATATATAAATATATATACATGTATATAAATGTATATTATATACGTGTGCATGTATATATAAATGACTGCATATTAACCGCTAGTGAAGTGCACAAGTTTGGTACAATCGAGAGCAAACACGCTGCGGGGAAAATACTGGTACCCTGCTCAGGAGAGGATATAGGGGGAGCACTGGGAGCATGTGACCCATCCACATTGCAACATTGCAAGGTACTACACCTCTGGCCGAGTAAGACACCCTGGCCCGAGTGCACCTGCCCCCCTCCCCTCCCCGCCTCGCTCAACGGAAGTTTCGGCCAAAGACAAAGGGCTCCTTTTTAGAGGAAAAGGAGCCTTTGAAACAAAAAGGCGCTCCCTCCTACTGTTCGGGTGAAAGTCCCCCGCCATCGATCATTTTTTTTCCGCTGAAAGTGCCTATCCGAAGAAAATGTGCTCGCTTCCCTTCATGTCAGTTCCTGTATCTGCCCCTGACCCTGCCTTCGATACGCTGTTGGCGACGCGTTGCCCACCACTACGACACATCAAACAAGCACCAACGGTACGACTGTGAGCCACTCGTGCGGCTGCCACTCCACAACGGAACCATGCTCCGACTGAGGCTGACCACGAGCCGGAGAGTGCGTGTGGCGCTGCTACTGCTACTGCTGCTACTGCAGCTGTCCACCAGTACCACTAGGACCAACAACACCAGGTACAAGCTGCTGTCCAGTGTACACGCCACCACACCGCTGGGTGAGCCGAGGCTCCTCTCACCGGTACAGTGCGCGGCACACTGTAGCCGCGCCGCCGGCTGTGTCCACTGGGGCCGCCTGCAGGAGACCGGCCAGTGTGTGCTGTGGCCACAGGCGGATACCAACAACCCGGCGTCTGCCACACCGCAGCCAGTCTACCATAACGCTCCGTACCTCGCCCCGACGGCCCCGAAGGCCCCGAGAGCCCCGATGACTAACATTGTCCAAACGGCCCCGACAATCGACGGTGTCCCAACGGCCCCGACTACTGGCAGTGTCCCAACGGCCCCGACGACCGACAGTGTCCCAACGACCGACATAGTCCCGACGGTCACGACGACCAACAGTGTACCTAAGGTCACGACGGCCACGACGGTCTACAGTGTCCCAACGGTCACGACGGCCCCAACGGTCGACAGTGTCCCCACGGCCCCGACGGCCACGACGGCCCCGACGGCCAACAATCTTGCAACGGCCCCGGCGACTAACAGTATACCAATAGCCCCGACGACTGATGGTGTTCCAACAACCACGACGACCACTAGTGTCCCAACGACTGACAGTGTCCCGACGGCCACGACGGCAATAACGGCCCCGACGGTCGACAGTGTCCCGACGGTCACGACAACTGACAGTGTCCTAACGGCCTCGACAGCGTCCCCGAGTCCCGAGAGTAAAGTCGTTCCCGCCAACTTCACTGTCAGCGACGACCCGAACATCGCCTACGTGGTAGATGACAACGACAGCACCGGCTACAGGGGCGTCCCATCGATCCTGCTGGCCGCCTGTCAGAAGCACCACCCGGACGCGTTTCCAGCTGTACCGCTGACCACCGAACAGTGGAACTACATGCTTGCACTTGACACTAGCCGACCTATACGAAAGAGCTTCGGATTGTTCTCCGACTACGACTCGTGGGTCGGCATCTGGTTCAACTTGGGAACATGCGTCTTTGAAAATATGTCAACAGGTGAGAATATTACCATACCAGACAGCTGGTTCAGTCTTAGACCGCAGGTGTGCGACCAAAATTTCAACTGCGTCACCGTCGGATCAAGCAGCTTGGCTGGCAAGGCCTGCTATGGGTTTTACCGACCCGTACTATGCGAGTATCACATCAAATGACTGGCGCAAAGTCTGCTGATGTGATGCCACGTACTCGTGAAACCAATTAAATGCGTGTACCTGTATAAACTTCGACTTGTTCACTACCATATACACATGCTATCGTAATGACGTGGGGTCACCATGGCTACGGTATGGATCAATCATGTGCAACTTGAACAATTATCAAACTACCTACTTGCTGTCGGTGGTATGCATCAGCCAGAAGACTCGTTCTACATGAGAACGTCTCAAATGGCAAGCTTGTGCTTCTAACTATGAAATATGTTACTACTTGAAACTATGCCAGTATGAATTTAGCATAAGATCGATGGTTGTAAAGAATAAAATACAAGTGTTCACGGGATGTGTTGCAAATTTCAACTTCAGCATTTATATCCGACATGGTACATAGGAAATAATCTAAGACAAAAGTGGATTGCCAATTCTGGACAGAGTTGAAACGCGCCGGGAAAGCTGAGCCAAAAACGATGTGTTGAACCTTCAGGCGAATGAACTTGAAAAATATGAGTCAATTAGCATAGCTGATACGAACACGCTTTATTGTGCAATCTAGAAATACATCACTTTCTTTTTTAGCGTATTAAAGTTAAAAAATCACTATATGAGTATTATGAGTATTATGGGCCTGCTTCCAGATTGATGTTTAAATAATTGGGAAACGAAGGCAACGTGCTTCAGAAGAACGCATGCTGAATTTTTCGCCGTTTTTTTTCGCGGTGCACCTCCCCCCTCCCCCGCCTCGCTCAACGGAATTTTCGGCCAAAGACAAAGGGCTCCCTTTTAGAGGAAAAGGAGCCTTTGAAACAAAGGCTATATATATATATATATACACGTATGTATATTTAAATCTACATATACATATATATACATATATATATATATATATATATATATATATATATATTATATATACGTGTGCATGTATATATAAATGACTGAATATAAACCGCTAGTGAAGTGCACAAGTTTGGTACAATCAAGAGCAAACACGCTGCGGGGAAAATACTTGTACCCTGGTCAGGAGAGGGTATAGGGGGAGCACTGGGAGCATGTGACCCATCCACATTGCAACATTGCAAGGCACTACACCTCTGGCCGAGTAAGACACCCTGGCCCGAGTGCATCTGCCCCCCCCTCCCCCCGCCTCGCTCAACGGAATTGTCGGCCAAAGACAAAGGGCTCCTTTTTAGAGGAAAAGGAGCCTTTGAAACAAAAAGGCGCTCCCTCCTACTGTTCGGGTGAAATTCCCCTGCCATCGATCATTTTTTTCCGCTGAAAGTGCCTATCCGAAGAAAATGTGCCCGCTTCCCCTCATGTCAGTTCCTGTATCTGCCCCTGACCCCGCCTTCGATACGCTGTTGGCGACGCGTTGCCCACCACTACGACACAGCAAACAAGCACCAACGGTACGACTGTGAGCCACTCGTGCGGCTGCCACTCCACAACGGAACCATGCTCCGACTGAGGCTGACCACGAGCCGGAGAGTGCGTGTGGCGCTGCTACTGCTACTGCTACTGCTGCTACTGCAGCTGTCCACCAGTACCACTAGTACCAACAACACCAGGTACAAGCTGCTGTCCAGCGTACACGCCACCACACCGCTGGGTGAGCCGAGGCTCCTCTCACCGGTACAGTGCGCGGCACACTGTAGCCGCGCCGCCGGCTGTGTCCACTGGGGTCGCCTGCTGGAGACCGGCCAGTGCGTGCTGTGGCCACAGGCGGATACCAACAACCCGGCGTCTGCCACACCGCAGCCAGTCTACCATAACGCTCCGTACCTCGCCCCGACGGCCTCGACGGCCCCGAGAGCCCCGATGACTAACATTGTCCAAACGGCCCCGACAATCGACGGTGTCCCAACGGCCCCGACTACTGGCAGTGTCCCAACGGCCCCGACGACCGACAGTGTCCCAACGACCGACAGTGCCACGATAACCGACATAGTCCCGACGGCCACGACGACCTACAGTGTCCCTAAGGTCACGACGGTCACGACGGTCAACAGTGTCCCTACGGTCACGACGGCCCCAACGGTCGACAGTGTCCCTACGGTCACGACGGCCCCAACGGTCGACAGTGTCCCTACGGTCACGACGGCCACAACGGTCAACAGTGTCCCTACGGTCACGACGGCCCCAACGGTCGACAGTGTCCCTACGGTCACGACGGCCCCGACGGTCGACAGTGTCCCTACGGTCACGACGGCCCCGACGGCCAACAGTGTCCCGACGGTCACGACGGCCCCACGTTCCCTACGGTCACACGGCCCAACGGTCAACAGTGTCCCGACGGTCACGACGGCCCCGACAGGTCGACGGTCAACAGTGTCCCTACGGTCACGACGGCCACGACGGTCAACAGTGTCCACGACGGTCGAAGTGTCCCCACGACCCACGGCCAACGTCCACGGTCACGACGGCCACGACGGTCGACAGTGTCCCTACGGGCACGACGGCCACGACGGTCGACAGTGTCCCTAAGGTCACGACGGCCACGACGGCCAACAGTGTCCTTACGGTCACGACGGCCCCAACGGTCGACAGTGTCCTTACGGTCACGACGGCCACGACGGCCAACAGTGTCCCGACGGTCACGACGGCCCCAACGGTCGACAGTGCCCTTACGGTCACGACGGCCACGACGGCCAACAGTGTCCCGACGGTCACGACGGCCACGACGGTCGACAGTGTCCCTACGGTCACGACGGTCAACAGTGTCTCTACGGTCACGACGGCCACGACGGCCAACAGTGTCCCTACGGTCGCGACGGCCACGACGGTCAACAGTGTCCCTACGGTCACGACGGCCACGACGGTCGACAGTGTCCCTAAGGTCACGACGGCCACGACGGCCCCAACGTTCGACAGTGTCCCTACGGTCACGACGGCCACGACGGTCAACAGTGTCTCTACGGTCACGACGGCCACGACGGTCGACAGTGTCCCCACGGCCCCGACGGTCCCGACGGCCACGACGGCCAACAATGTCCCTACGGTCACGACGGACCCACCGGCCAACAATGTTGCAATGGCCCCGGCGACTGACAGTATACCAATAGCCACGACGACTGATGGTGTTCCAACAACCACGACGACCACTAGTGTCCCAACGACTGACAGTGTCACGACGACCCCGACAGCCACAACGGCCCCGACGGTCGACAGTGTCCCGACGGTCACGACAGTCGACAGTGTCCCGACGGTCACGACGACCGACAGTGTCCCGACGGTCACGACGGCCCCACCGGCCAACAATGTTGCAACGGCCCCGGCGACTGACAGTATACCAATAGCCACGACGACTGATGGTGTTCCAACAACCACGACGACCACTAGTGTCACAACGACTGACAGTGTCCCGACGGTCACGACGGCAATAACGGCCCCAACGGTCGACAGTGTCCCTTCGGTCACGACGGTCAACAGTGTCCCTACGGTCACGACGGCCAACAGTGTCCCTACGGTCCCAACGGTCACGACGGCCCCAACGACCGACAGTGTCCCGACGGCCACTACAGTCAACAGTGTCCCGACGGCCACGACGGCCACACAGTCGACAGTGTCCCGACGGTCACGACGACTGACAGTGTCCTAACGGCCTCGACAGCGTCCCCGAGTCCCGAGAGCAAAGTCGTTCCCGCCAACTTCACTGTCAGCGACGACCCGAACATCGCCTACGTGGTAGATGACAACGGCAGCACCGGCTACAGGGGCGTCCCATCGATCCTGCTGGCCGCCTGTCAGAAGCACCACCCGGACGCGTTTCCAGCTGTACCGCTAACCACCGGACAGTGGAACTACATGCTTACACTTGACACTAGCCGACCTATACGAAAGAGCTTCGGATTGTTCTCCGACTACGACTCGTGGGTCGGCATCTGGTTCAACTTGGTAACATGCGTCTTTGAAAATATGTCAACAGGTGAGAATATTACCATACCAGAGAGCTGGTTCAGTCTTAGACCAAAGGTGTGCGACCAAAATTTCAACTGCGTCACCGTCGGATCAAGCAGCTTGGCTGGCAAGGCCTGCTATGGGTTTTACCGACCCGTACTATGCGAGTATCACACCAAATGACCGGCGCGAAGTCTGCTGATGTGATGCCACGTACTCGTGAAACCAATTAGATGTGTGTACCTGTATATACTTCGATTTGTTCACTACCATATACACATGCTATCGTAATGACGTGGGGTCACCATGGCTACGGTATGGATCAATCATGTGCAACTTGAACAATTATCAAACTACCTACTTGCTGTCGGTACTATGCATCAGCCAGAAGACTCGTTCTACGTGAGAACGTCTCAAATGGCAAGCTTGTGCTTCTAACTATGAAATTTGTTACTACTTGAAACTATGCCAGTTTGAATTTAGCATAAGATCGATCGTTGTAAAGAATAAAATACAAGAGTTCACGGGATGTGTTGCAAATTTCAACTCCAGCATCTATATCCGACATGGTACATAGGAAATAATCCAAGAGAAATGTGTATTGCCAATTCTGGACAGAGTTGAAACGCGACGGGAACGCTGAGCCAAAAACGAGGTGGTGAACCTTCAGGCGATAGAACTTGAAAAATATGAGTCAATTAGCATAGCTGATACGAACACGCTTTATTGTGCAATCTAAAAATATATCACTTTCTTTTTTCGCGTATTAAAGTTAAAAAATCACTGCATGAGTATTATGAGTATTATGGGCCTGATTCCAGATTGATGTTTAAATAATTGGGAAACGAAGGCTACTTGCTTCAGAAGAACGCATGCTGAATTTTTCGCCGTTTATTTTTCGCGGTGCACCTCCCCCCCGCCTCCCCCGCCTCGCTCAACGGAATTTTCGGCCAAAGACAAAGGGCACCCTTTTAGAGGAAAAGGAGCCTTTGAAACAAAGGCTATATATATATATATATATATATATATATATATATATATATATATATATATATATACATATATACGTATGTATATTTAAATATATACATATATATATATATATATATATATATATATATATATATATAAATGAATATTACTATATACGTGTGCATGTATATATAACTGACTGCATATTAACCGCTAGTGAAGTGCACAGGTTTGGTACAATCAAGAGCAAACACGCTGCAGGGAAAATACTGATACCCTGCTCAGGAGAGGATATAGGGGGAGCACTGGGAGCATGTGACCCATCCACATTGCAACATTGCAAGGCACTACACCTCTGGCCGAGTAAGATACCCTGGCCCGAGTGCACCTCCCCCCCCCTTCCCCGCCTCGCTCAACGGAATTTTCGGCCAAAGACAAAGGGCTCCTTTTTAGAGGAAAAGGAGATCTTTGAAACAAAAAGGCGCTCCCTCCTACTGTTCGGGTGAAATTCCCCCGCCATCGATCTTTTTTTCGCTGAAAGTGCCTACCCGAAGAAAATGTGCCCGCTTCCCCTCATGTCAGTTCCTGTATTGCCCCTGACCCTGCCTTCGATACGCTGCTGGCGGCGCGTTGCCCACCACTACGACACATCAAACAAGCACCAACGGTACGACTGTGAGCCACTCCGTCGGCTGCCACCCCACAACGGAACCATGCTCCGACTGAGGCTGACCACGAGCCGGAGAGTGCGTGTGGCGCTGCTACTGCTACTGCTGCTACTGCAGCTGTCCACCAGTACCACCAGGACCAACAACACCAGGTACAAGCTGCTGTCCAGCGTACACGCCACCACACCGCTGGGTGAGCCGAGGCTCCTCTCACCGGTACAGTGCGCGGCACACTGTAGCCGCGCCGCCGGCTGTGTCCACTGGGGCCGCCTGCTGGAGACCGGCCAGTGTGTGCTGTGGCCACAGGCGGATACCAACAACCCGGCGTCTGCCACACCGCAGCCAGTCTACCGCAAGCATCCAGTCTTGCCGTTTCCCAACGGCTTCACCGTCAGCGACGACCCGCGCGTCGCCTACATGGTGGATGACAACAACAAGTACGGCTACAAGAGCGACGGACCGACCCTGCTGGCCGCCTGTCAGAAGCACCACCCTGGACGCGTTTCCAGCTGTACCGTTGACCACCAAACAATTGAACTATATGCTTACATTTCACACCAACAGATTCCTACGAGGCCAGTCCTGGGGCCACACCTACTACCCTTGGGTCGGCGTCAGGTACAACAGGAGTGCGTGCATTTTCGAGAGCATGTTGACGAACCAGCGGCTCACCGTGCCCGAAACCTGGCTCAGTGCTATGCCGGCGGCGTGTGGCAGCAACAACGGCTGCTTCGCCATCGCGTCACGCGGCCTGTATGACACTTCCTGTACCAGGTATCGCCGACCCGTACCATGCGAGTACCGCCCTAAGTTATCGACTACAAACATGTTGATGTGATGTGATATATTCGTTCAACCAACTCAATTTTAGTGTGCCTTTAAATACTTCGACCTGTTTACTACCGCGGAGAAATGCTATCGCAACAGCTTGAGGTCAACATGGCTCCGGTAGGTGTAAATCATGTGCAGCTGGAATAACAACCAAGCCATCCGTTTGCTCCCGTTTGTATACATAAGATAGAACTCATTTTATACTGTCTTGATTAACCAGGTTCTGTACCTGCCTGTGCAATGTGTTCCTGACCGACTGCTGCATTCAGCACTAGATCGATTGTTAAGAAAATACAAACGTTTAAATGATGCGCTGCGAATGTCACCCACATCCGATATGACATTCAGAAGATGGCAAAGTAAAAGTCGATTCGGAACATTACGCAATAGTAGATAGTCAACATTTCAAACACAATGGAAGCGCCGAGCCGTCTCGATATATGAGGATCTTTCAGCAAAGATAAATTGAAAACAACATTAGCCCATAATCATGCTATATCATAGCATTTTAAATGCTAAAAGATTCCATTGTACAATCTGAGAAAATATGGAGTCCTCTTTTCTTGCGCAGTAGTTCACAAACTATCACATCAGTGCTCAGGCTCGTATGCAAGATTCGTATGTAAATAGTCGAAGAACGTGCGCACTTCTCCGCAAAAGAAAGCATGCCGATATGCCGAATATATTGAAGTATGCAGTGAAAAGTCAGCTCGCACTGCTAAGCTTACACCTATATAGACGATTGTGAATGGTAAATTTTCCATTTTCACACATTGAAGTTAATAACATCCAGTAGTCACTGCTTCGACGTTCTTGCATGTTATGTATGTGCACACCAGACTTGCGCATTCGTCGCATTCACCACCCTTCGTGCGCTTCTGCGATTTCTGCCAGGCCTCTTACGTTTTGCTAATTGTTCCCATATGATCATGCGTGATCTTACTTCATAATCATAGAATGTGTTGCATCGTGGTTCTGCGGAAAAGTTCGATGTATTCAAATAATAAAGATATTCATTCCTGCTACATCTCTAGTTGGAAATGTATCCGGGTAGCTGTCTGGACATTGATGCACGTGTGTCATCATTTTCCTTAAGTTTGCTCACATATTGGCTAACGAACGGAATCGCGTCATCCGACGTTATTTTTAGGACCCTTTGTGCGTGCGTGTTTTTAGTTTGGTTCAGGGGTACGCTTTTGGGTCTCAGGACAACTTTTTAGTTCCTCAGCGCGTTTTAAGACCAGGAGTCTTTCTTTCCTGATTTAGTTTTGTGGACTTGCTGTTTTGGTAGAACCGGTGCGTTTTATGACTAGGTCACTTTTTGCGTCCCTGGCTTGTTTTTGAAGTATTCATGTAGTCTTTGTGGTCAAGGCGTGCTTCAAGACTTCCAACATGTTCATAGCCTTGATATGTAGCATTTAGCGGCTCAGTCTCTTCTTTCGGAGACCCGGGGGATTATGTAAGGCTCTGGTAAGCCTACGGATTCCCGGTGGCTTTGAGGGCATGGCCTCAGGTTTATTGGATGGGAATCTTTAGGCCAACGTGCGATTTACGTACACTCCGGCGCGATTTATCAGGGTTCAGGCGCGATTTATTGCCGTGGCCCAGGCGCGATTTATCAGGGTTCAGGCGCGATTTATTGCGCGTGGCCCAGGCGCGATTTATCAGGGTTCAGGCGCGATTTATTGCGCGTGGCCCAGGCGCGATTTATCAGGGTTCAGGCGCGATTTACTGCGCGTGGCCCAGGCGCGACAGATCTGGCACATGCGCGAGTTTTCGCAGCTCCAAGGTAAGCTGTCTGGACAAAATGTTAAATTGACATGGATTTAAGCAACTAAGATAGGCTAGCTCATATATCAATCTAGGGGGATAGTTATTGAGGCTAGTTTATTATTTCTTGGACAACTATCTGTTACAGACTTAGTGCCCGCTATTGTTTTTTTTTTAACGGCACATCGACCGTTGAGTCATGCAGAGTCGCCAATCTCTCACGCCGATTGACCGCGCACGAAGAGTAGCGACAGGTGAGACTCGAACCCACAACATTTCGATTGTGAGACGGGTAACTTATCCCTAGTCCATTTATCCCCGACTTCGTGCTCGTATCTGATGGCTTTGCTCCAAACGATTCCAGCCTAGGCTCCAGTTAAACAACGGCGGAAATTTGGCAGTTCTCGTTGGAGCGAAACTGGCAGGCTTGATGTTTTAAATTTGTTCATGGGGATATTCATGCTTTGGTGATGAATATCCCCAAAGCATGTTATGGGCTGAATATCCCCATAGTGCCTCAGCCCGCACAACTGCCGGCACTATGGGTGGACCCGTCCCCAACTAGGTTGATGTTGCAAAGCATAAATAACTTGCGGGGCGATTTTAATGTCCAGGGCTTACAGCTAAATTTCTGTTAATCCCCAGTCAAGCATGCCAGCTATGTCAACCTAACTTGTACCCCGGCATCGTCTTTGAAATGTTAAAATTGCATTTTTCTGCTTCACCCTATACAGTACGAATGAAAGTCTCATAGATTTCACCAGACCTCTGACCCCTGTCCTAAAAAATTGACGCTCTGCGACGTCTTTAGCCGGTTTTACAGCGACAATTTGCTCTCCTGTCTACTAGCTTTTCAGCCTTCCATGCCCTCCCTTCAACTAAACATTCCAGACATGAACTAGAAAAGTACATCGAAAAGCTTTTAATATTAATAAGAGTTGGTTTCAATCAATTTTCTCAACCTTTTCATTGAAAAAAATTGCTCTTCGTGGTGAAAACGATTTTAGACGGATCGCTTTAGTCTAATTTTCCTTAAGCCATTTTATATTCCGAAACATATATACCAATAGACAACAAGTAACAAATCCGTTGGTGTACGAACGTCCTACTTGTGGAGTGTATTGTGAATATTTATAGTTGTGCAGTGTGAGCATGTCTGGAGCATCAGGTATGGATTTATAAACTTTATAAACTTGATTGACATGTATTAAGTATACTTTCGTTATTTCATCTGCCGTTGCTCAGGAAAATGGCTTACAACCGCATTCTTTTTTATTTTAACCATAGCGCCACTTTTCTCTCCGGCAGTCATTCGTCGGCTGTCATATACAGTAGAGCCGAGTGCAGTCTCCACGTAAATCAGAAAACGTGTTACAATTTACTAATATTCGTAAGTTTAATTTTTACTCATTTCAGCATCGTCGACAGTAAAACCCATTTAGTTATTAAAACTGATGTGATAATTATATTTGGTGGTCGCTTTTAATGTATGCGGATCAATATGCAAAGTCCTATCCCTCTATCTCGTTACGGAGACCTGGGACCTGCGAGCAAATTTCCGGTGCAAAACCTAATTTTTGGAATAGAATACCCATTGAAGAGTTTGAGCTTGACTTTCATCTGCTCACGAAATCCGAATATTTTCGGCTTCCTGACCTATCGTGTATGAGAGGCAGAAACACCGACAGGACTTCCCTAAGGGGGTCACGATCCCGCCCAAAAAAAGGAGATAAAAACAAAAACAAAACATGACTCAAAACAAAGCTCCCGGCCCGCCTAACATTTAGGGGTTTACGTCATGAAAATCTCAATTTATAGCTTGACAGTGTATTTTGTTGTGCTAAGGGGAAAGGGAGACGGTCCCCGGCTACCTAGGCTGCGTCCTGGATAGGAGGGCTTACTGGAAATTCCTGGGCATCCTCCAAAATTTCACCGAACGCAAAATTTTATGCTACACGAAATCTGGCCCAAGAATCTAGTCATGTGGGCTACCCGCTTATACAGACAAAAATCAAACCCTTTCGGCGGATTGCAGGTCATTCCACAAGCAATCTCAAGTCTGGCGCTTGCAGAAAGGCAGAATGTACAGCAGAATGCAGCAAAGCGCACGCCTTAAACAGCGGTCATACAATCGATCAGGCTGGAGTGGAGTACTTACCCTGAAGCAGGTTATCGTGAAGATCTTGCAGGCTGCGCCATGTTCCGAGACGCCATGTCCGATCCTCACACTGGTAGGTCTAGCGCTTAAGTCGGCGTATTCAGGCGACAGACGCAACCAACCCATAGGTCACGTGACGTGACCAGGTGACTCACATTAAAGCACGAGTGCCCCTAGAAGGTTTTGCTGAAGCGCGCTGTTGCTACGGATGGCTGACGTATATCAACCGGAATACCAAGCAAGTGTGAGCTATCATCTGCTATGAAGTACTATGGATGCACGCGCAACCATAGTATATGATAGTATGATATGATAGATGGGCCACCGATAGGCACATTCCACACTCGGTTTGCCATGCATCATGCATTTGAAGCTTATGCCGAATGGCTTGCCATTTTGTCCTTCAAGTTACTAAGATGTTTGCGACCCAACGATAAATACGATGAAGGAAGATGTTAGTTGCACTATGTGCAACTTTCACAGTAATTAATCATTAACGTCATTTGTGAAAGCGAATGCCATGCAAGTACCTGAATTGCTATGTGTAATATAAAAAAGTTCGCATACGGATACAAAAAACATGCAAAAAACATGGGATCCAACTGTGGGTTGAGCCCCAGCTGATACAAGTTTGACTGTCAGCTGAACGAGGATAGCAGTACTTGTAGAAGCCGCTCAACCGCTGCTTTTCTCGATTATACTAATACCACCAAGGCAGCTTGAAGTTGTGAAGTGAGGAGTGCATTGTGAGGAGGTGGAGTGGTTACTATCTAACCGGTATTTAGCGTGAGGAAGTGTTATGATATCCGGATAGATCAGAGTTAGAATATGTTAAGTCCGAATCATATATGGTGGGACATTTGCACACAAGGTTGCTGATGCTTGGGATTCAATTTACAGGCATTGATTGAAATGAATGAACATTTGTGCCCCCTCACCCGTAATAATTTTGACAAAGTTGCGCCCCGGCACCTGCGTAGGCCACCAAGGTGCCTACCTAGGTGCCTATCAAAGTCACAGCAATGGACCGATCCAATGCATGGGGATTTATGTTTTGTTTCAATGCTTTCGCTCTTTTAAAATAAGTTGTTACGCGACAGCGGTCATTTGACTACTAGCGCAGAGGTGCGGCCGGCGGAGAGAACTAGACGCTCTAAATACCTGGGAAAAGCACGACATTTAAAGCCAGTTTTCATAAGCTCACCCAGTAACAACAACACATGCCACTCTCTTACATCAGGTCGGTTCCTAACTGATCAAACAATTATGGTGAGACAAGTAAACTGAGATTGAAGAGTGAACACCTTTACTACTTCAAGCTAACATGGAAGACATCTGACCAGTCTTACTGCCTACATGGCTGCACATTGTCATATTTGTAAAAATCCGTGTTGCAGGGAGATTGGCAGGTTCGATATCGGACGGCCGATTTGCATTGTACTATCCTTTTCCAAAATTTTGACAAGGTACTTCAGGTTTGTTTGCAACATTGCGACATTTTAGCCTCAAGTTAGCCAGTTTTGCCACTGTAATCACGATAAATAGGAATGAATAGAAAAACCTCATGCCACAGGTGGGTCGGTCGGCTTATTTCCTATGTCCTGGTATACATTACACTACCCACGATGCAAGTTTTTCCCACGGCATTTTACGCTTACTTGCAATGTCCGCATGACTATCGCATCAAGTTCCATAATTAAAACTGCAGATCGAAAAAGGGAGCCATGCCTAGCTAGTTGGAATACATTTTTATAAGTTCAATGTTATCAAACCATGTCAACCAAGTTGAGCAAGCGATACAATTTGACCATTTCCGCCTTGTTATGTCAAGATGGCCGTTTTTCAATTCATGGAACTGATCATGGAAACTGTCAAAATTGGGATTCGTGTTCAATAATTACCTGGAAAATAATGCATTGGTGCCATTTCACATCAAAATGACTTCATTATTTACTCACGAATGATTAAAATGCACCTATCATGCATCCAATGTTTTCAGAATGGTCAATTGCACGAACTGTGCATTTATCAGAATGTGACGCATTTCACATGATTCAACCATATGGCATTGGTAGGGCACTTGACCATACATGCATTGTGTGCAGCAATGCAGATAGCATTCAATGAGATATCCATTTTGCCCCCTTTTTAACGAACTTACTTTTCGGCCAACACGCAATGAAATACACCAACCATATAAGCCTTTTGTTATGTTATTTTGCTTAGATTCAGATATATTTTCCCTTTTCAGTTGCTGGGATCCAGTGTTCACTTCCTTTCTACCGACCAAATAATTCCGTGTGCCCGTGTGCAAGCGCACTTGCTATAGATTCGCATAATGCTCATATTCGATGGGTACAGACATGGAGATGTGGTGGCAAACTTTGATAATATTTGTGGTCGTCCCAGCTCACAGAAATATTGTTTCGCTCTGATGGGTACCTTTGCAACTGCATTCACCAGCATTCAAGCATGCAGCCGTATGAAATGAAATGAGTCCTCCCAATACAAACTGGCTGAGCGTACAAGAGTTCTCGCCAGGGTTTGACCTATGTTATAAAAAGGATTTTAATTTCGAAAGAAAATGTTCGGCAAATCAGGTAACTTTATTTTATTGGAATTGTATTCACGCATTTTTTTCAAACTACGTTCAGTATAAAATTCACTTGGTGTTATTTTTTTTTTTTTTTTTTTTTTAAAATTAAATATTTTTTTTGAAACTAAATAAATTTTTTTTTTTTTTTTTTTTTTTTTTTTTTTTTTTTTTTTTTTTTTTTTTTTTTTATTTTTTTTTTTTTTTTTTTTTTATTTATTTTTGTGATTATTTTTTTTTTTAAATTAAATTAAATTTTTTTAATTATTTAAATGAAGGGGGGGGGGTTGTTTTTTTTTTTTTAAAAAAAAATTTTTGGGAAGTTTTTTTTAAAATTTTTTTTTTTTTTTTTTTTAAATTATTTTTACCCCTTTTTTCCCGAATTTTTTAATTTTTTTCTAACCATTCCCGAGAGAGTTAACTGTTGCCTGAGTTACAATACATTGTCACAAACGATAGCTTCTACGTTGCAGGAACATATATATATCTGAGTCATCGTCCAGGATCCACACATGTCACGCATAATGTTCTCTCCCTGTGACCTGCCCTGGAATTCAGCTCAGCAATCGTGCTGGTCACTGAATAACGAGCAATAGCAATACACACTGGCTAGTTGCGTCAATTTGGTCGGCACCGCACCTGTACCTTGGATGCTGTTCATGCTTCGTATACGTAGAAATCTTACAATAACCTTGAAATTGTAAACCTGCCAAAACAAATCAGACCGACTGAAATCCTTGGAGGGGAGCATGCATAGGTGGTGTGATAATCTGACTACGGAAAGAAGAAACGTAATGCTGAGATTATATATATATATATATATATATATATATATATATATATATGTATATATAAATATATATATACATGTATATAAATGTATATTATATACGTGTGCATGTATATATAAATGACTGCATATTAACCGCTAGTGAAGTGCACAAGTTTGGTACAATCAAGAGCAAACACGCTGCGGGGAAAATACTGGTACCCTGCTCAGGAGAGGATATAGGGGGAGCACTGGGAGCATGTGACCCATCCACATTGCAACATTGCAAGGTACTACACCTCTGGCCGAGTAAGACACCCTGGCCCGAGTGCACCTGCCCCCTCCCCTCCCCCGCCTCGCTCAACGGAATTTTCGGCCAAAGACAAAGGGCTCCTTTTTAGAGGAAAAGGAGCCTTTGAAACAAAAAGGCGCTCCCTCCTACTGTTCGGGTGAAATTCCCCCGCCATCGATCATTTTTTCCGCTGAAAGTGCCTATCCGAAGAAAATGTGCCCGCTTCCCCTCATGTCAGTTCCTGTATCTGCCCCTGACCCTGCCTTCGATACGCTGTTGGCGACGCGTTGCCCACCACTACGACACATCAAACAAGCACCAACGGTACGACTGTGAGCCACTCGTGCGGCTGCCACTCCACAACGGAACCATGCTCCGACTGAGGCTGACCACGAGCCGGAGAGTGCGTGTGGCGCTGCTACTGCTACTGCTGCTACTGCAGCTGTCCACCAGTACCACCAGGACCAACAACACCAGGTACAAGCTGCTGTCCAGCGTACACGCCACCACACCGCTGGGTGAGCCGAGGCTCCTCTCACCGGTACAGTGCGCGGCACACTGTAGCCGCGCCGCCGGCTGTGTCCACTGGGGCCGCCTGCTGGAGACCGGCCAGTGTGTGCTGTGGCCACAGGCGGATACCAACAACCCGGCGTCTGCCACACCGCAGCCAGTCTACCATAACGCTCCGTACCTCGCCCCGACGGCGTCAACGGCCCCGACGGCCCCGAGAGCCCCGATGACTAACAGTGTCCAAACGGCCCCGACAATCGACGGTGTCCCAACGGCCCCGACGACCGACAGTGCCACGATAACCGACATAGTCCCGACGGCCACGACGACCTACAGTGTCCCTAAGGTCACGACGGTCACGACGGTCAACAGTGTCCCAACGGTCACGACGGCCCCAACGGTCGACAGTGTCCCTACGGTCACGACGGCCCCAACGGTCGACAGTGTCCCTACGGTCACGACGGCCCCAACGGTCGACAGTGTCCCTACGGTCACGACGGCCCCAACGGTCGACAGTGTCCCTACGGTCACGACGGCCCCAACGGTCGACAGTGTCCCTACGGTCACGACGGCCCCAACGGTCGACAGTGTCCCTACGGTCACGACGGCCACGACGGTCAACAGTGTCCCTACGGTCACGACGGCCCCAACGGTCGACAGTGTCCCTACGGTCACGACGGCCACGACGGTCGACAGTGTCCCTACGGTCACGACGGCCCCAACGGTCGACAGTGTCCCTACGGTCACGACGGCCCCAACGGTCGACAGTGTCCCTACGGTCACGACGGCCCCAACGGTCGACAGTGTCCCGACGGCCAACAGTGTCCCGACGGTCACGACGGCCCCGACGGCCAACAATGTCCCTACGGACACGACGGGCCCACCGGCCAACAATGTTGCAACGGCCCCGGCGACTGACAGTGTCCCTACGGTCACGACGGCCCCGACGGTCGACAGTGTCCCAACGGTCACGACGGCCCCGACGGTCGACAGTGTCCCGACGGTCACGACGGCCACGACGGTCGACAGTGTCCCTACGGTCACGACGGCCACGACGGTCGACAGTGTCCCTACGGTCACGACGGCCACGACGGTCGACAGTGTCCCTACGGTCACGACGGCCCCGACGGTCGACAGTGTCCCTACGGTCACGACGGCCCCAACGGTCGACAGTGTCCCTACGGTCACGACGGCCACGACGGTCGACAGTGTCCCTACGGTCACGACGGCCCCAACGGTCGACAGTGTCCCTACGGTCACGACGGCCAACAGTGTCCCTACAGAGACGGCCACGACGGCCAACAGTGTCCCACGCCCCGACGGTCACGACGGTCGACAGTGTCCCAACGGTCACGACGGCCACGACGGCCAACAGTGTCCCCACGGCCCCGACGGTCACGACGGCCAACAGTGTCCCGACGGTCACGACGGCCCCAACGGTCGACAGTGTCCCTACGGTCACGACGGCCCCACCGGCCAACAATGTTGCAACGGCCCCGGCGACTGACAGTATACCAATAGCCACGACGACTGATGGTTTTCCAACAACCACGACGACCACTAGTGTCCCAACGACTGACAGTGTCACGACGACCCCGACAGCCACAACGACCCCGACGGTCGACAGTGTCCCGACGGTCACGACGACCGACAGTGTCCCGACGGTCACGACGGCCCCGACGGCCAACAATGTTGCAACGGTCACGACGACTGACAGTGTCCCGACGGTCACGACGGCAATAACGGCCCCAACGGTCGACAGTGTCCCGACGGTCACGACGACTGACAGTGTCCTAACGGCCTCGACAGCGTCCCCGAGTCCCGAGAGCAAAGTCGTTCCCGCCAACTTCACTGTCAGCGACGACCCGAACATCGCCTACGTGGTAGATGACAACGGCAGCACCGGCTACAGGGGCGTCCCATCGACCCTGCTGGCCGCCTGTCAGAAGCACCACCCGGACGCGTTTCCAGCTGTACCGCTGACCACCGGACAGTGGAACTACATGCTTGCACTTGACACTAGCCGACCTATACGAAAGAGCTTCGGATTGTTCTCCGACTACGAATCGTGGGTCGGCATTTGGTTCAACTTGGTAACATGCGTCTTTGAAAATATGTCAACAGGTGAGAATATTACCATACCAGAGAGCTGGTTCAGTCTTAGACCGCAGGTGTGCGACCAAAATTTCAACTGCGTCACCGTCGGATCAAGCAGCTTGGCTGGCAAGGCCTGCTATGGGTTTTACCGACCCGTACTATGCGAGTATCACATCAAATGACCGGCGCAAAGTCTGCTGATGTGATGCCACGTACTCGTGAAACCAATTAAATGTGTGTACCTGTATATACTTCGACTTGTTCACTACCATATACACATGCTATCGTAATGACGTGGGGTCACCATGGCTACGGTATGGATCAATCATGTGCAACTTGAACAATTATCAAACTACCTACTTGCTGTCGGTTTATGCATCAGCCAGAAGACTCGTTATACATGAGAACGTCTCAAATAGCAAGCTTGTGCTTCTAACTATGAAATATGTTACTACTTGAAACTATGCCAGTTTGAATTTAGCATAAGATCGATCGTTGTAAAGAATAAAATACAAGTGTTCACGGGATGTGTTGCAAAATTCAACTCCCAGCATCTATATCCGACATGGTACATAGGAAATAATTCAAGAAAAAAGTGGATTGCCAATTATAGACAGAGTTGAAACGCGACGGGAACGCTGAGCCAAAAACGATGTGTTGAACCTTCA
The DNA here is from genome assembly GCA_034440575.1 of Imbricaverruca yamaguchii. NCBI lineage: Eukaryota > Metazoa > Arthropoda > Thecostraca > Neoverrucidae > Imbricaverruca > Imbricaverruca yamaguchii. Next base: position 20,024 of record JAOTOL010001482.1, on the reverse strand, counting down.
GGCGATGGAACTTGAAAAATATGAGTCAATTAGCATAGCTGATACGAACACGCTTTATTGTGCAATCCAAAAATACACCACTTTCTTTTTTTTCGCGCATTGAAGTTAAAAAATAACTGCATGAGTATTATGAGCATTATGGGCCTGCTTCCAGATTGATGTTTAAATAATTGGGAAACGTAGGCAACTTGCTTCAGAAGAACGCATGCTGAAGATACTGACACTGTAATATTGACATTTTATCTGCAATTGAAACACTATTAAACTGTTAGATGGATTTATGGCTAGGCCCTGGATCTTTATTGGCTTTATCTTATAATCGGATAAAATGCAATCAGTCATGCATAGTTTGCATAATCATAGTGTAGCATAATCATAGTGTAGCATAATCATAGTGTAGCATAATCATAGTGTAACATAATCATAGTGTAGCATAGCTTAGCATAATAAAAGAGGGTCATACCAGATATATCATCATCATTAGCCTGTGTCGAGAATTGTCAAAGTGGTGTTATCAAAAACGGCTACTGTTTTTGTTTTGCCTTGATATGTGCCTAACAATTTGGCACAGAAATTAGATCGCTGAGCCATCGGCATTTTTTCTGAAAATGCGTTGAAAAATACTATGTGTTCGGCATTCGGCGCCATGTTGGCTGTGAGAACCAATCCAGATAAGTGGGTCAAATAGTACATCTTTTTGATCGTCTCGACGAGCTGAGTCCATTGAAACAAAGTATCATTGTCGAAACATCGACAGGTGCGAAAATATCAGCTATCTTGTGTCTTCTAATGCACCAACAAATGCCCATTTCGGGGCATACAAGGAACTCTTGAGGTTTATACAAGTAAAAACAATGATACAGCCGCGGTTTCTGCACGTACTCAGTTGAATACTTCAGTATCACTCACTGGGCATACAAATATAGACAAAGCTTCATATTTATTCGCTGTTTGAACTACATAGCAGCATGATTGAGGGAGGCTGCTTTGTACGCATGTGCATCACATACCAAATACCTACTTATTTGTTGCATGTTGAGACATTCAGATAGCCTTTCCACTTTACGTTCAGACGAAAATCAGATTCGTTTGTGATACAAATGATTAAAATTCGCCGTCATTATTGAAATTTGCCGTGCTTTTTTCCTAACGGGACACATGTCAAACATCAATCAATGAACACTGGTATAGCCAAGGCAACCATCGCGCGAAGGTGCGGAGCACAACTGACTGGACGGCATAGAGCACCCCAGTTCTATCTTTCATGGAACACACAGTCGTTTTAGCACATTCTCCACGTCCCGCTTAGTTGTTAACACGGGAAAAAGCTGCCGGTGCATGCAGCCAGCCGGGATGTAGCCGTCCCTCCTCTCCTTCCCGTACACGTATTTTTTGGGAGCTAGCGACACCTGTTTCACGCATCGTTCAACTGACTGACCGTGCACGGAAACTGTGGAGCTGACATTGGAATGTCCACATAGCCATCACGCTCGGAGCTTGGCGTTTGGCACGTGAGGGCCGGTTGGAAGGCACCGTCCCAGGATATCAAGCCCTGCAGACTCTTCTCGGTTTCATTTTGTCTCGGAATTTTCCTGGGACGGACTCTCCACGCTCATTTTTGCCGCGGATGCACCTGATATGTTCAACAGCGAACTGGCGCTCTACTCTGTCATCGCTCTAGAGAAGTGTCTGGAGCACCATTTCGTTGTGAACATACCGGGCACTGGAGTGGAGGTACGGCATCACGATGCTCATGACTTCCCCATGCTACAGCCGAGTGAGCTGCAGCTGGCGCAGCACATGCCGCGTGCCCATCCAGTCGTTGTGCTGCATCTTCGCGCGAGACCACATCGGGTGGTAAAACACCACAATTAATTTAATGATACGCCGGAGGTTTTTGCATGCAGTGCCTCCCAGGTCATGATCTGATACGTACAGTGTAGGTACATGAACCGGCAGCTTTTGTCCGTGCTAACAACTAAGAGGGACGTGGAGAATATGCTAAAACGACTGTGAGCTCCATGGAAGATAGAACTAGGGTGCTATATGCTGTCCAGTCAGTTGTGCTCCGCACCTTCGCGCGATGTTTGCCTTGGATATTTCCAGTGTTCATTGATTGATGTCTGACATATGTTCCTTTGGGGAAAACACACTGGCATCGATGGTTCCAGGGTGATCACGGCGAATTTCAATGATCACGGCGAATTTTAATAATTTTTATCACCAACGTATATGATTCTGGTCTGAACATGATGTTGAAAGGCTATCTGAATGTCACAACGTGTAACGAATAGTTACCTATTTGTTGCATGTTGAGACATTCAGGTATCATTGTATTTGGTATGTGATGCACATGCGTACAAAACAGCCTCCCTCAATCATGCTGCTATGTAGTTCAGACAGCGAAGAAATATGAAGCTTTGTCTATATTTCTATGCCCAGTGAGTGATGCTGAAGTCTTCAATTTAGTAAGTGCAGAAACCGCGGCTGTGTCATGATTTCTGCTTGTTTAAACCTCAGAGTTCCCTGTATGTTCCGAAATGAACATTTGCTGTTGTATTAGAAGACACAAGATATTTTCCTTTCACAAGATAAAGCCGATATTTTCCTACATATCGATTTTTCGACAATACTGATTGCTTTGTTTCAATCGACTCAGCTCGTCGAGACGATCAAAAAGAGGTACCTTTTGACCCACTTCTCTGAATTGTTTCTCACAGCCAATATGGCGCCGAATGCCAAAACATATTATTTTTCAAACGCATTTTGAGAAAAAAATGCCGATTGCCCAGCGATCTAATTTTTATGCCGAATTGTTAGGCACATGTCGAGATAAAATAAAAACAGTAGCCGTTTTTGATAACACCACTTTGACAATTCTCGACACAGGCTAATCATCATTCTTACAAACCCTTTAGTATGTCTCTGAAATATTTGTTATTCATAATGTCACAAATTAAATGAAATCGAACAATGATGACTCTGGGAAGCCACACATTTTTCACAGAACGTAGTGGGATAGAACATGGATGGATACGGAAGAAGTAAAGCGATTTCTGACACCAACATTTGATACTCTAAGCAGCCTATTCGGGCAGTTAGCAAGTCGTTTTGTTCTTGGGCAAGAAAGGTAAACATTCATGAAATGATCAAGCAGTAGGTTTTGCTTCTTGTGCAATGTGGTACATGTCTACAGCAGTGCTTATTTCAACGTGCTTACTGCGTCAGACCACCTCTAGTGAGCGATTCCGCCTACATAGTAACACTGGGCGATGTATGACCAGCGCAGTCGATGCTCTTCTAAACCCAAATAATCAACCAAACCAATTGTAACCGGCTGTTGCACACTCACTATAACTACTTTTCGCAGACTGCTACACACCTCGCAATGCAAGTGTTACATGTGTGAATCTGCATGTAGGATTGCATGAAGTCTACATGAAGGTTCACACGAAGGAAATGAAAACTAACATTGAGAAACAGAAAACAACTTAAACTAAATTGCTACGAACACCAAAGAGGTACCTAGATACGACAGCCCTAATAGCATACATCATTTGTTGATATATTCATGAGCTCTCGCATACAGTGGTGTACCCCGGGGGCAAATGTGGAAAGTGCTCCCCTCAGAGAGGTAGTGAGACCCAGGAATTGTGAATAACTAAAAAAATCACACTGGGGCCCCCAAAATCGCGCTGGGTAACAAATGGTCCCATCGCGACCCCAAAGCTTTGCGTCGGGGCCCGAACTAAACATAGCGAGCCCGAAAACTCGCGCATGGGTCGAAAAAATCGCGCTGGGTGCAAAACGTTCCGTCGCCACTCCCACCAGAAAAGATACGGTGGAGCACCCTCGCATTTGCGCCGGGACGAAACAAAAATCACGCCGGTGCCTCAAGTAATCGCGCTGGGGCCCCAGGTTTTGCATCGGGGCTCAACAAAATTCCCATCGAGGTCAAGTAGGTTAAGTCAAGCAAAGCGTCCCCGCAAACTCATACTGGGACCAGAAAAATCGCATATGGCCTCAAGTTTCTAGTCAAGCCGGAGTAAATGCCGCGGGTCCCAAAAAACTCCCGCCATGACTCGATAAATTGTACTCGCTCTCACTCATCCCGTACCAACGATGACGCCAGAGACCCAAAATTATACCGGAACCGGTACAAATCACACCGGCGCTACACAAATTAAGCAGAGTCACAGTAAGGTTAATCCGGGTCCGGAAAATCGCTCTAAGTTACTGACAATCACCCCAAAATAGCCGGGCTCCAAGGTTTTTTTAACCCAAAAAAAAATTTGGGAGAAGAAAAAAAAAAAAGGGGCCGGGGCCCTGAGAAATCATCAAGATAGCATAAATCGCATCGATAAAAAAGATATAAATATCATAAAAAGGAACTCAGCAGAAGTCTGGAAAACATCGCTTCAGTCCCAGAAAGCTATGGGCCGGAAAACTCCAGTACGGGTCCGGGAAACTCGCGCCTCGGCCCGAAATGTCGCGCCTTCTGGCACCAAAGATGGCGAAGAGAAGGCGGGAGGGAAAGGATCATACCACCGACTGCTATTTTTGTATGACAGATCTGAAAGGAGTAAATCGAAAGAAACGGAAGCATGTAAAATATCCGGATGTGCCATCAGCCATCAAGCCAGTCCCTCATGGTCCAGATGTCCCCATCCCCGAACCCGATGTTGACATCAAGTCATCTTCCGACTCTAGTGGGGATGAAATGGACGCAGACGCGTCTGGTGCATATGAACCGACCGAGAACGATCGACCGGTACCGTTGAACCAAGCTGAGCTCAATGACCTAACGAGGGACCTGAACTTGTCCAAGGAATCTGCTCAGCTGCTGGGTTCACGGCTCCGCGAGAAACGTCTGCTGGCGCCTGAAACGACATTCTTTTGGTATCGGAATCGCGAAAAAGAATTCAGAGAAAATTTACCTTCGACGAAGAACATTCTCTAGTCTACTGCAACAACATCGCGGGCCTGGTAGAAGCAATGGGTACAGAGTACAACCCGGCAGAATGGAGGCTGTTCATAGACTCCTCGAGTAGGAGCCTGAAGGTACTTCTTCTGAACAACGGCAATAAGTTCGCGTCGATTCCTGTTGGACACTCCGTGCAACCGAGAGAAACGCATAACGGCATGGAACTTTTGTTGTCTGCTTTGAACTACAAAAAGCATGGTTGGCTGATCTGTGGTGACCTCAAGGTAGTAGGTTTTTTGTTTGGGGGGGGGTTGCAAAAATTTTTTTTTTTTTTTTTTCCTTTTTGTAGTTGGGGCCAAAAAAAACCCTTTTTTAAAACCGGACTGGCCATCCAGGCATGCACTTGAACCTGGCTCCCACAACGTGCAGTCACGCCCCCTGGTTGAACCACAGAAAATCCTACTTCCACCACTCGGTTTGATGAAAAATTTTGTGATAGCACTGGATAAAGAAGGACGAGGATTTGCATTTTTTGGACAGAAATTTCCTCATGTGAGCAGAAAGAAGCTGAAGGCTGGTGCATTCGACGGTCCTCAGATAGGGGAGCTTATGAAGGATACTCGATTCGAAGAATGTCTGGAACAGTCTGAGCTCTCTGCATGGCTGGCCTTGAAGTCAATCATCACCATCTTCCTGGGTAATTACAGAAGTGCGGAGTACGAGAAAGTCGTCGATGAGTTGATGGACAGTTTTCAGGAACTTGATGCTCGAATGTCGGTAAAAATGCACTTCCTTAGGTCCCATCTAGATTATTTCCCAGATAACTATGGAGATTACAGTGAAGAGCAGGGAGAACGCTTCCACAAAGACATACGGGCGATGGAAGAACGCTACCAAGGGCGGTGGGATGTGAACTTTCTGGCGGACTGTTGTTGGTGCCTGAAGAGGGATATCCCATCTGCTCAACACAGTCAGAAGTCCCTGAAAAGGCCATTTATTCCGCAGTAGTGTATACTGCTGGGATGCGCTCTGAATACACTTCTGGTCCATCTGTTTGGAGTGCAAACCTTCATTTATGCTTCTATCGGATTCACTAGTAACCGAGTCAGAGCAATGGTTTGGTTCATATGAGTGAAATAACATATTTAGAAAATCGAGCTAAGCGAGCAAAACGGATGCCTTTTTCGGAATCAGCATGAAAACTGACCTAAAAACAGCTGAGACACCAATGACCTTATAAATCACGCAGAACAGTGCAACTGAAGTGGTAAAGTGAAAATGTAACTACGCCTAGCCAACTGGACATTTTTTTTCATGTCAATGTGATGAAACCATGTCAGTCAGTTTGAGTAAGTGCGATAATCTGGTCCTTTCCAGCTGGTTACATCAAAATAGCTGTTCCTCGATACATGAAATTTATCATGGAAGCTATAATAATTTGAAGTTCGCTTTTAAATTGAAGTTTGCTTTCAATAGTCCATGGCAAATAATGCATCGGCAATATTTCATAGCAAAATTGCTTCAGGGCTAACTGACTAATTAGTTAAGGCATCTACCATACAAACAAATATTTTCTGAATTGTGCAATACATGCATTCATCCGAATGTGACGTATCACACGATTCAACTACATTTCATCGACATCGTACTTTTGCTGTTGGAAGCTATTCAGTCTCTTAATGAGATAATACAAATTTTTCCCTCTCCCCTTTAACAAGATTGTTTGTGGCCAAAACATCCTAAATGTCCTAATTTTATTGCAAAAAATAAATATCATGCTTGCTAATGTTCAGATACATTTATTTATTTATTAAATCTTGCATCTGCTTGGAACCAGTGTCCACTTTCCCATTGATCCAATAATCTCCTGTGACCATGAGCATTTGTTATAGCCCTTGATTGGTGATTTGGGCTTACGGGCGCATCGACTGCGTTGGTCATACAGCGCCCTTGTTATAGCTGTACATTGCGGTCTTACTGAATGTGTACTCAGGGAGACGTGGTGGCACATTTTGATATAATTTATTGTAGTGCCTTGTTGCACAAAAGATGCTAGACTATGACGGGTGCCTTAGCAACTGCTTTTGCCAGCATTCAAGAATGCAGCAATCATTTATATCAATACAAAACTATCCTAGTGCATTCTAGGTCTCATCAGGGTTTCATAAAGACATAAAGACATAAAAGATTAGTGCAACTATGAGCCACGAGGGCCCTTCTTGGTTGCACTCTGTACACTGAACCAGTTGCCCACCAAATCTGCCAATCAGCCCTCCCTGTAATACTGAAAAGCAAGCCCTCTATTCTTATAATGATTGTCTATGCTGTTTTTAAAGATGTTCAATGTGCTGCTACTGACGATGTTTTCTGGCAGCTGGTTCCAGTGTTCCACTACCCTGTTGGTGAAGAAAGTTTGCCTTAACCTTGTTCTGCTGTGGTTAACTTTAATTTTGAATTTATGACCTCTAATTGCATCATTTCTGTTCAATTCAAACATTTCCCCAAGATATCCCCTCTTCAGACCATGGAGAAATGTAAAGACCTCGATGAGATCTCCTCTCAGCCTTCTATATCTAAGTGAAAACATATTCAATTTCTTCAATCTTTCCTCATATGACAGGTTGCTTATGCCATTAACCATTTTTGTAGCCCTCTTTTGTACTCTCTCTAAAAGCTAACAATCTTTTTCATAGCTAGGAGACCAAGCTTGGATGCAGTATTCCAAAAGTGGCCTGACGTATGCACAGTAAAGCTTCCTGATCACTTCCTCACTTCTGTATGATACATACCTATTTATTACCCCGAGCATTCTCAGTGCCTTCTTCCTATCGTGTATAGGAAGCAGAAACGCAGACAGGACTTCCCAAAGGGGGGTCACGACCCCGCCAAAAAAAGAAGAGAAAAAACAAAAACAAAACATGACTCAAAACAAAGCTCCCGGCCCGCCTAACATTTAGGGTTTTACGTCACGAAAATATCAATTATAGCTTGACAGTGTATTTTGTTGTGCTAAGGGGAATGAGGGACGGGCCCCGGCTACCTAGGCTTCATCCTTGATAGGAGGGCTTACTGGAAATTCCTGAGCATCCTCGCAAAATTTCACGGAACGCAAAATTTCATGCTACACGAAATCTGGCCCAAGAATCTCGTCATGTGGGCTACCCGCTTATATACAGACAAAATCAAACCCTTTTGGCGGATTCCAGGCCATTCCACACGCAATCTCAAGTCTGGCGCTTGCAAAAAGGCAGAATGTACAGCAGAATGCAGGAAAGCGCACGCCTTAAACAGCGGTCATACAATCGATCAGGCTGGAGTGGAGTACTTACCCTGCAGCAGGTTATCGTAAAGATCCTGCAGGCTGCGCCATGTTCCGAGACGCCATGTCCGATCCTCACACCGGCAGGTCTAGTGCTTAAGTCAGCGTATTCAGGCGACGGACGCAACTAACCCGTAGGTCACGTGACGTGACCAGGTGACTCACATTAAAGCACGAGTGCCCCAAGAAGGTTTTGCTGAAGCGCGCTGTTGCTACGGATGGCTGACGTATATCAACCGGAATACCAAGCAAGTGTGAGCTATCATCTGCTATGAAGTACTATGGATGCACGCGCAACCATAGTATATGATAGTATGATATGATAGATGGGCCACCGATAGGCACATTCCACACTGGGTTTGCCATGCATCATGCACTTGAAGCTTATGCCGAATGGCTGGCCATTTTGTCCTTCAAGTTGCCAAGATGCTGACGGCCCAACGATAAATACGATGACGGAGGATGTTAGTTGCACCATGTGCATTTTTTCCACGGTAATTCATCATTAACGTCATTTGTGAAAGCAAATACCATGCAAGTACCTGAAATGTTATATGTAATGGAAAAAAGTTCGCATACGGATGTCACACGGGATCCAACTGTGGGTTGAGCCCCGGCTGATACACGCTTGACTGCCAACTGAGCGAGGATAGCAGTACTTGTAGAAGCCGCTCACCTGCAGCTTTTCTCGGTTATACTAATACCACCAAGGCAGCTTGAAGTTGTGAAGTGAGGAGTGCATTGTGAGAAGGTGGAGTGGCCACTATCTAGCCGGTATTTAGCGTGAGGAAGTGTTATGACATCCGGATAGATCAGAGTTAGAATATGTTAAGTCCGATTCATATATGGTGGGACATTTGCACACAAGATTGCTGATGCTTAGGATTAAATTTATGGGCATTGATTGAAATGAATGAACATCTGCGCCCCCTCGCCCGTAATAATTTTGACAGAGTTGCGCCCCTGCACCTGCGTATGCCACCAAGGTGCCTACCTAGGTGCCTACCTAGGTGCCTATCAAAGTCACAGCAATGGACCGATACAATGCATGGGGACTTATGTTTTGTTTCAATGCTTTCGCTCTTTTAAAATAAGTCGTTGCGCGACAAGCGCGATCATTTGACTACAAGAGCGGCGGTGCGGCCGGCGGAGAGAACTAGACGACATGCTCTAAATACCTGCGAAAAACACGAAATTTCCTAACTGATTACAAAAATTATGGTGAGACCAGTAAACTGAAATTGAAGAATGAACACCTTTACTACTTCAAGCTAACATGGAAGACATCTGACCAGTCTTACTGCCTACATGGCTGCACATGGTCATATTTGTGAAAATCCGTGTTCCAGGGAGCCTGGCAGGTTCTATATCGGACGGCCGATTTCCATTGTACTATCCTTTTCTAGAATTTTGACAAGGCACTTGTTTGCAACATTGCGACATTTTAACCTCAAGTTAGCCAGTTTTGCCACTGCAATCACGATAAATAGGAATGAATAGAAAACTGATGCCACAGGTCCATCGGACGGCTTATTTCCTATGTCCTGGTATACATTACACTACCCACGATGCACGCTTTTCCCATGGCATTTTACGTTTACTTGCAATGTCCGCATTACTATCGCATCACGTTCCATAATTATAACTGCAGATCGAAAAAGGGAGCCATGCCTAGCTAGTTGGAATACATTTTTATAAGTTCAATGTTATCAAACCATGTCAACCAAGTTGAGCAAGCGAGACAATTTGACCATTTCCACCTGGTTACATCAAGATGGCCGTTTTTCAATTTATGGAACTGATCATGGAAACTGTCAAAATTGGGATTCGTGTTCAATAATTACCTGGAAAGTAATGCATTACTGCCATTTCACATCAAAATGACTTCATTATTTACTCACGAATTATTAAAATGCGCCTATCATGGATCCAATGTTTTCAGAATGGTCAAATACACGAACTGTGCATTTATCAGAATGTGACGCACTTCACATAATTCAACCATATGGCATTGGTAGAGCACTTGACCATACATGCATTGTGTGCAGCAATGCAGATAGCATTCGATGAGATATCCATTTTGCCACCCTTTTTGACGAACTTACTTTTCGGCCAACGCGCAATGAAACATACCAACCATGTAAGCCTTTTGTTATGTTATTTTGCTTAGATTCAGATATATTTTCCCTTTTCAGTTGCTGGGATCCAGTGTTCACTTCCTTTCTACCGACAAAATAATTCCGTGTGCCCGTGTGCAAGCGCACTTGCTATAGATTCGCATAATGCTCATATTCGATGGGTACAGACATGGAGATGTGGTGGCAAACTTTGATAATATTTGTGGTTGTCCCAGCTCACAGAAATATTGTTTCGCTCTGATGGGTACCTTTGAAACTGCATTCACCAGGATTCAAGTATGCAGCCGTATGAAATGAAATGAGTCCTCCCAATACAAACTGGCTGAGCGTACAAGAGTTCTCACCAGGGTTTGACCTATGTTATAAAAAGGATTTTAATGTCGGAAATGAAAATTGTTCGGCAATACTATCTGAGGTCCAACTTGCCTTCTGTATTTTTTCCATTGGAATCCCTGGTATTACTTCCCAGCGCATTTTTTGTTGCTTTCGCAACGAACGATACGTTTCCAGTTATTCGCAAACATCATTCAGCTTGGTGTTGCCAAGTAAAATGAGATGATTATTTTCTGTAGAAGATAAAAGATAATATGGAGCAACCACATAGCACAAGGATGCTTTGCTGACGACGCTTTTCACCAAAGGTTATGTGTGGCTATGTCCAAACGTACTCGACTTATTTGCAAGACATACTGCCGGGAAAGAATGCTAAAACAACTTAATGAAAACCAATTAGACAAATTAATGAAAAGGTGAACGGGAAGGGATCGCTATGAAGGACAAAACGTCAAGGGAAACATCCATATAAAACTATCTAGCGCCTTGAGCTCAAATCAGTGACACCGCTTTTACACCGGATATCACAATTCCCTGCTAACCATTCCTATTGGGGGCTTAGGGGCGCATCGACTACTAACCACTCCTAGAGAGAGTTAACTGTTGCCTGAGTTACAATACATTGTCACAAACGATAGCTTCTACGTTGCGGGAACATATATATCTGAGTCATCGTCCAGGATCCACACATGTCACGCATAATGCTCTCTCCCTGTGACCTGCTCTGCAATTCAGCTCAGCAATCGTGCTGGTCGCTGAATAACGAGCAATAGCAATGCACACTGGCTAGTTGCGTCAATTAGGTCGGCACAGCACCTGTACCTTGGATGCTGTTCATGCTTCGTATACGTAGAAATCTTACAATAACCTTGAAATTGTAAACCTGCCAAAACAAATCAGACCGACTGAAATCCTTGGAGGGGAGCATGCATAGGTGGTGTGATAATCTGGCTACGGAAACGAAGAAACGTAATGCCGAGGCTATATATATATATATATATATATATATATATATATATATATATATATATATATATATATATATATATATATATATATATATATATATATGTATATATAAATATATATATATGTATATATATATATATATTTATATATATATATATGTACGTATGTATATATAAATATATATATATATAGATATATATATATATATATATATATATATATACATATATACATATATATAATGTATATTATTATATACGTATGCATGTATACCTAAATGACTGTATATTAACCGCTAGTGAAGTGCACAAGTTTGGTACAGTCAAGAACAAATACGCTGCGGGGAAAATACTGGTACCCTGTTCAGGAGAGGATACAGGGGGAGCACTGGGAGCATGTGACCCATCCACATTGCAACATTGCAAGGTACTACACCTCTGGCCGAGTAAGACACCCTGGCCCGAGTGCACCTGCTCCCCCCCTCCCCCGCCTCGTTCAACGGAATTGTCGGCCAAAGACAAAAGGCTCCTTTTTAGAGGAAAAGAAGCCTTTGAAACAAAAAGGCACTCCCTCCTACTGTTCGGGTGAAATTCCCCCGCCATCGATCTTTTTTTCCGCTGAAAGCGCCTGTCCGAAGAAAATGTGCCCGCTTCCCCTCATGTCAGTTCCTGTATCTGCCCCTGACCCTGCCTTTGATACGCTGTTGGCGACGCGTTGCCCACCACTACGACACATCAAACAAGCACCAACGGTACGACTGTGAGCCACTCGTGCGGCTGCCACTCCACAACGGAACCATGCTCCGACTGAGGCTGACCACGAGCCGGAGAGTGCGTGTGGCGCTGCTACTGCTACTGCTACTACTGCAGCTGTCCACCAGTACCACCACGACCAACAACACCAGGTACAAGCTGCTGTCCAGTGTACACGCCACCACACCGCTGGGTGAGCCGAGGCTCCTCTCACTGGTACAGTGCGCGGCACACTGTAGCCGCGCCGCCGGCTGTGTCCACTGGGGCCGCCTGCAGGAGACCGGCCAGTGCGTGCTGTGGCCACAGGCGGATACCAACAACCCGGCGTCTGCCACACCGCAGCCAGTCTACCATAACGCTCCGTACCTCGCCCCGACGGCCTCGACGGCCCCGAGAGCCCCGATGACTAACAGTGTCCAAACGACCCCGACAATCGACGGTGTCCCAATGGCCCCGACTACTGGCAGTTTCCCAACGGCCCCGACGACCGACAGTGTCCCAACGACCGACATAGTCCCGACGGTCACGACGACCAACAGTGTCCTTACGGTGACGACGGCCACGACGGTCGACAGTGTCCATACGGTCACGACGGCCACGACGGCCAACAGTGTCCCTACGGTCACGACGGCCACGACGGTCAACAGTGTCCCTACGGTCACGACGACCCCAACGGTCGACAGTGTCCCCACGGCTCCGACAACTGACATGGTCCCGACGGTCCCGACGGCCACGACGCCCAACAATGTCCCTACAGTCACGACGGCCCCACCGGCCAACAATGTTGCAACGGCCACGACGACTGATGGTGTTCCAACAACCACGACGACCACTAGTGTCCCAACGACTGACAGTGTCACGACGACCTCGACAGCCTCAACGTCCCCGACGGTCGACAGTGTCCCGACGGTCACGACGGTCACGACAGTCGACAGTGTCCCGACGGTCACGACGACCGACAGTGTCCCGACGGTCACGACGGCCCCGACGGCCAACAATGTTGCAACGGTCACGACGACTGACAGTGTCCTAACGGCCTCGACAGCGTCCCCGAGTCCCGAGAGCAAAGTCGTTCCCGCCAACTTCACTGTCAGCGACGACCCGAACATCGCCTACGTGGTAGATGACAACGACAGCAGCGGCTACAGGGGCGTCCCATCGACCCTGCTGGCCGCCTGTCAGAAGCACCACCCGGACGCGTTTCCAGCTGTACCGCTGACCACCGGACAGTGGAACTACATGCTTGCACTTGACACTAGCCGACCTATACGAAAGAGCTTGGGATACTTCTCCAACTACGACTCGTGGGTCGGCATCTGGTTTAACTTGGAAACATGCGTCTTTGAAAATATGTCAACAGGTGAGAATATTATCATACCAGAGAGCTGGTTCAGTCTTAGACCGCAGGTGTGCGACCAAAATTTCAACTGCGTCACCGTCGGATCAAGCAGTTTGGCTGGCAAGGCCTGCTATGGGTTTTACCGACCCGTACTATGCGAGTATCACATCAAATGACCGGCGCAAAGTCTGCTGATGTGATGCCACGTACTCGTGAAACCAATTAGATGTGTACCTGTATATACTTCGACTTGTTCACTACCATATACACATGCTATCGCAATGACGTGGGGTCACCATGGCTACGGGATGGATCAATCATGTGCAACTTGAACAATTATCAAACTACCTACTTGCTGTCGGTTTATGCATCAGCCAGAAGACTCGTTCTACATGAGAACGTCTCAAATGGCAAGCTTGTGCTTCTAACTATGAAATATGTTGCTACTTGAAACTATGCCAGTTTGAATTTAGCATGAGATCGAACGTTGTAAAGAATAAAATACAAGTGTTCACGGGATGTGTTGAAAAATTCAACTCCAGCATCTATATCCGACATGGTACACAGGAAATAATCCAAGACAAAAGTGGATTACCAATTCTGGACAGAGTTGAAACGCGCCGGGAAGGCTGAGCCAAAAACGATGTGTCGAACCTTCAGGCGATGGAACTTGAAAAATATGAGTCAATTAGCATAGCTGATTCGAACACGCTTTATTGTGCAATCTAAAAATATATCACTTTCTTTTTTAGCGTATTAAAGTTAAAAAATCACTGTATGAGTATTATGAGTATTATGGGCCTGCTTCCAGATTGATGTTTAAATAATTGGGAAACGAAGGCAACTTGCTTCAGAAGAACGCATGCTGAATTTTTCGCCGTTTTTTTTTCGCGGTGCACCTCCCCCTTCCCCCCGCCTCGCTCAACGGAATTTTCGGCCAAAGACAAAGGGCTCCCTTTTAGAGGAAAAGGAGCCTTTGAAACAAAGGCTATATATATATATATATATATATATATATATATATATTTATATTTATATATATATATATATATATATATATATATACACACGTATGTATATTTATATATATATATATATATATATATATATACTATTATATACGTGTGCATGTATATATAAATGACTGAAAATAAACCGCTATTGAAGTGCACAAGTTTGGTACAATCAAGAGCAAACACGCTGCGGGGAAAATACTTGCACCCTGCTCAGGAGAGCGTATAGGGGAGCACTGGGAGCATGTGACCCATCCACATTGCAACATTGCAAGGTACTACACCTCTGGCCGAGTAAGACACCCTGGCCCGAGTGCATCTGCCCCCCCTCCCCCGCCTCGCTGAACGGAATTGTCGGCCAAAGACAAAGGCTTCCTTTTTAGAGTAAAAGGAGCCTTTGAAACAAAAAGGCGCTCCCTCCTACTGTTCGGGTGAAATTCCCCCGCCATCGATCATTTTTTTCCGCTGAAAGTGCCTATCCGAAGAAAATGTGCCCGCTTCCCCTCATGTCAGTTCCTGTATCTGCCCCTGACACCGCCTTCGATACGCTGTTGGCGACGCGTTGCCCACCACTACGACACATCAAACAAGCACCAACGGTACGACTGTGAGCCACTCGTGCGGCTGCCACTCCACAACGGAACCATGCTCCGACTGAGGCTGACCACGAGCCGGAGAGTGCGTGTGGCGCTGCTACTGCTACTGCTACTACTGCAGCTGTCCACCAGTACCACCAGGACCAACAACACCAGGTACAAGCTGCTGTCCAGCGTACACGCCACCACACCGCTGGGTGAGCCGAGGCTCCTCTCACCGGTACAGTGCGCGGCACACTGTAGCCGCGCCGCCGGCTGTGTCCACTGGGGTCGCCTGCTGGAGACCGGCCAGTGTGTGCTGTGGCCACAGGCGGATACCAACAACCCGGCGTCTGCCACACCGCAGCCAGTCTACCATAACGCTCCGTACCTCGCCCCGACGGCGTCAACGGCCCAGACGGCCCCGAGAGCCCCGATGACTAACAGTGTCCAAACGACCCCGACAATCGACGGTGTCCCAACGGCCCCGACTACTGGCAGTTTCCCAATGGCCGCGAAGACCGACAGTGTCCCAACGACCGACAGTGCCACGATAACCGACATAGTCCCGACGGCCACGACGACCAACAGAGTCCCTAAGGTCACGACGGTCACGACGGTCAACAGTGTCCCTACGGTCACGACGGCCCCAACGGTCGACAGTGTCCCTACGGTCACGACGACTGAGAGTGTCACGACGACCCCGACAGCCACAACGGCCCCGACGACCGACAGTGTCCCTACGGTCACGACGGCCCCAACGGTCGACAGTGTCCCAACGGTCGACAGTGTCCCTACGGCCACGACGGCCAACAGTGTCCCAACGTTCACGACGGCCCCAACGGTTGACAGTGTCCCTACGGTCACGACGACTGAGAGTGTCACGACGACCCCGACAGCCACAACGGCCCCGACGACCGACAGTGTCCCGACGGTCACGACGGCCCCAACGGTCGACAGTGTCCCGACGGTCCCGACGGTCACGACGACCGACAGTGTCCCAACGACTGACAGTGCCACGATAACCGACATAGTCCCGACGGTCACGACGACCAGCAGTGTACTTAAGGTCACGACGGCCACGACGGTCGACAGTGTCCCTACGGTCACGACGGCCCCAACGGTCGACAGTGTCCCTACGGTCACGACGGCCACGACGACCAACAGTGTCCCTAAGGTCACGACGGTCATGACGGTCGACAGTGTCCATACGGTCACGACAGCCACGACGGTCGACAGTGTCCATACGGTCACGACGGCCCCAACGGTCGACAGTGTCCCTACGGTCACGACGGCCACGACGGCCAACAGTGTCCCTACGGTCACGACGGCCACGACGGTCGACAGGGTCCACACGGTCACGACGGCCCCAATGGTCGACAGTGTCCCTACGGTCACGACGGCCCCAACGGTCCACAGTGTCCCTACGGTCACGACGGTCAACAGTGTCCCTACGGTCACGACGACCACGACGGCCAACAATGTCCCCACGGCCCCGACGGTCACGACGGTCGACAGTGTCCCTACGGTCACGACGGCCAACAGTGTCCCAACGGTCACGACGGCCCCAACGGTCGACAGTGTCCCCACGGCCCCGACGGCCACGACGGCCCCGACGGCCAACAATGTTGCAACGGCGCCGGCGACTAACAGTATACCAATAGCCCCGACGACTGATGGTGTTCCAACAACCACGACGACCACTAGTGTCCCAACGACTGACAGTGTCCCAACGGTCACGACGGCAATAACGGCCCCAACGGTCGACAGTGTCCCGACGGTCACGACGACTGACAGTGTCCTAACGGCCTCGACAGCGTCCCCGAGTCCCGAGAGCAAAGTCGTTCCCGCCAACTTCACTGTCAGCGACGACCCGAACATCGCCTACGTGGTAGATGACAACGGCAGCACCGGCTACAGGGGCGTCCCATCGATCCTGCTGGCCGCCTGTCAGAAGCACCACCCGGACGCGTTTCCAGCTGTACCGCTAACCACCGGACAGTGGAACTACATGCTTACACTTGACACTAGCCGACCTATACGAAACAGCTTCGGATTCTTCTCCGACTACGAGTCGTGGGTCGGCATCTGGTTCAACTTGGTAACATGCGTCTTTGAAAATATGTCAACAGGTGAGAATATTATCATACCAGAGAGCTGGTTCAGTCTTAGACCGCAGGTGTGCGACCAAAATTTCAACTGCGTCACCGTCGGATCAAGCAGCTTGGCTGGCAAGGCCTGCTATGGGTTTTACCGACCCGTACTATGCGAGTATCACATCAAATGACCGGCGCAAAGTCTGCTGATGTGATGCCACGTACTCGTGAAACCAATTAAATGTGTGTACCTGTATATACTTCGACTTGTTCACTACCATTTACACATGCTATCGCAATGACGTGGGGTCACCATGGCTACGGTATGGATCAATCATGTGCAACTTGAACAATTATCAAACTACCTACTTGCTGTCGGTTTTATGCATCAGCCAGAAGACTCGTTCTACATGAGAACGTCTCAAATGGCAAGCTTGTGCTTCTAACTATGAAATATGTTGCTACTTGAAACTATGCCAGTTTGAATTTAGCATAAGATCGATCGTTGTAAAGAATAAAATACAAGTGTTCACGGGATGTGTTGCAAAATTCAACTCCCGGCATCTATATCGAACATGGTACATAGGAAATAATCCAAGAAAAAAGTGGATTGCCAATTCTAGACAGAGTTGAAACGCGACGGGAACGCTGAGCCAAAAACGATGTGTTGAACCTTCAGGCGATGGAACTTAAAAATATGAGTCAATTAGCATAGCTGATACGAACACGCTTTATTGTGCAATCTAAAAATATACCACTTTCTTTTTTCGCGTATTAAAGTAAAAAAATCACTGCATGAGTATTATGAGTATTATGGGCCTGCTTCCAGATTGATGTTTAAATAATTGGGAAACGTAGGCAACTTGCTTCAGAAGAACGCATGCTGAAGATACTGATACTGTAATATTGACATTTTATCCGCAATTGAAACACTATTAAACTGTTAGATGGATTTATGGCTAGGCCATGGATCTTTATTGGCTTTATCTTATAATCGGATAAAATGCAATCAGTCATGCATAGTTTAGCATAATCATAGTGTAGCATAATCATAGTGTAGCATAATCATAGTGTAGCATAATCATAGTGTACCATAGCTTAGCATAATAAAAGAGGGTCATACCAGATATATCATCATCATTAGCCTGTGTCGAGAATTGTCAAAGTGGTGTTATCAAAAATGGCTTCTGTTTTTGTTTTGCCTTGATATGTGCCTAACAATTTGGCATACAGATTAGTTCGCTGAGCCATCGGCATTTTTTCTCAAAATGCACTGAAAAATGCTATGTGTTCGGCATTCGGCGCCATATTGGCTGTGAGAACCAATCCAGATAAGTGGGTCAAATAGTAGCTCTTTTTGTTTAAATCGTCTCGACGAGCTGAGTCCATTGAAACAAAGTAATATTGTCGAAAAATCGATAGGTGCGAAAATATCAGCTATCGTGTGTCTTCCAATGCACCAACAAATGCCCATTTCGGGGCATACAAGGAACTCTGAGGTTTAAACAAGCAGAAATCATGATATAGCCGCGGTTTCTGCACTTACTCATTTGAAGACTTCAGTATCACTCTCTTGGCATAGAAATGTACGCAAAGCTTCATATTTATTCGCTGTTTGAACTACATAGCAGCATGATTGAGGGAGGCTGCTTTGTACGCATGTCCATCACATACCAAATACCTACTTATTTGTTGCATGTTGAGACATTCAGATAGCCTTTCCACATCACGTTTAGACGAAAATCAGATACGTTGGTGATACAAATGATTAAAATTCGCCGTCATTCAATGAACACTGGTATAGCCAAGGCAAACATCGCGCGAAGGTGCGGAGCACAACTGGCTGGACGGCATAGAGCACCCCAGTTCTATCTTTCATGGAACACACAGTCGTGTTAGCACATTCTCTACGTCCCTCTTAGTTGTTAGCACGGGAAAAAGCTGCCGGTGCATGCAGCCAGCCGGGATGTAGCCGTCCCTCCTCTCCTTCCCGTACACGTATTTTTTTGGGCAGCTAGCGACACCTGTTTAACGCATCGTTCAACTGACTGACCGTGCACGGAAACTGTGGAGCTGATATTGGCATGTCCACATAGCCATCACGTTCGGAGCTTGGCGTGTGCCACGTGAGGGCCGGTTGGAAGGCACCGTCCCAGGATATCAAGCCCTGCAGACTCTTCTCGGTTTCATTTTTGTCTTGGAGATTTTCCTGGGACGGACTCTCCACGCTCATTTTTGCCGCGGATGCACCTGATACGTTCAACTGGCAGACGCTGGCGCTCTACTCTGTCATCGCTCTAGAAGTGTCTGGAGCACCATTTCGTTGTGAACATACCCTGGGTGGAGGTACGGCGTCACAATGCCTTGACTTCCCCATGCTACAGCCAGTGATCTGCAGCTGGCGCAGCATGCCGCGTGCCCATCCAGTCTTTGTTCTGCATCTTCGCGCGAGACCACATCGGATGGCAAAACCCACAATTAATTTAATGATACGCCGGAGGTTTTTGCATGCCGTTTTTCCCAGGTCATGATCTGATACGTACAATGTAGGTACATGAACCGGCAG